>CM067167.1:200990914-201019798 GCA_034093135.1 Erigeron breviscapus | reverse complement strand
TTGGCTTCCTTCTTCATCTTTTACTTTAGTGTTTTGCCGAATTTCCACTAACAAGTAGCCCAGCTCTCCTTCTTTTATAGCTTTACTTATGGCTTTCCTTAGGTTGATGCAGTCATTAGTGTCATGACCGTGATCACAGTGAAACTCGCAGTACTCATCATAATTCTTCTTGTTTTTGTTGCTGAGCTTCGTGTGTATCACACTTTGATGTGTGAATCTAGTTTAATAATTTGTAACAAGATCTACCGCTTACTGACTACCACACACTTACGGGCAGTGTACCCGTTCGCATGTAATATAGGTAACTGGCAAGACCAGGTTCGAACACAAGGACTGACTGTTGTACTAAAGGTTGTGAAAACTGTGAAACAAGTACAAGTTTGGTTTGTAACCGAGTTGTCACTTCGCGTATCAGGAAACTAAGAAATTAACAAGTAAAGTAAAATACTCAACCGGTGTCACGCGAGAGTATACGAAAAGATTTTTGTTGTAATCAAATGATTAAAAAGCCATCTATGTCGAATCCGCTCCACAAAAAGTCTAGGTTGCATATAGGTTAAGCTCAAAATTCATTTATGTTGGTGATAATAATCGTGACAAGACAAAAACACAACCGGGTGCACTCCGTTTGTAAAATCGACTCAATCACCTAATCAATACAATTTCTTGCAACAAGTGGTACCACCAACTTATTACTCGCTGCAGAACAAACAGATCAACTATCATGAGGTGTTCTCAGCTAACCGTAGTGTGAAACATGACACGGTTCCTTGCAACAAGTTTGCTTAAAGAAAGTTTTCAAGGGTTTGGAAGATACACTAATATTGATTTATCTGAAGGGGCTTCTATAAAAGTGTGCTTCCAAATCACAACTGCTTTCAAATGGTAGAACCTGGTGACTAGACATGTTACTTTAAATCTACTGTAAATCTCTTTATCCTGGTTCTGCATCTTATAAGGTTCTATGTGCTTGTGGATGTTTGTATCGGTCATACCTGGCATGCTACTTAGGATAAGCTCCTTTTCTGCATTTAATCTTTCCTAATCCCACTAGATATGCTTTTACGAGGATTTAAGATTGCAAAAAGAAAAATATATAGAAATCAGGTGTGCTTTATTGGTGCATAAGATAGGAAGAGACCGTGAATTAGCTTTCTTAGTAGCCATTTGGCCCTTTTCTGATACATTTACTTTGATTTTAAGTTTAAATATAGATACACAAAGTGCAGTAGGCAAGCGGTAAATGCCTGAGTTCTCCAAAGGAGGTCTCGGGCTCAAACTTCGTCAGCTTCAAGTCCTTGGATGGGGTGGCTGGGTGAATCTATATTTCATGTCAGATAACTCGCTACTTCTATTTCAAGTCAAATATCTCGCCACTGCTTTTTGTTCTTTTTGGCTGGAAATATAGGTGTAAGCAGAGTAAAGCATGTGTCGTAGGTAATTGTCGGTCAGGTATAGTAATGAGCCAACATGGGTTACAGTCAAATAGGTAACTTTTTAACACGGTCTGATTCGGTTGGGCTGGGTTGGGTGCTCAGGTGATACATTTTTGTGCAGATATATAAGAACTTTACAAATGATCAATGTATTACACATTAGTAAAAGAACTATATCATCTGTTTCAATGAAGTCAATTTAGGAGGTTCAGATTATTCAAATACCACTATGGGCAACTTTTGACAAGACAGATGCCCTCGATCCGTTTTACCGTGCTTAAGTTAACAGTCGTACCCAATCTCACCGGAGCACGTAAGTATTAGAGAAGTATGACGAAGAAAGTCATACCCCTCTACCACAGGTAGAGAAACTGCTTGAGAGATCTCCAGCTTATAAAGTGTCACACATTATGCATATGTAGTGCATACTAGGTGGAGTTGAAATTGCCACCTCTACTAATAAAAAAAACGGAAAACAATTTATAAGCTAATAGTCCAAGTTATTATATTCAACATAAGTAACTTACTCAATACTTCCTCAGCCGTTATTCTAGAACTGGCATTCCTTGTGAGAATACGCTCGAGCAAATCACGAGCAGGTTTGGAAACAGATTCCCATACTCCCGTGTGGAAATCAAGTTTCACAGTCTTGATCGCCTCAAAAACATCCTCCAATGAGTCTCCTTGAAATGGCAAAACACCAACCAATAGAGCATGTAAAAGAATACCAGCACTCCATACGTCCGCTTTCTCCGTATAATTCCCTGTTATAACTTCTGGAGAAACATAAGCTGGACTTCCAGCCAAACCAGCTAAGCTCTGACCTGTTCGATAACATGCAAATCTTAGAAAGCGAAAGTAAAGTAGCATCATGCACCTCTAAGTTACTTTCAAAGTGGTTATTAGCATAACGTATACTACAATACAAGCAATACACAAAAAAAGGCTATTCTCCCAATAGAATCAGGCTAAGCTAAACATGAAGCATACAACTTACAGTACAGGAGTAATTTCCTCGACCATGATGTCATTTAGTTTCATTTTATGGAATAACCCTACATTGTGCTGCCCTAGTTTAATACTTGTTCGTTGATGTTAACTTCATATTTGATTAGACACTTGCCACATTTTAATAAACCATATGTTTTGCATGCTGCCCTAGTTTTTAATACCTGTTCTTTGACTGTTTACTTCATATTTGCTTGGATACTTGACATGTTTTAATTAACCATTTGGTCTCTACTTTCTAAATTACAATGGAAATGATTTTCTCATGTTTGTTGTGAGCATAGTTTTTTTATCTCATAGAAAGATTACAAGCTATTAACTTACATTAGCAATTAGCTATCTATAAGCATCACTAATGTCAAATAAAATCTACAGTTAGCTGCGCTGCATAATCACTAGCAGTTCTAGGTCAATGAAGGCCATAGTTTCAAAACAGTTGGGATAAACCATGCAAAAATGCATAGTTGAAGAACTCTTACTGATACTTTGATTTCTTGGGGGTTTGCAAAATAAAAAGAAGCATAATGTATATACATCTTTATTTTGTTTTGTTAGTAAAGCAGTAATAGAAACTTGCTTCTAAACCAATCAGGCTAGGCATATAAATGATTGGCTAGCAAAATAAAACATAATCAAGACAATTATAATGTCTGTCATGGATTGCTATACTGAAAGTTAGTGATACCCCCAATAAAATTCTCTCTGACTCGAGGACCAACTTAAGAATCACTAAAAACTCACTCTGACTTAACAGCTTTTTGTAATTAAGGTAGTAGCTTCCATTTTTACAAGTCCCCATATAACACCACTCGATGTGCGCATACATGTTTGAGATGTGTGCTTTATACATATTCATTAGTTACAAATGCAAGATGGAAGTGACACATCCATCTTCAAAAATAGCTAGCAGGCCCACTAAATTTATCATCTTGAGCTAGTACAATATTTTCATCAAGATTAAAATAGTTCATTAATTCAGCAAGTCCATCATTACAATGCTTCAAATAGTGCATTATATATATGATAACTCACAGGTGCAAAATTCCCCTGACACCCAACTAGCTTCGCAGTGATAACACTCAAACGCCTTAGGACCTATTCGAACCATTATATAATTCGTGTTTCTATTTTATTTTTCCAGAGGATCCTTTCCAATACTTTTACACCCTAGCTCTATAAAACTACAGCAACATGTACAACAGTTCCAACACTAGCTTTGGAGCAGTAACACTCAAGCGTCTTAGGACCTTGACTGTGTAGGAAACAACATTTCAATCAAAAGACCAGTTTAATGTGTGATATTGTCACATAGCCACATAGGAGAAAAGAGTGAGGGCACATGCAGTGTAAAAGAAGACCCACTAAACCACTTTATGTAGTTTTTCAGTTATTGGGTCCATGATTCGGATTGTAGGTTGCCAGTACCAAGAAAGTGCCAGTACATCCTGCAGCATTACTTTCTGTTTGAAAATAGGTGGTGTTGTGTCAAAAATTCAAATTGTAGATGGTTAGTGTTGTAGCTCAGTATCACTTTTGAACCTGACTTAGGTTATCATTAAGTCTTCATTTTGGTTATGTGAAGAAAAAAGATTCGAAGGTACCAAAAGAAGAATTAAGTCATGAACCTGTTAGGTGGTTCTGTACTCTTAGGCCTTAGCAAGTGGTGTTATTCACCAATATTCCAGATAAATCTACTCTTTTGGAGTAATTCAGTACCGGCATTGCAAAAAACAGCTGGGGTACCAAGAGGGTTTATTTAAGAACATTAATATGTTTGCAATCCATCCCAAGCACATGACCACCATACAGAAACACATTCATCTAGTGTGCAAGAATCAGGGATGGCAGTTTAGTTGGTTATTCCATTTGGTTATGAGTAGCTAAAAATGAAACTTTTACCAGTACTAGTATAATGTTAAATGGATGGTGAAGAGAAACTCTAGTTTCGTTGTTATGTCCAATAGTCTAATGAACATAATTATTGATGATACTAAATTAGTGTTATTATTGTCATATTTATAACTCAATAATATTAACTTTCCCATGTCGACTTAACAATTCAATAACCGAAAGTGCACAATGGATGATACACGTTCAGACATAGTTATTAATTCACTTAAGAAACAGTCAAGATAATGCTTTTAGACTCCAGAATCTACCTCTCAACATTTAGAAGTGGTTTCAGACGTATGCCATTATTCACCTAACACGGAAATGGAATAATGCAGTTTATGTATTGGACGGAACGCAGAGCAAACAAAAAATGACGGGATATCAATATGGGGGTGAAAAAGAGGTACCCCATGCCGCTAAAAGAAAGAAGAACAGTAGATACTAACCAGTCTCGCACACTTGACTACGATACAACTCCAATAGACATAGCTTCTACTTTTTATAGTAAGAACTAAACGTACACGCAGTTCTAACGTATTTATCAACTTAAATGGCGCATGCATCAGAAAGCAAGAAAATATATAACAATAATTAAACAAAGGCAGAAACAAAAGACTGATACCCTTAGTGATCCTCACTGCCAAGCCAAAATCTGCAAGCTTTATTTTTCCCGAGCTTGTCAAAAGAATATTCTCTGGCTTAACATCCCAATGCACAACTCCCATATCATGACAATACTTAATGACCATCATCAACTCTTTAAATATATTCGCCGCCCGTTGCTCAGAATACCTCACTTCTTTACTCATCTGATCAATCAACCTTCCACCCGAACACCGCCTTCAACGTCACAACACCAGGATGCCCCGACAAATGCTGCATAATCTCAACCTCTCGATGCACCGTCTCTTCCCTTTCACCAACGTCTTACACGCATACTCGACTCCCGTAGCCCTACACCTACACAACCAAACCGACCCAAACTTCCCTTTCCCTATACTATCACCTTTCACATAATCCTCAACAATCTTATTCTTCCTACCCATTTGCGTTGCTACATCTATACACCCGATCTTCCTCTTAATCCCTCTACCCGACGAAACCAACGACGACGTCGCACGCACAGGCGCAGTCGCCGCAACACGCCTATTCTTAAACGATCCGTTACCATCATCATCACTACTATCACCACAAACTACCTCATTTTCTTTACAACATCTCTTTTTTAACCTAACGTAATCTTCTAAAGAGTAATGACACTTAATATTTTTCGATAATAACGACTCCGAATCACCCGTCGATTCCACAATTTCCTTTTCCTTATTATCCTTATTTTCAGTGCCTAATAATAAATCACTGCCTTTTCTTTTCTTCCTCATTAAGAAAAAGTATTAAATTTTTTGCAATTAAATCTAGAATAGATATAAAAAATGTAAGTAATAATAATTGGACAAAATCAAAGTAATGTAGAAATTAGGGCAAAAAAACCGAACCTTTGAAGAGGGCGATCAGTGTGTGTGAGTGTGTGTATAGATTTAAGGGGTTATAGAGATAGAAATATGTATGTATAATTATATATTTGTTATACAGAAGATTAGAATTAGAAGGAGATATGATTGAATGAATGAATGAATGAAAAGGATCTGATATGTGTGTGAGAGAGAAATTTGGAGGGGAGAGGGGGTTTTAGGGGAAAACAAAAGCACATAAGATTAAGAGAAAATTTCATTACATGCCCCTGTGGTATACCATATTATCAAGTTTCACCCCTTTGGTTTTTTTTTATCATTACTTCACCCTGTGGTGACTTTTTACTTCATTAAACCCCCTCCTCAAAGGCCGTTTGTACCCAGCCGTTAACCCCCTCACGTGTGTTCCACGTGAGGGTATTTATGTCCAGACGCCTCATATATATTCATTTCTTTTTCCCTTTAATGATTTATACCTACCAACTGTTTTCCTCTCGATTACACACACTACCAAACACCCACATCGTTTTCCCAAACCTTAAATTTCACCCCTCTGCTTTCAATCAATACGATTCAATGGTTAAAGAAAGTGTTTATTCAATGTTTAGGTCTCGAAAATTCGGTGAAAAAGAGCAGAGATCGCTAGAGGCAAACTATAGTAAGTGACCTAAATTTTTTAACTAATTTTGGGGGTTTTTTATTTGATCAATGAAAATACAAAATATGTGTATTTTCTTCAACTTACCCATTTTTTTTCTTATTTGATTGCATTACAGAGGATTTTCCAAGCTATTTTTCAATTCGAATTCACCATGCTGGATTCTTCACACGACCTCCAAACAGGATCTACTATAATGGGAAAGAGGCAGTTGTGGATTACATAGACAGTGATAAGTTTTCAATCCATTCCTTTAATCGTTTTGTTACTAAATTAGGTTATGATTCTAGATTGGTAATGTTCTATCATTATCTAAGACCTGATCAACCTGATTTAGATTATGGCTTGCTACCATTTGCTTGTGATCTTGATGTGAAAAAAATGGTATCTTATGTTGGGAAGTATCATATGTTTGAATTTTACATTGAACATAAAATAACAACTATTGAAAATTGGGATTATACTGGTCAAAGTAATGTGGTCATTGAAGAATTAGATGATGACACTGAAATTGTTCCTAGTCAAAAAATTGAACCAAAAACCCCTAGGAGTTTTACTAGACTTTTATTGGAAGGTCCTAGTCAAGAAAGCCGTGAGAATGATGAAATCCATGCTGATCTCTTTATGGATGAACCTTATAATGTGACTGCTAATGAGGAAAGTGTTATGCATTCTGATAATGTGCCTGCTAATGAAGAAACTGTTATGCATTCTGATAATGTGCCTGCTAATGAAGAAACTGTTATGCATGATTCTGATAATGTGCCTGCTAATGAAGAAACTGTTATGCATGATTCTGATAATGTGCCTGCTAATGAAGAAACTGTTATGCATGATTCTGATAATGTGCATGCTAATGTTGAAAATGTGACTGGAAATGATGAGACTTTGATGCATGATGCAAATAATGTGACTGCAAATGATGATGATCAGTTTTTTAAGAATCATTTAGAAACAAGTGATAAGATAAATGATGTGGAAGTGGACATGAGTAAGTTCAAGGAACACTTTGAAAGGGATGATGAGTGGCTTAGGAAATCTGTAGAAACTGGAGTAGGGGATTTAGAGATTAATGAGGAAGTTGTGGGTATTGATTTTGATAAATATGACAGTGGAGAAGGAGAAGATAGTGATGGAGGTACCAAAAAGAAAAGAATGAAAAAGGTTAAGAGGACAGTGAAAGAAGGTGTGGAACACACTGGTCCCTTTTATCCTGGACAGGCTTTCATTAGTCCAAAACAGATTAAGAGTTTAATTAAGTCTCATTCAGTGGAGACAAGAAGAAATTTGAAATTTGTTAAAAATGAGCCATCAAGGATAACAGTCAAATGTTTTGGTACTATGCCATGTTACAAGAAAAACACAAATGTAGGTGGGGAATCTTTGGGGAATAGTGACAAGGGCAAAGTTGTTGAGAAGGTAGATAAAGGTAAAGGTGTTGAAAAGGTAGACAAGGGCAAATCTGTAATTGCCACCAAACCCACTTGCCCTTGGTATTTACATGTGTCCAAGACAGATCAAGATAAATATTGGTTTGTCAAGACTGTTGTTGAAACACATAAATGTTTACAAACCAGGCAAATTAGGTGGGCAATTTCAACCTATCTTTCTCAACATTTAAGTGATACTCTTACTTCAAATCCAGAAATCAGTGGGAAAGGCTTACAAGATCAACTGCAGAGGCATTTTGAGATAGGAATAGATAAACAAGTGGTTTATAGGGCAAAACAGAAGGCCATGGTTAGATTAAGGGGTGATTATGTTGGTCAATATCACAATTTAAGAAACTATGCACTTGAATTGATGGCAAGAAATCCAGATACCACTGTCAAGATAGATGTTGAACTGCCTCCTAATCCAGAGTGTGAAACAAGGGTTTTCAAGAGAATGTATATTTGTTTTGGGGAATTAAAGAAGGGGTTTAAAGCTGGTGGTAGAGAGTTGTTGGGCCTGGATGGGGCATTTATGAAGGGCCCTTATCCTGGGCAGGTATTAACTGCAGTGGGTGTGGATGGGAATAATGGAATATATCCATTGGCATTTGCAATTGTGGAAGCTGAAACCAGAAGTTCATGGACCTGGTTTCTTAGTTGTCTAGGAGAAGATCTTGATTTGGGAGAGATGAGCAACTTCACATTTATCTCAGATAGACAAAAGGTACTGATTATTTCATATTTGTTTATTTATCTTTTAAATACATATATACTTACTAACTGAATACTTGATTCATATGGCAGGGTATTATTCCAGCAATTGAAAGCTTGTTTCCATGTGCTGAGCACAGATTTTGTTTAAGACATATACATGAGAACTTGAAGGCAACATTCAAGTGTGGAGAGTTGTACAAGGAAATGCTTTGGAACATTGCAACAAGAACCACTATTCCAGAATTTGAAACTGCTATGGGTGAAATTAGAGAGGCAAGCATAAGAGTTCATGACTGGTTGAGACAAATTCCACCTAAACATTGGGCCAGAAGTCATTTCTCAGGTAAATGTCATATTTACTTAGTGCAAAATTCATAAAACTACACTTAAAATGTCATATTTATACTAGTTTACTTTGAACAGGGAGGTCAAACTGTGATATATTGTTGAATAACATATGTGAGTCATTTAATAGCAAGTTGGTAGATGCTAGAGATAAGCCAATAATAACATGTGTGGAATATATTAGAGAGTACAGATGAGAAGGATTGGGACTGTTCAAAAGGTTATAGACAAATGTACAACTGTTCTCCCACAGCAACTATCATTTTTGAGGCCAACAAAAAAGAAGCACACAAGTACACTGTCATATGGAATGGTGGGAATCTGTATGAATGTAGAGGACCATGGCAGGACCAAGCTGTGGTCAATCTAAATACAAAAGAATGTAGTTGTAGAAAGTGGGAGTTAACTGGTCTCCCATGCAAGCATGCTGTGGCAGCAATCTGGAATGCACATGACAATGATAGGGTTGTTGGGGTTGAAGAAGATTGGGTTCACACTGCATATAGATTGGAAACATGGAGGGAGGTCTATGATCACAAAATTAACCCTGTTACTGGTGCCTCTACATGGCCAAGAAGTAACTGCCCAACCAAGCTATTACCCCCACACCATCATCCACAGATTGGAAGACCAACAAAGAAAAGAAAGAGGGCTGCTGATGAGCAGGTGACACACTCAACTGTTACAGGAGGTAAATTATCTAGGATTGGCAAGACTGTGACATGCAGCAAGTGTAAGCAGAAAGGACATAACTTAAGAAAGTGCAAAGGTCAAACAGAAGCAAGTTCAAGTAAGCAAAACAAGTCAAAGAAAGGCAAGAAAAAACCAAGGTAACTGTTTAGCTTACTGTAATGTACATTGTTTAGTAAAGTCAATAGTTTAGTTAACTATTTTTTGTATATGGTGGTGATAGTCAACCTCAAGGAACTCAACCAACCCAAACCAGTCAAGCAAGTGCAAGCAGAACTAGGGCAAGTGCAAGTAGAGCTCAACCTCAAGGAACTCAACCAACCCAAACCAGTCAAGCAAGTGCAAGCAGAACTAGGGCAAGTGCAAGTAGAGCTAATCCATGTACAACTCAAGCTCAAGGAAGCCAACCAACCCAAACCAGTCAAGTTACAAACACTCAAACTCAAGGAGGTCAATTTCAGGCTGCTTCAAGTCCAAGAACAAATACAAGTCCCAAAATGAAAGTCAAAAGATTTGCTGCCATGTGATTTGTTTATTGTTGACTTATGAATTGTATGACTTATGACTTATGGTTTGTATGACTTATGACTTATCTATCTTATGGTACCTATCTATGAATCCTGGTATGTAATATGGTATGTAACTGCCACTCTTTTGTATGATGCTTCTTATAAGCAAGTTTTGGTATATGAATGCAAATTTTAGTGGCAAAATATATACTTGGTATTCATGCTTAAATTCTGGATATATTGCTGATAACAATTTGACATAAGTGATACAACTTTTTCTTCATTAACCATAAAGCTTACAACTTGGTGTTCATTACACATAAAGCTTACAACTTGGTGTTCATTACACATAAAGCTTACAACTTGGTGTTCATTCATACTACCCAGATAAAAATACATAAAAAAAACATTACCCAACTACAAATTAGATACATCTTCAGCTTCCACACTTGTTGGTCTCTAATACGCAATGTAGCTTCGAGCTTGTTTTTTCCTCTTAATAACCCAGGTATTATATCCACAGCTCTAGCACACATTGGTGGATCGATCCAAAAAAAGTACCCACAATTATTTACCTTGCTTGAACATCGATAGAACCTTCGACCAGGATTATTAGGGGTCCAGGAGGTTAGAACGATTGCTGGATTTCCACACGAACAATAGTTTACCATAATGGTATGTGAAGAGAGTTAGAACGATTGCTGGATTTTGTGAAGTGTATGATAATAGGTTAAGAGATTTAACAAGGCGATGTAAATCCACACGAACGATTGCTGGATTGCTGGAGGTTAGAACGATTGCTGGAGGTCAAAACCCTAATTTTGATAGGAGGAAAAAGAGTTTTGGGGGGAAGAAATAAAGTTTTGGGGGGAAATACATAAGCCTTTTGATCCGTTCTAGAGTAATGGGGGGAAGAAATAACGTTTTGTAGATATATATGAGGCGTCTGGACATAAATACCCTCACGTGGAACACACGTGAGGGGGTTAACGGCTGGGTACAAACGGCCGTTTGAGGCAGGGCTATGTAATGACACAAAATTCCACCATAAGGGTATCTAATGATAAAAAAACAGAGGGTGAAACTTGATAATATGGACATACCACAGGGGTATGTAATGAAATTTTCTCTAGATTAATTAGGATATATAATTTCAATTATTTTATTATTTACGCTGGTTTTTATACACAAGTGTGATCGGGGATGGGAATGACGTGTATCGATTTGCTAACTACTCGGAGAGAGTCTTTTTTCGGGTATCGTTGCAATGAGAGTTTATGTTTTGAATTTTTTTTGTAAGATTAGTCCTTTTTTAACAAGACCGTTAACCGTTAACATGTGTCGTCAATTTTGCCCGTGGCTATCACGTGTAGGGATAATATTATCTATTCACACAACATAAAAGATACCCTTATAACTTATTGCTAGTAAAAGTAAGGATCCCATTGTTAAAATTAACAAACCACAAGGACCAATTTTGCAAATAATTCAAGGTCTTAATTGCGAGATTGGTCCATGTGGTTTATTCATTTTAACAATGGGCCTCTTTTGAGTTCACTAACAATAGGGTTTATTCAATGTTGTATGAAATGACGAAATTGCCCTGCACGATGGCCACGTGAAGACTTGACAGAACCTACTAATGGTTATGTGAAAAAGGACCAATTTTGCAAAATATTCTCAAAATTGGGATTTGCATCGTAACGATATTCAAAAAGGGAGCCCATTGCTAAAATGGACAAACTAGAGGGACCAATTTTGCAACTAACACTTTTTCTTAACATTCATATACCTCTATTTCATCTCATCTCACTCCCTTATAATTAGCCATCTTTGTTGAAATATTAAAAAAATTGAGACATGCGATTTCACAGTATTACGCGTAAATTGGAAGATGGAAGACATGAAATAGAGATATTCAAGTTTACACTAACAAACATCAATATCTTATGCAATTAATAGAAGACAGAGAATATAAATTTATTTACAGATCATTAGTGGCTTTTTACACTCCCAACCAATTAATAAATATACTTAATGTAGTGTATAACACAAAATGTATTACGAATTCCTGTTACTCCTTCTACGACTAGTCTTTCTGGTGCATCTGCCTCTTCACTACTTGTTGATATGCTGATGGCTCCTCCGAATTTATCTATCTATCTATCTATTTATCTATCTATCTATCTATCTACATATATAGATAGCTAGATTGAGTGGATCGAATACCTCAACAAGTAGTATATATACATATATACTATAGAATAACTGATATACAACTTATTAACCAATCACAATTTTCTAGCTTTGAAATTAAACATGATGATGCCATCTTTGTAAATTCATTTTTACATATTAAACCTTAACTACAAATAATTAGATAAGGGTTAACTATTATATATCATTTTTATTATAATTAATTTTTTTATAAGTTAGGATAAGTTAAATCATCAATTTTCGTTAGAATGATTATAAGATTTACAAGAATATAGGATTTTATATTTTGATATAGGATTTATCACATTATACAAATAATTAGATAAGGGTTAACTATTATATATCATTTTTATTATAATTAATTTTTTTATAAGTTAGGATAAGTTAAATCATCAATTTTCGTTAGAATGATTATAAGATTTACAAGAATATAGGATTTTATATTTTGATATAGGATTTATCACATTATAAAATTTTAAAATAACATTAAATACTTAGAACTTAGGATAACTTATTAAGAGGTAGCCGTTGAAAAAAAAACTTATTAAAACGTAAACCATCTAATTTTTATTTTTTAAAAATTCCAATTCACATGATAAACGTTTCACATTTTTTACATTTAAATTACTAAGTTTTCTATTATTACTTCTAAATTTGTATTTCTAATACTTTGTATTCACACCTATTAATAATTAATTTTATTTTAAATATGTCGTTAAACACTCATCTATATGATACAGAACTAAATCTAATAATTGTATTTGCGTTAGGTATATTTTAATACATCTTTTAAAGATTAAGATTTCTTAAAGTTGTTTTTAACTTTATTGGTAAAGTTGAAGTCATTTGACCTTTAGATTAAAATCAAGATTAAGATTCAAAATATTGATTAACCTTTGATTTTAATTTCAAAGATCAAGATAACTTTATTAATAAAGTTGGTAATCAGTGGCGAAGCCACGTTGGACATAGGAAAGGCCAAGGCTCACCCTAGCAACCCAATTGGTAAGCAATATATAATGTATGTTTACAAAGAATTTGAAGTTTTATACCATTTGGCCCATCCTAATTGAGTATTTATTAAAGACATTGAAGTTTGAAGTATTGCAACATTTGGCCGATTGCCACTGATACGTGTATGTTTATTACAATAATGTATTTTCATTTCTAATACTCCGTAATTCTTAAAAACTATACTGTAACTTTTTATGATTCTCTTTTTATTTCTATTTTGTTGCTCACGAGAACCAAGTAAATGGTATTGATTTTGTAACTTAAAATATAAAAAATGTATCATATAATGTTTTTATAACTTCAATTATCATAAAGCCTTTATAAAATACAAATAGCATTTCAATATGTGTATCTCACGAACACCTAATAGCAGGTCAATTTAAGTTTTTTTGTGGGCTTAAACGGAACCAACTTTGGAGACCTTTTTTTAAAATTTTTTTAACAACCCTCCTCCTCTATCAGGACTTGGAACTATCAGTGCCGTCTTCGAAAATGTAAAAGAAATTTGGGCCCTGGCTCGAGAATTAGAAAATGGACCTCTAAAATATCGAGTTAATAGCATAATATTACGACGATAACTATTTTCGACAATAAAAAACAGAGTTCGACAAACTGATGAGTTATAGATTTGTGTATTTAAAAATTAATTAAACGAATTAATAAAATATAGTTATATAGATATTCACATAAATGGAAAGTTAAAAACGGTGTTTGTGCTTAAACAAAAGGGAATCTTCTTCCATGCCAAATATCAATTAAACAAATTGATGGTCACTTCGGCTCTTGGCTTAACTGAAAAAGTCACACATTATAGTGTCAGGTATACGGTATACCATTGTACCATACCCTGTACTAGGTTTTATTCATTAAAAAATTATGGGCCCTTTAGGGGGAGAATGAAGAGTAATGATTTCAGCAAAAGCAGCTGGACGGACTACTATAGTGGGCATGGCTCATTTACACCACTTGAGCCTCCTCATGGCCGGCCCTGGGAACCATATAAGGTCGCGTTTGGTTCACAGATTCTGTTGGAATTGGAATGAGATTCCATTCCTTAGTGTGTTTGGTTGTTCAAAGACGAAGGAATATCATTCCATTGGAATGTAAACATTTCATCATTTGATGGAATCTCCATTCCTTGAGGATGGGGGAAAGAATCTCATTCCATTTGTTACTTGAATCTTAAAAATCAAAAACATTCCGTCAAATTCCATTCCTTCAAATTCCAATTCCATTGAAAGATTTCATTCCTCCTTAAAACATTCGTGAATCAAACACGCCCTAATATGTTATTAAACCTATTATTAAAAGACTTTACCCAGATAAACTCTCATTATTGTAAGCCCTAGTTAAATAAAAGTAAACATAAGTCAAATACGGTAGATATTTGAGTCTGAAACCTGAAAAAACTGGAGTCCTTTAATATGGAGGCTTTAGCGGACCGCCTAACCCAAATATAAGATAATGCGTAGTAGGTAAAACAAAAATTTTTTTGGCCCTTCCTAGCTCAAAAACCTGGCTTCGCCACTGTTTAGAATATTTAGAGATCTCAATCCATTTCGTAAAATATATATGTGAAGTATTTTTGTCCAGACTCTAGAGTATAATTCTAATCGATTGGAATAGTTTAGAACCATGGGGTAAAGTTATTTTGAGAACCCTTAAAAAAGCAAAAACTTTTAAAAACCCTTTTCTAATCAAAGCTAAAGGGTATTTTTGTAAAATCTTAAATAATTTAAATATGCTATTGAATTGGCATTTATACTTTTTCACAACACTCCGTTAATTTAGAAGGTACAACCTCGTTAATAGTATATTTGGTTATTTAACAATACTTTCTAAACAAATTATATAAAGTTATTCGTGATTTTTGTTTAATATCATAAGAAAAGCAAATTAAAATATCGATCAATAAAAAACTGTTACTAAATTAATTGATCATGCATATGCACATGTGATCCACTAATATTATTAAATACTAAATCATTTAAAAATTTCTTGCATACATATAATCATTATTAAAAATTCATTATCAGACTACTTGCATACATATGCTCATTATGATAAATTCATTTACAAATACTTTGCATACATATGCTCGTTATTAAAAAATCATTAATAAAATACTTGCATACATATGCCCATTATAAAGAATTCGTATATAAAGTATTTGCATACATATGATCATTATGAAATTTTTTTTATATAAAAACTTGCATACATATGATCATGATTAAAAATTCATTAATAGAATACTTGCATACATATACTCATTACGATAAATTCATTTACAAATCCTTGCATACATATGCTCATTATGAAAATTTGATTAATAAAATAGTTGCATACATGTGCTCATTATAAATAATTCATATATAAAATACTTGCATACATGTAATCATTTTGAAAATTTCTTTTACAAAAAGCTTACATACATATGATAATTATGAAAAATTCATTTACAAATACTTTGCATACATATGCTCGTTATTAAAAAATCATTAATAAAATACTTGCATACATATGCACCAACTATATTGTTTATAAAGTATTTGCATACATATGATCATTATGAAATTTTTTTTATATAAAAACTTGCATACATATGATCATGATTAAAAATTCATTAATAGAATACTTGCATACATATACTCATTACGATAAATTCATTTACAAATCCTTGCATACATATGCTCATTATGAAAATTATTAATAAAATAGTTGCATACATGTGCTCATTATAAATAATTCATATATAAAATACTTGCATACATGTAATCATTTTGAAAATTTCTTTTACAAAAAGCTTACATACATATGATAATTATGAAAAATTCATTTACAAAGACTTTGCATACATATGATCATTATGAAAAATTCTTTAATTAAATATTTGCATATATGTAATCTTTATGAAAAATATTCACATAGCTATCAAAAAATATATACAAGATACACACATATGCACACACATATGCACACATATATATGAACAAACACAGGATCTTAAACAATAAACCAAATAGCAAGATAAATTTATAACTAAAATCAATTAAATAAAATAAAATAAAATAAAAACATTCAGACGGCATTGAGATATCAGTATCACAATACTAGCAGTGTCAATATTTACTCTTTTACCCAAATTAATCGAAAAAAAAAGAAAGAGTTGGTCGATGGAATGATTAAACATGGAAAGAAAATAATAAAACTTAAAAGAAATCCAAATCACTCCTCATTCAATGTTATTTAATTATTTATAGGACGGAAGTTTTTTTCCTCCAAATTATATGACAAAATTACCTTTATTCATAAATAAACTGATATTTAAACCTTAAATTAATTACCAAAATGCCATATATATTTTATACCATTTTTAAGGAGTTCTCAAAAAGTTCTCACTTTTTTAAAGATTCTTAAAATAACTTTTTACTAAACCATGATACTTTATATAAGTTATATATATAGGTTATAGAAATGAAAAGAACGAAAAATAAAACAAACGAAAACATTTAACTTGAGTATTTTCTTTTCACTCTCATTCTTACACACACTCACGCATTCTTCTTATAAATGGCTGCGTGTATTCCAGGCTTAAACCCTGCCAAAACCCTAACACCCATCAATTCACCATCTTCAATCAACAAAAGTTTACATTTTTCATCGTTATCACCAAAACCCACTTTCAAATTTGATCAAAGATTGCCCAAGATTTCAATTGTAATGGCTACAAAACAAGAAAATAAGGGACTGAATTTGAATTTGGATGTTTTGACTGAAAGTGAAAGGAGAAATGAAGTTATAAATGCTGCTAAAAACTCGATATCGAATTGTCTTTCGGAGACAAATCTTCATCTTACTATTCCTTCTCTCAAGTCCAAAACCAGAGGAAAGGTATACAAAAAAAGCCCTTCTTTTTTGTTATATATAATCTAAGTTGGGTGAAAAACTCTCACATACCTTTTTTTAAACCATAAAAATCATGGGGGCCAAACATTTATTCAAAATATTAAAAAAATAGTATGTGAGGGGTTTTTCAGCCAAGTTGGGTGCATAACAGCCCCATACTCACTTTTCCCTTATATATATATTATATAGTTTTAGGTGGTTAAGAGTGAATTCATAGATATATCATAGAGTGATGAAATAGGCTAATACCGATGTTTAAGAAGGAATTGGCCGGGTTTTAGAAGGTTAACTGATTATGGGTTTTGGAAATTTTGAGTGTATAAGATAATGGGGTTTGGAAAATAGTCTGAAAAAAGGTGAAAATATGTGCATTTTTATTTAGAGAAAATGTGATTTTGAAAGCCCTGTTTGAGAAACGGTTAAATGGTTAATGTGTTACGCAAAGTTTGATGCAAATGCAATCCCATGTAGTCATGTATCCCCAATAGTTTTCTTTTGGTTATACGAGTATGGTGTTTGTGAAATCCAATTAAATGACATAATATTGTTTGGTAAAGCGTACGGAAAAAGTGATTATCTGCATTTTTTTAGAGAGAAAAATGTGATTTTGTAGAAGTAGGTTGACACTGTCGTTTTGAAAACCTAGATGTTTAATACAATTTGGAACTGAAATACCAAATGTCTCTTTAGCTGTTTTTTGGTTTAATTATCTGAAATTGGTTAATTTGATAATGATGATGAGGATATGGAATGTATAGGTTAGAGATATTTATGATGGAGGAGATTATCTAGTGTTGGTTACAACGGATCGACAAAGTGCTTTTGATAGAGTTCTTGCTTCAATTCCATTCAAAGGACAGGTAATTCTTTTTCGTGAATTTTGATAACCAGTCATTGAATTACATCTATCGTTAGAATTAAGCTGCTACTAGAATGTGGGGTGAAATTGTTGATGTTTTGCAGGTTCTTAATGATACGAGTGTTTTTTTTTTTTTTTTCCGGTAAAAGGCCGTCACCCCTGGTTAACTTGTATTAATCACAAATAAGAACAGGCAACATGGCTGAATGCCTGTTGACTTAAACATTTACATAGTAAATGCCCTCACGCCCCCCCACAAATAATAAAGGGGACCGTGATGCAGGAAATGAATCAAGTGAGTGACTGGACAGGCCCAGAACACCCAAGAACAATCGAACTAGCAATATAAACAATAAGAATGAAAAACAAAGCTAGTAGTCAATATTTATGAACCAAACATCTACATGAACGGATCAGTGTCACCTTCAATGGATTCAACTTCATCGTTATCAGACTCATCCTCAAAATCATCATCAGCAGGAACAATAGGCTCAACTGAGGGAGTACTAACCTCATCAGTGTTAATCTGACAAAGTGCATCATACTGGTTCCTAGTCTCAACACCAGGTGCAGGAGGGGTAAGAATAGAATCATGATCTGTAGTAGCCTGTGTACCTGAATGAGTGTCTGGAACTGTAGTAGTAGCTGTATGAATCTGGAGTGGTCTCTGAGGGACTGAAGCTGGAGCAGTAGGAAATCTAACTGGAGCTGACGAATCTGTAGTGGCTGTAGTAGAAGTAGCTGCTGGAGCCTTTCCCTTTGAATCTTGTGTCTTCTTATGAACATACATGACCTTAGGCTTAGGAATAGAAAAAGAAGGGGCCTTTTTGGGCCTCCTCTTACGTCTCTTGGGCTTCTGAAACCCATCATCTGCCTGGGCCTCTGCTGGATCAACCTGTTTAGCCCCTGATGGGCCATCCTTGGTCCCTGATGGGCCATCCTTGGTCCCTGATGGACCAACCTGTGATGCTGGAGCTGCAGTAGCCATACGGGCTTCCATCTCTTTCTGTGTTTGGTGGTTCAACCAGACACAACATATTGCTCCCAATGCAATTATAGCAGTTCCGGATAAAAATGTTACCATTGCTAAGAAGTGTTCTGTTTTTCCTGTAGAGTTTGTTGGTAAGTGCTGCTGTGTATTCACTTTTAAAATTGAGATTTGAAACTTGTCGCAATTGATAGTGTCTTTTAGAGGTCATTGTTTGAACACATACATCTTAAAGTTGTCTTATTAGGTAAGAATACCGTTCAGGGTTCAGCTAAACTGATATTCAAATGGTTTCAATATTTTAAATTAATTCTAGCAAACAAATTGGATTATATAATTGTAACATATTATGAGTTGGTTGGCAGGAACCTGACATGACTTGTTTTGAACTAGTCAGCTACATTAAATTGTTATATGTTTTACCTGAATTCATCTCGACCTGCTACCCTATTAGCCCCTTTTGCCACCTTCTGTTTCATGTGCATGTGTAACTTTCCCATGTGTTTTTGCCACATCTAGTTTGTTTCGACCCATTATCCAACATGTTCTTTTGAACATTTTATCCAGGAAAGTGCAAAATCTTTATTATATGAATGAGAAACATCGACTAGGACATGAAATCTAATCTGCTACATGTATAAATATTAGAACTCGATAGGCTAACATTTATTCAGGAAAGTTGTACTCAGACTTGTCAGACTGTCAAAGTTCTATTCGTTCCTCTATTACAGATCTGTTTTGGGTTACGTTTTATCCTTTATGATTCACATAAGAAAATAAAATAAAATAAAATAGGCTAAATCTAAATAGGAAGCATGCCAAATGGGTCGAAAGTCACCAAACATTAACCACAAGGGTGGTAGCCTAGTGTGAAAATACATAGAGGTCCCAAGTTCGAATCCTAGGAGCAAGAAGATATACCCCCATGTGGCCACTGAGGTTCACCCGTAACAACTCCGGGCTACCCGCTAAACAGGTGGTGGATTAGTCGGCTCGCAAAGTGGGTCGGATACCTGGGTTAACCAAAAAACTGAGTCACCAAAAGTTTGTGATACAAGCTCCTAAAAATTATCAATATAAGAATTTTTAGATAATTCTTGTATTAGTAGTGTTTTTGTCAGCATATTTAGCACACTAAGTATCTGTAATTATTTTGGACAAAAAAAATGTTTAGTACTTAAGTGTCAACTGTCAACCCAACCCAGCCCAGCCTGATCCACAAAAAGTTGCCAATAATGACCCAGAAATCAATTCACCTGAATCGCCATTTTGATTTATCCAGAAAGCATGTTTGGTTTGTTGTTACTGAACCTGGATTCTTGTACTTGTTTGTGCTTTTGGGTATTTTAAAATTTAAACTACACATACTGCACTTCTGCCTTTGAAATTGCAAATGTGACCGTTAAATGTCATGTCTCTCTTTGAATTATAAGAAAAATTTTGATCTGGTTCTCAAAATTGTGAATTGTTCAGTGTATCTGTTTTCTGTAATGGTCTGTTTTTTGGTCCATGCATTGTCATACTAGCAGATTTTAATACTTGGATATATAAGGTATCCAAAAATCCATGTCTGAAAAACTGTAGATTCACGGATGATTTATATTGTTAAATATTTATAGTTAGAGGATATGTGACTGGAAGTACTGATACATCATTATGGACTGTATACAAGAATGGTGTGCGAAATTACTGTGGCAATGCTCTTCCTGAAGGTTTGTAGTCAAAGCATATTTACTTCCTAAATTGTTTGATATTTTTCTTAAATCTGTTTATTATGTATAAAAGTTTTTAATAATATGCAACAGGAATGGTGAAAAATGAGAAGCTACATGCAAATATAATCACTCCAACTACTAAAGCTGCAGATCATGATGTTCCTATTACTCCAAACGAGGTTTATCTTTTTCTGACCCTTTCAAAATCTAATTTGGTGCTTAGAGTTGGAAGAATGACGACAAATAGGTTGAATGAGTGATACCTAAGTCATTCTAAAACTTGAATTTTTCTTATTGTCCTTCCCTTGCATTTTGATATTAACTCTGTCTTCCCTTCCTGAGTTAGTGCCAAAATATGGTTACACACGGTTCATGAAAATTTCAGTGTTGATTAAATTTCTAGATACGTTTTAATAACCAAAATAGGATGATTGTGTTGATGAAGACATTGACTTCAAATTTGCAGGGAGAATGGTAGAATGATAAGTAATCATAGTGGATATGTTATGAAATAGGTCAATTCTTGTATTGGCCTCGACATATTAGATTTGGGAAAAGTATCTGTGTGTATGTAACTTCTGACCAGCTACTATTGTATGAAAGAAACTTTAGTCGGGTTCATTGTATGTAAGTAACCTGTTTAAACTGAATGAATCGTGTAAACAAGCTGATGTGGAGGTCTCTCATTGGGCCATGTATCAGATGCCTGGTGGTGCCACGTTGATTTCTTACACGATTCGTTCAGTTTTAGCAGGTTACTTACATACAATGAACCTGACTAAAGTTTCTTTCATACAATAGTAGCTGGTCACAAGTTACATACACACACATATACTTTTCCCTATTAGATTTAAAGTATTCTAAAGTGCAGTATTAATCAGTTTGTATAAATAGTTTATCGTTGTGATTGTGTGGTTTTTCTGATCATATTTAACACACTTAATTTAAAATATGGACACAAAAAGTGTCCGGGTCAACTCGTATTACAATTGCTTAACCATATAGCACCTGTCTTGCAGATAGTTCAACAAGGGTTAATGAGTCAAGCTGATTATGATGAAGTGAGTAGGAAAGCATTAAGTCTGTTCGAGTATGGCCAGGTAATATGTCTTGATATATCGTCCCGGATTAGACTTTGTGTTTATATAAAGTTGGTTAATGTTCTTTTCAAGTATATTGCTCATGACATATTATATCATCTGAGGGGATGCTATAACTTGTTTGACTTGACATTAGAAAATTTCTGGATGATATTTACCAATGCTTGAATTGACACATATTCGAAGGGAAGGTTTCTACTATTCGTTGAAAAGCTAAAATATCCTTCAATACATATAAGAAAAATTATCAACTGTAGTTAACTCCAGTTTATTTGTATCACTGATGATAGCAAACAAATGATTATTACTTGGAAATCTTCTCAATAAGAAGATACTTAAATTTCCATATGATAGAGGCGTGGAGGGGGCATGTATTTCATACGTCATGCAAGAAGATTAACACTACATATAAATATAATTACTTCTTAATGAACACTATTGAACAGAGATACTTTGGATTTCAATTTTGCCAAAAACAAGTTGCGTTATTTTGAAAATCATTAAAGGGGAAGTGTTGCATCTTTGTTTGTTATGGTTTAGTATCTATAACTTGATTGTAACTGTTTTTGTCTCTAATAATCTGAATGGCTCTTTTTGATGATTCTTCTTTGAATTTGCAGCACGTGGCATTACAACATGGCTTGATATTAGTCGATACTAAATATGAATTTGGAAAGGGCACTGATGGTTCTGTGCTGCTGATTGATGAGGTCTCTCTCTCTCTCTCTCTCACACACACACACACACACACACCATGTCTTGTAAGTACAAGAATTCACATAAGGTATGAACTATTCATATCGATAACAGAAATCATGCTCATATATGCAGGTCCATACGCCAGATTCAAGCAGATACTGGTTAGCGCATTCCTACGAGTCTCGGTTTCAGAATGGTCTTGAACCTGAAAATGTTGATAAGGTCTGATTTCTATCCTTAAATACTCTATTATTGACTTGAAAGTCGATTATCTATCTTGCTTCGTAGTTTGTCCCATGAAAGTTATAATTTTTTGACCTGACACATTTTAAGTCTTCAAGTAGACCTTCTACGTAAGGGTAGCAAAATATATGGATTAACAAAGTTGAATTAAATGGTTACGTTTAGTTTGTTTCTCATGTGAGTTTTTCTAAAAATCGGTTCATGTTCTATATTTCAAGCTTGAAATGACGCTCTTTAGGCTTATATATTTTAGATTAAATCAAACCTAAATGCCTGTTCAGTACAAAATTGGTTGACATTTGATATGTGAAATCTTGCTAGGAGTTTTTGAGGTTATGGTTCAAAAATCACTGCAATCCCTATGAGGACAAGGTAAATGCCATCATATTTTACAGAATTTCTATTCAGGTATTTCTACCTAAAAAATGATTTATATAACAAAATATTTGCGTGTTTTTTGCGGTTTAGGTTCTCCATGCCTGTAGGCTGTGGGGGAGGTTGGGGAACAGGCTGAGGTTGAGCTGGCCTTAAAGCAGCAGAAAGTTGGGAATCAGTTGGGGCTGGAGTAGGTGGTGGTGCTTGTACCTGTTGAGTGCCCTTGGCAGCTAATTTTATCAACTCTAACAAATGACTTTCCTGAATGGTTACAGATTATGAGGAACTAGCCTGACCTCCCACCAAGGAAGAACTAGCCATGGTGGAAGTCATTATGCTCTTTTGAGAGTTTATCACACCAGGACCAGAGGAAAGTGAAGAGAGTGCATTGATGGGAGAAGTGTTGGGTGGGGGTGTTGAAAACAAGGAGATGAGAGGAGATATAGAAGGTGAAGGTGTGGAGAAAACTGAACCAACACTGCCACTACCAGAACCAAGGCTAGATCCAAAGCTCACCTTGGGTGGCAATCTAGATCCATCACCTAAAACAACATTTGTTGCACTTGTCAAGATTTCACCAGATCTAGAACCAAATTCTGGGAATTTTTCAATTGAATTTCTTTGAATGCCATCATCAGAATTTTCCAGATTTATCACTGGAGATTCTCCTCCATCAATGCTTATCCCCAACCCAGAAGAAACCACCTGGGAAATTGGAGTGGATTCTTCAGCCATATGAAACTAAAGAACAAACAAGAACAAATATGAAGATTTTTGCTTTGAAACAACAAAAAACCGTCCAGTAATCAGTAAAATTACGGATGGCGCCAATGTTTGAGCATGAGATGTTGGGCTCAATCACAATGGGGTTTTAACCGTGTTATCCTTTTAATCTCCTCAAAGTTAGAGTACAAACCTACTAAGTTCTTAACGAACCTAAGGTGATAAAAGGATAACCTAAAGTGAGAAAGCTCTTGGTTTCTCTCTCTCTAGAAGGATATTGTATATTTTTGATGATTGAATGAGTGTGTGTTGTAAATGTGATGAATGAATGTAGAATGAATCTGACATCCATTGATTAGATATTTATAGGCAACCAATTAGGTTACATTGTATTTTGGGCCTGTGTCAGATATGGGCCTTCCTTATAAGGATCTGACCCAATACAGGTATAGAATCTTCGAGAATAACAGTCATATTTCTCTCTCATTTTGTGCGTAGATGCTATTCATTCAATCATAAGTAATTTGTACATATATGACGAGTGTGGCATGGAGTATAGCTATGAGCCAGAACACTCTCATAAATTCTTGTAGGAAATAGTCTCATCAGGAAGCATCCTTAACGAATTATTTTACTGTCCTTGTTATGTACGTATTTTTTATGTATATATATACATATATATATATATATTTACGTTACATTGCATTAGAGATTGGAGAGGATCAGCCAGCCTCGGCCCACTCCTGTCCAAGGGTAAGATAAAAGGGCTTAGAACCATAATTTCTTTTGCCAATGGGTGTTGGGGCTTATTCCTTGAGGAGCTCTAGCTCTAGTGAAAGTGCAGGGGACCGATCGATTCAAGATTCCTACGACTATGTAAGTGCGGAATCCAAACATAATCGTTATTGAGGTAATTGAATGAAACAAACACGAAATCAATATGAACAGGAGATAAATACAGAATTCCTTTATCATTAGTCGAATGATTACAATGAATAAATCCGTTTACAATACATCTACGATGATTACGGATTACAATCAACGAGACGACTCTTGATAATCGAATAATATGGTGGACTTACGGACTGAGGTTTGCGCATACCTCAGCCTGCCGTGGATGACATCTGTCTAGACTAAAAATCCCCCTTGAAACCGAAACCTAAGAACACTATATATAGGCTAGAAATGGGTTGGGCTTCAAACTCGTGGACCAAACACGTGCTACAGTAACACGTGATTGGCCAAACTCGTGTTACTGTTCACACGAGTTTGTCCAAACTCGTGGTACTGTTTACACGAGTTTGTCCTGTTGTCTGGATAATCTCTGTAAAGTAACAGCCCTTTAATTGAGATGCATCGGACACAAATTGTGCACCAAAATGTGCACTAACAGTCTCCCCCTTGACCGATGCACTCAATTCATTCACCGATAATCATTAGCAATCGAAACCTGCAAAAGCAAACTCCCCCTTAACTAATGATACCGGGTCTTCTTTTGTTGAGACTCGATCTTCTGACACAACATTCTGATCTTCAAACTCCAAAAATCTCTGTATCTCTGTGACAACCAACTAACCTAACACATCTCATTGTAGTTCTCCCCCTCAACAGTAGCCATCTCCGAATTAAACATATGCAATCTTCTTCCTGCTTAGAACTTTGCTCGAGACATTCCTCGACTTGCTTAACCGGCATATAATAGAGAAGTTGAATTTCCAACAATCAGCATCAAATCAATCAGCTCTCACAAAAATAAGAAACTCTGTAGCTTGAATCACAAACTGCAGTACCAAAAATCCTGTCTCAACTAGCAGCATCTGACTTTGTCTTGTACCTTCACAATTCCACCAACCACCCGGAGTCTTTCCTATCAGATCTCCCCTTCAGTTGTATACACCACCAAATATAAAGATCTTTAATCTCGCAATCACAATAAATGATCGCCTGATAATCATCTCTATTCTTGGAATATAAATAGGTTCAATCTTCAATTACTTAACAACAGATGACCAACTTCGTTGCTCTTAATATTTCGACAAAGTTTCCACAACTGCCATCTATTTGATACTTGAGCATATTTCACATTAAGCACACCATCATCTAAACACAGATCTTGGTTTGTCTCTCAAGTAGCACAGAATTTTACTCAGAAATCTGAAATTTTTTATCTCCCCCTTTTCTCTGCAAAATTCTGAAATCTAGCCCATCTTAGGTTTTAAATATCTCCCATTCTGGAGGTTCTTCAAAAAGCTTAGAGCTCACGACGGTTAAAACTCTTCGCCAAACAGGGTATATTCGTTTTCCTCCAAATTTCCGAGGAAAAACACATTTACGTGAAACATTGGTATTCACGTAAATTTTTATTTTTAAGGCTGTGGGAAAAATTTGATAATTGCCGAAAATTTTCATCCAAAACGTGCCGAAATCGCACAAAAACGGACCGAAAATTTTCGAACGCTACCAAACTTCAAATCTCCATGAATCATGCCATTTTAAGACCATGGACAAAAATTATTTTTCCCGCCAAAATACTTTTTTTTTTTTAGCTTTTCTACAACCCTGTCTTCTATGCTTCAATGTATCAGACGATCTGCAGTGATCCTTCCACACCGAAACATACTTGAACCTCGATTCCATTTTCGAACAACTCAAATACGTTTTTCGGCAAACTCGTGTGAACAGTGCCACGAGTTTAGGAACCTAAACGTGTGATACCCTTTAAACACGCACATATAGCACCACGCACTTGAATATCTGCCCAAACTCGTGTTTAATCTCAAACACGTGTTTTATTAACTAAACACGTGTTTAACTAAACATGCTCGAGTTTAACATATCCAAACGCGTGTAATCTGAAAGAAAACCTAAACACGTGGACCATTCTTCAAACGCGTGAGACTATGGTAAACGCGTGTGATCAAAGGTAAACACGTGCAACAATGTAAACGCGTGGTACAAACGCGTGACACCTAGGAATTTGCAAACGCGTTATAAGTAAACACGTGAAATTAGGGTTTGTAAACGCGTGTTTTTCCCAAACGCGTGGTAATCTCATCTGCACAAAACAGATCTGATCGAAGTTCTTCATTCAAAAACCCTAAAAACGAACCACGAATCAGAGACATAAAGCCTCTCCTGCTCTGATACCACTTGAAAGTGCAGGGGACCGATCGATTCGAGATTCCTACGACTATGTAAGTGCGGAATCCAAACATAATCGTTATTGAGGCAATTGAATGAATCACATATATATGAACACGAAATCAATATGAACAGGAGATATAAATCTGATTCCTTTATCATTAGTCGAATGATTACAATGAATAAATCCGTTTACAATACATCTACGATGATTACGGATTACAATCAACGAGACGACTCTTGATAATCGAATAATATGGTGGACTTACGGACTGAGGTTTGCGCATACCTCAGCCTGCCGTGGATGACATCTGTCTAGACTAAAATCCCCCTTGAAACCGAAACCTAAGAACACTATATATAGGCTAGAAATGGGTTGGGCTTCAAACTCGTGGACCAAAAGTAACACGTGATTGGCCAAACTCGTGTTACTGTTCACACGAGTTTGTCCAAACTCATGGTACTGTTTACACGAGTTTGTCCTGTTGTCTGGATAATCTCTGTAAAGTAACAGCCCTTTAATTGAGATGCATCGGACACAAATTGTGCACCAAAATGTGCACTAACATCTAGTTAGGTTAGGGCAAGAATGGCTCTCCCTACTTTGAGGGATTTACACTCTCGGCTTCTCTCCCCTCCTTACTCTCACTCTCGTCTCTCTCTCTTCCCTTTGTTGCTCTCGGCTGGGTCCCACCAGGGGCTCTCGGATCTCTCTCTCTTGGCCTACTCCCTTTCAAAATACCTCTCGCTATATATATATAGCTCTCGACCGAGACACCTCGAGGATTCTCTCTCCTCTTTGTTTACTCTCGGCTCCCTTCCTTACTCTCAGAATTTAGATAATTTGAAAGGAAACTAAATGCTAACAATATGAATAGCGACTAACTTTAATCCTAACAACCAGATTTTATGGATAATGACATGTTTATCTCTAATGACCAGTATATAATTTCCACGTCCCCAAAACCCTATTCCACATCCAAAACAATAGTTTTAAATTTATGTAATTAAATTTCATATATGTAGTTGTTGCTTTAATAGCATGTTTATTTATATTAACGTAATGCACCTGTGTGTTTAATTTATAGATTTTATATTAATGTACAAGTTAAATAAGTATAATATAAAAATATAAAATATAGTTGTAAATCATATTGATTAGTGAAAGTTGAATTTTTTTTTATAATTAACGTAATTGCATGTAATAGCATGATCACCGATATTTGTTGGTGTAATCTCGTAAGTAATTATTTAATTCAAAAACTTTTCCTTTAAAAAAACACTTATTAATTTCAAGGGTATCATAATAATTTTAATTATTCAGTCGGTTAATTCAGCACACAAAACAAACAACAATTATTTATTTACCGTCTTACCCGTCTCAGACACACTAAATCCAGACAGACACTTAATCCACACAGAAAAAAAACAAACATGTCCTTAGTTTTGATACATTATTTAATGGATATTCGTTGGAGTTTGTATCTTTTACTCGTAAGTAATAATAACAATATAGTGAACTGGGTATTTTAAATTAGCTTGAAATTTTATTCAGCTTTTAATTAGCCATTTAAGTTTTAACCAACTGAAAAGTAGTTTTAGTTCTCACTTCTCAGCTCATAACATGTAATTGTATGTTCTTTTTTGTATCAACTGAATTCCAACTGTATGAAATTACTGTGTGAAGTGTACTAGGAATTAAGATAAAAATTGGTGTGGTTTTCGTATCCCGCTTCTTATAGTTTT
>CM067167.1:200975231-200989914 GCA_034093135.1 Erigeron breviscapus | reverse complement strand
CATGACCTTGCTCTGTTATCTGCAGCTGTTCGATCCTTTTGCTCAGCATTCAAAAGTTCATGAGTTAGAATAACTGCATTAGTAGTGGGATGGCGATGAACAGCAAGTCCATTCAGAATGGAATCTTTCATCATATGACCATTTGTTTGACTTTCCACATAGTCCATGAATCTTTTCTTCCATAGTCCGTATGAACCACGGTAGAGAACTGGAGGTCTTGTATCAGAACCTAATGCCAATGCTTCACGAGAAGCCATTTGAGATTGATTTGAATTGAAAGATTGAATTGAATTTACAATGGCAAATGAAACGATCTTGATAAATGAAACGATCTTGGTAAGATTAGGAAATGAAACGATCTTGATTTAAACAGGAATTGAAACGATCTTGAAATGGATAGAAAATGAAACGATCTTGATTAACCAGGAATTGAAACGATCTTGAAACGAATAGAAAATGAAACGATCTTGACAAAATCGTTCTGGGTGAGATCGTCTTTGAGTAAGATCGTCTTGGAACTTTAAAGAAAATTTGGTTAAGTATAAGAAATGAAACGATCTTGAAAATTGTTCTGAGCAAGATCGTCTTGGAACTTTAAAGAAAATTTGGTTAAGTATAGAAAGTGAAACGGTCTTGAAAACTAAAACGGTCTTTGGTATGAAAAATGATCTTGGTTTGAAATTATTCAAGGAAATGAGACGATCTTGTTGAAGATCGTCTTGGGTTTTGAAGGTATGACACGATCTGGATGAAAATCGTCTTAGGAAAAAAAATGAAACGATCTTGGTTTGAGGATCGTTCTGGGTAAGAAGGAAATGAGACGATCTTGGTATGAAGATCGTCTTGTTTTCTTTCTTAAAAACTTTTAAGTGATTGAAATGACCAAACCAATCCTTTTGGATTAGTTAGCCAGAATCAACACTACCACAACACACTCTTTACTAAAACGATCTTGTGAGGATCGTCTTAATCAAGCCACAACTCACTGAACTAAAACGATCTTAGGAAGATCGTCTTGGTCATCTTCTTCATCTGAACATATTTCCAGAAAAACTCCATTAACAAGTTTAAAAAACTTCGATATCTTATGAATTTCTAGGAGTTAGATCACGAAATCACTTGCAAACTGTTTTAATTCACGTCCGCAACACGATTATGAACAAAATTCAACACAAAACACAACAGATTCAAATCCCTGAAATTACGCGCCAAAACTCAAAATTCAATCTCGAGATTTAGGTTGAATTGGAACTTGAAACTTGACAGGATTATGTTATCAATAACCTCGAATCTATTGAAGAACAAACAACTGTGATTTTATGAGATTTGATGTGTGAATTTTGAAGAACCAGTAGGTGAAATATTACGAACAGAATTTTTTAATAAATTTGATTTTGATGAATTTGTGAATGAATTCAGGTATGGATCGTCATCAGATTGATGTTTCTCTCTGATACCACTTGTTATAACACGATTTTATCACCGAATTCGATTCAACAATGGCGGTTTGATAGTGTGTGTTCTTGGTGTGTGTGTGTGTGTTTTGAGAGAGAAAGATCGATTAAACTGAAAGATTGGGATTAATGTGTGTAAGAAATGAAGTGTTTGGTATGTCAAGGTTATGATCTCTAAGGTGTGAGAGGGCTATTTATAGTCTAATTACACAATTATGCTAATTGTCACAATTAGCCCCTCAACCTTAGTGATCATTTATCTATGACTTAACAACAAGAAATTCTTCTATTCTAGATTACAATTAATCACTATTTTTGGATTTCTAACATGAATACATGTATGGTGGACATTGTGAGGCACTAATGGACATTTATGGTATGTTGAGGGACATTGATGGGCATGTTAGGCATGATGACATATAAACGGGTGCTCTAAGTACTTGATGACAATTGGATAACATGAAAACATTTGTGAGACATGTATGGGCTTATTTGACGTCCTAGGACTTGTTTGATACCTATTGTTATCGTTATTATTTGTTCTGGCTCATTGTACGTATTCTAGCTATTGTATAGTTCGTTCAATGGATACGTGTGTGATTAGGTGGTGCTACGAGCCAACCTAAATTGAGTACTTGTGCCTTTTAAGGGTTTACTGTAAGCGTATTACTTGCTCATTATCCTTGTTCATATTGTGAATGGCATTGGCATTAGATCCTTGTCATCCTTTTCTTACGAATTCACCAACCTAGTGTTGACCTTGTTTAGTACACTTTTCAGGTTATCAAGTAAATCCAAGATGCGATGGTTGATTGGTGCTTGTGCTAGAACTTGGACTTGGACTTACATGGATCCAGGATTCATTTGCCCCTTATTTTGCATTATGCATTATGTACTTGTTTGTTGATGATGGATTCACCGAATCCCCTTTTGTTCATTTAGTTCATGTTCTACGATAATTCCATGCAAATGCTATATCTTTTCGGTAATATTTCGAGCCTAGCTCGGGGTGTTACATGACGGCACCTCATTCGTGTGATAGACGACAATCTAGTGACCCGTTTAAGGTTGAGAAGACTTGAGAATCGCACACTATGAGTACTCAAACTTCTCACATCCCACGTGTGACTCGCACTATGACACTCACTTGGCTCATTGTTCCCATGTTTATGAACTCTCGGTTCCGCATTAAGCTAAGTGTTCAATTAGATAAACTTTTACCAATCGCATATGTATATATATCACACAATATCGTTACACCACAACTCCATTTCTGCGACGTTCTTGTTTGCACAATTTTACGTGTTAGGTGGACCTTTAAATTTCAATCTATTCGTTCAAATTCATGGTTAGCCTAACTAAGGTCTGTTAGGACCAGTTTCGCTGAAACTGGACAGTCTCCAGTTGCACATGGAGACTAAGAAGATTTATCCAGAAATATATTGAATTTTAGTTGCAGCGTACAGTTAACGCAACTGAAGACTTCCTCCAGTTGAGAACTGACCAGTTGAAGAATCATTCCAGTTGAAGTCGAAGACAATAAGTGGAAGATAGAGAATGACAATGGCAGCGAGGCCCAGTTGACATTCTACTCAGTTACAAACTGGAAACCATCAGTGGAAAGCTCTTACAAAGCTTTACACTGATTACGAGGAATTGACCTTTATGCTTTATGTGCTAGTACACGGATAAAAGGATTTATCTATGTATAAAGTACAAAAGGTACATAAAGCAGGTTGAGAAAAGTTACTTTATTCTGTAACTTAACACAACATTTTAAGGAATTAAATGTTATTCCTTAAATGTTCTCAACCATATTTGTACGGCCAAAGTTGACATCCCAATGTCAACTTTGCCTATAAATAAAGGTCTTTGCACAACAAGAAAATATACTTTGCATAACAGACTTTGCAACACTTTGCAAACCTGCAATATTCTTGGTGAACTTGTGCAATATTCTCTCAATCGCAAAAAGGAACATTTCACAACTTTAAGTGTTTCGATTGTCAAGAGAATTTCCAAGTGTAGATCAATTGTATTTCATAGGTTGTTAGGATATTTACATGTTTGTATTATCTTGGTTCCGCAACAACCTTGTAATTTATTTAAAGTTAATAAATAAATTACACTTGAAAAATACATATTGTCTCATCAATTTACTTTACAAGTACTTTCTATTATTGCATTGTCTTTTACTTATTGTCACTTAAATAAGTAATCTATCCAAGAACTTGGTATATACTCACTGCAACTGGTCGTCTCCAGTTCAGCGCTTATATTGCAAAGTAACTCCACCATTGACATTGAGGTGTCTTCAGGTAGTACCATCTATTGAGTTGGGACTTACAAGTGGTATCAGAGCAGAAGGCTAAAATACTTGCCTAGATCTGCTTAGATGACTACTACTGAAGGTGGAGATGGTTCTGGTTAAGGTGAAAACCCTCTGAATGTTAATACACCACCTGTTCAAAATGTTAATACAAACCCTCCTCCTCCTACTGCCCCAAACCATGTCCATGTATATTGTTCTAACACTCCTGTTCCCAAATTTGATGGAAACAGTGAGACCTTCGGTACATGGAAGGCCAGAATGCTCTTGCATTTTGGTGGGATAGAGAGAGATATGCTGAAAATCCTTAAGGATGGACCGTATATACCCATGTCTCTTAGGGTAAGTCCTCTTCTAGATCCAACTGGAAGAAGAGGTTCTAGAGAAAAGCTCGAAGACCACTAGTCTGATGAGGATCATAGACTTGTAGATCTGGAAACCAGACTCAAGAACATGATCCTTGGAGCTGTCCCTGAAGTCTTAATTCCAACACTTGTGTTGTTCCCCAGTGCCAAGTCAATGTGGGATGAATTAGTCATTCAGTTTGAAGGAGGTGATGACACCATTGTCACCAGAAAGGTTTCCCTGAACAAGAAGTATGAATCCTTCTTTGCTCTACCCAATGAAAGTCTAACTGGTACTTACACCAGGTTTTCTAGCCTCATTAATCAGCTGAGAGGCTTGGGTGTAGAGAAGGATAAGGATATTCTTCTTGGGAAGTTTTGTGATATTCTTCCTTCCAAATGGGAAAATATGGTTCTTGTCTTAAGACAAGGTAAAACCCTGCACAGCCACACTATTGCATCGCTCTATGGAGCCTTCAGATTCACTGAAGATAATAATGCAGCAAGACTGGTGGCTGAGCAGGATGCCATGAACCATGCCCAGAGTCCCAAGGTTGCTAGCATAACTGAGCGACCTTGTGCTGCTTTAATGTCTGCAGAGAGTGTCCAGTCACACTCAATGAAGGAGATGTTAAACAGTTTCTTGAACTCTGGCTTGACCACTGAAATTAGTGATGGTTGTGATGAAACTGACGATGATGATCTGGTAGCCATGATTGCTAAAACCTTTAATAGGTTTAAGCATAAATCCAAAAGATTTAATGGCCCAAACAATGCTTCCAGCTCCAGCTCTCTGGATAAAACCAATCTTACCTGCTATAAATGCGGGAAAAAAGGTCATTTTATGAAGGAATGCAGATCTAGTCAGATGAACAACCAAACTAGTCCCTCTGTCCCAAATTTCAATCGGCCTGATGATAGCTATAAAGCTAAATATAAGAAGCTTAAGGCCCAGATTGCCCTCCTGTCCATGGAAAAAGAAAAGGATCAGTGCTTGATGGCACAAACTGAGGGAAAATGGGAGTACTCTGATGACTCATCAGCTGGTGAAGAAGAGGAAAGGGACTTGTGTTTCATGGCCTTGGAAGATCAACAGCAGCATGTGGCAAAAGAAGATGTCATCACTGGAAGATGGGTGGACATCATTTTGAAAAAGGTATGTGATTATGACAACCAGGTTGACCCAGAACTGAAACTGGACCTTGCTGAATCATTAAGTGGTGATTTGGCTTTTGTGGAAACTGTTAGAGCAGATAGTGAAAGATATCTGGATACTATCTTAATTGAACTGAACAATGTTAAACCACAACTAAATGATTTACAAAGTGTCTAGTTGGCTCTCAAGGAGTCGGTTTTGAAAATTGAGGCTTTAGAATTTGAAAATCAAAAATTAGTATCTGATCTTGAAAAAGAACAATTGATTATCAACCTGGAGCCAACCTGAGATTACCAAAACTCCATATGATCAACCATATGATCAACCTGAGATTATCAAAACTGAACCCACTGAGACCACCCCCATTGAGGTTAAACCTGGAGCCAATCAGGCTAGTGCTCCAGTTAAAAAGGCCACTGGTAACAAGCCTTTACCTCATAAGTCTAAGGAGCCCAAGACCCAAAAGACTAAAACTACAGCTGAACCAAGGTCCAAGGTTCAGCAGCCTGATGAAAACAATATTTTGTTTAAACTGGAAAGTCAACTCCAACTTTTGTCTAGACAGGTTCAGAGTTGTACTACCCGGATTAAAAATCTGGAAGGAGGTTCATCACCTCCAGTTGAAAAACAAAATATTAAACCCCCTTCAAAACCAAAACAAAATAATGTTCCATCTGGAACTAAATCTGATAAGAAAAAGGGGAGCAGGTATCAAATACCAATCGTTTTTACTCCTGCACCTGGATCTGGTGAAAAAGATCCAGATGTAGTCTTCAGTTTACCACCACAACAATCAACTGAGACTTCTGTAGAGAAGTCCAGTGAACCCATCAAGAAAAGATGGGTTCACAAAAATAACTGATGATTTTTGTGGGTGTGCAGGGCAATCGAAAGAAGAACACCTGGTATCTGGACAGTGCAGCTGGCCGGACTATGACCGGATGTCAGCCCCTGCTTGAAGAGTTCTGTTAGATATAGAATTGAGCTTAATTGAAGGTTTAATGGAGGTTTTAGGTTAGTGTGTGTAAAGTGTGTTTGTGTGTGAAATGGAGGTTGGAGATGATAGGGAGGAGAGAGAAAGTAATTTAGAGAGATGTAAGTATGGAATTATGATTAAGGCTTTCTTACAAATGACTTAGGAAGGGGTATTTATATCTATCATCTAATTAACACTAATACCCCTTATATAACTAGAAATATTACAATTTAACACCATTTATATTTCTAACAATCTCCCCCTTGGTGTTGAATTGTAAATGTTGCATCGTCTTCGGTCTTTAAATAACATGATGAGCCCATTTGTTGAAAATCTTCAATGTTGATTGGACTTTGAAGCTTTCTCATTGTCTTCAATGTCTTGTATCAACCTTGACTTTGAATCTTCTCAACAAACAAATATATTTGACGATGACTTATTAAATCTTGATCTTCTCTTGCAACTTTGAATACTTTGGAAGCACCTTTGAAATCTTTGTAGCTTTTGAGCTTTCACAACTTGAACTTTGAATGTTGATTTCAACTTGATGTTGCTTGGAGAAGTAACTTGAACTTTGAGTAGCATGCGGAAGCTTGGTTTTGACTTTGAATTCTTTGAATTCTTTTGGATTGCGGAAGCTTGGTTTTGACTTTGAATTCTTTGAATTCTTTTGGATGCGGAAGCTTGGTTTTGACTTTGAACTCTCTTGGCATTTCGGAAGCTTGGTTTTTGGAATGCGGAAATTTGAATTTATCTTTAAAACTTCAATTCTTGGTCTAACTTGTCTCTGAATCAACAATCATCTTGGAACACTCAATTATTTGATCAGTTAACATTTGCTCCCCCTCAAACAACTATCTCGGATCAAATCTATCAAATAAACGAATTATCTTCAAATTTCTTACTCCCCCTCGAACAAACAATCATTTCGGAGCATATTTAACAATTCATGAGTTTACTCTTGCTCCCCCTCAAATGAACAATCTCTTCAAATAAAGAACAAACTTAACTATCCAACTTAATTTTCTATCAATCAAACAATCTCTATTCAATTCCCAATTCCCAATTCCCAATTCCCAATTCCCAATTCCCAATTCCCAATTCCCAATTCCCAATTCCCAATTCCCAATTCCCAATTCCCAATTCCCAATTCCCAATTCCCAATTCCCAATTCCCAATTCCCAATTCCCAATTCCCAATTCCCAATTCCCAATTCCCAATTCCCAATTCCCAATTCCCAATTCCCAATTCCCAATTCCCAATTCCCAATTCCCAATTCCCAATTCCCAATTCCCAATTCCCAATTCCCAATTCCCAATTCCCAATTCCCAATTCCCAATTCCCAATTCCCAATTCCCAATTCCCAATTCCCAATTCCCAATTCCCAATTCCCAATTCCCAATTCCCAATTCCCAATTCCCAATTCCCAATTCCCAATTCCCAATTCCCAATTCCCAATTCCCAATTCCCAATTCCCAATTCCCAATTCCCAATTCCCAATTCCCAATTCCCAATTCCCAATTCCCAATTCCCAATTCCCAATTCCCAATTCCCAATTCCCAATTCCCAATTCCCAATTCCCAATTCCCAATTCCCAATTCCCAATTCCCAATTCCCAATTCCCAATTCCCAATTCCCAATTCCCAATTCCCAATTCCCAATTCCCAATTCCCAATTCCCAATTCCCAATTCCCAATTCCCAATTCCCAATTCCCAATTCCCAATTCCCAATTCCCAATTCCCAATTCCCAATTCCCAATTCCCAATTCCCAATTCCCAATTCCCAATTCCCAATTCCCAATTCCCAATTCCCAATTCCCAATTCCCAATTCCCAATTCCCAATTCCCAATTCCCAATTCCCAATTCCCAATTCCCAATTCCCAATTCCCAATTCCCAATTCCCAATTCCCAATTCCCAATTCCCAATTCCCAATTCCCAATTCCCAATTCCCAATTCCCAATTCCCAATTCCCAATTCCCAATTCCCAATTCCCAATTCCCAATTCCCAATTCCCAATTCCCAATTCCCAATTCCCAATTCCCAATTCCCAATTCCCAATTCCCAATTCCCAATTCCCAATTCCCAATTCCCAATTCCCAATTCCCAATTCCCAATTCCCAATTCCCAATTCCCAATTCCCAATTCCCAATTCCCAATTCCCAATTCCCAATTCCCAATTCCCAATTCCCAATTCCCAATTCCCAATTCCCAATTCCCAATTCCCAATTCCCAATTCCCAATTCCCAATTCCCAATTCCCAATTCCCAATTCCCAATTCCCAATTCCCAATTCCCAATTCCCAATTCCCAATTCCCAATTCCCAATTCCCAATTCCCAATTCCCAATTCCCAATTCCCAATTCCCAATTCCCAATTCCCAATTCCCAATTCCCAATTCCCAATTCCCAATTCCCAATTCCCAATTCCCAATTCCCAATTCCCAATTCCCAATTCCCAATTCCCAATTCCCAATTCCCAATTCCCAATTCCCAATTCCCAATTCCCAATTCCCAATTCCCAATTCCCAATTCCCAATTCCCAATTCCCAATTCCCAATTCCCAATTCCCAATTCCCAATTCCCAATTCCCAATTCCCAATTCCCAATTCCCAATTCCCAATTCCCAATTCCCAATTCCCAATTCCCAATTCCCAATTCCCAATTCCCAATTCCCAATTCCCAATTCCCAATTCCCAATTCCCAATTCCCAATTCCCAATTCCCAATTCCCAATTCCCAATTAAATTGTAGATCACAACAAATCAATTAAAGTAACCCAACCCAATTCCCAATTCCCAATGAACCTATTGGTGAACTAGAATGTAAGGTTGCGTTGTTGGAAAAAACAATTTTTATATGGTGTTTGTGTTCTTTGTGTTTGTGTGAAGAGAAATGAAAACCGGATAAAAATGATCCGTTAACACAACCAAAAATCAAAAGGATTAATGGTGTGGCCTAAAAAATACGATTACTATTTTCAGGACTTCCCATTGTCATCGAGAAATGCACAAAGATTATCTCTAAATGGGTCTGTCTATGGCTTTTCAACCGATAGATTGCTTTAAAGAATGTAATACATGGTCAGTGTCACAAAGGCGTTCAATAACCATGTCTTACTATCCTCAAAGACTTTTGGGAAAATAACTCCGAGGTCACATAGACTTCTCGTTTACTCAACAAGTTCATAAAATGAAAATGTGAGACCTACGTTCAACGTTGGAAAAGATGTTAGCATTGGTAGGATTTCCATTCGATCATCGTGGAATATCAATAATATGATATCACTACGAATGTTCCGGCAATATCACAAAGATATGCGATGTCACAAAGACATATAAAGACTCATTGTGTCCTAGTCAAATGAAAGATATATCAAATACGTTCTAGACTCGATAAGTGATCAAATGAAGTCGGGGACCAGAGCAGAGTGTCTCCCTTTTTCAATATCAACGTCTTCCAAATGAAGAGTCGATAGAAATGTGAAAATCTCCGTGAGAATAAAACAAGCATTTGTTAAGAAATACTTGAGTGGTTAGGTAAAGATGTGCATTGCTTCACTGGGTCCATGAAGTCTTCTTCAATATCGAGAAATCAACAAATGAAATCCGATAGAAACGTGTTGACCCAGCTTTTTGAGAATTTTGGGGAGGGCTTTTATTTCTTTTAGCCCTTTCTCACATCATTTCACCGTAACCTCTCACTTTTCGACTACTCCCTCATGTCCTATTTGCACAAACATCATTACCACGCTCATAAACCCTCACAATCTAAAATTGAGAATATAACTCCGGGGTTAGATCTCATCGGTGATGACAAGATCATGGAGTTTTTATGAGTGGCCTAAACTCTCATGTGCAAATCTAACACCGAACTTCTTTGAATTTGATCAAAAATGGTTTGAAAATCTTCCAAAGTGTTTTAAAATGGAAAATGAGTTTAAACACTTGGAAGTTTTGGTTTTATAAACAAACTCCCCTAAATATATGCATGATATAAACAAAGGTTTTGCATATAAAGGGTGAGTAAAGAGTTTGAAAGTTGCTCACAAACATTAAAAATGAGACTACAAAGGCAGTACACAAAGGCGTTCAATGCCTTGCATCTCATCCTAATACTTTGTGAGAAACTAAAAGACAAAGTAAATAAAAATAATGAAAAGAGAAAATCTTTTTGGATTTTTAAAAATAAGAAAATGAAAATCTTTTTGGATTTTTAAAAATAAGAAAATGAAAATCTTTTTGGATTTTTCTAAAAAGAATGAAATTATAAACACGGTTTTAGAACGGGTTATACACTGATGTGTGCATAAGCCACATTTCATCAAATCATTTGGAAATCACTTTTGGAACCCATTTGAGATTGGGTCCAATTGTTTTTGAATTCTTGAAAGTCCAAATGTAAGTCTCATCGATTTGATGAATCGAAGTTGCATTCCACGGAGAACTAAAACCCGATGGTTTAGTTGAAAAGAGTTTTCGTGGAAGCAACGGTGAAAAATCATTTGATTTCTTTGAAAAACTTCCAATCTTGTGAGATTGAGTTGGAAAATGATTTTTCGAAGCAAAATCATTCACTCTTTGCACGACTGTTTTCACAGGTTTTGGTGCAAGATCAAAAAGTTCCGAAAAAACATATTTGAATGATTTTGACTCAACTGACTTATCTTTTGAAATCGGTTTCCATTTAGAATTAGTCAACTGAGATTTTGCTTGAGAAATGTGTTTAGAATTATCCTCGAAGGATAGAAAAGAGACAAAAGTAGTTGTTCCATCAAAATTTGGTTTCTTAGTGTACTTCTTACCCTTTTGTAAGGAGTAATTAGTAAACTGAGAGACCTTTCTTTCAAAAGGTTTTGAAGATTTACCCGTGTAAACCTTCTTTGGAACATCAGGATCAGTCTGAATAGAAGTTTCAACAGTCTCAACCTTATCACAATCAGTCTGCATAGAAGAATTCACAAACATAGGACAATTAGTTTGAGTACAAACATCAATCATGACTTTAGGAAGGTCAGACTTCACAGATTTGGTTTGTGTTTGCAATTCAATCTCAAGGTCAGAAATTTTCTTTGTCAAAGATGTTTCGTATGACTGAAGTTGCAAACACTTGTCTTCATGACACTTGATTTGAGCACACAATTTTGTTCTTTCTTCTTCAACTTTGCTCTCAAAAATAGTGGACTTGTTTCGCAACTCATGGTTAAGCTCAGAAATCTTTTGTTGCAAAACAAGTTCTTTTGATTGATTGTCCAAAACAATTTTATTGAGCTTTTTGGAAGAATTTTCCAACTCATTTGTGAATTTGAAAATCTTTGATTGCAAATGATCATTTTCTTTTTGAAGACTTTCCTTGTTGGACAAAATGAGATCATTTGCAGATTTGAGTTGGTCAACTTCAGATTGAAGACTTGCCATGTTAGTGAAACTGAGATCATTAACAAAGTTGAGCTTTTCGTTTTCAGATTGGAGTTGATCATTAACAGATTTAAGACTCTCAAGTTCCTTTCGAAGATCTTTGTTTTTCTCAAAATATTCCGTAAACTTTTGTAGCATTTGAATAACACAAGCATGACCTCGAAAACATGAACACTCTCGACTTTCATGAAGATGATACGACTCCGTGCTTGGTTTATACTTGAACGTGATAGGCATTTTGAATTTAATCTTGATGACAGCCCAATAAAAGAACAACCCAAATAAAGAACCAAAAAAAATTTAGTCTAACAATTAAAAGTGTAAGTCCAACAAACAATTACTAGCCCAAATGATAAGAGCTTTGGCCCAAAGACAAACTTTTTAGTCCAAACAAAAATGACTAGCCCAATTAAACAAAAGTAGCCCAAGAATTATAAGACCCAAGATTAAGTCCAATGATTGCCAAATTTAAGCCCAAGTAAGTCTTATATTTTCAGCCCAACTAACCGGTCCAATATTGAACTTGAGTCTAACTACAAACTAAAATATAAGGACCAAGATACGTGAGCTATGACAACTAAAAAATTTTAATTAAAAAAAATGACCTTTATCTAAAATTCAGAGGTTTCACGTGATCAACAACAAAAATACTAGAGCCTAGAAGAGAATTGATTATTAAAATAAAATATGGACAAATTGATTGAAGCTGCCATGTAACAAGTGACACGCATGAAGTTCACTGACACACTCAAAATGAATTGAAAACACACACCAGATTGTTCACGTGAAGAACCACCTATTGTCCAATAACTATTTGACAGCACACCAATCAAGGAACACGCGTGACACTTTTTACTAGACAAACACAACAATCAATACACGGTTTTCTTTTACTTTAACAACACAATTTCATAACACACTTAAAAAAAAAAGATTACTGTCCAAGATGGACCGGCAGTGACGTTTGGTAATGATCAAAATAGAAAGACTGAAGGATATGGTGTGCTCAATAACGGACAGGTCGAATTCAAAAGAGTTGCATTTGTGAACGGTTTGAAATACAACCTGATCAGTGTAAGCCAACTTTGTGATGATGGCTACAAAGTTTTGTTCGATATTGCTCAAGGCACCATATTTAACAAGGATTGGAAAGTGGTGATGGTTGCACCAAGAAAAGGAAATGTGTACATCATGGATATGGAACCAGCTCCAAAAGAGCAGTGCTTCTATACCAAGGCTGATGAGGACACCAACTGGTTGTGGCATAAAAGATTATCCCATCTTAATTTCAAAAATATTAACAAGTTGTCTCGCAAATAACTGGTTGATGGGATACCTCAGATTTCTTTCAATAAAGAAAAGCCATGTCCAGGGTGTGAGATGGGCAAGCAGAAAAGGGCCAGTTTCAAAACTAGGCAAAACTTTAGCATCACTGAACCTCTTCACATGCTTCATATGGATCTCTTTGGTCCAGTGAATGTTCAAACTAGAGCTGGAAAGAAGTACACTCTAGTTGTGGTCAATGAATTCACCAGATATTGTTGGGTGGCATTCCTCAGATCCAAAAGTGATGCACCTACTGAAATCATCTCTCTCATCAAAAGAATTGAACTCAAGTATACTCGAAAAGTCTGTCAGTTGCGAAGTGATAATGGTACTGAATTTCAAAATAAGGTACTTGAAACATTTTGCAATGACACTGGCATCTCTCAAAACTTCTCATCAGCACACTCTCCGAAGCAGAATGGAGTTGTGGAAAAAAAGAATCGCACACTGATAGAAGCAGCCTGAAGTATGCTATCTGAATCAGGTCTTCCCACCAGTTCTGGGCTGAAGCAGTTGCAACTGCTTGTCACACCCAAAACCGGTCAGTCTACATCAAGAGACATAAGAAGACTGCCTATGAAGTACTCAGGAATCGTAAACCAAATATTGGATATTTTCATGTATTTGGTTGTCCAGTTTATATTTTAAAAGATTCCAGTCAGCTTGGAAAGTTTGATGCAAAAGCTGATGAAGGTGTATTTTTAGGCTATTCAGATATTCGAAAGGCCTTTAGAGTTTATAATTATAGACTCCAAAAGGTTAATGAGACAATTCATGTCACATTTGACGAATCAAATGAAGCAGTCAACAAGAGACCAAGCCTCGATATCTCTCCAGTTGTTCCAATAAATTTTGGTGAAACTGACCAAGTTCATCAGTCGGTTGTTTCACCAAAAGATGTTTCCAGTTACATTCAATTGGAACCAGTTAAGAAGAAGAGCACCACCAGTGACACTTCATTCTATCCTTCCATCAATTTCAACTTACCACAGAAATTGGTGATTGGATCTGATGTACGTGCCACTCCAATATCAGCACCAGTTCAAACCCCAACTTCTCCAGTTCTTCAAGAAATGCCTTTTAATGAAGAATTTCATGATGCAAATCGTGACCTCATTGACTCTGATGAGGATGTAGAAGTAGTTTGGACTGATCCTCCTCCAGAAGCTGCTGCAACTGAAGAAGATCATCAGGTGACTTGCACTGATATTGTATTACACCAGCCTAGTCAATACACTAGATGGACTCGAGCACATCCAATTGAACAGATTGTGGAGATCCAAATAGTGGGGTTCAGACTAGAAGAGCCACCAGTGAGCAATGCTTAAACGTCACCTTCTTATCACTAATTGAACCGAAGAAGATTGACGATGCTATGGCAGACCCAAGCTGGGTGGAAGCTATGCAAGAAGAGCTCATCCAGTTTGAAAGGAATAATGTGTGGGAACTTGTTCATTGTCCACCAGGGTTAAAGAAAGAACCCATTGGTACAAGATGGGTCTACCGAAACAAGATGGATGAAGATGGCAATGTTGTAAGAAACAAGGCCAGATTAGTTGCCCAGGGTTATTGTCAAGCAGAGGGCGTTGATTTTGATGAAACTTTTGCTCCAGTTGCAAGACTTGAAGCCATCAGAATATTTCTGGCTTATGCAGCCCATCTGCAGTTTAAAGTCTTCCAAATGA
>CM067167.1:200958825-200974231 GCA_034093135.1 Erigeron breviscapus | reverse complement strand
CATTTAGTTCATGTTCTACGATAATTTCATGCAAATGCTATATCTTTTCGGTAATATTTTGAGCCTAGCTCGGGGTGTTACAGTCATTAACCAGATTTTGAATGATTTCGCCATAATTTCTTTAATACTTTCAATCTCATAACCTTCATTATTTACAACAAGATAAATAAGCAAGTGATTCATATCCCTTTGTGTTGATAATGCATACTCGTAATCAAGTTTTCAAGCTCACGAATGTCTTCTCCACAACTTACATCGTAAAACCTCTTTAAATTAATAAAATATTAATTTATCGATATAATAATATCTCGTTAAATTGATAAAATATCTCGTCCGACATTATTAATTTATAGAGGTTTACAGTATATCATTAAATATAAAATTTATACATCCTTATCTAGATTAAAAAGTATTATTAATTTTTATTTCTTATTTAAATATAGCAAAAAAAAATAATCACATTAAGCACACAATTTATTTTATTTTAAATAAATAAATATCCTAGTTTCCTTTAGCTATATTAAATCAATGGATATGATAGATTATATACTATTCTAAATTCATATATATAAGATACGTATACAAATTTCATTAAATGTAATTTGACTGTTAAAAGAAAAGGAAATGTAATTTAGTATTTGATATTTAGTAATTTAGGAAATAAATTAAAAAAAAGTAGGTGATACAAGCAAAGTAATCCAAGGGTAAATTCACTTGCTTTCATCCAAAGGCTATTACTTTTTTAAAAATGAATTTAGGGGGTTGTTTTATTATTATTGGGAGATAATTGTGATTCAATGTTTTTTGTTATCATATCTTTTCTTAAAGACAAATTATCATATGTCGATTCTTAAACCGTCTGAGTTGGCTAACCCCCCCCCCCCCCCCCAAACAGTGTTAGGAGTGAGTCTTAAACTTGAACGGTTTATCTTAAGGTAGTTCGACCTTACCAATAGATCTCCAACTCAATTAACTTTTAAATCATACCTTTTTTTTCGATCATTTGCATAAATCATCTATCTTTTGTAAATTCAAATAATTATCACCAAGATAATTTATCAAATCATTATCTTAGTATATAAAATAATATATGTGTCGGTTTCTCATCTTCAACTGCATCTACTTATTGATGATTAAATAGTTAAAAAAAATTATCTACGCAAATAGTATCTATACCTACATATAAAACAAATAGCCCCCTTTATTTTTGGAAATGTTGAAATTACTCTATGCAATATGACTATAATACCCCTACTCTTTTCCTACATCATCATCTTCTTTATTCACTAATTTAATTATCTCCACTAATATACCTAAAATACCCTTAATGAAATTAATTACACCACCAGTCTCTCAAGTCTTGAAATAACTACACTAAACACTATATTAATTACATTTACATCAATAGCCTACACTATTCGTCGTTACCACCATCAGTCGTCGCCGCCATCCGTCACTACCGCATTGCCACCACCGCTGCCGCATTGCGCGGGCACCATGCTAGTACAGTTAATTATTATCCACGTTATTCCGGTCCATTGATTTTTGACAAGCCGTGTTGGAAAATTGAAATTCATGTATATATTTTTTTTTACTTTATTTAAAATTTAAGAGAATAAGAAATATATTTAAAAAACATCCATACTTGCCTTCCGTGCCGTAACCCACCACTTTATTCATGTTATCTTAGATGGAGCCTTAATTAAGAATAGGCCGGTTATTGTTTCCTTGGGGAACAAGTATTATACCCATTCTAACAAATGGAGGAAACCCTAACTAACACAATATATACCAAAATCTGTTTTCCTATATCACATAACACCTACGCACATTTTTCTGTTAACCCTAAACCTAAAAAATTCATCAAACATGCCGCCGAAATTCGACCCATCTCAAGTCGTCGACGTTTACGTCCGGGTAACCGGAGGTGAAGTCGGCGCGGCGTCATCACTGGCTCCCAAAATCGGACCACTCGGTCTGTCCCCCAGAAAGATCGGAGAAGACATCGCGAAAGAAACCGCCAAGGACTGGAAGGGACTGCGTGTGACGGTGAAGCTGACTGTGCAGAACCGTCAGGCGAAGGTTTCAGTGGTGCCGTCAGCGGCGGCGCTGGTGATAAAGGCGTTGAAGGAACCGGAAAGGGATAGGAAAAAGGTGAAGAACATTAAACACAGCGGGAATATAAGTTTGGATGACGTCATAGAGATAGCGAAGGTGATGAGGTCGAGATCAATGGGGAAGGAATTGCAAGGGACAGTGAAGGAGATATTGGGGACATGTGTGAGTGTTGGATGCACCGTTGATGGAAAAGACCCTAAGGATCTTCAAGAAGAGATTGCTAATGGTGATGTTGAAATCCCTTTTAATTGAATTTGAGGTTCTTTTATCATTATCTAATCTATCCATCTTTCTGTTTTTGTTTTTATTTTTAAATGATTATGATATATGTATGTATATCATATATCTATCTGTTTTTGAGACCTTTTGGTAAAATGCTACTATGTTTTAGTTATGGAGTTTTAATCAATTATGATGTTTTTTCTATATTCATTGGGTAAGGAGTTGTAATATTTATTTCTGGTTTTGATTGGTTATGGTTAGTTGGTTACTAGCATAAGCATTGTGATTGGTATTATAGATGTTTTGTTTTTTGGGGTTTAGGATGGGAAGTTTGCTATGTTTGGCAAGAGCTTTTCAAGTTTTGTTTTGATACATCTAGCTTTAGCTTTTATTTGAAAGAAAAAGCTCCAATATAAAACGCTTCTTGAAGTAGCGTTTCAGGAGCTTTAGCTTTTCGATGAAGCTTTTAGTCATTAAAAGTATCATACCAAACAATTCTAAAAAATAAAAGCTTTAGTTATCAGCTTTGCTTAAAAGCTACAGCTTACAGCTCCAACTAAAAGCTACAGCTACTTTTGTCAAACATAGATGTTGATGGCTGGCTTTTAATAGAAGAATGGGCTGGTAATTGCAATCTAGAATGACTATTTTTATTTTTTTTAGTGACTGTGATATCAATCAGTGTATTATGGAGTGTGAGTAGCTTTAGTTTCATAGATGGTTTTTTGAGTGTTGGGTTCACGAATTAGGAGAATTCAACCTGAGACTCTGAGAGTCGCTTTTTAGTTTATTAAGTAATTTGGTTGTATGATAGGAACTACAAAGAGATATGCAAAGATGCAATTCAGAGTACTTTAGAAATTAAGGCGTAGAAAATGAAGTTACATTGTTTTATATGAAACTGAGCCCGCGAGAACAAAACATGCAGCTTATTTTGATACCTAGGCTAATATTCTTGGTAATGTAATGTTAAAGTGTGATTGTGAGACATTTGGCTTTAATGTCTGATGTTTGCGTTTGAGTATAACTAGAAGGAGCAATCATATCGGGTTTTTTTCAGCATATTGGTGCTGTAAACTGGGTTTGTTTTTGGTAGGGATCGATTTGCTACCTAAAGCTTATTTTATTTTCATTCATGGCAGATTAACTGGTCTGATTTTGGTGAGGAACTATATATAGTATTATGCTCTCTTTTTTTTTTAATTTATGAAAGAGTTTAAAATTTCGAGTGTCTAAGCAGATTTCGAAGAGAACAAGGGATAGGTAGTTTCATTTTCAGAACAAGAGTTTTCTATTGATATACTTGTGACAACTTTATAATATTGAAAGTTTTGGATTCTGGAATGTTGATACAACTCGTGACACCTTTATAAGCTATAACTTCTGCATATCGCTTTGATGTTTATTGGTTTATTTGGAATTCTTCGTGGAGGATGAAGCCCTCTTTTTAAGCTTTTTATCATTGAAATTGTCATGTTGTATTTAAGCTCCTTTTGTTCATGTTAAAATTTATCTAACAAAGCATGATAGGATGTAAAGACAAACATTTATATTTATATTTATATCCTAATTAAATTAAGTTGAATCAAACAGTAGATTTTTTTTCGTTTATAAACCAAATATTAACAAATGTGGTCTTTGTTTCGTTTAATTATCAAGATTTGTATTTGTATTTGTTGGGTGTTAGAACTTAGTTGTCTTTTAATTTTAATATAATTCTGTGGTTAGAAAAAGAAACAAATGTTGACTAGGACAAATATGCATGATTTTTAGAATATTGCCTTGGAACGGGTGCTCCCAATGGTGCCATGAGAATGGAAGTAAGAACGGGAGTGAGAGCAGCTGCTAAAACCGTAATGGAAATTATCAAATTCTAGGCAAGGTGTCATATAGATGTCCAACTAGTAGAGACAATTAATGCCAACAATAGAGGGTAGTCGTCAAAGATTATAAACCTTTATTACGCCGATTGCATTCATGAATTTGAAGAATCAAATATTTTCGATGATGATGGGTTTAGAAACGGTGAATTACTCTATGTGAGAGACTGATAATTGTCTTGAGTTAGACTTCAACCATAGGCTCGACGATTTTTCATAGAAGTAACAAGCAAGCATATATTGAAGTTAATTAATCAACCATAAAAAAAGAGAAATAATATTAATACATTATTTTGATGGATGTATAATTTTACAGCTGATTGTACAAGTTAATCATGCACATTTTGTGGTATATCCAATAAAAGAAATGATACTAATAGTCTAATATCACTTCCAAAAAATACTCCGTAATTAAAAAAAAATCAACTAACAAGGTAATGAGGAAAGGCTATCGACATTAATCCAAAAAGGGGAGGCACGTTAATGTTGCTGTATTCCCTTTTATGATAGCCATTCACTTTAACGATCGATACAAGCACCAAATGAAAGACCATGAAGTTTCTCTTTTATTTTCTTTCTTTTTCCTTTATAATTTTTTAAAGCAATAAAGCATGAATAACCTTTTTAAAGTGATAAAATAAAAATAACCTTTCTGAAATTGTATCAACGCATCTTCTAATAATATTGAATTGAAATAGCTAGCATTCGACAAGTACGAATGTAATCCATTTGATACATCTACACATCACGATGATTTTATATTTTTGCTTGTGAAAGATTAGTATATGAAGAAGAAATACTAAAACTCAACAACTAAATTCATAAATGTACCACCCCAAGCTAGACAAGGAATATTACGAAAAGGATATAGCATTTGCATGGAATTATTGTAGAACATGAACTATATGAACAAAAAGGGGTTCGGTGAATCGAACATCAACAATCAAGTACACAATGCAAAATAAAGGGGCAAATGAATCCTGGATCCATGTAAGTCCAAGCCCAAGTCCTAGCACAAACATCAATCAACCATCATGTCTTAGATTCACAAGATTACCTGAAAAGTGTACTAAACAAGGTCAACACTAGGTTGGTGATCGAGTTCGTAGGAAAGAATGACAAGGATATAATACCAAGGCTATTCACAATATGAACAAGGATAATGAGCAAGTAATACACTTACAGTAAGTCCTTAAAAGGGCACAAGTACTCAATTTAGGTTGGCTCATAGTACAACCTAATCACACACGTATCCATTAAACGAACTATACAATAGCTAGAATACGTATAATGAGCAAGAACGAATAATATCGATAACATTGAGTATCAAACAAGTTGTATGACGTCAAACATGTCCATCCATGCCTCACAAATGTTCTCATGTTATCCAGATGTCATCAAGTACGTATAGTACCCGTATAATGTCATCAAGTACGTAAGTACCCGTATAATGTCATCAAGTACGTAAGTACCCGTATAATGTCATCAAGTACGTAAGTACCCGTATAATGTCATCAAGTACGTAAGTACCCGTATAATGTCATCAAGTACGTAAGTACCCGTATAATGTCATCAAGTACGTAAGTACCCGTATAATGTCATCAAGTACGTAAGTACCCGTATAATGTCATCAAGTACGTAAGTACCCGTATAATGTCATCAAGTACGTAAGTACCCGTATAATGTCATCAAGTACGTAAGTACCCGTATAATGTCATCAAGTACGTAAGTACCCGTATAATGTCATCAAGTACGTAAGTACCCGTATAATGTCATCAAGTACGTAAGTACCCGTATAATGTCATCAAGTACGTAAGTACCCGTATAATGTCATCAAGTACGTAAGTACCCGTATAATGTCATCAAGTACGTAAGTACCCGTATAATGTCATCAAGTACGTAAGTACCCGTATAATGTCATCAAGTACGTAAGTACCCGTATAATGTCATCAAGTACGTAAGTACCCGTATAATGTCATCAAGTACGTAAGTACCCGTATAATGTCATCAAGTACGTAAGTACCCGTATAATGTCATCAAGTACGTAAGTACCCGTATAATGTCATCAAGTACGTAAGTACCCGTATAATGTCATCAAGTACGTAAGTACCCGTATAATGTCATCAAGTACGTAAGTACCCGTATAATGTCATCAAGTACGTAAGTACCCGTATAATGTCATCAAGTACGTAAGTACCCGTATAATGTCATCAAGTACGTAAGTACCCGTATAATGTCATCAAGTACGTAAGTACCCGTATAATGTCATCAAGTACGTAAGTACCCGTATAATGTCATCAAGTACGTAAGTACCCGTATAATGTCATCAAGTACGTAAGTACCCGTATAATGTCATCAAGTACGTATAGTACCCGTATAATGTCATCAAGTACGTATAGTACCCGTATAATGTCATCAAGTACGTATAGTACCCATTTATTTGTCATCATGTCCATCATGTCCCTCAACTCAACCATCCATCATGTACATACACTTCATACGACTCTACATTCAAGGAATCATAGATGCTTATATATAGGGTCACCCGCAGCCTTCCCACCACATCTATAACTCTTTGAAGGCATTATCGTCTTCCATGTATGCACTACTATCCTAATCGCAATGTATAATCGTAACCAAATGTGAGGTCCCAAATACGATGGTTAAACCAGAAGTGTATAATACAACAAGTCTAATAATCACTAGAATGGACTAGTATTACTTGTAAATAAATGCAAGAATATATAAACAAAGTAATACAAGACTTAAAGCAATAAACAAGTAAAGTGGAACATTATGTATTTTCAAGGTGTATTTTATTTATGATGTTAAATAAAATACAAGGTTGCGCGGAATCAAGATAATACAAATAAGTATGTATCCTAACAACCTATGAATTACAAATGATCTATATTTGTCAAATAACTCTTTTGGATCGAGATACTTAAAGTTGTGAAGTATACCTGTTTAAGATCGAGAGTATTTAGACAAATTCACTCTAATGCTAAATGTATGCTTTAAAGTAATTTTTTACAAAGAAATGACTTTGTATTTATAGGCAACAAAATTCACCAGTGAATTTGTGCCGTACAAATATGGTTGCATGCATTTAATGAACCGACAAGAACATTAAATGCATTGGTTAAGGTAAAGGATAAAGTCACATCAATATGACTTTATTCTTTTAACCAACCACCTTTACACACGTATAAACTTTGGTAAAGAACAAGTGAAATGTTCTTTGGAAAGTGTGTAAAGGCAAAAGTCAATTCCTCGATATCAGTGTTCAGACTTGTAAGGTCTAGAACACTGACAATCCTCCAGTGTACAGATCTGGTAAGACTTCCAGTGGACTCCGTCATTTGTCAGTCTTCTTTATTCTGACTTCAGCCTTTGACCTTAGTGAGAACGTCTTCAGTAGAGTAGATCTGGACTGGGGTGAAGTCCAGTGAGCTGATCTGGAGAATACTCCGGATTTCCTATACAAGTGTTTGCTCACTGGTCTTCCATTATTTCTGAACAAATCTTCAGAGGGACTCCAGATTCCAAGTCTGGAGTAGGTCCAGTAATATACCATTTCTGGACAGATCTTCAGTAAGGCTCCAGTAGTCGAGTCTGGAGCGAGTCCAGTAAATCTGGACCTAACAAATTCCCTATTTGTTTAGAAATAATGCAAGTGTTTTCAAGCTTATATTTATACAACTTTGTATGCTTGAAAAACACAAGTTTTGATTTTAGTCTAAAAATCTAAGTTACTGGAAAACACTTTATAGATCATGAGTGTTTTCAGTTTCATCTTTTAAGTTCTAACTTAGACTAAATCTGATCATTTACTTTTATGAATCAAAAATTACAACTAATATTACATACATCAACTGATAAATAGTTACAATTTTCATCAAACAATAAATTACAATAAGTAAATGATAAGAGTCAGGCCCTTCTCTTCGATGTCTGTCCTGGAGCATCTTCAGAAGCCTTTCTCTTTGGTGATGGAGAAGATGGTACTGATTCTGGCGATTTCGTGCCTATTGCAACTTCCATCTGTTGCTTTCTTCTCCATACCTTCTCAACCCTCTTCAGAAATGCTTTAACTTCAGTCGACAAATCTGTCTTCCCCCTGAACGTTAAGGCAATCTCCTTCAGTTCAGTCCATCCAAACGCCTAGACTGAAGTACTCTTTCTTTCATCAGTAAAGTTACCTTCCCTGGTCAACTTTATTTCAAACTTTGACATACCTTCATGATTATCAGCAAGCTTAATCTCTGCACCAGTGATCCTTCTAGCATCAGCCCTGAAATTCAACATTTCATTATACTTGTCTTTCCATTTGGCTGTCTGTTAGTGCACATTTTGGTGCACAATTTGTATCCGATGCATCTCAATTAAAGGGCTGTTACTTTACAGAGATTATCCAGACAACAGGACAAACTCGTGTAAACAGTACCACGAGTTTGGACAAACTCGTGTGAACAGTAACACGAGTTTGGCCAATCACGTGTTACTGTAGCACGTGTTTGGTCCACGAGTTTGAAGCCCAACCCATTTCTAGCCTATATATAGTGTTCTTAGGTTTCGGTTTCAAGGGGGATTTTAGTCTAGACAGATGTCATCCACGGCAGGCTGAGGTATGCGCAAACCTCAGTCCGTAAGTCCACCATATTATTCGATTATCAAGAGTCGTCTCGTTGATTGTAATCCGTAATCATCGTAGATGTATTGTAAACGGATTTATTCATTGTAATCATTCGACTAATGATAAAGGAATTCTGTTTTTATCTCCTGTTCTTATTGATTTCGTGTTTGTTTCATTCAATTACCTCAATAACGAATTATGTTTGGATTCCGCACTTACATAGTCGTAGGAATCTCGAATCGATCGGTCCCCTGCACTTTCAAGTGGTATCAGAGCAGGAGAGGCTTTATGTCTCTGATTCGTGGTTCGTTTTTAGGGTTTTTGAATGAAGAACTTCGATCAGATCTGTTTTATGCATATGAGATTACCACGCGTTTGGGAAAACACGCGTTTACAAACCCTAATTTCACGTGTTTACTTATAACGCGTTTGCAAATTCCTAGGTGTCACGCGTTTGTACCACGCGTTTACATTGTTGCACGTGTTTACTTTTGATCACACGCGTTTACCATAGTCTCACGCGTTTGAAGATTGGTCCACGTGTTTAGGTTTTCTTGCAGATTACACGTGTTTGGATATGTTAAACTCGAGCGTGTTTAGTTAAACACGTGTTTAGTTAATAAAACACGTGTTTGAGATTAAACACGAGTTTGGGCGAAGAGCAGATATTCAAGTGCGTGGTGCTATATGTGCGTGTTTAAGGGGTATCACACGTTTAGGTTCTTAAACTCGTGGCACTGTTCACACGAGTTTGCCGAAAAACGTGTTTGAGTTGTCGAAATGGAATCGAGGTTCAAGTATGTTTCGGTGTGGAAGGATCAAATCCTGAAGTATGTGACAAAAAGAAGGTTGTAACAAAGCATAGCCAGAATTTTTACCTGTTTTATTATGAGCTAGACACCATATAGGCAAATAGGGATGGGAATAAAACAATGAGAAGAATTACTCAGACAGTAACATTGCCACCCAGAAAAAGAAATGGTAAACAGTTCCTTTAAAAGTGCCAATGCTACCATCTATAAATACATCAATTAGAATTTGCTCTATCTCAAACAGGTCAAACAAAGATAACTTAATGGGGAACGGATCAATTGGTCAACCAAGTTACAAGTCCTACAATTCAATAGACAATCTCCAAAATTGTTTTATTCAATGATTTAACAAGTATTTGTAATCATATTGTTTCTGCAAAGCATAGTTAACACAAATATCCATAAGAAAGATTAAACAAGGACAATATAGTGTTTACAGGTCCCAACCGACCTCTGCTCAATACAACCTGTATTAAAAGTTGGCCCGTTTGAAACCCAACCCATTACCCAATCTGCCTGAACCTCCTACCTTGTCGCCTTTAAGTGCTAAGGTGCCTGTTAATTATAACTAACCTTCTCTTTTTTTCCCAAATCTACACTCCAATTTCGATTGAGGTCAACTCCCCTGCCTGCAAAAAATAAGCAGAAATGAAATCATGAAACTGAGCAATATTGTTTATGTGACAATACATAGAATAGTAACTAGAGTAACAGCAATACCATTTCTTCTCTCACAAAGGTCTCCTGCTAGTCTTATAGCTTCTAGAACAGAAATGAAATCCAGTATTAAAACACCTGAACTTTATGATCAGTAAGTAGTAATTACTTCAGGAATTGATACAAAGAACACACAGAAGCTTCTACAGCTATGTTAGCTTTAGCATCTAAATCAAACCTCTCATGACTACAGAGGTGGCAAATTCAACCCTTATGCCAAATTTCATTCATTTCATGATTAGGGACAGGGATTTCTACTCCTCTACCTAAAAAGATGAATAATAACAAAACTTTATTTAATTAAATGACAAACGCTATAAAATAACCGTAAAAACTTAATTACGTAAATCTTTCATGTAACAAATAGCTTTTATATGTCATTACAGATGCAATAAAATGTAGCATAAAATACACATGATATTATCTAACTTACACATACTTAAGTTATAAAAAATTATTTAACTTACACATATGTAAGTGAAAGAAATTATAAAAAAAATTCAAAAAACCACTTCATTTTAATTTCTAAGTTAAACATTTGGGAGTAGTCGATGCATTTTTATTAAAAATCATACATTTTTTTTATAAAAAAAAACGGTCAAATAAATTATATCAAAAAATTAGCAAAAAGCCAACAACTTTAACAAAACTATCAGATATATTAATTTATAAAAAATAATAGACTAACAGACCCATTTATATAAGAAAATGCAATAAAAAAAATATATAAAATGGAAAAAGAAAAACCAGTAGAAGCTTGATCTGAAGAAGACGATGAATTTGCGACCGAGATAACAACATTTTCTGATGAAGTTTGTTTCTTTTTCTTCGTATCCATCAACATCTGACTTCGATTGGAATCCATCAATCTCTGACTTCGCCCTAATAATAAAAGTAATTTATAATAGAATTAATAAATATTAATTGATTTATACATAAATTAAAATCAAATTAAACATAAAACTTACGAGTAGGCGCAGTATTTTTCCTTTTCCCCATGATTTGGTCAGAAAAAACGATGAAATCGGCGGAAAGGCGGAGGAAGACGGAGGAGTAAAAGGCGGAGGAAGACGGAGTAAACGATGTGAGAAAATGATTGAAGAGAGAGACGGGATAAGTTATATATGTAAGGGTAAAATTACGGATATACCCTGCAACGTGTAAACATATGGCGCGCGCTAGTAATCCTGGGAAAGATCTCAGCCATATAAAAATTTGATCGGACGGCTAGATTGTTCCTTGGTACTTTTTTTACACCTTGTACTAAAATTAACTTTCTCATATATATATATATATATAATCGGAGTATAAGACAGAGAAAATATACCCAAAAATCTGTTTAGGTTCGTCCAGATCTGCGCAGCTGTAGGAAACCAGGCGACACGAGTTCATTCACCGTTGGATCGCTTTGATTTTTGGATATGTTGTTCAAGACTCATTGAAGCACGGTCTGACCGTTGGGATTTCTGATTCGAGTTTTCCACAAGGAGTTATGATTTTATGAAGTTTCTGCAGTTCTTGAATCTTGTTCCTGGTGTTCAAGGAAAGATTTCTCGAGGTGAAACGTCCGAGATTAATGGCACTAATGATATGCTTCCGTTTGATCCCGGTGGTTTTGAGTCAAAACTCGAGGACGAGTTTTTGTTAAAGAAGGGGAGAATGATGAGGAACATTCTAGAATTATGTTTTTATTATTTTGGCTTTTTGTTTTCCTATGTATTTAATTTACTTTATTTATGGTTTCATGATCTCCCATCTATAAATTGGGATGTAAGTTATGTTAGTAGTTAGTTTTGATGATATGAAAGTTTTCTTTCCTCCCTATACACAAGTGTGTGTTAGTGTGTGAAATACCCTGATTATTGGTATTCTTTTTTAATCAACGATAGTTAGAAGAATTGTTACTGGTACTCTTTTCGAATCAACAGGTTCACTATCTATCCAAATAATTATTCCTAGTATTCTTAGAATAATGTTACCCTTTTTCTCCTAACATCCTTCCATTGTACATCATATTTCTCGTTGTTGATGGCCCTCTGGAGTTTGCCATGTCAGAATTACAAAACCCTGCAATAGAGAGAAACCAGAAAGCATATTAGAAAAACAAAGTATAGACCCGCAGTGTAACTAAATTTATATGCCTGCTAGTAATCGAAAACAAATTGAGATTTCCGTCAACTAAGTAGGAAACACATAAATTACTAAATTTTTCAATAGCAATGATGCCTTTATTACACTTCTCACAAGATTTTAACCATTCGTCTATAACTCCACAAACACTCATCTTTCTTCAAACATACTTTCCTACACATTTTAAAACAAATTTAAATATGATAACTGGCAAATATTACATATAGATGCATCAGACAAAACTCAAACATTGAGGTGGCCGATTGCTAATGTTCTAAAACCCATATATGATACAACCTTATCCAACTTCATCATGAACCTACTGCCTGCCTATAATCAATTTTATCTTGGATTTTCTTATAATTATACAGTAAACACTACTCAAATCAACATTGGGCCAAAGAAGAAAATATATTATATTATAATAATTAATGATAGCAAATGCAACGTTGGCCTATTGAGATTGCGATAATCAATGATTTTAAGTGCACGGAAGCTTTCAGACAATCAGCAAAATGTTTGGATACTAAAATATATAGAAAAGTTATGGATACATACCATTAAATTTAAATGTTAGGTTTTGATATATTTAATTAAATATCTGTTTATTTATACTAGACTTATGCCGCGCAATGCGGCGGCGGTGGGTAGTGATGGCAGAGGTGGTGGTGGTGACGGTGGTGGGGGCGGCAGTGGGGACAGTGATGGGGCGACGATGGTGGTGAATGTAAAAGTAATTGATGTTAAAGTGGTATTGTAGTTATTTTAAGTGTGGAATCTATACTGTAAATTATTTCATTAAGGGTATTAAGGTATATTAAATAGAGATATTTAAATTAGTAAATAAAGGAGAAGAGTAGGTTTTGTCTATTAGATAGTTATAGATATCCTTTTCATGCATACAAGCGAACTTGGGGAAAGCATTGCTTTTTGCCACGTCAAAATAATGCCCCTAGCTAACTTTGCAACCGATCTTTTGTTTTGTTGTACGGGATATGATATATTAATATTATATAACAATTTTTGTGTACGGGAAGGATCCAATTAATATATATAACAATTCTCCTGGCGCGTGTCTACAATACCCAGCGCGTAGCTACAGTAACTTGCTGACGTCAGCTTTTTTAGATTGCACACAAATTAATCAAACGTCATAACGGCTGTTAACAACTAACGCGTATGTACTGTAATAACTAACGGTTAGTTAACAAAAGTACACTTTTTAATGCGTAAGGTACATATTCTGCGGGCAAGATCATATTAACACTGATAAAGTAAAATAACTCACAATGCTTCGGAACCTCCATAATGTCACGTACATACCACAAACAAGATTCAGATCCAGATAATATATAAGGGAATAACCAATATGCCTTTCCGGCATAATATATAATACTAAAAATCATCTTACATCTTCATTAATCATCATCTTCTTCAACATTCAGCAGTGGTTGAACACTTGAACCGGATAAACGATGTGGCGGAGGACTAAACGGAGAACTTCCACGATTTTGCTGAATCAAATCTAACTGCAATGATTTTTTAAACCAAAATGATAAAATCTGATATCCTCTCATAACAAAGCACAAAATGAACACCAACAACATCTACCTGTTGTACAAAAGTCTCGGACCACGAAGTCAACATTGTGAGAGACAAAACTGCTAAGCCCTAAGTAGCCTTAGCTACAGTAAACCTTTCACGAATTCAACTTCGCACAAAACTTTTAGTGTTCTTGTTACTTTGGCAGTTTGGCGTTCGCCCCCCATTTCTTATCTACATTACGAGTACTTTTCACTTCTGCCACTAACTTTCTTTATTTTACATTATGTCCTGGATATACAAACTGTAATTAACCACCAACTTTGTTTCCCATCCACCACCGCCAGCCACCGCTCATGGCCGGTCACTGCCTCCACATGCATGTTAAACTGTCGCCGGCCACCGCGCACCGCCGGTCACAACTGCCACATGCATCGTAACACTGTCACCCCTACTGTCGGTCATTATTTTAAAGAGATACATACAAACCAAATCTAAATATTTGTTTGAAACAAAAAACAGAACAGATCTATATATCAAACATGAGAAAAGAACAACAAAAAAAAATCTGGAGATTCTATCCTCACATCATTGTGTGCAGACCGCCGGATGTTAGTTAAGCCAAGCGAAGAAGGAAGTCACCTTCTTAAAGCTGAATGAATGAGCATGTATACTCTCCTTTTGAATGAGACTTTAGAAGAGGTAAACACTAAAGTATCTCCAAAAAAATTGTTATTATCCCAATAATCTAAAGCAAATCAAACCATATCTTCGATTGGTTTTACTTTTCTATAAATAAAAATAAGAGTACTAAATTGACATATGTTGAAATTGAAAGAAGGGTGGATGATTTGCATTGAAAAGCTTTACCGATCTTTTGTCATAAATAATTGTTTTGGGAGTTACATAGAGTGTGCGAAAAGTACAAAAGAAAAAAGAATAGGCCTAGAAGATAATAATATGAGAGAAAATAAAATCATCACAGTATGGCCAATACTTGGCATCAAGTACATGAAAGTACTCGGTCCACATCGTGGTGTAAATCATATCAAATCATATCATATCATATCATCAAGTATGGCCAATACTTAGCATCAAGTACATGAAAGTACTCGATCCACATCGTGGTGTTAATCATATCAATAACAAGTCCATATGTCAAACAAACCAACCAAATGCAACAAGTACATACACTTAGGAGGATTCTACTTTCAACGAGTCCTAGATGCTTATATATAGGGTCACCCGCAGCCTTCCCACCACATCTAAAACCCTTTGAAGCCATAACCGACTTCCATGTATGTACGACTATCCTAAATAATCAATATCACAATCACATGCGTAAACCA
>CM067167.1:200898721-200957825 GCA_034093135.1 Erigeron breviscapus | reverse complement strand
AAGCTTAATTGCTAATCCGAGAAGAAAGCTACATTCTAAAAACCCTGGAAAATCTAAACCCTAAATGCTAAACCCTAAAATGCTAAAGCCTACAGGAGGGGGACAGATGTATACGGTACGCTTAAGGGTTTAGGGTTTGAAGTCGTAGGGTTAGCCTAACGGCTAACCCTACAACTTCAAACCCTAAACCCTAAGCTACATTCTAAAAACCCTGGAAAATCTAAACCCTAAATGCTAAAGCCTACAGGAGGGGGACAGATGTATACGGTACGCTTAAGGGTTTAGGGTTTGAAGTCGTAGGGTTAGCCTAACGGCTAACCCTACAACTTCAAACCCTAAACCCTAAGCTACATTCTAAAAACCCTGGAAAATCTAAACCCTAAATGCTAAAGCCTACAGGAGGGGGACGGATGTATACGGTACGCTTAAGGGTTTAGGGTTTGAAGTCGTAGGGTTAGCCTAACGGCTAACCCTACAACTTCAAACCCTAAACCCTAAGCTACATTCTAAAAACCCTGGAAAATCTAAACCCTAAATGCTAAACCCTAAAATGCTAAAGCCTACAGGAGGGGGACAGATGTATACGGTACGCTTAAGGGTTTAGGGTTTGAAGTCGTAGGGTTAGCCTAACGGCTAACCCTACAACTTCAAACCCTAAACCCTAAGCTACATTCTAAAAACCCTGGAAAATCTAAACCCTAACTAATGCTAAAAACCCTGGAAAATATAAACCCTAAATGCTAAACCCTAAAGCTAAACCTAAATTAAACCCTAAATCTAAACCCTAAATGCTAAACCCTAAAATGCTAAAGCCTACAGGAGGGGGACGGATGTATACGGTACGCTTAAGGGTTAGGGTTTGAAGTCGTAGGGTTAGCCTAACGGCTAACCCTACAACTTCAAACCCTAAACCCTAAGCTACATTCTAAAAACCCTGGAAAATCTAAACCCTAAATGCTAAACCCTAAAATGCTAAAGCCTACAGGAGGGGGACGGATGTATACGGTACGCTTAAGGGTTTAGGGTTTGAAGTCGTAGGGTTAGCCTAACGGCTAACCCTACAACTTCAAACCCTAAACCCTAAGCTACATTCTAAAAACCCTGGAAAATCTAAACCCTAAATGCTAAACCCTAAAATGCTAAACCCTAAATCTAAACCCTAAATGCTAAACCCTAAAATGCTAAAGCCTACAGGAGGGGGACAGATGTATACGGTACGCTTAAGGGTTTAGGGTTTGAAGTCGTAGGGTTAGCCTAACGGCTAACCCTACAACTTCAAACCCTAAACCCTAAGCTACATTCTAAAAACCCTGGAAAATCTAAACCCTAAATGCTAAAGCCTACAGGAGGGGGACGGATGTATACGGTACGCTTAAGGGTTTAGGGTTTGAAGTCGTAGGGTTAGCCTAACGGCTAACCCTACAACTTCAAACCCTAAACCCTAAGCTAAAGCCTACAGGAGGGGGACGTATGTATACGGTACGCTTAAGGGTTTAGGGTTTGAAGTCGTAGGGTTAGCCTAACGGCTAACCCTACAACTTCAAACCCTAAACCCTAAGCTACATTCTAAAAACCCTGGAAAATCTAAACCCTAAATGCTAAACCCTAAAATGCTAAAGCCTACAGGAGGGGGACGGATGTATACGGTACGCTTAAGGGTTTAGGGTTTGAAGTCGTAGGGTTAGCCTAACGGCTAACCCTACAACTTCAAACCCTAAACCCTAAGCTACATTCTAAAAACCCTGGAAAATCTAAACCCTAAATGCTAAACCCTAAAATGCTAAACCCTAAACCCTAAGCTACATTCTAAAAACCCTGGAAAATCTAAACCCTAAATGCTAAACCCTAAAATGCTAAAGCCTACAGGAGGGGGACAGATGTATACGGTACGCTTAAGGGTTTAGGGTTTGAAGTCGTAGGGTTAGCCTAACGGCTAACCCTACAACTTCAAACCCTAAACCCTAAGCTACATTCTAAAAACCCTGGAAAATCTAAACCCTAAATGCTAAAGCCTACAGGAGGGGGACAGATGTATACGGTACGCTTAAGGGTTTAGGGTTTGAAGTCGTAGGGTTAGCCTAACGGCTAACCCTACAACTTCAAACCCTAAACCCTAAGCTACATTCTAAAAACCCTGGAAAATCTAAACCCTAAATGCTAAACCCTAAATAATGCTAAAGCCTACAGGAGGGGGACGGATGTATACGGTACGCTTAAGGGTTTAGGGTTTGAAGTCGTAGGGTTAGCCTAACGGCTAACCCTACAACTTCAAACCCTAAACCCTAAGCTACATTCTAAAAACCCTGGAAAATCTAAACCCTAAATGCTAAACCCTAAAATGCTAAAGCCTACAGGAGGGGGACAGATGTATACGGTACGCTTAAGGGTTTAGGGTTTGAAGTCGTAGGGTTAGCCTAACGGCTAACCCTACAACTTCAAACCCTAAACCCTAAGCTACATTCTAAAAACCCTGGAAAATCTAAACCCTAAATGCTAAACCCTAAAATGCTAAAGCCTACAGGAGGGGGACGGATGTATACGGTACGCTTAAGGGTTTAGGGTTTGAAGTCGTAGGGTTAGCCTAACGGCTAACCCTACAACTTCAAACCCTAAACCCTAAGCTACATTCTAAAAACCTTGGAAAATCTAAACCCTAAATGCTAAACCCTAAAATGCTAAAGCCTACAGGAGGGGGACAGATGTATACGGTACGCTTAAGGGTTTAGGGTTTGAAGTCGTAGGGTTAGCCTAACGGCTAACCCTACAACTTCAAACCCTAAACCCTAAGCTACATTCTAAAAACCGTAAAGCTTAATTGCTAATCCGAGAAGAAAGCTACATTCTAAAAACCCTGGAAAATCTAAACCCTAAATGCTAAACCCTAAATGCTAAAATGCTAAAGCCTACAGGAGGGGGACGGATGTATACGGTACGCTTAAGGGTTTAGGGTTTGAAGTCGTAGGGTTAGCCTAACGGCTAACCCTACAACTTCAAACCCTAAACCCTAAGCTACATTCTAAAAACCCTGGAAAATCTAAACCCTAAATGCTAAACCCTAAAATGCTAAAGCCTACAGGAGGGGGACGGATGTATACGGTACGCTTAAGGGTTTAGGGTTTGAAGTCGTAGGGTTAGCCTAACGGCTAACCCTACAACTTCAAACCCTAAACCCTAAGCTACATTCTAAAAACCGTAAAGCTTAATTGCTAATCCGAGAAGAAAGCTACATTCTAAAAACCCTGGAAAATCTAAACCCTAAATGCTAAACCCTAAAATGCTAAAGCCTACAGGAGGGGGACGGATGTATACGGTACGCTTAAGGGTTTAGGGTTTGAAGTCGTAGGGTTAGCCTAACGGCTAACCCTACAACTTCAAACCCTAAACCCTAAGCTACATTCTAAAAACCCTGGAAAATCTAAACCCTAAATGCTAAACCCTAAAATGCTAAAGCCTACAGGAGGGGGACGGATGTATACGGTACGCTTAAGGGTTTAGGGTTTGAAGTCGTAGGGTTAGCCTAACGGCTAACCCTACAACTTCAAACCCTAAACCCTAAGCTACATTCTAAAAACCCTGGAAAATCTAAACCCTAAATGCTAAACCCTAAAAAGCTACATTCTAAAAACCCTGGAAAATCTAAACCCTAAATGCTAAACCCTAAATGCTAAACCTAAAATGCTAAAGCCTACAGGAGGGGGACGGATGTATACGGTACGCTTAAGGGTTTAGGGTTTGAAGTCGTAGGGTTAGCCTAACGGCTAACCCTACAACTTCAAACCCTAAACCCTAAGCTACATTCTAAAAACCGTAAAGCTTAATTGCTAATCCGAGAAGAAAGCTACATTCTAAAAACCCTGGAAAATCTAAACCCTAAATGCTAAACCCTAAAATGCTAAAGCCTACAGGAGGGGGACGGATGTATACGGTACGCTTAAGGGTTTAGGGTTTGAAGTCGTAGGGTTAGCCTAACGGCTAACCCTACAACTTCAAACCCTAAACCCTAAGCTACATTCTAAAAACCCTGGAAAATCTAAACCCTAAATGCTAAACCCTAAAATGCTAAAGCCTACAGGAGGGGGACGGATGTATACGGTACGCTTAAGGGTTTAGGGTTTGAAGTTGTAGGGTTAGCCTAAATTTTTTAGCCAGTTATGTTTAAAATCTCTTAGTGATTATATGCCAATCCCATGGGGATTATGTGCCAATCCCATGGGGATTATGTGCCAATCCCATGGGGATTATGTGCCAATCCCATGGGGATTATGTGCCAATCCCATGGGGATTATGTGCCAATCCCATGTGGATTACTACCAATCCCATGGGGATTATTTGTTTTTGTTCTTTGTAAATTTTTTAGCCAGTTATGGTTTAAATCTCTTAGTGATTAACTTCCAATCCCATGGGGATTATGTGCCAATCCCATGGGGATATCAAAACACATTTATTTATATCTGTTTAACCAGTTAATCCCCATGGGATTGGCACATAATCCCCATGGGATTGGAAGTTAATCACTAAGAGATTTAAACCATAACTGGCTAAAAAATTTAAGAAGAACAAAAGCAAATAATCCACATGGGATTGGTACTTAATCACGAAGAGATTTAATTACTAAATGACTTCAACAGATAAATATGTAATCCGTAATGTTGAATGTTCCAGTAAAATAATAACCAAAGAACAGTGTACATTGAACAAAACATAAATCATTTAACTGAAATATTGCATTATAAGAAACAAGAATTCATCTGATCACATTTGTTTAAACCTTCACATTGACAACTAGAAATATACAATAGAAATCATGAAATTTGAATGCTTTAACTCATTTCTCTTCATTTTTCACGTTCAGCTCTATTCTTCAGCCCTAAAAAAACAAGTTGCTTGATTTCTTCCTTGTCGTAAACATTTACAAAGTCATGTGCTCTTTGTAAATTATCAGCAGCCAATTTGTTCATTGGGTGTGTCAAAATCCTTGATCCATATCTGCTCCTTAACCTCCTCAGTTTAACTCTTTGTTCATTGGACTCCTTGGGTAACTCACAATCCCATCTACTCTCATCCTGTCCCATGTAAGTCTCGCATAATGAAAACTCCACAATCCAGACTATTTTCTTTTGTTTGCCAATTGAGTTTAAATAGACGATGCTTCACTTGACCCATAGCTTCAGCATGTTTGTGACCAAATTCTACCAGAAGGTTTTGCATACATTGTTTCTGTAAAAATGATTTAGTCAAAACATAATAAAAAACTAACAATCCAAAAAACAAACACATAACAACTTCATTGAAACTTACTGAATAATTCAAGACCCTTTGGTATTTAGCGATGAAGTCTGATCCAGAATAGATGTTATCAATAATAGACAATTCAGGTTTTCGAAGGTCAAACACAAAGAGGAAAAAGTGACGATTTCTACACACAGGAAGGAAAACCTGTATGCGTATAACAGAAATATAGTTAAAATGAAGAACAAAATTAAATGTAATAAAAAAAACTTAACAGTAATCAAAAAAAGTTACAAAAACATACCAGATCTATTTTATTCAGGTCAAACTTGTTGGCATAGAATAAAGGATCCAAAGATTTACGAAAATGTTCATGCATTTTCTCTTTCAAGGTTATTCTCTTATCAGAATTGAGGACATCATGATGCTGTCAAAAAAGTTATTAAAGCAAAAAATTAAAAAACTTAACACTTAAAGTCAACTTGGAATTATGAATGAAGGAATTAAAACTTACAAGAACACCAGTGGGAAGAAACAACCTATGAACCGGGTGGACTTTACTTGACTTCTCTTCATAATTCAAAAGAATTCCCCACAAATCAACCACAGAAGGCTCTATCATCAAGTTGGGACATAAAGTTTCCAACGAAACTCGAACTGCAACTATTCCATCTTCTGATTTGAAAACAGTATCCCTGTCATAAAGACCTAAGATAATTAAATGAATTTCAACAAAATCACTAAAAGATTATTTATCCAATCAGCATATAATTCAATATAAACAAAATGGATATGAAAGATGTATAATAGAAACATACATTCCATGTCCGAAACATGCAAACAGATGGTTAGCAACAGCATACTCAGATGCTGACAGACGCTCCGAGACAATACTTGTACGACTCACATACGGTGATTTAAGAACCATTGATGGCTTAATGGATCTCTTTATACAAGCTGCTTCAACAATTTGAGAAGTAGAGGAAATACCAGAAACTTCAGGCAATAATTCTGATCTTTTTGGAGGAGTTGGGGTTAGAATATCAAAACTCGGTGCATCATCAATGGTAAAAAGTTTTTGCCTATTGTAACTTTTCTCTAGCTGTTGTCTCTTCAAATTTAACAATGACATATCACATGTTCTACATATCTCATCAGCATTCTCGGTCCACCATTGACTACAATATTCTAGTTCTTGCTCTTTAGAAACTTCAAAATCAACAACTTGATCTTTATCATCTTCTACAGCCCGGCCAACAACATCCTGATTCTCCTTCAAATCATCAACTGCTTCATCACCAGCAACAGTATCAACAACAATTTTCTGTTTGTTACCCTGATCAACTTTATCAACATTAACATCTTCATTCGTAGAAACAACCACCTGATTTTCATCATTAGTAATGTCGTTAACATTCTTCACAACATCATCCACCACATTATTATCATTACAAACATCCACGCCCTTCAGTAGTAAATCAGATTTGTTGTTAGCAACTTCAGTGACAATCTCTGCTTCATATCTTCTACAAGCATTATCAAAAACATCATCATCATTTACAATATCTTTGTTACTACTCTTCATCCCATCAACAGGAGACTTCTTCTCACAACTTTGATATAACGTCTCCTCAGAATCGACGTTCAGCTTCTTTCCTTCTTTGTCACATTTCAAATTGACATCTAAATAAGGACTAGCTTAATAATCATCTGAATCCAGGTTAACATGCATTGCCTCTGTGTTCTGATCAAAATCATCATAATCATCACCATTCATACCTTCCAATCTAACATCATTAGATATACCTTCCAACACGCTCCCAATAACTTGCTTTACATCAATTTTTTCATCCTCATAAATTCCTTTCTTCGACAAATATATCTCACAGATCTTATTGTGATAACCTGTCAGGGTTACATCTCTAGGAAACTTCGACAAGGCATCCTTGATGCTACTAAACAGAAGATTTCTTATATTCAATGCGTCTTCAATCTTCGAACTAAGCAACTGATAATATTCCTGCATTGTAATACACATCTCCATTAAAAAAATGAATAATGAACGATAAATTAAGTGAATGAAGCACATATAGACCTAATTTTTCACAAAAAATAATACCTCTTTTGAATGACTACTGACATCCTTCACTTCTTCATTTGCAAAATGTGAGTCCCAAATACGAGATGGTTAAACCCAGAAGTGTAAAATACAACAAGTCTAATAAACACTAGAATGGACTAGTATTACTTAAATATAAATGCAAGTATATAAATAAAGTAATACACGACTAAAAGCAATAAACTAAAGGTGGAACACAATGTAATATTTTCAAGTGTATTTTATTTATGATGTTAAATAAAATACAAGGTTGTGCGGAATCAAGATAATACAAATAAGTATGTATCCTAACAACCTATGAATTACAAATGATCTATATTTGCCAAATAAACTCTTTGGATCGAGATACTTAAAGTTGTGAAGTATCCCTGTTTAGATCGAGAGTATTTAGACAAATTCACCTTTATGCTAAAAGTAATTTTCTCAAAGAAATGACTTTGTATTTATAGGCAACAAAATTCATCAGTGAATTTTGTGCCGTACAAATATGGTTGCATGCATTTAATGAACCGACAAGAACATTAAATGCATTGGTTAAGGTACAAGGATAAAGTCACATCAATATGACTTTATTCTTTTAACCAACCACCTTTACACACGTATAAACTTTGGTAAAGAACAAGTGGAATGTCCTTTGGAAAGTGTGTAAAGGCAAAAGTCAATTCCTCGATATCAGTGTTCAGACTTGTAAGGTCTAGAACACTGACAATCCTCCAGTGTACATATCTGGTAAGACTTCCAGTGGACTCCGCCATTTGTCAGTCTTCTTTATTCTGACTTCAGTCTTTGACTTCAGTGAGAACGTCTTCAGTAGAGTAGATCTGGACTGGGGTGAAGTCCAGTGAGCTAATCTGGAGAATACTCCAGATTTTCCTATACAAGTATTTGCTCACTGGTCTTCCATTATTTCTGAACAAATCTTCAGAAGGACTCCAGATTCCAAGTCTGGAGTAGGTCCAGTAAATATCATTTCTGGACAGATCTTCAGTAAGGCTCCAGTAGTCGAGTCTGAGCGAGTCCAGTAAATCTGGACCTAACAAATTCCCCCTATTTGTTTAGAAATAATGCAAGTGTTTTCAATCTTATATCTATACAACTTTGTATGCTTGAAAAACACAAGTTTTGACTTAGTCTAAAAATTTATTGTTACTGGGAAACACTTTATAGATCATCAGTGTTCCAGTTTCATCTTTTAATTCTAACTTAGACTAAATCGGATCATTTACTTTGTGAAACAAAATATGCAACTATATTTACAGCCATCAACAGAAACAAAGTTACAATTTTGTGAATTTAAGTACAAACAACAAGTAAATGATACAAGAGTTAGGCCCTTCTCTTCGATGTCTGTCCTGGAGCATCTTCAGTAGCCTTTCTCTTAGGTGATGGAGAGGATGGAACAGACACTGGTGGTCTCATACCTAGAACAGCTTCCATCTGTTGTATTCTTAACCAAACCTTTTCAATCCTCTTCATGAATGCCTTGACATCTGGAGACAAATCAGTTTTACCTTTGAAAGTTAATCCTATCTCCTTCAGTTCAGTCCATCCAAAAGCTTGGACTGATGCATTCTTCCTTTCATCTGTAAAGTTACCCTCTCTGGTCAACTTTATATTAAATCTGGTCATGCCTTGATGATTTTCAGCGAGTTTGATTTCAGCACTTATGATCCTTCTGGCATCAGCCCTGAATTTCAACATATCATCATACTTGGCTTTCTGCTTAGCCATCTGGACCATATGTTCAGTTTCCTTTGATACTCTCTGCTGTTCCATGGCAGACTGGAGTTGTTCACGATTGATTTTGAGAGAAGTATCCAGAGGAATGAACGTGCTTATATCTGCATCTTTTATTGCTTTGAGCTGTTTGGCAGTAAGTTTTGGCAGACCCTTTATCTTCTTCATGTACTCTATCTCCAGAGCACCAGCATTCTTCCTTATTTTCCTCTGGAGGTTCACCAGTTCCTCCTTTCTTTGTTTGATCAGTTCAGGTACACTGACACCATAAGTTACAGCATCATACAATTGTTCTTCTTCAGAGTACCTGGACCGAATGTGAACATCATCCAATGCATTCAGACATTGATGAACTCTGGGGTCTTCCTTCATCATTTTGTACACATCAATATTTATGCCCAACCTGCCAGCATTATATGAATCCAGAGTTCCCATAATTGCCATCTCCCTTTGGTGGGACAGCAGTTCATCTCTTTGATTTTTCTTGAATATCTCGATCATGATGCATTCTTGTTCCAGTCTTTTTGAGGTGTCATCATCAGCAGTTGGAAACTCTGATGAACCTTCAACAGTTTGCTCTTCTCCTCCAGATACCATTTGTTCTTTTCCTTTTACAGATTTCAGCGTTGTTGGGATATCTGGGAAAGATTCAAACTGGGGCTCACTGGTATCAGTACCAGCAGCCTCTTCAACCTGCATAACGGCTTCAGTGCCAAGTGTTCTTTGTGCTAATTGTGCACTGGTATCAGTACCAGTCACTTGTTTTCGTTGCACGATGCTTTCAGTAGCAAAGGCTTTTTCAATAGCACTGGCAACAACAACTTCTTTCTTCTTTCTAATCAAACCTTCTTGAACACCAGACGACTTTTCCCCCTTGGATTGATCTCCAGTTCTTGACTTGAGATCATTCCACAACTGTTCAAGCATATGTCTGTCCAGTTCACCAAACGTTCTTCCAGCCACTGGAGTTGTATCATTCACAATTTTTCTAAGTGCCTGCACTTCCTTTTTAACAAACTCAACTTCTTGAGGCAAGTGCTTTGGCAGCTCAGTGTTAACCATTCTCACAACTTCTGGCAACAGTCCATCTTGAATTGTTCGAAGAACAGACCCAGAAATCTCTTCAGTGATTTCTTTCAGCATACTGTGTCTGAACTTCTTGGCAACCTCATCACTGATTGTGCTAACAACTGCATTCTGATCAAGTGTTGGCCTACTCTCCAATGAACTCACCCTGGTAACCATTTTCTTAACCTCATCTGTCAGACCTGCCAGTGGTTGTACAATTTTACTTTCCACCGCAGTCTGAACAGAACTGACTAGCCTTTCTTCTAATCCCTGGACTGCCACTTTTATATTTTCAGAATTGTTATTGGTGGCCAGTACCAGTTCATCCAGCTTCTCAAAAACAAGCTTCTCATTCCCAGCAAACACATTCATTTCTGAAGCTAGATTATTTGATAATAAAGATTTGAAGTCAGAAATAACCTGGGATGAAGATTGCAGTGATCTCTCCAGGTCCGCCACCTTACTTAAAAGGCCTTGGACCTCGGCTGAAGATGAAGAGGAGGGACCACTGGGAGGATCAAGATTGGAAGTCATTCTGGTCATGAAAGGTACTTGTGTCCAGACCTCTTCAGAAGTAGTTTCAGCAGTTACAACTGTCGAGTCCAGCACACGTGGTTCAGATAAGTCAACTGGAGTTTCAATTGGTGGTGGTTGAGATTGTGAAATTTGAATTGTTGGTGGAGTGAAGTATGGAGTGGTTTGTGGAATTGAAGGTGGTGGTGGTGGTGGCATGTTGGATTCTGGTGGAGGAATATTTGTTTCTAAAAAAAAAAAAAAAAAAAAAAAAAAAAAAAAAAAAAAAAAAAAAAAAAAAAAAAAAAAAAAAAAAAAAAAAAAAAAAAAAAAAAAAAAAAAAAAAAAAAAAAAAAAAAAAAAAAAAAAAAAAAAAAAAAAAAAAAAAAAAAAAAAAAAAAAAAAAAAAAAAAAAAAAAAAAAAAAAAAAAAAAAAAAAAAAAAAAAAAAAAAAAAAAAAAAAAAAAAAAAAAAAAAAAAAAAAAAAAAAAAAAAAAAAAAAAAAAAAAAAAAAAAAAAAAAAAAAAAAAAAAAAAAAAAAAAAAAAAAAAAAAAAAAAAAAAAAAAAAAAAAAAAAAAAAAAAAAAAAAAAAAAAAAAAAAAAAAAAAAAAAAAAAAAAAAAAAAAAAAAAAAAAAAAAAAAAAAAAAAAAAAAAAAAAAAAAAAAAAAAAAAAAAAAAAAAAAAAAAAAAAAAAAAAAAAAAAAAAAAAAAAAAAAAAAAAAAAAAAAAAAAAAAAAAAAAAAAAAAAAAAAAAAAAAAAAAAAAAAAAAAAAAAAAAAAAAAAAAAAAAAAAAAAAAAAAAAAAAAAAAAAAAAAAAAAAAAAAAAAAAAAAAAAAAAAAAAAAAAAAAAAAAAAAAAAAAAAAAAAAAAAAAAAAAAAAAAAAAAAAAAAAAAAAAAAAAAAAAAAAAAAAAAAAAAAAAAAAAAAAAAAAAAAAAAAAAAAAAAAAAAAAAAAAAAAAAAAAAAAAAAAAAAAAAAAAAAAAAAAAAAAAAAAAAAAAAAAAAAAAAAAAAAAAAAAAAAAAAAAAAAAAAAAAAAAAAAAAAAAAAAAAAAAAAAAAAAAAAAAAAAAAAAAAAAAAAAAAAAAAAAAAAAAAAAAAAAAAAAAAAAAAAAAAAAAAAAAAAAAAAAAAAAAAAAAAAAAAAAAAAAAAAAAAAAAAAAAAAAAAAAAAAAAAAAAAAAAAAAAAAAAAAAAAAAAAAAAAAAAAAAAAAAAAAAAAAAAAAAAAAAAAAAAAAAAAAAAAAAAAAAAAAAAAAAAAAAAAAAAAAAAAAAAAAAAAAAAAAAAAAAAAAAAAAAAAAAAAAAAAAAAAAAAAAAAAAAAAAAAAAAAAAAAAAAAAAAAAAAAAAAAAAAAAAAAAAAAAAAAAAAAAAAAAAAAAAAAAAAAAAAAAAAAAAAAAAAAAAAAAAAAAAAAAAAAAAAAAAAAAAAAAAAAAAAAAAAAAAAAAAAAAAAAAAAAAAAAAAAAAAAAAAAAAAAAAAAAAAAAAAAAAAAAAAAAAAAAAAAAAAAAAAAAAAAAAAAAAAAAAAAAAAAAAAAAAAAAAAAAAAAAAAAAAAAAAAAAAAAAAAAAAAAAAAAAAAAAAAAAAAAAAAAAAAAAAAAAAAAAAAAAAAAAAAAAAAAAAAAAAAAAAAAAAAAAAAAAAAAAAAAAAAAAAAAAAAAAAAAAAAAAAAAAAAAAAAAAAAAAAAAAAAAAAAAAAAAAAAAAAAAAAAAAAAAAAAAAAAAAAAAAAAAAAAAAAAAAAAAAAAAAAAAAAAAAAAAAAAAAAAAAAAAAAAAAAAAAAAAAAAAAAAAAAAAAAAAAAAAAAAAAAAAAAAAAAAAAAAAAAAAAAAAAAAAAAAAAAAAAAAAAAAAAAAAAAAAAAAAAAAAAAAAAAAAAAAAAAAAAAAAAAAAAAAAAAAAAAAAAAAAAAAAAAAAAAAAAAAAAAAAAAAAAAAAAAAAAAAAAAAAAAAAAAAAAAAAAAAAAAAAAAAAAAAAAAAAAAAAAAAAAAAAAAAAAAAAAAAAAAAAAAAAAAAAAAAAAAAAAAAAAAAAAAAAAAAAAAAAAAAAAAAAAAAAAAAAAAAAAAAAAAAAAAAAAAAAAAAAAAAAAAAAAAAAAAAAAAAAAAAAAAAAAAAAAAAAAAAAAAAAAAAAAAAAAAAAAAAAAAAAAAAAAAAAAAAAAAAAAAAAAAAAAAAAAAAAAAAAAAAAAAAAAAAAAAAAAAAAAAAAAAAAAAAAAAAAAAAAAAAAAAAAAAAAAAAAAAAAAAAAAAAAAAAAAAAAAAAAAAAAAAAAAAAAAAAAAAAAAAAAAAAAAAAAAAAAAAAAAAAAAAAAAAAAAAAAAAAAAAAAAAAAAAAAAAAAAAAAAAAAAAAAAAAAAAAAAAAAAAAAAAAAAAAAAAAAAAAAAAAAAAAAAAAAAAAAAAAAAAAAAAAAAAAAAAAAAAAAAAAAAAAAAAGGGGGGCGGGGGGGGGGGTCCGGGGGGGGGTGGCGGGGGGGGGCGGGGTGAGGGAGAGGCGGGGGCAGGGCGGGGGGGGTGAGGGGGGGGTGAGGCATGGGCGCGGTGGGGGGGGCGGGGGGGGGGGGGCGGGGGGGGGGGGAGGGCGGGGGGTAGGGCGGGGTGAGGGGGGGGGGGGGGGGTGGCGGGGACGGGGGGGTAGGGGGGGGTGGGGGGGGGGGGGTGTCTGGGGGGGGGGGGGCTGGGGGGTGGGCGGGGGACGGGGGGGGGGGGGGGGGGGGGCGGGGTGGGTGGGTAGGCCGTGGGGGGTGGGGGGGGATCGTCGGCGTGGGGGTGGAGGCGGGGGGGGGGGGGGGCGGGTGGGGGGGGGGCGGTGGGGGGCGGGGGGGGGGGGAGCGGCGGGGGGGGAGGGGGGGGGGGTGGGGGGTGGGGGGGGCCGGGTGGGGGCTGGGGGGGGGGGGGGGGGGCGGGGGGGGGTGTGGGCGTGGGGGGGGGGTGGCGGGGGGGGTGACAAATACCTATAATTAAATACTTCTCCAAAAAACAAAACCTATCAATCGAGATCACCGGGAAAAAAAAAACCAAAAAAAAACAGAAAAACCCAAAAAAAAAAAAAACAAAAAAAAAAAAAAAAAAAAAAAAAAAAAAAAATAAAAAAAAAAGAAAAAAAAAAAATAAAAAAACATAAAAAAAAGCAGTAGGCAATCTGGAGATGAGTTTGATTTATCTGGTCCAAACCTCCAGAACTGCCTCCCAAACATTCAACTATATGCGTGAAGAAGAATCTCTATGAGTCTGTTAGTCTGCTCATGTAGACTGTTCCCTTCCTGGATAGCTGGCCATGCTCATCCATAATTTCTGTGTGCCCCATCAATCTGCATACTTCCCTGAAATTTATACCAGAGGGAAGTTCGATGGGCAACTCATTCTGTTCAAAATAATTCAATTGTAGAACAGACCTGAGTAAACTAACAGAGAAACTCAAGGATCTGGTACCTCCCTTGAGAGTATAAGTAATTGATGAAGTTTCATCATTATAAATTGCAGAGTACCAGAATTCACATAGATAATCGTGGTACATCCTCCCTGGATTTAAGGTCAAAGCACCATACAGAGGACATGAGAGAAAAAAATGTATTTAGTCTCCCAATAATGGATCGGCATTATGAACACTGGAGAGTGAGAGTTTTGCCATCCAGTTATTCATATTGATCCTTATGGCCTTAGCTTCAAGAGTAATATGAGGTGCCTTTTCAATATTAGCAACCGGAGCATATTCGGCGGCGAGCAGATTTTTAGGAGAGTTAGATTGTCTTGGTGCCATTTTATGATGAATAGATGAAGATGAAATTGAATATTTAGGGTTTTGATGAAGATTTGATGAAGAATTGAATGGAAATGAAGTAAATATGAGAGATGATTATGATTGGAAATTGAATGAAGAAATAAATGAAGGAATTTGAAAGATTTGGGAGTAAATATGTTCGAAGTAAATGCAATTGAAAGTGAAAGTGGGTATATATAGGAGAGAGAATGTGGAACTCAAACGGTTAATTTGAAATTATCAAATAAAATTTTGATCAGGTTCTGAGATCCGCATTAATTACATCACATCACACATAAATGTGTGACGGTTTACAGCCCACAAACAGTATCAAGTTGCACTTTTTGTCTTCCAAAGGTAAAAATACCATCATTTCTTTGAAAAATTTACATGCCACGTAGATAATAAGATAAATATCTTTTCAAAAAGATTTTGCATACGTGGCACGCACAATGACCAAGTATTAAAAATATTATGACTGACGTATCAATGCATCTGGAGGTTGACTGGACACACCAGTATCACTGGTGGATTAGTCCAGTGAAGCATGCACTGATGGTACACTGGAGGGACACTCCAGTAAAGTACCAGTGAAAACCATTTTGAAAGACTGGTAACCTCAAACATGCACGTCAACTAATACAGACAAATGAGAGGGACACATTTACAAGGAGACAAAAGTCACCTCAAACATGCACTTCAACCTATCTAACCAGTGAGAGGGACACATTTACAAAGTACCAGTAAAATTTTCTGAAGAATTTGTCCAGTGGGAAAATAAATTAATAAATTCCCCCTGAAAAATAAAACATTTTTAAGAACAAAAAATATCTTTCAAGTCTTCCCCCTGGAATGTTGATCCAGAAATCTATTAATGCAAAGATAGTACACAACGGCGTTCAATATCTGAGCAGTCATAAATTTATAAATCTTTAAATCAAAGATCCTTGATAGTACACAACGGCGTTCAATACCAAGGTTCCAGATTTAAGGGTTTAACATTCCCAACTCACCAACAAGATATTCAAAAGTTTTGACATCCAGAGGTTTAGTAAAAATGTCAGCGAGTTGTTTGTCAGTGGGAATAAAATGAAGTTCAATGTTGTTTTTCATAATATGATCACGAATAAAATGATACCTGAGATCAATGTGCTTCGTTCTTGAAGTGCATGACTGGATTGTTTGAGATAGCAATGGCACTGGTATTATCACAAAAGATTGGGGTCTTTGAATACTTAACACCATAATCAAGCAACTGGTTCTTCATCCAGAGTATCTGAGCACAACAACTGGCTGCAGACACGTATTCAGCTTCAGCAGTGGACAATGAAACTGAAGTTTGCTTCTTACTGGTCCAGCTGAACAGTTTGCCACCAAGGAAATGACATCCACCAGTAGTGGATTTCCTGTCTATCTTACAACCTGCATGATCTGAATCTGAATAACCCATTAGATTCATGCCTGAGCCTTTGGGATACCAAAGACCCAAACTGGGGACACCCTTAAGGTACTTCAGTATGCGCTTTACAGCAAGCATATGAGATTCCTTTGGATTAGACTGATATCTGGCACATACACATGTTGAAAACATAATATCTGGTCTACTGGCAGTTAAATACATCAGTGAACCAACCATGCCTCTATAGACAGTGGTGTTCACTGGTTTTCCATCTGGATCTGAGTCCAGTGTCAGTGGTGCAGAAATTGGAGTTGGTTTAGATGGTGAAGAGTTCATATCATATTTCTTTAAAGATCTCTAACATATTTTTCCTGATTAATAAAAATGCCATCTTTGTTTTGTTTAATCTGGAGTCCAAGAAAATACGTTAATTCACCCATCAAACTCATTTCATATTCAGTTGACATTATTTTCAAAAATTTCTTGCACATGTTTTCATCAGTAGACCCAAAAATAATATCATCAACATAAATTTGTACCATTAACAGATTACCTTTTTCATGAAGAATAAATAAGGTATTGTCAATTACACCTCTTTTGAAACCATTTTTCAATAAATGTTTAGTCAGAGTATCATACCAGGCACGTGGGGCTTGTCTGAGGCCATAAAGCGCTTTGTCCAGACGATATACCCAATGTGGATGTTTTCATCAACGAAACCTGGTGGTTGTCTGACATAAACTTCTTCTTCAAGCTTTCCATTCAAGAAAGCACTCTTTACATCCATCTGGTAGACCTTGAACTGATGATAAGCAGTGAATGCTAAGAATATTCTGATCGCTTCAAGTCTAGCCACTGGAGCAAATGATTCATCAAAATCGACATCTGACTGGCAGTAGCCTTGTGCTACCAGTCTGGCCTTGTTTCTGATTACGTGGCCATCTTCATCTACCTTGTTCCTGAAGACCCATCTTGTTCCAATTGGTTCTTTCTTTCCAACTGGGAAAGGAACCAGATACCAGACCTTGTTCCTTTCAAACTGGTGAAGCTCTTCTTGCATAGCAGTCACCAGCTTGGATCTTCCATAGCCTCGTCAATCTTCTTTGGTTCATTCAGTGATAAGAAACTGACATATAAGCATTGATCACTGGAGGCTCTTCTGGTCTGAACTCCTCTACTGGAGTCACCTATGATCTGATCAATAGGATGAGCTTTTGTCCATCTGGAGTACTGACCAGGATTATTACTGACAACAATATCAGTGCAAGAATTCAGTTGAGTCTCCTCTGGTGTTGCTTCAGGAGGAGGATCTTCCCAGACTACTTCAGCATCTTCATCTGATTCATTTAAATCACGATTTGCATCATGAAATTCCTCATTTGAAGGCATTTCTTGAAGTACTGGTTCAGTTTGGAATTCTTCATAAGAAGACATTTCTGGTATATTCTCAACTGACACTGATACTGGGGGAGTAGTACGAACATCTGATCCAATATTAATTTCAGAGGGTAGTTTGAAAATAATAGAAGGATAGAATGGAGTACCACTGGAGCGTTTCTTTTTCTGAACAGGTTTCAGATCAGGATGACTGGAAACTGTGTCTTCTGAATCTTCTTTATTGTAGTTGATAGGATCAGATTCACAGAAGACAATTGGAGTTACTGGGGGAGTGTCAAGGGCTGGCTTCTTGTTGATTGCAACATTTAATTCATCAAATGTGACATGAATTGACTCATGGACCTTCTCCAGTCTCTTGTTGTAGACTCTGAAGGCTTGCGAATGGCTGAATAGCCTAAGAAATACCCTTCATCAGCTTTGGCATCAAATTTGCCTAACTGACGGAGTCGTTCAGGATGTAAACTGGACATCCAAAAATGTGAAAATAACCAATATTTGGTTTTCTATTTCTTAAGACTTCGTAGGCTGTCTTTTTGTGTCGCTTTACATACACTGACCGGTTCTGGGTGTGGCAAGCAGTAGCAATTGCTTCAGCCCAGAAACTGGTAGATAGACCAGATTCAGCAAGCATACTCCTAGCAGCTTCTATCAGCATTCGATTCTTCCTTTCCACCACTCCATTCTGTTCTGGAGAGCGGGCTGATGAGAAATTCTGGAGATGCCAGTGTCAGTACAGAATGACTCCAGAGTTGCATTCTGGAATTCTGTTCCATTGTCACTTCTTAACTGACACACCTTTCGACTATACTTGAGCTCAATTTGCTTGATAAGACTGATGATTTCAGCAGCAGCTTCACTTTTAGACCTGAGAAAGATAACCCAACAATATCTGGAAAATTCATCTACTATTACCAGGGTGTATCTTTTACCAGCACGAGTCTGAACATTCACTGGACCAAAGAGTCCATATGAAGCATATGAAGAGGTTCAGATATGCTGAAATTCTGTCTGGTCTTGAAACTGGTACATTTTTGCTTTCCCATCTCACATCCTGGACATGGCCTTTCCTTTTTGAAGGAAACTGAAGGTATCCCATCTGCAAGTTGTTTTCTGGACAACTTATTAATATTCTTGAAATTTAAATGGGATAACCTTTTGTGCCATAACCAGTTGTGTCTTCATCAGCTTGAGTATAGAAACACTGCTCTGAAGGAAGATTGAAAGTTCCTGTGATCGATCGATTCGCGATTCCAACGACTATGTAAGTGCGGAATCCAAACATAATCGTTATTGAGGTAATTGAATGAAACACATAAATAAACACGAAATCAATTATGAACAGGAGATAAATCTAATTCCTTTATCATTAGTCGAATGATTACAATGAATAAATCCGTTTACAATACATCTACGATGATTACGGATTACAATCAACGAGACGACTCTTGATAATCGAATAATATGGGCGGCATCTCGAGGTATAGATCTCTACCTCGAGAACCTAGTGAATGAAATCTGTTGCAACTAAAATCATCAACCTAAAACCGAAACCTAAGATCTCTATTTATAGGCTACAAAACGGGCTGGGCTTCAAAACTCGTGGGCTTCCAAACACGTGCTACAGTAACACGTGTTTAGTCAAACTCGTGTTACTGTTCACACGAGTTTGTCCAAACTCGTGGTACTGTTCACACGAGTTTGTCCAAACTCGTGGTACTGTTCACACGAGTTTGTCCAGTTGTCTGGATAATCTCTGTAAAGTAACAGCCCTTTAATTGAGATGCATCGGACACAAATTGTGCACCAGAACGTGCACTTACAGTCTCCCCCTTGACCGATGCACTCAATTCATTCACCGATAATCATTAGCAATCGAAAACCTGCAAAAGCAAACTCCCCCTTAACTAATGATACCGGGTCTTCTTTTGTTGAGACTCGATCTTCTGACACAACATTCTGATCTTCAAACTCCAAAATCTCTTTATCTCTGTGACAACCAACTAACCTAACACTTCTCATTGTAGTTCTCCCCCTCAACAGTAACCATCTCCGAATTAAACATATGCAATCTTCTTCCTGCTTGGAACTTTGCTCGAGACATTCCTCGACTTGCTTAACCGGCATATAATAGAGAAGTTGAATTTTCAACAATCAGCATCAAATCAATCAGCTCTCACAAAAATAAGAAACTCTGTAGCTTGAATCACAAACTGCAGTACCAAAATCCTGTCTCAACTAGCAGCATCTGACTTTGTCTTGTACCTTCACAATTCCACCAACCACCCGAAGTTTTTCCTATCAGATCTCCCCTTCAGTTGTATACACCGCCAAATATAAAGATCTTTAATCTCGCAATCACAATAAATGATCGCCTGATAATCATCTCTATTCTTGGAATATAAATAGGTTCAATCTTCAATTACTTAACAACGGATGACCAACTTCGTTGCTCTAATATTTCGACAAAGTTTCCACAACTGCTATCTATTTGATACTTGAGCATATTTCACATTAAGCACACCATCATCTAAACACAGATCTTGGTTTGTCTCTCAAGTAGCACAGAATTTTACTCAGAAATCTGAAATTTTTTATCTCCCCCTTTTTTCTGTAAAATTCTGAAATCTAGCCCTTCTGTGATATACCAATTACCAGTTCAGCTCAGAAATCTGGTTGATAAAAGTATCTCCCCCTTTTTCTCTGCAAAACTTGGAAAGGTAGTATAAGCTTAGGTTACAAGATCTCCTATTCATAGAGGTTCTTCAAAATGGCCTAGAGCTCATTACAGCAGCAGCTCTTCGCCAAACAGGGTATATTCCAAACGCGTGTTTTCCAAACGCGTGTTTTCCAAACGCGTGTTTTCCAAACGCGTGTTTTCCAAACGCGTGTTTTCCAAACGCGTGTTTTCCAAACGCGTGTTTTCCAAACGCGTGTTTTCCAAACGCGTGTTTTCCAAACGCGTGTTTTCCAAACGCGTGTTTTCCAAACGCGTGTTTTCCAAACGCGTGTTTTCCAAACGCGTGTTTTCCAAACGCGTGTTTTCCAAACGCGTGTTTTCCAAACGCGTGTTTTCCAAACGCGTGTTTTCCAAACGCGTGTTTTCCAAACGCGTGTTTTCCAAACGCGTGTTTTCCAAACGCGTGTTTTCCAAACGCGTGTTTTCCAAACGCGTGTTTTCCAAACGCGTGTTTTCCAAACGCGTGTTTTCCAAACGCGTGTTTTCCAAACGCGTGTTTTCCAAACGCGTGTTTTCCAAACGCGTGTTTTCCAAACGCGTGTTTTCCAAACGCGTGTTTTCCAAACGCGTGTTTTCCAAACGCGTGTTTTCCAAACGCGTGTTTTCCAAACGCGTGTTTTCCAAACGCGTGTTTTCCAAACGCGTGTTTTCCAAACGCGTGTTTTCCAAACGCGTGTTTTCCAAACGCGTGTTTTCCAAACGCGTGTTTTCCAAACGCGTGTTTTCCAAACGCGTGTTTTCCAAACGCGTGTTTTCCAAACGCGTGTTTTCCAAACGCGTGTTTTCCAAACGCGTGTTTTCCAAACGCGTGTTTTCCAAACGCGTGTTTTCCAAACGCGTGTTTTCCAAACGCGTGTTTTCCAAACGCGTGTTTTCCAAACGCGTGTTTTCCAAACGCGTGTTTTCCAAACGCGTGTTTTCCAAACGCGTGTTTTCCAAACGCGTGTTTTCCAAACGCGTGTTTTCCAAACGCGTGTTTTCCAAACGCGTGTTTTCCAAACGCGTGTTTTCCAAACGCGTGTTTTCCAAACGCGTGTTTTCCAAACGCGTGTTTTCCAAACGCGTGTTTTCCAAACGCGTGTTTTCCAAACGCGTGTTTTCCAAACGCGTGTTTTCCAAACGCGTGTTTTCCAAACGCGTGTTTTCCAAACGCGTGTTTTCCAAACGCGTGTTTTCCAAACGCGTGTTTTCCAAACGCGTGTTTTCCAAACGCGTGTTTTCCAAACGCGTGTTTTCCAAACGCGTGTTTTCCAAACGCGTGTTTTCCAAACGCGTGTTTTCCAAACGCGTGTTTTCCAAACGCGTGTTTTCCAAACGCGTGTTTTCCAAACGCGTGTTTTCCAAACGCGTGTTTTCCAAACGCGTGTTTTCCAAACGCGTGTTTTCCAAACGCGTGTTTTCCAAACGCGTGTTTTCCAAACGCGTGTTTTCCAAACGCGTGTTTTCCAAACGCGTGTTTTCCAAACGCGTGTTTTCCAAACGCGTGTTTTCCAAACGCGTGTTTTCCAAACGCGTGTTTTCCAAACGCGTGTTTTCCAAACGCGTGTTTTCCAAACGCGTGTTTTCCAAACGCGTGTTTTCCAAACGCGTGTTTTCCAAACGCGTGTTTTCCAAACGCGTGTTTTCCAAACGCGTGTTTTCCAAACGCGTGTTTTCCAAACGCGTGTTTTCCAAACGCGTGTTTTCCAAACGCGTGTTTTCCAAACGCGTGTTTTCCAAACGCGTGTTTTCCAAACGCGTGTTTTCCAAACGCGTGTTTTCCAAACGCGTGTTTTCCAAACGCGTGTTTTCCAAACGCGTGTTTTCCAAACGCGTGTTTTCCAAACGCGTGTTTTCCAAACGCGTGTTTTCCAAACGCGTGTTTTCCAAACGCGTGTTTTCCAAACGCGTGTTTTCCAAACGCGTGTTTTCCAAACGCGTGTTTTCCAAACGCGTGTTTTCCAAACGCGTGTTTTCCAAACGCGTGTTTTCCAAACGCGTGCTTTCCCAAACGCGTGTTTTCCAAACGCGTGTTTTCCAAACACGAGTTTGTCCAAACTCGTGTTACTGTTCACACGAGTTTGTCCAAACTCGTGGTACTGTTCACACGAGTTTGTCCAAACTCGTGGTACTGTTCACACGAGTTTGTCCAAACTCGTGGTACTGTTCACACGAGTTTGTCCAAACTCGTGGTACTGTTCACACGAGTTTGTCCAAACTCGTGGTACTGTTCACACGAGTTTGTCCAAACTCGTGGTACTGTTCACACGAGTTTGTCCAAACTCGTGGTACTGTTCACACGAGTTTGTCCAAACTCGTGGTACTGTTCACACGAGTTTGTCCAAACTCGTGGTACTGTTCACACGAGTTTGTCCAAACTCGTGGTACTGTTCACACGAGTTTGTCCAAACTCGTGGTACTGTTCACACGAGTTTGTCCAAACTCGTGGTACTGTTCACACGAGTTTGTCCAAACTCGTGGTACTGTTCACACGAGTTTGTCCAAACTCGTGGTACTGTTCACACGAGTTTGTCCAAACTCGTGGTACTGTTCACACGAGTTTGTCCAAACTCGTGGTACTGTTCACACGAGTTTGTCCAAACTCGTGGTACTGTTCACACGAGTTTGTCCAAACTCGTGGTACTGTTCACACGAGTTTGTCCAAACTCGTGGTACTGTTCACACGAGTTTGTCCAAACTCGTGGTACTGTTCACACGAGTTTGTCCAAACTCGTGGTACTGTTCACACGAGTTTGTCCAAACTCGTGGTACTGTTCACACGAGTTTGTCCAAACTCGTGGTACTGTTCACACGAGTTTGTCCAAACTCGTGGTACTGTTCACACGAGTTTGTCCAAACTCGTGGTACTGTTCACACGAGTTTGTCCAAACTCGTGGTACTGTTCACACGAGTTTGTCCAAACTCGTGGTACTGTTCACACGAGTTTGTCCAAACTCGTGGTACTGTTCACACGAGTTTGTCCAAACTCGTGGTACTGTTCACACGAGTTTGTCCAAACTCGTGGTACTGTTCACACGAGTTTGTCCAAACTCGTGGTACTGTTCACACGAGTTTGTCCAAACTCGTGGTACTGTTCACACGAGTTTGTCCAAACTCGTGGTACTGTTCACACGAGTTTGTCCAAACTCGTGGTACTGTTCACACGAGTTTGTCCAAACTCGTGGTACTGTTCACACGAGTTTGTCCAAACTCGTGGTACTGTTCACACGAGTTTGTCCAAACTCGTGGTACTGTTCACACGAGTTTGTCCAAACTCGTGGTACTGTTCACACGAGTTTGTCCAAACTCGTGGTACTGTTCACACGAGTTTGTCCAAACTCGTGGTACTGTTCACACGAGTTTGTCCAAACTCGTGGTACTGTTCACACGAGTTTGTCCAAACTCGTGGTACTGTTCACACGAGTTTGTCCAAACTCGTGGTACTGTTCACACGAGTTTGTCCAAACTCGTGGTACTGTTCACACGAGTTTGTCCAAACTCGTGGTACTGTTCACACGAGTTTGTCCAAACTCGTGGTACTGTTCACACGAGTTTGTCCAAACTCGTGGTACTGTTCACACGAGTTTGTCCAAACTCGTGGTACTGTTCACACGAGTTTGTCCAAACTCGTGGTACTGTTCACACGAGTTTGTCCAGTTGTCTGGATAATCTCTGTAAAGTAACAGCCCTTTAATTGAGATGCATCGGACACAAATTGTGCACCAGAACGTGCACTTACACTTTCCATATCCATCACGTACACATTCCCTTTTCTGGGAGCAATCAACACTACCTTCCAGTCCTTGTTGAATACGATACCCTGAGCAATGTTGAATAAAACTTGATAGCCATCATCACACAGTTGACTTACACTGATCAGGTTATATTTCAAACCATTCACAAATGCAACACATCTGAACTTGACTTGTCCATTGTTCAGAACACCGTATCCCTCAGTCTTTCCACAACCATCATTTCCAAAAGTAATGGAGGGTCCATCAGAAATGGTGAACTCCTCCAGCAGGGTCTTACATCCGGTCATTGTCCTGCCAGCTGCACTGTCAAGATACCAGATATATTTCTTACGATCGCCCTGCACAACCACCAGATATTATCAGTTAGATTTGGGAACCCATCGACTGATGGGTTCACTGGACCCTCCTTATAGGTCCCTGGGGCAATCTGGTTTAGTTCACTTTCTTCAACAGTGGTCTTAGTTGAAAAGACCACTGGGGTTGATAGTTTTGAAACCTTTTTCTTTTTCTCAACTGGAGAAATAGATTTAACTTTCTTTGCAAAAGGTTTTGTATTTTGTCTAGGGCCAGATGAAGTACCCTCAATAAAGTTTAATCTTGCATTAAAACTTTGAAATTGACGAGTCAGAAGTTTAATCTGGCTCTCTAACCTTGACAAAACATTTTCATCAGATGATACCTTAGCCTTTCCAGTTCTAGGATTAGGTAGGGGATTGGTCTGAGGCAAAGGTTTCTTCAGATTGACCTTTTTAACTGGAGCAGTCATCTGGAATGCTCCAGTCTTAACCTCTGGGGATTGAACTGGGAAGATATTGGCCTTGGGAGTTACAGGCTCATCATAAACAGTGGTGGGCCTGAACCCCTCTAGTAATCGATCGATTACTGGTATTAATGATGCTACATGAGTATTTCCATCTAAATATGCACGTTTTTGAGTGGGAAATTGATTTACTCCAGCATCATATGGCTTTCTGGTTTCAAGCCATGATTTAATCACCAGTTTTTCTTTCTCTAAAATGACTTCAAGATCTTGTTTTTCTTGAATCAATTGTTCAGTTACCAGAACCTGGGCTTGAAATGCCAGTTCAATGTCTTGAAGTTCTTTTAATTTTGATTTTAAAACAGTTATTTCAGAAGAATCTGTTTCTAGACCATTTACACAATCAGATCTAACAGTTTCTACAAATATCAAATCAGAATTAAGAGCTTCAGCTATGTCCAGTTTTAATTCTTGGTCAGTTGCAGTATCATAATCACTAACCTTTTTGATAACAATGTCCACCCATCGTCCAGATGTGACATCTTCCTTCACCAGGTGCTCTTCGTCTGCCAGAGCCATGTAACAGCAATCTCTTTCTTTTTCTTCATCAGCAGATGATTCATCAGAAGGAACCCACTTCTCTTCAGTTGTTGCAATCATGCACTTATTATTATTTTCCATATTTTGTGCCATGAGAGCAATTTGAGCCTTAAGCTTTTTGTATTTAGATTTATAGCTATCATCAGGCTTATTATTTGAAGAGAATGGACCAGGCTTGGATACAAACTGGTTGGACCTGCAATCTTTCATGAAATGACCCTTTTTGCCACACTTAAATATGTCAAATTGGTCTTATCAGTTGAAGAACTGGATGCAAATTGTCCAGATGGCCTATTTGCTCTTGCTTTGAAACGGTTAAACGTTTTAGCAATCATTGCAACAAGGTCATCATCATCAGTTTCATCACAACAGTCTGGAGAGATTTGACTGGATTCTCCAGAATCCATGAGTTCAGACACCATCTTCTTCATAGAAAATACATTCTCAGAAGATATCAGTGCTGTACTTTGTGGTTCAGTATGACTAACCACATTAGGACTACTGGAGGCATGGTTATAAGCATCTTGTTCTGCCACCACTCTCTGAGCTTGATTTTCTTCAGTGTGCCTGAAAGCTCCATATAAAGTTGAGAGAGTGTGTGTGTGCAGAGTTTTACCTTGTCGTAAGACCAGGATCATGTGAGACCATTTGGTGGGCAGAATATCACAAAATTTCTCCAGAAGTATATCCTTGTCTTTTTCAACGCCGAGACCTCTCAACTGGTTTATGATACTCATAAATCTGGTGTAAGTACCAGTGAGAGACTCATTAGGTTGAGCAAAAAATGACTCATACCTCTTGTTTAAGGAGACCTTTCTGGTGACAATGGTGTCATCTCCTCCATCATGCTGGTTTAAAAGTTCATCCCACATGGTTTTAGCACTAGGAAAAAGAACTAGTGTGGGAATTAGGGTTTCTGAAACGGCCCCGAGGATCATGTTTTTGAGAAGGGTATCTAGATTTACCAATCTCCTCTCCTCTTCTGACCAATGTTCCTCCCTCTTTTCCCGACCTCTTCTAGAACCAGTAGGATTAAGAAGAGCATTGAGAGGTGATGTGGGCACATAAGGTCCTTCGTTTCAATTTTTCATCATGTGCCTCTCAATACCAGTGATATGCAATATCATCCTAGCCTTCCACGTACCAAATTCATCGCTGTTCCCACTGAATTTAGGAACAGGATTATTTGAATAGTGCACATGCACATGTGGAGAAGCAGGAGTAGGAGGAGGAGGTGGTGGATTAGTGTTATTAACAATAGGTGGTTCATTATTTTGATCATTAACATTAACATTAACATTAGGATCGGGACCAAAATTAAAACTTGCTTGTGTATTTTCTGGGGTGGCCATCAAAGAAGCAGATCTAGGCAATGTTTAGCCTTCCGCTCTGATACCAATTGTGAGTCCCAAATACGAGATGGTTAAACCCAGAAGTGTAAAATACAACAAGTCTAATAAACACTAGAATGAACTAGTATTACTTAAATATAAATGCAAGTATATAAATAAAGTAATACACGACTAAAAGCAATAAACTAAAGGTGGAACACAATGTAATATTTTCAAGTGTATTTTATTTATGATGTTAAATAAAATACAAGGTTGTGCGGAATCAAGATAATACAAATAAGTATGTATCCTAACAACCTATGAATTACAAATGATCTATATTTGCCAAATAAACTCTTTGGATCGAGATACTTAAAGTTGTGAAGTATCCCTGTTTAGATCGAGAGTATTTAGACAAATTCACCTTTATGCTAAAAGTAATTTTCTCAAAGAAATGACTTTGTATTTATAGGCAACAAAATTCACCAGTGAATTTTGTGCCGTACAAATATGGTTGCATGCATTTAATGAACCGACAAGAACATTAAATGCATTGGTTAAGGTACAAGGATAAAGTCACATCAATATGACTTTATTCTTTTAACCAACCACCTTTACACACGTATAAACTTTGGTAAAGAACAAGTGGAATGTCCTTTGGAAAGTGTGTAAAGGCAAAAGTCAATTCCTCGATATCAGTGTTCAGACTTGTAAGGTCTAGAACACTGACAATCCTCCAGTGTACAGATCTGGTAAGACTTCCAGTGGACTCCGCCATTTGTCAGTCTTCTTAATTCTGACTTCAGTCTTTGACTTCAGTGAGAACGTCTTCAGTAGAGTAGATCTGGACTGGGGTGAAGTCCAGTGAGCTAATCTGGAGAATACTCCAGATTTTCCTATACAAGTATTTGCTCACTGGTCTTCCATTATTTCTGAACAAATCTTCAGAAGGACTCCAGATTCCAAGTCTGGAGTAGGTCCAATAAATATCATTTCTGGACAGATCTTCAGTAAGGCTCCAGTAGTCGAGTCTGGAGCGAGTCCAGTAAATCTGGACCTAACACAAAAAATCCCTCAGCTTCTCCTTCCTGTTCTTCCTTTTCATCAACAATGGGAAAGAGATCCAACTGCCCAAATGAACCCATTGCAACTTCTTTGTTTTCTCTGGCTTTCATTAAACCAACCCAATTCTTGAATATGGGACGCTCTCTAATAACAGGAAGAGAGTCACATTTTGTGCGGTCTAAATATAACAAAGAAAAATACAAGTATTAGATAAATCATCAAATGACTAGGTAAAACAAAGAATAAATAAACAAGACAAAATGTGATTCAATAGAAACAAATGAATTTCAAAACAATCACCCAGTGATTATATACCCAATCATTTCTGTTTGTGTATTTTAAAAGTTAATCCCCATGGGATTGGCACATAATCACTAAGAGATTATAACCATAACTGGGTCAGAAATTTACAAAGAAAGTTAATCCACATGGGATTGGCACATAATCACCAAGTGATTATATACCCAATGAGCACATAAATTAAAAAAAATAATAATAAACAAGGAAAACTATATGTAGAATTGGTAAGAGTAAACTCACACAAAGAAAGGTTGCAGGTCCAGAATAAGGATTACTATCTGGAGAGTCCCGATTAAAGTTTTCCTTACTTAACTTCAAATAATGTAACAGATAACCACACCAATCATAGGACCGCAGATCAACATCAATGTCAACATGATGCAACACATCAAGATTATATCCATTGACCGATGATAACACCATTGTATTCACAAAAAGCATGAGCACGTTCATTATAAAAACCTTGTCTGCCGGAAAATCCCCATTTATCCTAGAAGATATCATCTTATTCAACATTTGGTACTAACTTGAAACTGTCTCGACCATAGGCTAACAAAATCGGATTTCTCAAGTGATGGAGTATCAAGTATCACAGTCTCACCCTTTGGAATTCCAAACACGTCATAGACAGCGTCTCTATCACAAGGAATATCACCCCTAGCAGTCCTAATAACCATGCTTTCCGGATCAAAACTGTCAACTACATAGTAAACCAACCTTCCTGGTAAAGAACTTATATTAAACCCCAATAAAGATCCAAATCCAACATCTCTTAGTGCCTGCTGCTTAATTTGACTAAGACCGGTCATAGCAACACAGAGTTGATTTGGTGAACTCCTTACCTTCATTCTACGGAAACCATCTTCCTCATCCAACTCCGTCTTCAAAGACGGCTTTTGTTCATTATGCGACAACTTACACCTCTTATTCGATGTAACAAAAGCTTTACAAACATCTGAATAAACAAAAACACAATCTCAGAAAACAATTCATAATCAACCGAAAACTCAACCTATAAATGACATATTATACTAACAAAATGACATAAATGATTAACAAATCTGTTTGTGTTTTTTAACAACTAATCACCATGGGAATATTAACATGCAACATCAATTAATACCTTCAATAACCAAATGACTAAGACACAAAACATCCAATTTATTCGAATATAAACTGCAATAATAATCTAATGCTTCAAACCTAAACCATACGCACTTGGATGTATCACTACATGTAACAACTAAGTAAAACACTAACAGACTGTAACATCCACCATCAGTTAATACATTAAATCACCATATGATTAAACAGAAAATCATTATTATGAACAGACGACTTACATTCATCAAATCAAACTCACTCAATTCACATATAAAGAAGGAAAAAACTGAAAAAATACAACGAATTCGATTTAATAACCTGAATCCGCAGACGATTTCAATGATATGACCTCTGGCTTCACAACTATCGAACGATTACGCTTAAGGTTAGTCATTATCAATAGCCGCCGGAAATTCTCCAAAATCGCTCGTCGGAAACAATTAAAAACTCAGATGTGATCGGAAAAATGTAAAAATCTAAATCGAAATAAACTACAGCGCCTAATATGATAGATAATCGTAAAATCGAATAAGCGAATACATTATCTAATCGAAATCAGTTAATAAGACGGATCTAATCGAAAATTTTGAAATAACCTAATCGGAATTTTAACCGTCATCGGAAAATGATAGAGTTTGTGCGTGTTTTGGTGTATGTAAATCACATAACCGGAATCAATTACCGGAAAATTAATCGTCGCCGGAGAAGGATAGAGTATGTGTGTGTGTGTGTGTGTGTGTGTGTGTGTTTGATTGAAGATGAAAATGCGTGGGCGGGAGAGAAGCAGAGAGAGTTTGGGGGTTTTTTTTTGGGTAAAATGTCTAAATTACCCCTCCGTGTTAATTTTCTTAAGGGGGGAATCCATCAAATCTGGACCATAGATCTCATTGATCCAATGGCCACAAATGAGTCCCTCATGTGCACTTAAAAGTCCATGTGCAAATGAATATATACTTAATATGAATAATGAAGAATATTGTTATATATATATATATATTGTAGATTGGTACATGTGACAACTAAAAAAGGAAATCTCGTGTTAGGACTTAGGATATTGTGACATCAACCTCTTGTTGATGCTTTCCCCCCTTTACAATTTACATAATTACATGGCTATACCTATCACCTACTCCATAGCATAACTTATTTCTTTTTTCCTACTATCATAAATTCCAAATAATTTGTTCGTCTTCTTCTAATCTTATATAACTATTTTACAATTTGTTAACATCATTTACATGTACATAGAATAAATAATATAATTACAAAGTTGTAACTTAACATTAATCACCTATATATAACTTCCAGTAAGAAAATTTAAACACCTAGCAAAAGATAAAAACAATTTCATTTTTACATCAGTAAATGATTATAACACCTACTAAACGATTACCACCTCCAACATTGTGTTTTCCTTTGCTTATACAATTTCTTAGTCTCACTAAACTATTAACTACGGTTTATACAATTATAGAATGATACACAAAAGGTTACTGAATCTAAAATTTACTTAATACGAATGATATATTACTTGAACATCACTTTATTTATTTAATTTTTTTAATCCGTTATTGAAAAAGAACATCACTATTTATATTTAAACTAATTTTTTACAATAACAATACACTAATTTACAACAATACACTAATATAACTACAATAACAATACACTAATATAATTATTAGTAATTAAAAAAAACATTAGTAAATAAAAAATATATTAAATAAAAATACAAATGTAAGTACATAATAAAAACTACAAAGTCTACGGGTGTGTTTGGATGGGGCTTTTTAAGGGCTTTTTAAGGGGAGGCTTGAGGCTTTTAAAAAATAGTTTTGTCAACCTTGTTTGGAAGGGAGCTTGGGGATTCTATTTTGGAAAAAAAAAAAAAAAAAAAAAAAAAAAAAAAAAAAAAAAAAAAAAAAAAAAAAAAAAAAAAAAAAAAAAAAAAAAAAAAAAAAAAAAAAAAAAAAAAAAAAAAAAAAAAAAAAAAAAAAAAAAAAAAAAAAAAAAAAAAAAAAAAAAAAAAAAAAAAAAAAAAAAAAAAAAAAAAAAAAAAAAAAAAAAAAAAAAAAAAAAAAAAAAAAAAAAAAAAAAAAAAAAAAAAAAAAAAAAAAAAAAAAAAAAAAAAAAAAAAAAAAAAAAAAAAAAAAAAAAAAAAAAAAAAAAAAAAAAAAAAAAAAAAAAAAAAAAAAAAAAAAAAAAAAAAAAAAAAAAAAAAAAAAAAAAAAAAAAAAAAAAAAAAAAAAAAAAAAAAAAAAAAAAAAAAAAAAAAAAAAAAAAAAAAAAAAAAAAAAAAAAAAAAAAAAAAAAAAAAAAAAAAAAAAAAAAAAAAAAAAAAAAAAAAAAAAAAAAAAAAAAAAAAAAAAAAAAAAAAAAAAAAAAAAAAAAAAAAAAAAAAAAAAAAAAAAAAAAAAAAAAAAAAAAAAAAAAAAAAAAAAAAAAAAAAAAAAAAAAAAAAAAAAAAAAAAAAAAAAAAAAAAAAAAAAAAAAAAAAAAAAAAAAAAAAAAAAAAAAAAAAAAAAAAAAAAAAAAAAAAAAAAAAAAAAAAAAAAAAAAAAAAAAAAAAAAAAAAAAAAAAAAAAAAAAAAAAAAAAAAAAAAAAAAAAAAAAAAAAAAAAAAAAAAAAAAAAAAAAAAAAAAAAAAAAAAAAAAAAAAAAAAAAAAAAAAAAAAAAAAAAAAAAAAAAAAAAAAAAAAAAAAAAAAAAAAAAAAAAAAAAAAAAAAAAAAAAAAAAAAAAAAAAAAAAAAAAAAAAAAAAAAAAAAAAAAAAAAAAAAAAAAAAAAAAAAAAAAAAAAAAAAAAAAAAAAAAAAAAAAAAAAAAAAAAAAAAAAAAAAAAAAAAAAAAAAAAAAAAAAAAAAAAAAAAAAAAAAAAAAAAAAAAAAAAAAAAAAAAAAAAAAAAAAAAAAAAAAAAAAAAAAAAAAAAAAAAAAAAAAAAAAAAAAAAAAAAAAAAAAAAAAAAAAAAAAAAAAAAAAAAAAAAAAAAAAAAAAAAAAAAAAAAAAAAAAAAAAAAAAAAAAAAAAAAAAAAAAAAAAAAAAAAAAAAAAAAAAAAAAAAAAAAAAAAAAAAAAAAAAAAAAAAAAAAAAAAAAAAAAAAAAAAAAAAAAAAAAAAAAAAAAAAAAAAAAAAAAAAAAAAAAAAAAAAAAAAAAAAAAAAAAAAGCCCCAATGGGCTTCTAAACCAAAGTGCTTGAGAGAACGTTAGAAAAAAAGCCTCTTACCCTAATTAATAAAATTTCTCATCTACCCAAACACAAATTACGTAGGGTTCTTCGTATCACAGTTTCTTTTTTTACATTTTTTAGCTACATCTTCCAGCTTGTTTTTTTTTTTTTTTTTGTTTTTTTTTTTTTTTTTTTTTTTTTTTTTTTTTTTTTTTTTTTTTTTTTTTTATTTTTTTTTTTTTTTTTTTTTTTTTTTTTTTTTTTTTTTTTTTTTTTTTTAATTTTGTTTTTTTCTTCCTACTAATTGATTGTTGTTGTTGTCTATCCGTATGTATAACAACTTTTTTTATTATGCTTTTGATTGATTATTTTTAATTAATAGTAGAGTCGTAGTTATCATTAATTGTTTGCTTATTTGTTTTATTTTGCTTTTGATCGATTGTTTGCTTATAATTTTATGTACATGATCCCATTTATATCCCAACGTTAATTTGATTGTCTAACTAGTTGTCCAGTACTATGAGTCCATAATTACCATGCATTTTATTAATATTTATGCATTTATATATTTACAAAAGGAACATTTATTGAATTTGAAACTTTCCAGTAGGTCATGTTTTATAAACAATATAATTATTTTTATTTCATATGATGTATATAGATGGAACAGAGTAACGATGGATCAAAGAGAGACGACTTTGTTTGGACCGATATTGTTGTTATTACTTTGTGTGATTTCTTAAATAGGTATATAGAAAGAAATGGTCGGACTGCCCCATTTAAATGGTCAACAAATCCCCTACATAGGTAGAAAGGGTGTGCCTACTTTTAATGTAATGGCAACTTGTGATTTCGACATGTGTTTTACCTTTATATCAGTTGGATGGGAAGGATCTGCTCATGACACACGTGTTTTTCTTCATGCTATCAACACGCCTTCAATGAACTTTCCAAATCCACCTGAAGGTAACCACATCTTACTGTACATTTTTCCATGGTTATTTTGTTATATTACAAGGTGCAAATTGTGTTTAAATTGATTATTTAACAGGTAGGTATTATTTGGTTGATAAAGGGTATCCATTTAGACAAGGATTTTTGGTACCATATTCCAAGACACGATACCATCTATCTCAATTTGATAATGAACCGCCAACTAACATGCAAGAAGCTTTTAACCGTTCTCATTCATCTCTTCGAAGTTGTATTGAAAGATCATTTGGAGTCTTGAAGAAACGATGGAAAATACTCAAAAGTATGCCACAATTTAGTGTGCAAACTCAAATTGACGTTATTATTGCAACATTTGCTTTGCATAACTACATCCGTAATCATTCTAAAGATGATTCGGTGTTTACGGAATTTGATCAACATCCAAATTTCGTACCACGTGATGAACTTCCTGATGTTCGTGGTCCATACACAAACGATAGAGAAACTTCTGAAGGAACATCTAATGTGATGAAACAGATCCGCAATGATATAGCTACTTTAATTTGGAGTGCACGTGGTCGTTAAATTTATTACGAGCTATATGCTACCGTTTATTTAAACGTATGTAAAGTTACATATTATGTCTTTTTGTTTTGTGAACTTATTACTTTATTAGTGGTATTTTTATGAGTTTTTTTTTAATATATGTTTTTTTATAACATTAAATTTCATGTCCATTAATGTAATTTTACATTTTTTAGTTACATCTTCCAGCTTGTTTGCCAAACAGTTTTATATAATTAAAAGTTTTAGTTTTACAGCCTCAGCTTCTAGCTCCAGCTCCCAGCTTCAGTCCCAGCCCTTAGTTTCAGCCCCAGCTCCTAGCTCCAGCTACTTTCACCAAACATACCCTACTTGTATTGTATCCAACTATCCTTGCCACTTAAGAAAAAACAACAAAATCTCTCTCCATAAGTAAGAAAGAATAATCTAGATCTTATGTGACTATCTTTTTCTCTTGAGAAATCATCTTTTTGCATATGTCGCAATTTCCTATATATTTTTCACCACGAATCTAAGTGTGCAACATTTAATGTGTAAAATAAAGTTGTAAAAATGTCAAAAATTAGGATGGTTCATGGCACAAGTACCACATTACCTCTTAAACCACTATGATTTTTGTTTGTTTTTTTTTTGCAAAAACAAAATAAACTATGTTCCGCTAAAACAAGTTTTATTCCTCTCCCCCTTACTCTTATTAGACTTTCTTCCAAAAGAAAATCATATTGACCATAATTTTTAAATAAGCATGTTTCACACCTAACTTTTAGCATCATGCTTCATTTATGGTCAGTTATTAATTTTAAAGAAGTCATATTAATGAACTTTGTTTTCAACTTCAATTATATTAGCCCAAGTATCAGAGCATCAACCAGTTTAATCATTTTTAAAAAATATATCTATTTAAAAAATTATATTCATTTAAATGAAATTGTTTATTATATTATAATTAATAAATAAATATAGATTATAAAAAAAGAATTTTATGATTTATTAATATTATGTTTGGATAGTTATGCTTTAACATATTTGACATAAATCATATATTCAATCATAATCTCATTATTTGCATCGTAATCTCACAGTTTTTTATATTATTTATAATACTGTAACTATCAATTACTTATTTAAGTTCTCAGTCAGCCCCGTACAACGTACAGGTTTAACCTAGTAAAACTCTATTTGATTATTTGTGCCTATCTTTGTTTCTTGAGAAGTCAAGAGTCACTGTAACACCCCGAGCTAGGCTCGAAATGCCACTGAAAAGATATAGCGTATGCATGGAATTATCGTAGAATAAGACTAAATGAATAAAAGGGATCCGGTGAATCCAAACATCAAATATAAAGTACAAAATGCACACGGAGCAAGTAACCATCAAACGCTACAAAAGACAATCAAAAGATGGCTATCGATCCTAAGCACAAAGTGAAGCAATGGGCAAATGAATCCTTAATCCACATAAGTCCAAGCCCGAGTCCAACATAAGCAACAATCAAACTTCACGTCCAAGATTCGCTTGATTACCTGAAAAGTGTACTAAACAAGGTCAACACTAGGTTGGTGAGTTCGTAGTAATGGTTCTCAAGGAACCATCCAAGTCACAATATGTGTAAAGTATAAGCGAGTCATAATATGTACAAAGTGTAAGTAAATCATAACTTACGGTAAACCATCACGTCACACATGAATGTAAAGAGGGTTACTCATGGCGTAACCTAGCCACGTATTAGTACTCGTACAAGTGTCTGATCACAATAGTTAGAGAAAGCATAATATGTGTATCCAAACAATAAGACGTCAACTAATGTATCATAAGTGTACCACGACAACAACGAAAACCACCACAACCACAATGTTCTCAAGTGTGTGATACTTGGTAGTACGTAGTACAAAAGCATGTTCTCAAGTGTGTGACACTTGGGAGTACGTAGTACAAAAGCATGTTCTCAAGTGTGTGACACTTGGGAGTACGTAGTACAAAAGCATGTTCTCAAGTGTGTGACACTTGGGAGTACGTAGTACAAAAGCATGTTCTCAAGTGTGTGACACTTGGGAGTACGTAGTACAAATCATCAAGTACGAATACTTGGGAGTACGTTGAACCAATCAATAAGTACATGCATAACCAAATCCATTCACAAGTCCATCGTACCACAATCCAACCGAAACCACAATGCACATACATTTCATACGACTTTACATTTAAGGAACCATAGATGCTTATATATAGGGTCACCCGCAGCCTTCCCACCACATCTACAACTCATTAAATGTATCATCGTCTTCCATGTATGTACAACTATCCTAATCACATCACATAATCCAAATCGAAAACATAATCCAACCACAATAAGTTAAATCGTCAAACAAATAAATCAAACAATCAATCAAGCAATAAGACAAATCGTAACTCAAGCCAATCAACCAATCAAGCACGTATGTGTACACTTTTCAGCCCGAATCTCAATTGAGTAGGGAGCTACGGAACTCACCTGTGACGAGCAATAACAAGTTAAGATCAAGCTATGAATGTCCAACGATCGTCAAATGTCCACAACCGAAACTTCAACAACGATCACAACCTACTTTACAATATCACATCATCACAAATGCATTCCAACAATAAGGTCTAACTTTCTATACTATGTCACAATCCCCAAAGGTACTTTAGAAGTGATTTCAAGAACGTTTAAACAATAATTGAAGAGTTTTGGTTAAATACGGTCCAATGACTTAGCACCAAAATTTGACATAAGAATCAAGATGTTTAAATTTGTGTTCTAACAAGTTATATGACCTTTATTTGATGATATAAGACTTTCCTAAAAGTTACAAGTCGATTGAATGTAGAACGAAGCGGGAAGTGAAAAAGTATCCGACGAGATCAGTAGAGGACGGCTCTTGCACAGAGCAAAGGCCGTGCTCCCACTGACGGGCATAAACCCCATTTTTCAATCTAAAAGCTCAATTTGACCTCAAAATCGACTAGGAGAAGCTTCAAGACTCGAAATTAAGCATAAATGGACATAACCCACATCATAAACTCGATTCATAACCACAAATCCATGCTCAAAACCGAATTTGACCTAATTTATCCATCTCAAAACCCTAATTTCGACTCAAACCATTTTTGACCCGAAATTTAACCCAAGAACACTTAAATTTGACTAGAAACATGATTACAAACATAAAATGGTGAATTTGAGTGAAGTTTTACTTACCAAATCTTCCACCAAAAGTCCAAACCCGTTTTTGAGCTAGGTGGAGAGTTCTTGAACTTGGAAATACCCAAATTTTTGATATAATGTTAAAATGATGATAATGATGATGTTTCTTGTATAAATCTTGCCCCAAACAACAATTAATGCTTCAAGAATTTAGAGAGAGAGTGAGAGAGGGTGTGTGTGTTTTTGCAAATGTTTAGAGAGAGAAAGGAAAGAGTAAAATGAATGGATGAATGGGTGGATGGGTGGATGAGTAAGTGTAAGGATAGGGTTGGGTCATGGGTCACGGGTCGGATCCACGGATAACCCGTTACATAATTCTAGTTCATTTAAGTACCGACTATCACCGTATAACCAAACAAAACGACCAATTGACCTCAAATATATTACTAACTAAAATTGTTAATTAAATTGTACAATTAGTCAACGGTTCAAAAGTCATGGATGTTACAGTCACTTTTGACCCACACTATTTACTAGTATCAATCAACCGAAATTATCCATCTCATTTTACTGTAGTCTTTTCTTCCAACTTTCAACTTACCGTCTATCACCATCTATGTTTCTTTATAGTAAAACTTAATATGGACACAAACAATGATTTCCATCACCCCACAATTCTTCCTCGCCACATCCTACCACCACCACCACTCATATTCCGCTTGGTAACAATAATAGCAAGTCTGAAGGCAAAGGAGGACCGATAGCTCACGCCAAACCTCATCCATCTTTATTTGTTCCTACATAAGTTGATGTATACAACGGTCACAATGTTGGATTTATAAGAACTTTTTGACGATACACCATACACGTTCTAAATATATATAAAATGACACTTTGACGATACACCATACACGTTCTAAATATATATAAAATGACACTTTGACGATACACCATACACGTTCTAAATATATATAAAATGACACTTTGACGATACACCATACACGTTCTAAATATATATAAAATGACACTTTGACGATACACCATACACGTTCTAAATATATATAAAATGACACTTTGACGATACACCATACACGTTCTAAATATATATAAAATGACACTTTGACGATACACCATACACGTTCTAAATATATATAAAATGACACTTTGACGATACACCATACACGTTCTAAATATATATAAAATGACACTTTGACGATACACCATACACGTTCTAAATATATATAAAATGACACTTTGACGATACACCATACACGTTCTAAATATATATAAAATGACACTTTGACGATACACCATACACGTTCTAAATATATATAAAATGACACTTTGACGATACACCATACACGTTCTAAATATATATAAAATGACACTTTGACGATACACCATACACGTTCTAAATATATATAAAATGACACTTTGACGATACACCATACACGTTCTAAATATATATAAAATGACACTTTGACGATACACCATACACGTTCTAAATATATATAAAATGACACTTTGACGATACACCATACACGTTCTAAATATATATAAAATGACACTTTGACGATACACCATACACGTTCTAAATATATATAAAATGACACTTTGACGATACACCATACACGTTCTAAATATATATAAAATGACACTTTGACGATACACCATACACGTTCTAAATATATATAAAATGACACTTTGACGATACACCATACACGTTCTAAATATATATAAAATGACACTTTGACGATACACCATACACGTTCTAAATATATATAAAATGACACTTTGACGATACACCATACACGTTCTAAATATATATAAAATGACACTTTGACGATACACCATACACGTTCTAAATATATATAAAATGACACTTTGACGATACACCATACACGTTCTAAATATATATAAAATGACACTTTGACGATACACCATACACGTTCTAAATATATATAAAATGACACTTTGACGATACACCATACACGTTCTAAATATATATAAAATGACACTTTGACGATACACCATACACGTTCTAAATATATATAAAATGACACTTTGACGATACACCATACACGTTCTAAATATATATAAAATGACACTTTGACGATACACCATACACGTTCTAAATATATATAAAATGACACTTTGACGATACACCATACACGTTCTAAATATATATAAAATGACACTTTGACGATACACCATACACGTTCTAAATATATATAAAATGACACTTTGACGATACACCATACACGTTCTAAATATATATAAAATGACACTTTGACGATACACCATACACGTTCTAAATATATATAAAATGACACTTTGACGATACACCATACACGTTCTAAATATATATAAAATGACACTTTGACGATACACCATACACGTTCTAAATATATATAAAATGACACTTTGACGATACACCATACACGTTCTAAATATATATAAAATGACACTTTGACGATACACCATACACGTTCTAAATATATATAAAATGACACTTTGACGATACACCATACACGTTCTAAATATATATAAAATGACACTTTGACGATACACCATACACGTTCTAAATATATATAAAATGACACTTTGACGATACACCATACACGTTCTAAATATATATAAAATGACACTTTGACGATACACCATACACGTTCTAAATATATATAAAATGACACTTTGACGATACACCATACACGTTCTAAATATATATAAAATGACACTTTGACGATACACCATACACGTTCTAAATATATATAAAATGACACTTTGACGATACACCATACACGTTCTAAATATATATAAAATGACACTTTGACGATACACCATACACGTTCTAAATATATATAAAATGACACTTTGACGATACACCATACACGTTCTAAATATATATAAAATGACACTTTGACGATACACCATACACGTTCTAAATATATATAAAATGACACTTTGACGATACACCATACACGTTCTAAATATATATAAAATGACACTTTGACGATACACCATACACGTTCTAAATATATATAAAATGACACTTTGACGATACACCATACACGTTCTAAATATATATAAAATGACACTTTGACGATACACCATACACGTTCTAAATATATATAAAATGACACTTTGACGATACACCATACACGTTCTAAATATATATAAAATGACACTTTGACGATACACCATACACGTTCTAAATATATATAAAATGACACTTTGACGATACACCATACACGTTCTAAATATATATAAAATGACACTTTGACGATACACCATACACGTTCTAAATATATATAAAATGACACTTTGACGATACACCATACACGTTCTAAATATATATAAAATGACACTTTGACGATACACCATACACGTTCTAAATATATATAAAATGACACTTTGACGATACACCATACACGTTCTAAATATATATAAAATGACACTTTGACGATACACCATACACGTTCTAAATATATATAAAATGACACTTTGACGATACACCATACACGTTCTAAATATATATAAAATGACACTTTGACGATACACCATACACGTTCTAAATATATATAAAATGACACTTTGACGATACACCATACACGTTCTAAATATATATAAAATGACACTTTGACGATACACCATACACGTTCTAAATATATATAAAATGACACTTTGACGATACACCATACACGTTCTAAATATATATAAAATGACACTTTGACGATACACCATACACGTTCTAAATATATATAAAATGACACTTTGACGATACACCATACACGTTCTAAATATATATAAAATGACACTTTGACGATACACCATACACGTTCTAAATATATATAAAATGACACTTTGACGATACACCATACACGTTCTAAATATATATAAAATGACACTTTGACGATACACCATACACGTTCTAAATATATATAAAATGACACTTTGACGATACACCATACACGTTCTAAATATATATAAAATGACACTTTGACGATACACCATACACGTTCTAAATATATATAAAATGACACTTTGACGATACACCATACACGTTCTAAATATATATAAAATGACACTTTGACGATACACCATACACGTTCTAAATATATATAAAATGACACTTTGACGATACACCATACACGTTCTAAATATATATAAAATGACACTTTGACGATACACCATACACGTTCTAAATATATATAAAATGACACTTTGACGATACACCATACACGTTCTAAATATATATAAAATGACACTTTGACGATACACCATACACGTTCTAAATATATATAAAATGACACTTTGACGATACACCATACACGTTCTAAATATATATAAAATGACACTTTGACGATACACCATACACGTTCTAAATATATATAAAATGACACTTTGACGATACACCATACACGTTCTAAATATATATAAAATGACACTTTGACGATACACCATACACGTTCTAAATATATATAAAATGACACTTTGACGATACACCATACACGTTCTAAATATATATAAAATGACACTTTGACGATACACCATACACGTTCTAAATATATATAAAATGACACTTTGACGATACACCATACACGTTCTAAATATATATAAAATGACACTTTGACGATACACCATACACGTTCTAAATATATATAAAATGACACTTTGACGATACACCATACACGTTCTAAATATATATAAAATGACACTTTGACGATACACCATACACGTTCTAAATATATATAAAATGACACTTTGACGATACACCATACACGTTCTAAATATATATAAAATGACACTTTGACGATACACCATACACGTTCTAAATATATATAAAATGACACTTTGACGATACACCATACACGTTCTAAATATATATAAAATGACACTTTGACGATACACCATACACGTTCTAAATATATATAAAATGACACTTTGACGATACACCATACACGTTCTAAATATATATAAAATGACACTTTGACGATACACCATACACGTTCTAAATATATATAAAATGACACTTTGACGATACACCATACACGTTCTAAATATATATAAAATGACACTTTGACGATACACCATACACGTTCTAAATATATATAAAATGACACTTTGACGATACACCATACACGTTCTAAATATATATAAAATGACACTTTGACGATACACCATACACGTTCTAAATATATATAAAATGACACTTTGACGATACACCATACACGTTCTAAATATATATAAAATGACACTTTGACGATACACCATACACGTTCTAAATATATATAAAATGACACTTTGACGATACACCATACACGTTCTAAATATATATAAAATGACACTTTGACGATACACCATACACGTTCTAAATATATATAAAATGACACTTTGACGATACACCATACACGTTCTAAATATATATAAAATGACACTTTGACGATACACCATACACGTTCTAAATATATATAAAATGACACTAAGACGATACACCATACACGTTCTAAATATATATAAAATGACACTTTGACGATACACCGTACACGTTCTAAATATATATAAAATGATACTTTGCGTACTGGATATATTGATTACTAAGACATTTTGTAGGATAATTCATTTTGTGCCATGGATGTTTGCCATGATTATATTTGCACTAACTTAAATTGGTTTATCATTCTCTGTTATTAAACAGCTCAATTACTATCAAAATAATATATATGTGTGATGTCTTGGCGATAAGAACAATGGTCCAGAACGAAAACACCATATAATACATGCTATCATAAGGTGCAAAATTTGACCAGTCCATACTTGAATTAGTTGCTAATGAAAATAGTTGCAGTTAAGTGGCTCTAGCCAACAAACTACTTTTTTAACTCTAATATACAGTACAATAATTATTATTCCTAATACAATTTAATCAAATTGACTATATAGAAACTGTTTTTACAGCAAAACAAATATACATGATTCGTATAATACATGAAACAATCAGCTATATAGTTGTATACCCTATATCTGGTCACTTATTTCATTTAATTTTTGCCAAAAGACTGAATAGATAATTGCCTAACAAGTAGTTATAATGTCACCTTCAAATGAGAGGCTCTTAACTCAATGCTTGATGGACCGAAGCTCCCACTTTCCTTCTCCATCGATCAATCGCAATTCCATCGAGTGGAATGGTATTAAAGCAGGACGCTGAAAGGCAAAAAATTTCAAACTATTTACATTAGTGGTTAAAAAAACTTCATAAGAATATACAAAATGGGTTTTACTTGCAAGTAGAAAGTTCGACCAATTCACATAGAATTGTTCAGGTCCCAATTATTTTCAGGTCAAAATGTGCTAAATCTAAATACGATTTCAATGGATCAAGAATGTCAAAAGTCATCCGCTATGAAGTATTACAATGCATAAAAGCTCATACATCACTTTATGAAAGATGTTAAGATTATTGATACGAGGCATAGAGCTTTTGTAATCAATGTTAATACATCAAGTATCTATAAATTAAAAGGTGCTTGTGGGTTGGCCCAACAGTCAACACAATCGGTTTATTTGTTGCAAGAAAACAGTAGTAGGTACCTGTGATGATGTAATAACCGTAATGCCTAGATCACGTGCAAGCCTGTAAAGGTGCTCTTCAACATCCACACTTGTAGCACTAGAATGGTTACAAAAGGAAAAGGGATTAGTATCTGGGAGTGTAATGAACTATATACGAATGTTTATGTTGTGTAATAAACTACTAGGATGTTTATTTTATGTAATAAACTTTCAAATCCCGGTTATTGGATGTATTCGAGTATATGTGACAACCATGTAAGATGCCACTTGTAAGTTTTTAAATGGCCGGATACATCCAATAACCGGGATTTTCAAGTTCATTACATACAATAAACATTCAAGTAGTTCATTACACAACATAAACAATCGTGTATAGTTCATTCCATTCTCGGGTACTTATCCCAAAGGAAAATAAATATATAAAAAGGAGGATTGGTAATGAATCCTTTCCTTGTGTGGAAACTATGTTTACTTACTTGGTGCATTCATCAAGGACACCAAACCGAGGCTTGTGAAAGAATAACCGCGCCTTAAATAACAGAAAAAATCAGAAGGCTGAACATATGGATTGGTACATAATCTTATATGAAGATCCCATGATCAAGGATCTAAAAGAGAAGCTCACCATGCCTAATCTCTGTTGTTCCCCAAGAGAAAGGATGTCTTCCCAGTTTTGACTAGCCTCCCAGCTTCCTTCCCTTTCAAAAAGGTAAGATAATTTCACATTCTCTAGGATCGTTCTGAGATGCACATCCAGAATATTTGCGTCAACACCATCGTTTTGCCCTGGAAAAATCGCATAAACATGTCATGTGATATCTTTATAATTAAAGTACTTCGACAACTTTGTTGTGTTTTCTTTTATTTTCCATGGTGTGGTATATCCCACGAAAAACCTTGTCTATTATATCACTACCCTTATCACAAGTGAAGAGGGCAATCACACCATCACAGATGACCATTTCAACCTATTTACTTGGGAATGAGTAAATTTTGGTTAGATCTTATCTCTAATGGGTCATATGATACTTATAAAAAAAAACGACAGAGCAAGTCATATCGGTTAATAGTCCCCATATGCATATTATTCAAATATTATAAACCTGCTAATTCTATTTAGGCAAACAAACCTAAAAAAATAGTACTGGTATAGCTTTTAAAACCATAAATATTTATAATACTTAACACATTAAACGTAGTTAACCCGACGCTACCCATCTTGGTTCAGTAAACAAATAAATCCCTCTTTGACCCCCATTAAAAGATTACTTTTTTCAACCTGAATCCATCTTGAATAAAATATAACTGTTCTGAAACGAACTCCTTTTGACACATTATGCAACCGTCTCGACCCAGACATTTTCCCACCTCTAGAAGAAATAGAAAACATAAGCAATAAGGGTAGAACAAAACTCACCTTCTCGATACAAACTTAATGCCCTCTTTTCTGCTTGGTCATGTGAGAGAGGATAGATAATTTGATCTCGTAATGTTCCCAAACAAGTATACGGTTTCTGGGGAATGTATAATATACCACAACTGAATTCACCCACGTCATTAACATTGTGGGAAGGTTTATGAATGTGTCCACTGACAATAGGCCAAAGACCACGGAGAGCCCTGAACACCGAACTTTTCCCACTACCATTTGGACCTTCAATATTATGTTAGAAATACGTAGATGAGGAATAATTATACAAAGAATATATTTTCACTAACCAGTAAGAAGAAGGCTTTTCCCTGGTACTATATTACACGTCAACCTCCGAAATAAAGATACCATCCTCATTTTTGAAATGCATCTCATCGGACTGTGATGAAGTGCCAACAGTCTCATCTGTAGAATATTACCATGATCAGTTGAAATTCATAAATCAAGGCAATCCTCAATTATAGGAGGGACATGCAATGAAGCATAACTACAGGTGGAAACTTCAATAGAAATACCGATTTACATATAAAACAGATCAAACCAAATGGTTCAATTAGAAGGAGACAGGGTAGACCAGTCCCATGTCTGCTCTTACTGTAAGATGAACCTTTTAACTGAGCCAGTTTTGGCCAGTTACCCAACCCATCAGCCTGCATATGTTGCGACAATAATTATAACTTATGACGGCTTTCATAAATCAACATATAAAACAGTTCAATCTAAAAGTAAGGTGATTAATATAACTCCCCATAAAAACAAACACAGAATAACAAAAACAAGGAACTATTTAGAATTACTTGATAGCAGAGAATACACTAACCAGATTGTGCAGCATCGAGAAGCTCTTCAAGTTCAAAAATCCGATTAACACCACCAGAGAGTTCAATGAACTTTCTATGCAGCTCCAGAATGTCACCAAAAGCCAAGAAGCTTTGAGATACAACAGATGCCAAAAACCGCAATGCATGTGCCAGCTCACCTGGGAATAATATTGAATCAGTAGACTTGGATTATGATTTATCTCAAACAAGTCAAATGGATATACATGCTAGAAAATAAGGCAAATGGGTCAAATAAATACGAAACAGGTTAAAGAATATAACAAGTATCCAAAATCACCTTGAGTGGAGGTCAATGAACGGTCAGCTTTGTGCTCCATGGCATATAACAAGCTCAATCCCCAAGTAACATTGTGAGGCAGTTGTTTCGTAACAAAATCATCCAGTACGCCAAATAACCATTTCTTCCTCAGCAGAATTTTGGCATGAGCCAGAAGCTCATTAAATCTTGACTCAATCATCTGCCAGCAATAATGTACAAATCCGAAGTATTATAAAATGATACATTAGAGATGTACATATTCAAAATTCTCCTGCACAATGCACACTGGCATAACTGGAGTATATCAATGATTTATTATTATTGGAATAAAAGCCAGTGGTAAAGAGACGTACTATATTGACTAAATAAACTTCATCTCTCTAAATTACTTCTCAATAGAAGCAGGATACCAAGCTTTTTAGTTGTAGAACTATCATATAGGTGTTTCAGCAATTAAAGACAACAAACTTTCAAATGATTTTTTCCCTGCTTAGGCCAGTTATACTTGTGCCTTGTAAAGAACTACACAAGTAAAAGGAGTTACCGCTTTTTCTCGAGCACCACCTCCGAAAAAGGCAACAGACTCGGCATGGGTACGCAGCCTCTCATGCATGAACCTGGATAACGCAAATTATAACGTGTCAGAAATATCCCAAAAGCTCCATTGCTTAAAACAAGGTGAAAACAAATTAAGAGCACAATAATAACCTAAAGCTCCCTTCAAGTTCTTGTTCCCGATTTCCTAGGTCACCAAAATCTGGAGTGACACTCCTTAGAAAGCCTAAACCTAGTAACATATACGCATAGAGTATCGCAACACCACGGCGCCCGGTTAACATTTTCATTCTCCATGTGAACCTAAGAAGAAGATTAAGCATTATTCGAAAAATCAGCAGAGATGAATGTGGGAAAATAGAACTATGAAAAGTTTTCCTGGATGAGGGCTTACTAAAAAAACACCTAACATATATACACTAAAATAAACTAATACAGACTTCGACTAGCTTTTCAACTCAAAAGGTACCCGGGCATACAAAGATAAATGTTACAACTGTTTGCACTCTTCGAACCATTTACGAATTGACATATTATATTTTGGGTTGCAAAATATAAATACGATGCACTTTGCATAACGGACAATGTGTTTGAATTAACATTTGGCTTTCTTACATCACGCATATTATTGTTCTATATAATGCATTAATGCTTCGATCAATTTTAATCATGGTACCTCATCAAAATATTTCTCCAGTTGACATTGAGAACCTTTACTCCTTTGCTGCTTTGCATGTCTATGTTTTCCATGTCTGGACATAGAGATGAGTACAACGACCTCTATTCTACTATTATTGCACGTAATCCCTGATACATCTGAGCTATCTATTTCTTAGTGCTGACGAGTCAATGTTCAAAATGCATTTTATCATAGAAACCATAAGGAAATATTCTACTAAAACAGCCTGAAACAGACCCCGTGGCAATTTTTTTTTTTTTTTTTTTTTTTTTTTTTTTTTTTTTTTTTTTTTTTTTTTTTTTTTTTTTTTTTTTTTTTCCCTTACTAACTAACTTTTTTTTTTTTTTTTTTTTTTTTTTTTTTTTTTTTTTTTTTTTTTTTTTTTTTTTTTTTTTTTTTTTTTTTTTTTTTTTTTTTTTTTTTTTTTTTTTTTTTTTTTTTTTTTTTTTTTTTTTTTTTTTTTTTTTTTTTTTTTTTTTTTTTTTTTTTTTTTTTTTTTTTTTTTTTTTTTTTTTTTTTTTTTTTTTTTTTTTTTTTTTTTTTTTTTTTTTTTTTTTTTTTTTTTTTTTTTTTTTTTTTTTTTTTTTTTTTTTTTTTTTTTTTTTTTTTTTTTTTTTTTTTTTTTTTTTTTTTTTTTTTTTTTTTTTTTTTTTTTTTTTTTTTTTTTTTTTTTTTTTTTTTTTTTTTTTTTTTTTTTTTTTTTTTTTTTTTTTTTTTTTTTTTTTTTTTTTTTTTTTTTTTTTTTTTTTTTTTTTTTTTTTTTTTTTTTTTTTTTTTTTTTTTTTTTTTTTTTTTTTTTTTTTTTTTTTTTTTTTTTTTTTTTTTTTTTTTTTTTTTTTTTTTTTTTTTTTTTTTTTTTTTTTTTTTTTTTTTTTTTTTTTTTTTTTTTTTTTTTTTTTTTTTTTTTTTTTTTTTTTTTTTTTTTTTTTTTTTTTTTTTTTTTTTTTTTTTTTTTTTTTTTTTTTTTTTTTTTTTTTTTTTTTTTTTTTTTTTTTTTTTTTTTTTTTTTTTTTTTTTTTTTTTTTTTTTTTTTTTTTTTTTTTTTTTTTTTTTTTTTTTTTTTTTTTTTTTTTTTTTTTTTTTTTTTTTTTTTTTTTTTTTTTTTTTTTTTTTTTTTTTTTTTTTTTTTTTTTTTTTTTTTTTTTTTTTTTTTTTTTTTTTTTTTTTTTTTTTTTTTTTTTTTTTTTTTTTTTTTTTTTTTTTTTTTTTTTTTTTTTTTTTTTTTTTTTTTTTTTTTTTTTTTTTTTTTTTTTTTTTTTTTTTTTTTTTTTTTTTTTTTTTTTTTTTTTTTTTTTTTTTTTTTTTTTTTTTTTTTTTTTTTTTTTTTTTTTTTTTTTTTTTTTTTTTTTTTTTTTTTTTTTTTTTTTTTTTTTTTTTTTTTTTTTTTTTTTTTTTTTTTTTTTTTTTTTTTTTTTTTTTTTTTTTTTTTTTTTTTTTTTTTTTTTTTTTTTTTTTTTTTTTTTTTTTTTTTTTTTTTTTTTTTTTTTTTTTTTTTTTTTTTTTTTTTTTTTTTTTTTTTTTTTTTTTTTTTTTTTTTTTTTTTTTTTTTTTTTTTTTTTTTTTTTTTTTTTTTTTTTTTTTTTTTTTTTTTTTTTTTTTTTTTTTTTTTTTTTTTTTTTTTTTTTTTTTTTTTTTTTTTTTTTTTTTTTTTTTTTTTTTTTTTTTTTTTTTTTTTTTTTTTTTTTTTTTTTTTTTTTTTTTTTTTTTTTTTTTTTTTTTTTTTTTTTTTTTTTTTTTTTTTTTTTTTTTTTTTTTTTTTTTTTTTTTTTTTTTTTTTTTTTTTTTTTTTTTTTTTTTTTTTTTTTTTTTTTTTTTTTTTTTTTTTTTTTTTTTTTTTTTTTTTTTTTTTTTTTTTTTTTTTTTTTTTTTTTTTTTTTTTTTTTTTTTTTTTTTTTTTTTTTTTTTTTTTTTTTTTTTTTTTTTTTTTTTTTTTTTTTTTTTTTTTTTTTTTTTTTTTTTTTTTTTTTTTTTTTTTTTTTTTTTTTTTTTTTTTTTTTTTTTTTTTTTTTTTTTTTTTTTTTTTTTTTTTTTTTTTTTTTTTTTTTTTTTTTTTTTTTTTTTTTTTTTTTTTTTTTTTTTTTTTTTTTTTTTTTTTTTTTTTTTTTTTTTTTTTTTTTTTTTTTTTTTTTTTTTTTTTTTTTTTTTTTTTTTTGAACAGCAGAACCTTTTACACACAATTAATACTAGCAAATAGCCTAACGATTTGTGATATATACAAAACATATCAAAAACTCTAATAATGGCACAAAACGATAGTGTCATTATTGTTAATTACCTTTTAGGTATCATATTTTCTTGTAGTTACATTTTGGTACTTTTTCAACGCACAGGTCTTCCTGGCTTTAAACCAATGCCCTTACTCAAGGGCACAGCTACTCTGGTCTCTATAGCCAAACTGTTGCGTTTCCTTCTCTGACACAGAGGTTTAAAGCATTCTTCAATATCCACTCTTTCACATCCAACTATGAATTTATGAACACCCCATATATGAATTTACGTTATTTTCATGGAACTAGGTCATTACTTCAGGCGTCGCCAATTCTCACTGGAAAGGGACCCACATGTTCTTCATTGCTCGCAAACAACACACCGTTTCTCATTCCTCTTTTGGTCTAAATACAAAGCTATTGTGGACACAGTAGTTGAATCTATCTGCTTCAAGCTTCTCGTCATGAACTTGGTGTTCGTACACCTTCACCTCTTATCCTATGACCTGTTTCTCAACTAATCCCGTATTCCATACATGTACAAAGCATGTGGAAGTTCATTTTCATTTCCTTGAAGAAATTTTACCTTAAAAGATCTTTGTTTACAGTTCATATATAAGAATGCATAGATCAACCATATCTTCATCAAGCAGCTATTAACTCCAAGATCATCAGGCATCTTAGACAGGTACACAATTTAAATATACTAGTCTGGATGGTACCTAAGTGTAACCCGTAGCTCTATAAATACACACCTTATCCCTTTTACACACAAATTTTTTTTGAACAGCAGAACCTTTTACACAATTAATACTAGCAAATAGCCTAACGATTTGTGATATATACAAAACATATCAAAACTTAATTTCTGTGAAGGAAAACCGAAAATATAACGCATATGTCACCTTGTAAAATGCATTCTTCCTCGAGTAATTCTTTAGTAAGTGTGAAGTCAAGTTGATCCTCCATCCTAGTGCAAGTCTGGCAGTCAAATGCCTTCACGTAACAAATAAGAAAAATAAATCAAATCCGGTCACTGAACAACGGTAAGCACAACACATTATATAGCTTGGGCGTGGTGTTCGTTTGTGTGCTGGTTTAAGAGGCAAAGAGATAGATTTGGGAGGTTGTTTATTGCTTTCTTTGCAGTTTGTATAGGTACATGATGTCTTCAGAAAGATAATGGATACCTCAAAGAAGGTGCAACAAATGATGAAGCCGCACTTTGAAGGACACTAACACCAATCAACCGTATGAAGGCTGCTTTATCTTGCTCCAAAACATACTTCACAGTCGTTCCTGTGAAGTCAAAACATTGACAATCAGAATATGTATAATCATAATATAAAACAAACGAAATAACATAAATTGAAGATACCATTTAAAGAAGCTATGCGATCTGATATCCACGTTCTTGAAACTACAAGAACAGCAACAGCAAGAAGTTGGGCTCCTTGTTTAACTAGTACTGTTGGCAACTAAAATTAGAACTAGAATGGTTAAGCGGATCATTTAGGAACTAACAGGCATCTGAAATACTTTCAACCCATTGTTTTAAACAAAAATCCATACATGGAAAGAGCTGAGTGTGTAAGTTTTTCATGTTGATCATTTTATTGAAATAGATGTGTCATCGCTATGAGAAGAGTAATCATTGTATACTCAACATAAAGACTTCTATTAGCCTAAAAAAAAGCAAAGACAGATTTTTAGCCTTTGAAATAGCTTATATAACTTCGTTTAGGAAGTCGGAACATTTCAATACATGATAATAGATACAATTATCATATATCTTGCTGATTTGATGTTGTTCATGATATCTGGTTCCGGTGGAGATTGATAATAGAAATTTGTCATTTTTTTCTTAAAAGAGTGTTTTTCTCTACTGAAAAATTATTTTGGGATGGAGGGAATGAATGAATGATGTCTTTGAACACTCAAGCTAACAAAGTCCAGATAGAAAGCAGAAATACAAGCATCAACTATTACATTATAATAGTATTTAATAGTTGTGTAGCTATGGATGTTAGGGCATATAGGGGGCATAGTAACAGAGATATGGATAACCAACATATTAATGGCAATGCAATGAAACTAAGGTTCACTAGTTATGTATTACAGTATACTTTTACAGATTCATCAATAAGTACTAGGCGGGCTTTGACTGAGTATTATGATTATAGCAATTCAGCTTTATTAAATTTCAGAGGTTTTAATACCAAAATAAATACTGGAAAAACATACTGGGATCTCTCCTCTATAATTTTTCCAGCAGACTGCATGATATAGCCAGCATCAAAAAGCTTGCACTGCATTTTGAACCTAGTAGTAAACACCCTAACTTATAATCCTTGTGAATCAAGAAGATGAATAAATGTATCTTGAGATTCTTGCAATAATACTTTAATGTTAAAAATAGCAGCTGCTTTGCTTAGCGCAGTAGTAATCATAGTATGAAATACTTGGAGAAAAAGTAATCATAGTATGAAATACTTGGAGAAAAAGTCAGATAAAAACCATCGCACAATACTCTTTTAGACAATACACAAATAACATGCGAGCAGTAGATGGTTTTTTAGAAACAAACATAGAAATTACTTGAAGAGTAAAAGTTAAGAAAATGAAAAGCTGCAAAGCATATTATACTTACCAGTACTTTAAGCATCGCAGCTATTCTTAATGGCAGTACTTTAAGCAGATTATACTTACAGTACTTTAAGCAGATTATACTTACCAGTACTTTAAGCTTCACAGTCATTTTGCAGTTGTGGTACAACAGGAATAGAAGTAATAGCACCCTCGGATGGGGACACAGCTATTAACTCTGAAAAATATGACTGTGACTTGGAACTAGAAAACGCAGATTCCTGCATAGACAGTAACCCAGCCATGTCAATCTAGATTTTAGAGGTGGCAAAATTGGTGAGCTCGGTAGCCAGTCAAAAAGGGTTCAGTTTCAAACACTAATAATAACTGCATGGGTCAAGATCAACACCATGCCAGAGTAAAGTAAATACATGATGAACCCTAATTATTTAATTATTACTTTTTTTTACTCTAAACATTTTTTTAACCTTATTTTCATGTTGTTCATAAGTATCAAATTACATTGATGATAATTTTGTTTCTGTTACAACTGGCCCTGTGTAATATGTAAGTATGCGAATTACAATGATCGCATTGGCGGTTTTTTCTTAACATCTACTGCTAATTCTACAACGTTTTGTCAATCAATGGCAAAGGTTTTCGACGAAGTACCATCTCCACCCGAGTCTTTAATGGACAAAACGATCTTGGCCAATCGTCATCCCGACCTGCATTCATCAAGACCAAAATTCGTCTCGGCCCACAACCAAGTGCCCCTTCATTTTTTAAATTTAATGTCTAGTATCTAGAAATAGATTCACCTTTGAGGATCAAAGATTTCTTTAAAATAATACCAAATAGTGCTTGGATTTAATGTATTGAAACTCTTACAAATCCATTCACATTCACGACATGTATAGATACCATCAAATAGATGCATGTATAGTTCCAGTTATGCAGCTCTAGCCAACAAACAACTTTCTTAACTTCTAATATGCAATAATTATTCCTCCTAATACAATTTGATTAAATTGACTATATCGAAATTGTTTTTTACAGCAAAACAATATACATATGTTTCTCGTGATACATGAAATAATCAGATATAGCTGTTATACTAATACCCTATTTCTGGCCACTTATTTCAATGAATTTTTACCAGAAGACTGAATAGATAATTGCCTAACAAGTAGCTATAATTTCACCTTCAAGTGAGGCTAATAACTGATTGCTTGATGGACCTGAGCTCCCACCTTCCTTCTCCATCGACCAATCGCAATTCCATTGAGTGGAATGGTATTAGAGCAGGACCGCTGAGAGGCAAGAGATTTTGAATCGTCTCACTATAGTGGTTTAAAAAAATTCGAAAAATATATGCATAATGGGTTTTACTTGCAAATAGCAACTTCGACCAAGATCCCAATTATTTTCATTTCAAATTGGTTAAGCTAAATCTAGATACGATTTAAAAAGATCAAGAATGTCAAAAATCATCTACAATGATGTATTAAAATGCATAAAAGCTCATACATCACTTTATGAAAGATGTTAAGATTATTGATATGAGGCATAGAACTTTTGTGATCAATATTGAAAGAGTATTTATAAAGTAGAGAGGTGCTTGTGGATTGACCCAGTTGAAAACGCAATCGGTTTCAACCCCTGTATTAGAATTACTTATTTGAGAAATACCAGCACAAAAGAATTCCATCATTAACCCAATACTTAGAATTATATGAGAAGTGAACTAGCACCTAAGAAGACACATCAAGAGAGATCAAAATTTTGGCTATTGATAGAAAATTTACGTGTTCAACACTGCAGCCAACTGTTGATCGAAGTTAAAACTGATATGTATGCAGTCACAGACTCTTGAAAGACTTTGACTGCAGTCAACAAGCAATAGCTAACAATAATAGGAACACGTTATGGACCAACAAGCTTTTTCTATATGTGGCCACTATCTCTTGGAAGACTTCCAAGTCTACTTTTAAATGTCTTGTGGACTCAATTCAATATCAACATAAAAGACACATCCTACTTTAAGTGAAGTCTACTTTGTAAAATTAAGAGAGATAAAATTTTTGGTCACTGAAAGATAATTTACGTGTTTAACACTACAGTTACCAACCGTTGACCGACATTAACATGTTACTATGACCCAAACAAGTTGATTTGTATGTGGCTACTCACTCTTGAAAAACTTTGTACCATTCAAAACTCCAAGTCTGCTGTTAAATTCTTGATCATGACAATGCAGTCAAAAAGCAATAGCTGACAATAATAAAAGTGACACGGTATGGACCAATAAGGTTTTTCTGTAAGTGGCCACTATCTATTGAAAGACTTCCAAGTCTACTTTCAAATGTCTTGAGGACACATTCAAAATCAACGTAAGTAAACGTTCAGAAAAGACAAATCCTATTTTAAGTGAAATTAAGAGACATCAAAATTTTGGTTATTGAAAGAAAGTTTACGTGTTTAACACTACAATTAACAACGGTTGACTGACATTAAATTGTTACTCTGACCCAAACAAGTTGATTTGTATGTGGCTACTCACTCTTGAAAAACTTTGTACCATTCAAAACTCCAAGTCTGCTGTTATATTCTTGATCATGACAATGCAGTCAAAAAGAAAACAAGTTTTGGCTGACAATAATAGGAGCAACACGTTACGGACCCAAACAAGCTTTTTCTGTATGTGGCAACTATCACTTGAAAGACTTCGTGTGATCCCAAGTCTACTATTAAATATCTTGTGGACTCGAGTCGATATCAACCTAAGTATAAGTTCTTAAATGATTTTAAGGCATGTTGTGTTATATGGGCACCCCATTCCCCTGCTTCTAAATTATACCTGTACTCTTATCTTAATTACTCCAAAATGGAAATCACTTTTCTTGTCATTAATTTTTACATTATCATTTTTGTCTTTCACACATATGGCGCAAGGAAAGCAAAGCCATGATCAAATTTAATATACAATCACTATTACTCCTAATTCAGTTTAATCAAATTGACAATATAGAAACTGTTTTTTACAGCAAAACAAATATACATATGTTTCATATAATACAAGAAACAGACAGATATATGTTTCCTATACCCTATTTCTGGTTTTACTTGCAAGTAGCAAGTTCGACCAATTTACATAGAATTGGTCAGATTCCGATGACTTTCTGGTCAAATTGGTTAAGCCAAATCTAAATACAACTTTAATGGATCAAGAGGTCAAAAGTCATTCGCAATGATGTATTAAAAAGCATAAAAGCTTATACATCACTTTCTGAAAGAAGTTAAGATTATTGATATGTGGCATAGAGTTTTTGTAATCAATAACTATATACCGATATTTATAAATTAAAAAGTGCTTGTTGGTTGGCCCAACAGCCAACGAAATCGGTTTCAACCCGCAGATACGATTTACCCATTTAATAAATCAATTGTCTGGTCCAATAACTCCCTCACTTGGTGGCCTATCATCTCTTGAAAGGCTCGATCTTTCCAGTAATCAATTGAGTGGGAGCATACCTGAAAGCATTGGACTACTCACTAGGCTACAAGATCTCATTCTTTCTGGTAATCAATTGAGTGGGAACATTCCCACTAGTCTTGGTGAGCTTTCAAACCTCCAATTCCTTGGTCTTCCTGGTAATAAATTGAGTGGGAGCATACCAGAAAGCATTGGACTACTCACCACCCTACAAACTCTCTATCTTGAGGGTAATCAATTGAGTGGAAACATTCCCACTAGTCTTGGTCAGCTTTCAAACCTCCAAGAACTTTATCTTCATAGTAATCGATTGAGTGGGAACATTCCCTATAGTGTTGGTCAGCTTTCAAAACTCCAATACCTTTATCTTGTCTGGTAATTCATTGATAACGTTGAATGTCAGCCCTCATTGGATTCCTCCCTTCCAATTGGAGTATTTTTATGCAAGCTCCTGCAGCAACATGGGACCCCAATTCCCAAATTGGCTTCAAACGCAAACACATCTTGGATATTTAGATCTTTCAAATTCGAGAATAAGAGATACAATACCAGAGTGGTTTCACAACATCTCCTCTCATCTTTGGAGCTTGGATTTGTCCGACAACGAGATCGGTCCCGAATTCCCAAATTGGCTTCAAACATCAACTGATCTTGAGTATAAGAGACAGCATACCAGAGTGGTTTCAGAACATCTCCTCTCATCTTCGATTCTTGGATCTGTCCGACAATCACATCGGAGGAAATCTGCCACGAATAATAGCGAATAACACAGGTATGCAATTACTGGATAATAACTTTTTATCTTTGCAATTTTGTCTCGGTGGTAACAGAATTTTTTGGATATAAACTTTTTTACGGGTGTTTGTGTATGTTATGATTTGAGGTTACTTTTGATAAAACCATTGTGAAATTTTGCTTGAACGTTTATGTTCTTAGCCTGTTTGTTGGATTTGTGTGAACATAAAAGACATTTTACATTTTACTTTTTTTGTAAATATGTAAATTATAAAAAGGAAATTCAAGCTTACACACATTTTAGAAACATTTTTTTACAAATATAGCTTCCACTAATTAAATCATATATATTTATTTTCTTTTCCTTTTTTTCTTTGTTGATTGGATCATCCCACATACTATATATGTTTGTAGAAGTTTATTTGTAAAATATTTGTCAACCTAGTATTTTGTGTTTGTTTAAATATGGATGGAGATCCTGTAGAGTTGAAGTAACTTTATAGGTAAAGTTAAGAGATCTTGATCCTTAGATTAAAATCAAAGGTTAGGAATCAAGTAAAATTTTTAAATTTTGACCTTTCATTTCAATACAGCAGTCAAAATCCCTAACTTTACCTATAATGTTGATTTCAACTTTAAATTAAGATCTTAATCCGTTTAAATATAGCTGCTAGTAGTATTTTATTTCCTTTTTAATTTTATTCGGTCATTACCTTAAACACTTGAAACTATTTTCCGTGGGAAAACTAGATATATGTTTCTTCCTTTTCATAAGTACATTGTGTTTTTGTTGTTTATATGGTTTTTGGTAAAAACCAAAATTTTATTCTGGTGGATAATTTTTAGCTATTTTACACCCTTTGTTAAAGCAATTCTATATGAATAGTAAAAAACAAGCTCTAAAGCATAATGTATAGTTATTAAAGCATTGATTTAATAACAATCTTTCTATGTGAATATATAAATGGATTACTAAATTTTAAAACAACAATAACACTAAAAAATTGGTTTGCTTTCATGCTTGGACTTCTAACGAACTCCTAAGGCTAAAGGAGCTGTCGTATTTTTACGATTCATCTTGAACAAATATATGTTTTATAGGCAATTTTTAATAAAGATATGTATAATATAACATTTTAGCTTTGCCTCTTAATAATTATTTTATAGGTTGTTTTATTATTTAGTAGTCATTTTTGAGAACTTTTAAAACATATATATATCATATAATGGGTCACTCTCCCGTGCGAACCACTTTATAATACGAACGGTACGAACTGAGGACAAAATAGTAATTTTTTATTATTTCTTTTTCTTCTGTTACGGTTTCAATTTTTCAGCAAGTTTTACCCCCAGATCTTTCAATTCAATATATCATAAAAATCTGTGAATGTTAACTCTAATAAAATATATATTTAAACTCAGATTTTTATCCTCTTTAATTTGATATCAATTTTGTTAACTTTTGACAAAAATTGAGATGGATGCACAAAAACACAACTCTTGCATCCATTAAAAAAGCAAGAACACTGAAAATGGATGCACAAAAACACAACTCTTGCATCCAAAGATAATTATAAACAATGGATGCATGTTAACAACCTTTCCATTTCTATACGTGAGAATATTAAGATAAAAACATCCATGAATGCAAAGAAATTATTAAAAGAAAAAAAAGTGCATCCAATAAAAAAAATGGATTTAATGAACAAAACCCATTTCCTTACCTTCTTCAAACATGGGTTTCTCACAATAAAAAACCACTTTACACAAATTCACAATACCCATCAAATCAAATGTTTTCACTTTCGATCTTGCTCAAGAAAGATGGGTGCGAAGAGGACAAAAGCATGGATGCACAAACATGTCGCTAATTTATATTATTTTCTGCCGTCGTTTAGCCGGATCCGGATAAGGGGAAAAACTATGTCAAGAGAAATGTTAGGTGAAGAAAGAGAGAGCAGGTGGAGAGAGGAAAACAAAAGTTTTTAGTTTCAAAAAGAAGATAAGGGGGAGGGGTTTGACTTGTTTTATGTTTCCTTCGACTTTTGATACATCGGAAGAAGAGAAAAAAGAGATAATATGTGATTCCTATATTACCCTTTTTTATATTAATTTAAAACAGAAAATTCTCAAAAATTTTCAACCGTCGATCATATTATCAAATGGCCATAATCTATTCTCACCCGTTCGTATTTTTATTTTGGATGTATTTGAAAGTCCCCCATCATATAAAACTCAAAAATATGGTTTTGATATTACCCTTATAAAAAGAATACCCACGCCACTACTCTATCCAACTTATTACTACTTATGCTTGCACAAACTGACGCCACACATCGTGAGGCGTGAAACCCCCTAGTTAATTTTATTAAATCATTGTCTTAAAAACTTAGGGCGTGTTTGGTTCACAGATTCTGGTGGAATCTGTTGGAATTGGAATTGAATTCCATTCCGTAGTATGTTTGGTTGTCAAAAGATGATGGAATTTCATTCCATTGGAATGTAAACATTCCATCATTTGATGGAATCTCCATTCCTTGGGGTTATTGGATGGAATTTCATTCCTTCCTTCTCTTGAATTTTAAGAAAACAAAAAACATTCCATCAAATTCCATTCCTTCGGAATCTAATTCCTTTGACAGATTCCATTCCTTATAAAAACATTCTGTAAACCAAACGCGCCCTTAAACTATTATCAATGAGAAAACTAGATATATGTTTTTTTTTTTTTTATCATTTTCATTAATACATTGTGTTTTTTCATAAAAACCAATATCTTATTCGGGTGGATAATTTTTAGCTATATAAAACTCTAGGTTTAACTTAAACTTTTCAATTTTAGAAATAAATTATAAAATTTCCATCAAAACAAGTAGCTAGAGTTTGCGGTAGCGGGTTTTACTAACTGCGGACAAACATTAAAAGTATGTTTTTCTGGTTTTATTTTTTATATATAGTTTGATTACAAGCTATAGTTTGTCTATTTATATACTCTTTTCGTCCCATTTTAAATGTATTTGACTTTGTAAATCTTTTTTTTTCCAACTTT
>CM067167.1:200849973-200897721 GCA_034093135.1 Erigeron breviscapus | reverse complement strand
CCACAAAGATATCTATTCTTGCAACTCTAAACCCCTTCGTTGTATAGCTTCTAACTCTGGACATACTGTAACCAGAAATATAAAAATGCCTCCACTTATGATGAGCACACGTACAGTTCCATTGGCTTGTATATGGGTATATAAACAAATCAAGCCACAATTATGCATAAGAACATTGCAATATTATAGGAGGTTACAACTCTCCCCCACTTGGAACGGATCACGACCTCGTGATCCAAACCGCATCTAGTGACGAAATTGCAATAAAGCTTTTCTCTCAATTTCCCATTAACACATACGACATTCTTCCATGCTTCCCTAGCACCTTGCACCATAATATAGTCTTGATTTACATTTTTCTTAAATATTTCATCACTAGGCCAAAGACTTTTCGACATTGTCATATTTAAACTCATTTTAAAGTTCGATTTCTATTATAAGCACACGTGAAAACTTGACGGTGTAATACTTCATAAAACGAGAATTGTGAAAAATAAAATGAATTTCTTAGAAGTTTTTTTTTTTTTTGGGAGATTTCAAACAATAGTACCCTTGACGACTCGAGCAAGGATTTTGAAAGAATCGAAAACCGAGACCTTAGATTTTCCTCATATACAACTCGTAAAATAAATTCTTCATATTACACAATCACCAAAATTGAACTCGATAAGTCTCCCTCCTTTATCCGCATAAAATTCTTGGAAATCTTGATTCTTAGGTCGTTATTTTATCATTTCAATCTTCTTAGGAATCTTTATCACTATATTCGTGCTACACAACTCTTGGTGTCCGGCTTTTCTAAAACGAATAGGGAATTGACATTTCCTATCAAACAACATTCATACGGGCATAACCAAATATTAGCGCAATAACTATTGCTATATGTGAAATCTATTAGGGACAAATGCAACTTTTACACTCCGCCAAAGATCAACTATTCATGCTCACAACATTCCGCTTCATTTTGGGTTTACTAATAATCTCTCTTTAGATCTTGACACATCTTTGTTATACCGAACGAAAGGAGTATTCAAATTTTATAGGTTTCATGGAGCAAATTCGATTTGGTTCCGTTAAGGAGAGGATTATAAGTTCTATCATGACGTCTAGTAAGTCCGCAAAAACTTCTCTTCAGTTTTTGCAATCATGCACTTATTATTTGTTTCAATTTGTTGTGCCATGAGAGCAATTTGGGCCTTAAGCTTTTTATATTTCATTTAATAGCTATCATCAGGCTTATTATAGAAGAGAATGGACCAGGCTTGGATACAAACTGGTTGGACCTGCACTCTTTCATGAAATGACCCTTTTTGCCACACTTAAAGCATGTCAAATTGGTCTTGTCAGTGGAAGAAACTGGATGCAAATTGTCCAGATGGCCTATTTGCTCTTGCTTTGAAACGGTTAAACGTTTTAGCAATCATTGCAATAAGGTCATCATCTTCAGTTTCATCACAACAGTCTGGAGAGACTTGACTGGATTCTCCAGAATCCATGAGTTCAGACACCATCTTCTTCATAGAAAATACATTCTCAGAAGATATCAGTGCTGTACTATGTGGTTCAGTATGACTAACCACATTAGGACCACTGGAGGCATGGTTATAGGCATCTTGTTCTGCCACCACTCTCTGAGCTTGATTTTCTTCAGTGTACCTGAAAGCTCCATAAAGAGTTGAGAGAGTGTGTGTGTGCAGAGTTTTTCCTTGTCGTAAGACTAGGATCATGTGAGACCATTTGGTGGGTAGAATGTCACAAAATTTCTCCAGAAGTATATCCTTGTCCTTCTCAACCCCAAGACCTCTCAATTGGTTTATGATACTCATAAATCTGGTGTAAGTACCAGTGAGAGACTCGTTAGGTTGAGCAAAAAATGACTCATACCTCTTGTTTAAGGAGACCTTTCTGGTGACAATGGTGTCATCTCCTCCTTTATGCTGGTTTAAAAGTTCATCCCACATGGTTTTAGCACTAGGAAAAAGAACTAGTGTGGGAATTAGGGTTTCTGGAACGGCCCCGAGGATCATGTTTTTTAGAAGGGTGTCTAGATTCACCAATCTCCTCTCCTCTTCTGACCAATGTTCCTCCCTCTTTTCCCTTCCTCTTCTAGATCCAGAAGGATCAAGAAGGGGATTGAGAGGTGATGTTGGTACATATGGACCTTCGTTTAAAATTTTCATCATGTTCCTCTCAATACCAGTGACATGCAAAACCATCCTAGCCTTCCTACGTACCAAATTCATCACTGTTCCCACTGAATTTAGGAACAGGATTATTTGAGTAGTGCACATGCACGTGTGGAGAAGCAGGAGTAGGGAGGAGGAGGTGGATTAGTGTTATTAACAATTGGTGGTTCATTTTGATCATTAATATTTGCATTAGGATCGGGACCAAGACTAAAACCTTGTGTATTTTCTTGGTTAGCCATCAAGAAACAGATCTAGGCAATGTTTAGCCTTCTGCTCTGATACCAAATGTGAGTCCCTTAAGTTCGAGATGGTTAACCAGGAAAGTGTAAATACAACAAGTCTAATAAGCACTAAAATGGACTAGTATTACTTTAATATAAATGCAAGTATATAAATAAAGTAATACAAGACTTAAAGCAATAAACAAATAAAGTGGAACATTATGTATGATTTCATGGGTATTTTATTTATTGATGTATAAACAAAATACAAGGTTGTTGCGGAATCAAGATAATACAATTAAGTATGTATCCTAACAACCTATGAGTTACAAATGATCTATATTTGTCAAATAACTCTTTTAGGATCGAGATACTTAAAGTTGTGAAGTATCCCTGTTTAAGATCGAGAGTATTTGGACAAATTCACTTCAATGCAAAATGAATGCTTAAAAGTATTTATGTCAATGAAATGACTTCCTATTTATAGGCAACAAAATTCACCAGTGAACTTTGTGCCGTACAAATGTGGTTGCATACATTTAATGATCTCGACAAGAACATTAAATGTATTGGATAAGGAATAAGGATAAAGTCACATCAAATGCAAGTGTATCCTATTATCCAACCACTTTAACACACGTATACTTTGGTAAAGAACAAGTGGATTGTTCTTTGGAAAGTGTGTTAAAGGAAAAGTCAATCCTTGATATTAGTGTTCAGACTTGCAGGATCTAGAACACTAACAATCCTCCAGTGTACAGATCTGGTAAGACTTTCCAGTGGACTCCGCCATTTGTTAAGTCTTCTTCCTTCAGACTTCAGTCTTTGACTTCAGTCAGAATGTCTTCAGTAGAGTAGATCTGGACTGGGGGGAAGTCTTCAGTGAGCTAATCTGGAGAATGCTCCAGATTATCTATACAAGTAAATGCTCACTAGTCTTCAATTATTTTTGGACAAATCTTCAGAGGGACTCCAGATTCCAAGTCTGGAGTAGGTCCAGTAGAATATGTTTTCTGGACAGATCTTCAGTGAGGCTCCAGTAGTCGAGTCTGGAGCGAGTCCAATAAAACACGTTATTCTAACAAAACCTAAATAAGGTTCCAGTAGTCCAGTCTGGAGCCAGTCCAGTAAGTCTGGACTAAATCTGGACCTAACAAATGTCTCTCCTATTTGTTAAGTTATTGTAAATATTTTCATTTTATAATAATATTTCTCAAAGGGAATAGAAAACTTAATTTAGCTAACTTGCAATTTTTGTTTTAATTTACCTAAATAAAGGGTTGTATTAGATGTATTACAAGCATGACTATCAATATTTCAATTTGCAATTCAATGATTAGTTTACAACTACCTCATTTTTAATCTTTGTAGCAGCCATGAATCCATTTGCGATTTCAAAATATTTTTCCCGAAAAAGAGAGGAGTACCTTTTTAAGTTTTACTAACCAACAATTATTTTACAAATTCATAAAAAATAGCTTGGACATCTCCCAAACTTTACACATACATGTCAATTCATCTATCCAATTGCAATCTTTGATATCAACACTTTAATAAACAAAATATCGAAACACGCAGGTTTTGCATTTACCTTTTTACTTGGTCATTTTGCTTTAGGGTAATTCTATATTTATTAACAGCAAGGTTATGACATGACAAATGTAATATATGAAGAATGTAATAACTTCAAAATATTGGTAATACTCAGATCAACATGTAAGGTTGCAAGTGTATTCTCATGTAAGGTACCTATCAAAAGCTCTTCAAGGCAACAATTATATTAGTCAACCTAAAAACAATGCTGCCCCATTCTCTATGTTCGTTCCCCTATATGACACAACTTCAAAAAAAATTCAAATAATCATTGCGAGTATACGCACATTCAAGACATGTGTTTCAAGCGTGGTCGTTGCTAGAAAACTTTGGTAATAGGTTGGTGTTTGATGATGTAAAAAATATAGTTGCATTAGAGTTAACAATATAATCTATAAGTTATATGTACAATATATTTAACCAGTTGATTAATAGCCCAATGGTAAGAAAGTCTCTCCATGAGGGATTGGATTAAGTCTTAGAGTGATATGTTTTCCTCTAATATGTTGTCGTGCCTTTGGGCGAACTATTAGAAGGTTTTACACTTACTAGGTATTTGGTGAGGGGATCTATAGCGTGGACCCGGTTAAGACAACATAGTCTAGACCCTCCGTTGTCATATCCGATCCACACCTGTTAAAAGAAATTATACATACATATAATTCCTTCTATTATTACTATATGGGTCTTGCTAACAACAACTTATAACATAGTTGTACTTTTATCATAAAAAAAGTAGACCTTTTATATGCAATGTATAAAAATTTTATGCACGTTAATTACAATAGATGTATTTAACATTTTTTCTTACTATATTGATTGATTCGCTATCCTCCTATCAAGTTCCGTAACCACAATATATAATGTAATTACATCGCTATATCATTTAATTAAAGTTAAAGAAATAATTTAAGGTTATACGCGCATCGCGCGGGTCTAAGCACTATTCATTGAATAAAACGATATGAGAGGTTGTATGCATCAAAAGTCACATGTAAGAAAAAGGAAGTTGTAAGCAGTTGGACGCTTCAGAGTTGTCATAACTCATAAGGTCAAAGTTGGTGATTTTGTTCTATGATTTACATTGCTCTTTCCTTTACTTTTTGCAGTTCTACTACTTGGTGACGTTGGGTAATTAAACAGGTCAAAGTATGTAACATTTTAAAGCAAGTCAAAAGTCAAAAGGGCCAAGGACGTTGATGTTTCAAATGTCTTTATGAATTATGACTTTATTTTAACATAAAAAAAAAGAGTTATCAACATAAATCGTCCCTGTGGTTTACTCAAAAAATCACGTTTCATCCCTATGGTTCAATAATACCTCATAGACAGTCCTTTATAGGAGGATAAGGTTCGTATTTCGTCCTTTACGTTCACGGCCGTTATCTTCTCTCCGTCAAAATCCTCACGTGCCTCTCACGTGAGGGCATTTTAGTACTTTCCAAAATATAAAGGACCACACTTGATCTATTTGGCTGGAAATTTCAAGATTGGATACTCATTCAAAATCTGGAAACTTTATCTTTAAGTCAACATATATTCATCTTCAAAATCAAATTACTTCAAAATTTAATCTTTAAACCCAGCAATGTTTATCTTTCATATCCAAAATTACTTCAAATCTACAATTTATTTATATTGCATGCATTCATGTCTCTGTCTATGATATATAATCTATAACTCAATGATTAAAAAAATATAGTAAGAATATACATATATAAATCGGTATTAACAAAAATTATTAATATAGTAAGGAAACCTATATATAAATCTGTATTTACATGAAATATCGTTTACTAAATATCGTTTACTAATACAAACAATAATTGGTTGGTGGACCATAATGTTTCAATTCACAAACTCATGTACACAAACAAACAGAAAGAACAAGTATTTTCTATTCATTTCACAAGAGTAAAAAAGAAACAATTTTGGCATTCCTGGCATAATAAATGGAATTTCGATTTACCACTGAATGTAGAATTTCTTTCCAAATGCAATGGCTGAATTGACTTCATTTTTGTTAATACACCAGATCTCAGTTATTGAAGCCAATATAAATCCAATTGAAATCCTTCTATATATCTATCTCTATTTATACCTTCAAGATCTATATCTATACATATACCCATCTATATCTATGTATACGGAGATGGTGGTGGTAGAGTGTGGTGGCCGGAAGTGGTGGTGGTTGGAAGAAAACAACAGATCGAATCATATACCCAACAACAAAACCAATTGAAATCCATCTATATATCCATCTATATTTTTATCTTCGAGATCTAAATATATAAATATACCCATCTATATCTATGTATCGGATTTTGATGATCGTGTGGGGAGTGGTGGCTGAGCTGTCGTGGTCTGGTGATGGCATAACAACCAGCAACGGCTTGTTGGTGGTCTGGTGGTGAAGTTATAGTATGTGATATGAAAGTGACTTTTCGCAACTCAAACACATAGATCTATACATATCAATGCACTATACATTTTTTTTATATTAAATTTCGATTAGGGTTGATTGATGATGATGATGTTGTGGGTTTTTCTTTTTACAAATTGTATTTGTTGATAGTGAAGTGATAATGATTTTTATGTGGATTGGATAATGCATAGAGATATAACAGAGATATGGATATAGAAAGTGTTATTGAAAAGACTCAAGTTTGGTCCTTTATACTTTGAAAAGTACTATAATACCCTCACGTGAGAGACACGTGAGGATTTTGACGGAGAGAAGATAACGGCCGTAAACGTAAAGGACGAAATACGAACCTTATCCTCCTATAAAGGACTGTCTATGAGGTTATTAAACCACAAGGATGAACCGTGATTTTTTTAGTAAACCACAGGGACGATTTATGTCGATAACTCTATGATATATATATCATGAATAGATTAAGATCTCTAAAGTTGAGATAACTTCATAGGTGAAGTTAGATAATTCTCAACCTTTGATTGAAATCAAGGGTTGATTCAAAAATCAAGTTTGAATTTTGACCTTTGATTTTTATCTAAATGAATGATTAAATGTTGAATTTAGAGCATCTTCAATGGTAAAGCTTTTTTCTAAAATTTTTTATTAAAAAGCTTTCACTCCAATGATAAAAGCTTTAAAATAGCTTGAAATCCTTTAGATTACAATTAAATATGTATGAAAGAGAGTGTAATAGCTTGAAGTTTTTCAAGCATTTGCCAAAAAAGCTTTTGCACCCAATGGTAAAAAGTCTTTATAAAAGCTTTTTGTAATAGTAACTAGTACTAATACCCGTGCGTGTTGCACAGTCGACTTATAATTATATATATTTATATTTTATTTTATCTATAACAAACTTTATATATCTATTTAATGCATAGACAATTGCAATATGAAACATAATTGTTTAATTGACATTTAATTTTATAAGATCTAAAAATAAATAATAAGATTTTAGCATTCAATATATTAATGTGAAAGTGTAAAAAAGTAGAGCAGTTTGGTTGGATTAGTGGTAAACACCTTGGCCTCTGGAGACAGAGGTTATGGGTTCGATCATCATCCCATGCAAAGGTTGGAGGGCCTTTCCTACCATTTAGGTTGAAAATGGAAGCGGCCTCTCTACTCAGGTAGAGATAAGGTCTACGAAAGGCGGCACTGAGCAGTTTCTTCTTTTTAAGTGTAAAAAATTGTATAGTTGTAAACCGCTCGATGTATTACCGACCTTGCCTAATGTACAAAACATAAATCAATGGATGAACAAATCATTTATCCATCCATATATATCTTAGTAAAGTCAAATCATTTATCCAATTTATTTGCATAGATAATGTAGATAATTGAAATCAATTAAATAAGAATTATCATCTCCGTGTATTCGTTTATCCATTATATTTGATTTGAAATCCAATTCACAAGTACTTGAAATTTTTTAGTAAGGAAACATAATTAGATAATAAGGAAACATGGTCTTAGTATTATTTTCAAATACTTAAACATCGACCTAATTTTCTAATTTATAATTTAATTTATTTGATCAAAAGGACACTTGTCGCTTTAAGACAATGCTACGTATCGTTAAATAAAGGCTAAAATCCTGTTTTAGTTTATTGGTAGATAAGTCTTACAAAAAGCTTTTCAAAAATACCATTGGAGATGCTCTTATATTGGAATACAATCTTTTGGTTCAATTTTAGTATCCAAACATATGTTTAACTAGTTTTTTATCCGGGCGTTGCCCCGGAGAACTTAACAATACATAAAATTTGTGACGCGTATAAGGTGGTTGATACATATAAATGATAAACGTATATTACAAAAGGATATTATAAATATTAAAAGTACAACACGAAAAATTAAAAGTGATGCAAAAGTCTATTTAAAAGGTATAAATAAACTCATGACCATCTTTTACATCAATTAACTTTACAATAATAATCTACACCACTCGCCGTTGCCGCCATCACCAAACCACCCTCACTAACACTATTGTCGCTGCATCGTGTAAACATACATAGCATTACCCAAAAGTTTGGTGGTAAAAGTTAAAAACACATAAAGCTTACTATAAGGGTAGAAAGTAAAAAAAAATGGGTAGTCAAGGTTGGAAAAATCCAATAGTTTGATGATAAAAGTTAGAAACCCTAAAAGTTTATATAAGGGTTAACCGTAAATAAGTTTAAAAAAACGTAAGTAAGTCAAAGAATCAGGTGGTCAAAATAAAACCCAGAAACCCGGCGGTGCAAGTGGAAATAAAGACAGACAAAGTTTAGAGACAGAAAAAGGAATTCAAAAAGTTATGGTGAAACCGTAAGTAAATCCAAAAAGTTAAGTGGTGAAAGTTATTACTAAGAAACCTGAGGGATTTAAAGTGGAAATTTAAAAAAGAAATATTAAGAGACAAAAATAGGAAATCAAAAGTTGGGGGTAAAGTTAAAAGCTTAGAAACTTTGGGCGTTAAAAGTGAAAATTAAAAAGAGTGAGTTGAAGGGACAAAAATAGAAAATAAAAAAGTTTGGTGAAAAAGTTTAAAAGATAGAAATCATAAGTTGGGGCTTAAAATTAAAAGCTTAGAAACTTTGGGCGTTAAAAGTGAAAATTAAAAAGAGTGAATTGAAGGGACAAAAATAGAAAATAAAAAAATTTGGTGAAAAAGTTTAAAAGATGAAAACATTACTATTCCTAAGGTTTGCTCGGGGTCGAAGTTTTTGCTTGTTTTTTGTAAGGTATGTATGCGTCGTTACAACGTAAACTCTAAAGCCTGAATTACATAACAGTTATTGGCCGTCATTGTAAAGGGATATAGTTGTTTATCTTCCAGAGCAAGTTATGGTGATACATACATAACGTACAATACGGAAGCGTATAATAAAGCAAAAAAACTATAACACTAAAAGTACTGCGTTACGACACAACTTAAATATACTTTTTATATACACTGACGTACTATATTTTACTTTGCCAACCGAACAATCGTAAATTATATGTAAAAAAAGATATTAGTTTTTAATTGTGTCCAATTTTCAATTTTAATCATCATAACCGTCGTAATCCTAAATATAATTTATCGATACCAAACTCACTAATCGTAATATATGACTAAACAAAAATAATGTGTGAGCTTTTGAAAAAGGTTTTTTTTTTTTATCATTTGGTTGAAAGTTGTATATAAAAGATACCTTGTACGAAGATAAAATAAAAAAAGATATAGTAATTTTATAAGCACAAATTCACGTGACACTTCTGACTTTGAACTCTAAAAACATTACCAAGAACTATTGGAAATGACAACACAACACCCAGTAATAATACATTTATAGTACAACTACTCCACATTGCTATTTTAAACAACACGTATTGTATCTCACCCGTTTCTGATATCTACTACCCATCACTATATCAAAACCATTTCTTTTGATCAAATTGGGAGATCGAAATTATCACCTATTCGTCTTTAATATCTTGTTTTTCATTTTTCTCTTGTGGTTGAAGTACTTCACCATTTTTTACATTCATGCTTAAACAACCCATTTTATGACCACAACCCACAACCCTGACTGCCAGCTTGCCACACCACCACCACATTCTTCATTTTTTTTCTTTTGAGAAATTTTATTTTGAGTCATCGTTGTTGAAGAATGATGATAATACTATATTCGTAGATCTTAGTTGTTGCTTGTTTGAAGACGGGGTTAGGAAATGAACGGGCGGAAGATGGTGGCTGGTCGAAGGTGACGATGACAGCGGCGACGACATAGTTTTTTTAACATGTAAGAGTATTGTTCATGATGATTTAGGGTTTTTATTTTCATGTTGATGTTGATGATGATAATATATCAGTAAATCACGATGGAGGCTTCACGACCCATTGTATAGCTGTACATCTTCTATTGTGACCTTTCTGTTATATATTCATATTTTTAATTAATATGAAAAGTTAAAAAATAAAAGGAAAGACACGTGTAAGGCCATGATTGGAGGACTTAGCTACAGTGTTCCCCTCACATGACCGAAATTGTTATAATATAACTAGAATTGTTACCCGTTGCAGCGGTCTTTAATCAGTTATTCAAAGAATTTGACATATTTTGTAGTGCCTTATAGAGTTATTGTTGTAAGTTGCAACATTATTTTTTAAGGGGTGTTTGAAATTGTGTTTTGTAATGTTTATCTATTTATTACGTTTGTAAAATATATATGAATAATAAAAAGTCTTTAATTGAAAAAGTGATTAATCGAGAGAAAACAAAATTCTTAAAAAAGCAAATACGTGTAAACCTTTTCAAAACGCAGTTTAACAAAAACCAAATCCATTAAAAACGCAAAGCAGGGTTGAATTAAGCGGTTAACACAACATTTACATTTCGAATGCATAAAAAACACAAAACCAAACCCTTCCTATGTATGTAGCCTTTTACTCTAATTAAAAGAAAAAAACAATAATAACAATTGAATTCACTTTTGGGCCTCACGTAATATATTCAAAAGTTATCTTAAATTAAACCGAAAACAAAAAATTGAATTCACTTTTACAGCTGAAGGTTGCGTACTCCAAAATTCCATTTAAATCAATTAATTTTGACCAAATGACTTATACTCTCCTTGGTGAACTAACCGGTAACCTCCTATTTCAGTTAACACACACACATGTGACTCAACCAAACACCTTCTTCATCAAGAAGCAGTGGTAACACCATCGGTTCATCGTGTCTCCACGACAGTTAAAACCTCCGGACAGCGCGACGATGGTTTTGGGGACACTATGGAGTCGACGGCGTGAGCCAGCTCCGGCGAAAATGTTTTGGCTTTGGTGATAGTGTTTTTCTGTTCATTTTTACTTTTTTTATGGATTTTTTTATTTTTATCCTCAGATTTGGTGTGTTGCATGTAATTTTTTTAATTGAATTTTGAAATAAAGCAACAGACTTCTCCAAATCTAAGCTTTGTTTAAAGTTGGGTTATTATCGGCAAAATAGCTCCGGCGGTCAGCTCTATAATCAATTAATTTCTGGTCCGAACACCGGTTTCCGACACAACCGGCAGCCTACTCAGTCGAGAGCAGAAAAGAGAAAAAAGATTGGGAAGAAAAGGGGAATGGGTAATTGATGCCGACGGTGGAAGAGGGGTTAGTTGGTTTAAGTCGGTGGATAAAAAAAAAATTGCTACAGTAACGTGCACTAGTGCCAGGATCCACGGGAATTGTATTTTAGTTTTTCATATTTTTTTTTAAAAAGTATATAAAAAATTCACTCGAGTAAATATATTGAACCTAGTGTAAGTTTGCATTTAATAACTACATACGGAGTCAACTATTATAATAAAGCGCATATCGTATTTTATTATTGATAAGCATAAGCCATACAATAATCATAATCGAAGTAGACCACAAGTCATACAAAATCGTTCCCGTTAAACAGAAACAGAGTTGGGCACTACCTGATATACAAGTAGTACAAATCCGCACAAAATAAAGTATAATATCCGCACAAAATTTGTCCGAACGGACTATATAATAATAAACCGTAGTGCTAACATCACGTACGTACGGCCCAAGGCCTAAAAACAACAACTTAGCTTTTTTTTATTAAATAGCAGAAACACTACTAGCTATATATAAATTAATTAAAGTCGATTTGAAGGACCAACAAATTTGTTAGGACGTGATACTCGACGAGCCAAGATTTGCAAGTCATGTCCGAGCTTGTGTAATTTCAATTTCATAAGTAGCGAGTCACGTTCGAGCTCTTGTAATCTCGATTCCCACATCGCCCTCTCAACAGGGTTGAGCTTGATCCGCGTCGGTGGAACATTGTTTTTTGACATTATTTCTAATCTAACTGTTAATTGGTAAAGAAAAAGTATAGATATAGATATACTATATGTAGAGCTGATGTGGTGTCAAGTATATTTATAACAAGGAATGATCGAATAAAGTAAGACAAAGATATTGTATGTATCATGTAATGCTGCTTAGTGTCATAACTATATATAATGACGGGGCTAGTCTCGTTATAGGCTGATTAGGGTAGACCTAATGACGGGATACACCCTGTGAACGCCACCTGCTCTTGGTGAATCATTACATATAGTCACCTCATCCCATCAACTGATCCAAATGATCAATCGGAACATCTAAAGAAAATTGTTTGTTCACTTAATTTATGGCACAGGGTAACACCACCAGGCAAAAGTCAACCCGACCAAGGCATTAGCGGCGACGTCGCCGCTAATACTCTGACACTGACAGGGGCCCCGCTAATTTCTCTGCCAGATTTACCATTACAGACATGGGGGGCCCGCAGTATTAGCGGCGACGTCGCCGCTAATACTCTCTCTGGTGCAGTATTAGCGGCGACGTCGCCGCTAATAATGCCTCTGGTGGGGTTACACTTTTTTGCCTGGTGGTGTTACACTCCTCGAATTTAATATAGTGTGATAGACAATAGAAAAAAAAAAGCATATAAATAAAGTTAAAAAGCGAAAACAAGAAAAACCTTTATATTAAAGGTTATGATAATACGTACAATATAAACGTCTTATTGTAGAGAGAAATTTTTATGAATAATAAAAAAAAAAAAGCAAGTACATATAAACGTCTGTTAAAAGAGAGTTCACGTGTCTGACACTTGATAGGTAATATCGTAATTTGGCTTAGAGTTATTACAGAAATCGTCTCTATCGTGCATCGCCACTGACAACTTTCGTCCCTATCTTTTATATATTACAGTTTTGGTCCAAAAAGTTTATACGAAATATTTATAATTAACAAAATATTATCATAAGTATTGTTTAATTTAATTGATTTCCAAGCAATTTTGTTTTCTAAAAGTGATCTAATTTTCAAACACATACATGCATCTATACATTTGAAGAAAAAAAAACCTATACGTACAAACACAGAAATGTGGATATAGAAAGGAAGGAAAACAAAAAATCATCAATTAAATTGGAGTAAATTACAAATTTGGTCCCTGTCGTGGGTCAAAAATTACCGTTTTCGTCCCTACCTTTCATATATTACCGTTTTGGTCCAAAAAACTTTGGTCCGTCAACGCTTTTGGTCCAATTCTTTAAACGGACGTTAAACACCCATCACGTGATCTGCACGTGATGGGTATTTTAGTCTTTTCATTAGCACAGGGACGAAAACGGTAATTTTTGACCCACGACAGGGACCAAATTTGTAATTTACTCTATAATGATAGTATGTGATAATCCTAGCCTACCACTTTTTCTCCCACACTTCTTCAACTCTCACTCTCACTTTCCTCTCTCTAGAACCGGCCTCCCTCCCCCTCACTCTACTCTCTCTCTTCGATTTCTTCAAGATTTTGTAAGAAATATCTTAGATCTATACAAATAAACGATTGTTAAGCCTAAATCTTTATGAAAAACACAATATATACGTATGTATATACACGGATCTGTCGATTTATAAGAAAAACGAGATGGTTTTCACTAAAACTATAAGAAGCCGACATATATATGTTGTTAATCACTAGATCGGGTAAGTTGAGGGTAAGATCCGTTCGGTTTTTGTGTGTTTGGGTCATATAAAACTCGATTTGGCCGAAAATCTCTTTTTTTCTCCTTTTCTTTCTCGTGAAATAGATCTAGATCTTAAAGGTGAACAAATCTAAGGTGATAGTTTGTATGTATAATGTTTCTTCTTTTTATTGTTTGTTTTATTTTTTTACAGCTTTAATGTTTCTTTCAATTATTCTTATATATATATGTATACTAACAGAAAGCATGTAGCTTTTTTAGATTTTTTTTTAATATAAATCTTGTAATTCTTATTATATTTATATATTATTTGGTTTTACTTTTTAATATATATCTTATTCATGTTCTTTTCTTGAATAGATATAGAAGACAGCAGGAGGTTGTGATTGGCATGAGGTGATAGCAAGCATAAGGCTTTAGTTTAGTTTTATTATATTTATATATTATTTGGTTTTACTTTTTAATATATATCTTATTCATGTTCTTTTCTTTAATAGATATAGAAGACAGCAGGAGGTTGTGATTGGCATGAGGTGATAGCAAGCATAAGGCTTTAGTTTAGTTTTATTTAATAATTTTTTTGTGTTTGATTTAGTTTTAATATCTTATTTACTTTTATTATCTGTTTTTTTGTCGACATCAGCAAGGGGGGGATAAATTTGAATTGGTTTTTGATTGTATAGAGATTGAATTTGATGTTGCAAATGATATTGTATTTATTATTGTATAAATGAATATTATTTTATGTAAGTGAGATTTATTGGGTTGAATATTGTTATGAATGAGATTTTAAAAGTATGGTCCTAAAAAAGACATTCGAGACAAGTTGAGTACTTTCCAATCAAATAGCCCTAAAGAAAATATAGGGGGAAAAAATGTTAATTTAAAAATATAAAACAATATCTAGTTCGAGTAAATTACAATTTTGGTCCCTGTCGTGGGTCAAAAATTACCGTTTTCGTCCCTGTGCTAATGAAAAGACTAAAATACCCATCACGTGCAGATCACGTGATGGGTGTTTAACGTCCGTTTAGAAAATTGGACCAAAAGCGTTGACGGACCAAAGTTTTTTGGACCAAAACGGTAATATATGAAAGGTAGGGACGAAAACGGTAATTTTTGACCCACGACAGGGACCAAATTTGTAATTTACTCTAAAATATATAATTTGACTAACAATATTAATGACTGCATTCTCTTTCTCTCTTCTTCTTTTTCTAAGTACATCACACCAAACAAACAAATATATCAACATAATCACCATATTCATATGTTTTTAAATATGTATAGATGGATAGTTCCCTTCTTCCTGAACCCTCTTGTGAACATATCTCTTATTAAAAATTTAACCCATAGATCTAAACACGAATTCCATATCCAAAAATCTATAGATACGAAATCAAACAAGGTCAGATTTGTTGGAGATGGGGAGGCGTGATAGTAGATAAAACTTTGATGGCGGCACAGTGGTGGGAGCCGATTTATGTTTTGCCAGTTCAAGGAAGAGGACTTTCTTTTTTTGGATCATTTTGTTAGAAGCAGAAATTTTGAGATGATTATATAAGAACCCTAATCATTTTGTATAAATTTTTTGGGTAAAATTAAAAAGGTAGGCAAAATAACTACTCTGTATATTACTCCTCACATATAGTTAGGCTCTATTGACTACATTAATCAGAATTCAAAAGACGACGAAGGATTGAGAAAGAGCAGCTTGGATGAATAATTTTCAAATAAACGGCACAAAAAACACAGATACGATGAACTCAGTTTCTCTCCCTTTTAAGGTTACCAACATCATATGTTTGTACATTATAGCAGGTGAACTAAAACATTAGGCAAAATGCAGTTGACACTTGTATACCTGAGCACATTGATGTTTCTAAGAAAAAAAATGGTGCCGCCAGAAAATCCGCTAGTTAGCATGAAGTTCAAGAAACATTTTCAGCTTCTGTACAAGAAGCTCACGACTTCCATAGAGAGGCCTACCATTAGCGATCCAATCCTTCTCAAGCAATCCACCTTTATAACTAGTAACCATTTCATATTCAAAACTTGAAACGATTTGGTAGATTGAAGTCCTGAGAATGTCAGCCATGGAATAGGCTTTTGAGTAGTGAGGCCCCTCCTTTTTATTTGTTGCAATACCATTTGTCTCTGTTTCTCTCCTTGCAGGACTCAGTGCAGCCCATTTGATGGTTGCAGGCCCGGTTAAATATTGGTTCGATGACTGGATGTTGGTCTTCTTCCCCATTAAACATTCAACAGCTAATAAACAGGACAAAAGGGTGGAGATTGTAGCAGCGTTGCAACCAAAGAGTTGAGCAACCCCAAAACGATCTTCTTTGTGAGAACGTGTAGTCAGTGAAGACGCAATCCGAGCACACCATGCACATACCTGCAGAGTCGAATTAGTCAGCTACAGAGACATAAATGATATATGAAGTAGATGTGGCAAAACAGATGACCTAAGCGAGTTGGAAACCCACTCGGAACAAGTCTTCTTATACTGGTCAAGATGGGTCAGATCATGTAAATATGTGATCGACCCACATATATATTATTGTCCAAGTTTCCTACGTTTTAAATTAATGATTATTGTGTATGCGGTTGCATGCATTGAAACTAAATTGTAGGTAATTTCAACCTAGTAAACTCATTAGTAATTGTTTTCTTTTCTTTTTTTCCTAATAAAGCAATCCAAGGAACTGACACATTAAAGGTAAAGCATAACCTAAATTGACCCATTCGTAGAAAAATGGGTCAAACTGCGACATTCAAAAAGAAACAAGACAGTCACAATGCCACTTCACTAACAAATCCTACGCCAGACCACTTTGTTTAGCAACTATCTGTGGTATTAAGCATTTCATAACATGCAAGATATTCATCTGCTCTCTAACTTGGAGAAGTCTCTCCGATAAATTAAGTAATTGCATCTGTAAATAATGAAACTAGTTCTTTAAAATTTAAGCATGTAAAAAAGATATATCATCAGGATACTTTGATGTCATTTCTTTATACTATACACACAATTACATTATGCCAGAGCTACACAACAACGGCCAACCACATGACCATGTTGAGCCTAACTTTCACCTCCAAGCCTCCAACACCCCGCTATAGGATCAACTTTGTAAGTTTCTAAAGAATCCAGAATCCTATATAAATTTCCAGAAGTCACTAGACAACTATGCAAGTTTTACTGCAAGTATGTGATTTTCAATTTTCAACATTCGAAGGATTGTCTTTCAGAAGGCAAGCAGGGTAGTATCATAAGTTCTTGCAAATCTTAAAGACAGTTACTAAAATTGTAAACACCAAGGAAATATTGTTCAAGTTTCAGCAACTCAAAGGGCAAGTTTGTTTTATTTATAACATCTGAGTTATTTCTATAACTGTCTATTCCAAGTCCCCCCTCCCCCCTCCCTAAGCACTACAAGTTCCACAGTTCAAATTTCTACTACATTTGCTGATGATAATTCACGTGCTAAAAAAGGTCCACTGTATAAAAAGTTATTCCTTCTCTATACATTCGATGAGCTACGAATGCAAGTCCAAAATCAATTTCAAATAAGGTGCTCAAAAATCTAAAGGGTAACTTAATGTGCAGGGGGTTTAACATAGTTCTTTTGGGGATTCATAATGTGTCCGTATCTCTATATATGCATATAACTAGGAAGTTAACCGCGCAAGGAGTCGGTGGCGAAATGTGATGTGTATGTTTGTGTGTTTATGAGGGATATGTGTGTGTTTAAATGTAACAAGTGTATGTAATGAGATGTGGAAGGGAAATGTGTAGAGATGAGCGTTTAGGGAAAATATGGTAGAGAACCAGAAATTTCAAATTAGAAATGGGGGGAAATAATTGCATTGATTTTCTCCTTAATATTAAAGGCCCATAATACCCCTCCTTAATCTTAAACTCAATGCAAGTCAACCTCGTGGAATTTAGAGGGTAAATGCATTATACATATTCATACAATATGTATAACTTCTAATCAAAACAGTCAGCAACATTATGTGGCCCAACAAGATCCAAATACTACTTCTTACATTCTTACTGGTTGGCTTCTAGAATGTAATAGTTTATCTTAAAACTGTAAATGTTAATTGTATGAGAATACATATGTGTTAGTCTAAGTAAGCCAGTATCCAAAACAAATAAGATGTTTTTTCCTCTTAAAGAATATTTAAACAGACATTATAGTTGTAAGAGAATGTATATCTGTATTTTAAGTAAGCCAGTATCCATAACTAATGAGATGCTCTTTTCTCTAAGGGATATTTAAAATAACACACAAGGCTGTAGAGCAGAAATATAAGAGGTGGAACTTGTGACACCTCTACTTACCGGTATACAGTTTGGTTCGTGTTTATCTCAAACGAATATCAAAAAGTTCAGACAAAAAGCAACGGTGAGTTACACCAAACAAGTATATAACGGGCAGAAAGAATTAACTTATGCTTGTAATTATATTGTTTCTCTGTTAATTATTCGTATAGCTTTTTTATAAAAGCAGACAAAAAGTTTGAGGTCAACTTGTCCTGCTCAGCCTGGTCTAGGATAACTCATTCTAAACCGTAGCCATTTTGACCACTTTCTAGGCATCTCTGAAAATTAGAAGATTTATAAAATGCAACTCTGATGTGAAGCATATCACTTTTACCTGTAAACTACTTGTCATTTACCTCTATAAAATCCATCTTTTTAAAGAGGACGTAAAATATGTTCAGAACTGTGTAATTATATACCTATTAATTCTGCAATTTTCCAAACCCCATTAGCATTAACCTATTCGAGTCTCGTATCTCCACAAAAGCAATCCTACATTTGTATATATGTGAAGCAATGGCTGTAATATTGACACATCTACAAAAGAATGGGTTGAACTCGATTGAGCCTTATGTAAAATGGGTCAGATTGGTCATTTAAATAAAAGGTAAAAGAAGAACTGGTCAAAAGTTTGGTTATAATTCGTTCAAAGTCTATTTTTATTTACATACCTTTAATGCATCCATAGTACAAAAAATTAAAATTTTCTTGTACCAATACTGTCTCTATAATCACATTTAACGCATTTAAAATTTAGGAACATGGATCATTTGTTTGCAGGTGATCAAACCCGGCACAGAGAGCTTGAACACGTACACACACACACCACCTTTTTTTTTAACTTAAAAGTGATAGTAATTACCTGAAAATCATTAAATGGTTCATGGAGTCCTGAAGCAGTTGACGAACGTAACTGACTAGACAATTGGAATGATTTCTCAGAGGATGTTCCCGGCCCTTCACTCAAATCCAAGGTGAGCCGTTCCAGAGGCTTCAGGCATGCAGCTATCACTTTTTTGTAGGTCTCGCCAGTTTCTTCAAAAAATGCAGCTCGGCGCCAGCTATCAACATTACTCTCACTCACCATGCAGAGATCAAGATAAGCAAGATGACGCATAAATGATCTTGGACTTGTCTCTTCAAGAGCTGCTAGAAGATGATCACTTGGGTTTGTTTCTGCTGCTGCTGATCCCTTTGGCGGAGCAAATACATATCTCTTTGTAAGAAAAACCTGCGATGCCCAAATTTACAAATTAGTAAACGTCTTGAACTACTTCAGACAATAGCATCAAATAAAAGTGGAAGAAAGGCTAATACTAGAGGTCAATTTCAACCCACATGAATGGGTTCATTTTGAATGTTACTTAACTCAATGGGGTCAAATCAAATAAATACCTAAAAAGGGACAGGTCGAAAGTCACTTAATGTTCAATATGAATGCATACAACCTTTTATTTTTTCAAAATTTAAAAATATATTGTACAAATATTGCAATTGTAATTATAAGTTTAGTATGGAACTTTAAAAAAAGTTCAAACAAGCGTTTCCGGGTCACCCAACCTGGCCCATGTTTACCCTTACTAAAATGACCTGTTTCAACCCGAATAGTTTTGACCTATTAAATGACAAACCTATCTTGTCCCTGCTAGTTAATACAAAAGAAAACATCTGAGCATTTAAACCTGCAGCAAATGGCGATTTAGCTCCCAACAGAGGAACACCACGCAGGATGCCAAATAGAAGACAATCTGCTCGGCGACAAGACCTCCCACTACCAGTTGATCCTTGTCCTCACTAATGAAAAACGACAGCACTAATGAGACTAGGTACCCAGCACTTGAAAGCCTAATGCCTCTAATCATTGCCTTGCGAACACCCATTTTGTAGCTGAAGAAAAGAGGACGCTGTCAACATGAACATGAAGCATCATCAAAAGAAAACTCTAGTAAATACTAAATACAGATCTCGATATTTTGCAATTGGACTTACAAATGATAGTACAAAATTCAACATAACAGTGAACAAGAATCCAATCCCTCTAACAGATAAGTAAAGATGATATACACCACACAACTAATCATGGTATGTTTGAGGATGTTTGTATGCATATACTGAGAGTGATTATGTGATGGCGGATGGCCTATAAACAGAGTAAGAAACCCTTCCATACGAAATCATGGTACACGTGATAAATTGATGATACTTGGTCGTGCTTCTACTGATTAAAAGTAGTATACTTTTGACATCGACAAGTATTTGGCGAAATCTTATTATGTAAGGATGTAACTACTTAGAAAAGAGTATACATAATATTATTATGCAGCAACTAGCCAACTAGTATGAAACTGAAATACTTAGCTAACCATGCATAGAAGTTTAACCAAACACTAAGAAACCAGATTAATCAAACTATAATGTCAAAATGTGCTTCCAAACACCCTCTAACAGTTTATTCCACATGCTTAGGCATTACAAAAAAACCAACATTAACCTCAACCAAAAAAACTAGTCGAAAACATATAAAACTCCATATAATTAGCTGATTCAAAAGCTCCCTGATCCTTTGAAGAAGACCATAAACTTATATAAAAGATTTTTACTTGAAACCGCTTCAGGTAAAAAGTATCATAATATCATCCTTCTAAGCACTTGGTGGATGTTTGGAATTGCATTTGCAGGAGCATTTACAAAATGCAGATTTCAACCTACTTTATCACAATTGGGAGAAAAAACAGATAATCATTCTTTTATGATTATTCGAATTTAGCAAAACGCCATAATCAGATAGTCTCTACAAATCACAATCCCAAACACCCTATAAGCCACAAGCTTCCTAATGGCTTATACTTTAAATGTGCTCGTACATAATTAATAAACTACAGTAACATCAACTCTTCAAAATGGTTAAACAAGTAAAACGGGTAAATTAAGAGGGACGTCTGTTAAGGCTACCAAGCAAAGTCGAGCCTTTGGCTGTGATATAAGTGGCCTAACCGACATTCTTGTGGCCATTTTCTAGACTTCTTTCCTACCATCCCAACCTTATCCTACCAGTTAAACACATATATGGAAATAAAGTCAATATAAACTACTAAATACACAACATTCCACTTCAAGTATATAAAACAAGTAAAACTGTAAAAGTATGTATTTTTTAAAGGTTTTCGTTTAGCAAATGTCATAACAAGATAATCGCCCAAATACACACCTAAACACCTCCTTAAACCACAAGCTTCCTAATACATTAAAGTAGACGATTAAACGCATATAAACTACTAAGTACACAATATCAAAAGTAAATGTATAAAAAAGGGTTTAATAATAAATCACCTGAACAATGGGGAAATCCAAAACCCATTTTCTTGTAAACACAAAATGCAACCCATAACCAAACCCAAGAACAAAACCCTTCAACCCCAACACACCAAAAACCTTAAAACCCGACAAACAAACAACGCCGAAAAAGCACGAAACCCCACAACAAATTAAAAACAACAAAAACCCAAAACTAACCCTAACCCTCTTCTTAAAATCATGGGGCAATGGCTGACCACCATAAACAAACACAAGTTTAATCAACCCAAAAAAAAGTTCACTAATTGAAACCCCATTAACATACTGAAAAGAAGAAACAAGAAAAAGTGAAGTTGAGAATATAACGAGTGAAAAATTGAAGAAAATGAAGGAAAGAAAAGAAGATATGAAGTGGGGTTTTGAAGATGATAAAAATGGTGAGATAATTAGGGTTTTGGAAAGGAAGTAAAAGAGGGTGGAATGGAATGATTGCCAGATTAGAAAAGCAAGAAATCTGTGTTTGGTGATAGTGTTGTGATGGGGATTTACTGATGTTCGGATCATTACTAATATGTTAAGTTGTGTTTGGTTGGTTTTATGGTGATTTTTAAGGATTGGTTTTATTAGGGTTTTGAGGAACAAAGTGGCAATGGGCGGGAAGAAGGAATGGTGTTGGTGGTGTTAATGACAACGGAGCTTGTTTTTCTACCGATAAAGAGGAATAGCATAGCTATCCAATACTTACTGCCTAGGTATATATATCAAAAAATCATCTATATCTATAGTCGCTTATAAAAAAAAATTTGCTTAACTTTTACGTCCCCCAATTATTGTGTTGCAACTTTTTCATTCAACTGAAATAATTTTCTGTAAGTTTGACGGGTTGTATGACCGTACCGTCGTCGTTAATTTATCATGATACATAATATATTTAATTTTATAAATGGTAAATGGTCAAAGAGGGCTTCTAAGGATTTTCTATTGACCTTCAAGCACCACAACGTCCTAAGGATTAGTGAATATGTATTTTCACTAATCGACTAAAACAATATCTAACACATCAAGTTGGGTTTGTTATCACTTTTAATCATAGAATCAATGGGAATGACGAAAAGTGAAAGAAAAAAAAACTAACGAATCTGGGCAAGTTAACGAAAAAAAAGAAAAAAAAACTAACGAAAAGTTAACGGAAAAAAACTAATGAAGTTTGACGTGGTGACCAAAAGTGAAAAAGAGTGACAAGTTTAAAATATTTCTTTTAGTTTTTTGAGTTTATTGACTAAAAATGCAAAATGACCAACTTCAAGAACTAAAATCACAATTTACCCTAAAATCAAAGTAATACTCGAAACTTAACTATACTATTTATCTGTTACATACCATTTTAATTTTTGTTGTTAATATATAACTATGTATAATAAATAAAATCTCGATTTCATTCCAACGATGTAAAACCGAAACCGACAATAAACTTAACATGGACCGAACTAACTTACCATTTAGCACTGGATCAGCTTTTGGTCCGATCCACAATGTCTATGGTTTTGTCCGGTTCTTGGACTGTTTTTTTTTTTTTTTTTTGAAAAGTAATAATACACTACTCCAGAATTACAGAGTAGCTAATGAGGTAGGGAGTAAACCCTAACCTTAATTTATATATAGATAAAGTGGATCGAGACCTCAAGGAGGGAAGGGATCGAAAAGGAAGCAGCCAAGAACCATTTATACATATTTATGTATATATATATCGAGAGTGAAAGGAAGGAAAGGAGGTGAAGAAAGTTCACTCCGGAAGAAAGTTCACTCCGGGAGAAAGTTCACTCCGGAAGGAAAGTTCACTCCGGGAAGAAAGTTCACTCCGGAAGGAAAGTTCACTCCGGGAAGAAAGTTCACTCCGGAAGGAAAGTTCACTCCGGGAAGAAAGTTCACTCCGGAAGGAAAGTTCACTCCGGGAAGAAAGTTCACTCCGGGAGGAAAGTTCACTCCGGGAGGAAAGTTCACTCCGGGAAGAAAGTTCACTCCGGAAAGAAAGTTCACTCCGGGAAGAAAGTTCACTCCGGAAGAAAGTTCACTCCGGAAGAAAGTTCACTCCGGAAGAAAGTTCACTCCGGGAAGAAAGTTCACTTCGGCCGAGAATAACTCTTGGTGAGAACGAATCTCGACGAGAGTGAAGAGAAGAAAGAGATATCCGAGAGTGAGTAGTGGGACCCAGCCGAGAGTAACTCTTGAGGAGAGAGAAACCAGAGTGAAAGTTAACTCCTTCCTTGAGTGTTTCCTTAACTCCCTCCTGGAGTATATGTAGCGAGAGATATGCTCCCTTGAGGAAATCAGTCGAGAGTCATATATATACATATGTATGTCTCCTCTTGACCTAATAAAAATGAATATGGTCCACGACAGCCCAGCAAGAGCCCCACAAGGCCGAAAGCCATGTCGGAGGTGAACCTTGAGAAGCCTAGTCGAGAGTAGATGCAAAAGGAATCTCCCACCTCTCATTATTTACATGTGGGATATAAACACATGTCTCTATAAATATGTTTAATTTCCCAGCGCTTATATAAGTATATATACGAATATACTTATGGTCGGGAAACCTCTCCTTGAAAATATCAAGAATGACCAAGGAATACGATGACGTGGCTATGACCACTCTCCTCGACACACTTGTCATAACGTCTCTCTTGAAGGTTCTATTCCTCGTCATTTTGGGTCAGGTCCTAATAATGAAGGCCCAAATCTGACAGGCCCATGTACGAAGTTACCCTAATTTGTACAGCCTATAAATACCCAATCATTGGGTGTCAGATGAAAAAGATTCATTGATTACAAAATTACACACATTCCATTCTCTCTCTCAAAACTCTCAATCAATCATCATCAAAATCATCAGAATCATACATATTTAATATCCTCCAAAGATCGATACATCTCTTTGGGAAAACCATTATTCACCTTAGATTCGCGAAGAATTTAGTAGGTTTGCACTACATAGTAGGAGATTATAATGGTTTTCATGGTTAAACCCCTTTTGTGATTGAGTTTGACAATTCATGCTCAAACATTGGCGCCATCCGTGAATTTACTGATCACTGGGCGGTTTTTTGTTGTTACAAAGCTAAAAATCATCTTTGTTCTTGTTGATTTCTTGTTTGTTTCTTAGCTTCAAATGGCTGAGGAATTTACTCCTGTTTCTCAAGTTATACCTTCTGGGTTGGGGAGGGGTGTTGATGGAGATGATTCTTCAATTATGAATCTGGAAACTTCTGAAATATGTGAGATTCAAAATACCTCAGGAGAAAAATTTCCAGATTTTGGTCCTAGATCTAGTGAAGTGGTAGTTAATGCAACTAATGTTGTTTCTGGTGGTGGATCTAGGTTGCCACCCAAGGTAAGCTTTGCATCTAGCCTTGGGTCTGGTAGTGTTAGTGTGGGACCACTTTTCTCTACACCTTCACCCTCTGTATCTCCCTTTGTATCTTTATTTACAACACCCCCAACTGGTACATCTCCCTTCACTATGCTCTCTTCGGGTCCTAGTCAGTTGAGTTCTCAGATAACTAGCTTGACTAGCCCACCCATGACTGGAGGCCAGACATCCTTGCAATCTATGGCTAGCTCCTCTCAATCTGTGACTATCCAGGAGAGCCATTTGTTGGAATTGATAAAGCTAGCTGCCAAGAACACTCAGCAAGTGCAAGCTCCACCACCTCCTCCAACCGATTGGTTTTCTCAACTCTCTGCTGCGTTAAAGCCAGCTCCGCCTCAGCCAGCCCCACAACCCGCTCCACAGCCTACGGGCATGGAGTCCATAATGAAGTTGTTGGTAGACGAGATGAAAAAGCAAAAGCCAGTCGAGCCTGCTCCTGAGCCAGTCAACCCAGCAAAAGAGTTGTTAAAAATGCTAAAAATTGCAGCAGGGGAGGAGGTTGATGGGCAATTGATGTGACCAATTTATACCCATCGCCCACATCGTTATTGGCCTTTTTATTATATGTTTTAGTCGATTTTGCTGGCATTTGGCGCGTTTATGGGTTTTGTTAGTGGTTTCAGGTTCTAAACAGGTGACGTTTCCATTTGGTGCAATTTCGAGTAACTTTGAGGCCATGTAGTTGATTGGAGAGTTCGAGAGATGTTAAAGGTGAAAAGAGATAGAGAATATGCCAAAGTTGATGTGTGGCTTCGGACCAGTGTATTCACACTGCGACGCAGTGGTGAGGTTACTATCCCACTGCGCCGCAGTCATCCTTGGGGAATTATGCTTCGAGTCCAGTATATTTGCACTGCGACGCAGTGGGGGTGATCAAGGCCCACTGCGCCGCAGTCAGCCAGTGGAAGAAGGGGAGTGTTCAACCAGTAAGATAACACTGCGACGCAGTGGGCAAGTTTGCCTTCACTGCGCCGCAGTCGGCTGTGACAAAAGAGCATCATTGGCAGTATGAAAGCACTGCGCCGCAGTGGGGGCATTACACGCCCACTGCGCCGCAGTGAAGGGACGGATCTGAAAGGTTTTTGGGCAGTTTTTGCACCAAAATGATGGGAGGTATAAATAGAAAAATAACCTAGTTCCCAAACTATCAAAATTTCTTTCTAAGGGCTGCACTTCAAGGAACTCTTTCAAGGATCAATTCAAGATTTCAACATCTTCCGATTCATTGAAGATTCACGTGCACCCACTTAGATCGTATCTATTTTATTGTCTTGCAATTTCTATTCCGCAAACAATTGGTACATCATGTTCTTCCTTTACTTTGATAGTTATTTCAATTTGATTATGATTGGCTAATACTTCAATCATCCACCTTGATGTAACTAGACGAATGATGTGATTGCTTAATATTTTAATTCAAGAGTTGATTTCAATTATCGTTGTGTCGTGATCTTGATGATTTAATTCCTTTATTTGTATTAATTTGATATTGGTGGCATGTGTGTTCTTCGTTAGTGGTACTAGTCGAATGCATATGTGATTTTCAACGGTTGCTTGTCTATGAGCAATTATCACTAGTTCATGGTATGATAGTGAATGTCAATTTAATAAAAGGAATAATTTTGTCAACGTGTTGAGAAACGGTTGGTGGTACCACGTTTTAATTCACATAGGCACGATTGGTAATGTGTTAATCAAGCAAACTAATTGTTGGTAAGGTTGTCTAGGCATTGGTGGTACCGGATTGGTTAATTAAACTAGCAACTTAGGTGTTTGGGTGATTTGTGAGCGGTTGGTGGTACCACGCGAGCATTTTATTCTTTCACGATTATCTTGTCAACTCTTACTGAATTGGGTCTTAATTGTATGCAATCATGTTTGAAGTTTAGCGAAGTCAAGGTGGATGATCTTTACCATTATTGTTTGAGTTTACCTTTACTTTATGCGTTTTGTCCTTAAAAGTTATTGTCGAAGAGAGAATCAAAGCAACACCCTTTTTCCAAACCATTTTACTAAACAATTGATTCAAACCAATCCCCGTGAACGAACCTGGACTTACTTTATAACTATATTGCATACGATCGGGTCCACTGCCCGATAGTGTGTAGTAGTGAGTTTCAAGGTATTTCTAGTTTTAATTTTTAAACTCGATTTAGCACATCAAGTTTTTGGCGCCGCTGCCGGGGATTGTGTGCCGTTTTAGTTGTAAATTTAGTGGTTTGATCCTTCCTCACGCGTGAGGAAGTTATTTGCTTTAATAGTTTAGTTTTTCTTTTCTTATCTTATCACAGGTGCAGTTGACGTGTTTGGTTAGTTGTGTTTTGCAGGTCTACTACTTGGTTGATGAACTTGAGGTCTTCTGGTTTACCACTTAATAGCCCTTTGAGAACACCAACAAGACGTAGGTTTAACTACACAACACCAACACCATTCTCACCTATTGCTAGACCCACTCCTGATTCAGACGAGGAGGGATTCTATTTGGAAGAATTTTTCAATCTTGAAGTTAAGTTAGAGGAGACAATGGGAGACGAAGAAAGGGACCCGAATGATATACGGTATGGCGAGAGGGTCCGCACTATTCCTGCCAACCGTGGTAGCCCTATAAGACCTCCAGCCATTGGTCATGATTTCAATCTTAAGGGTAATCATCTTAAAAGCATTGAGGAGCAACAGTTTGACGGGAAAAGGAAATGGGATCCATATCAGCACTTAGAAAGATTTGAGAAGTTGGCACGGTTATACCAATATGGGAATAACCAAATGAATGCCGTTAAACTAGAGACATTTCCAATGTCCATTACCGGAGATGCTCTAGATTGGTTTAATGATCTCCCGGAAAACTCCATAGCAACTTGGGACCAACTAAAGCAAGCTTTCATTGGTGAGTTCTACTCACTTAGAACTCAACGGAAGTTGGAGAACTTGATTAGGTCTTTTGCCCAAGATGAAGATGAAGATGTGGTGGATGCATGGATCCGATTTAAGGAGATGTTGAGGAATTGCCCGGGCCATAACATGACTAAGGAGCAATATGTTGAGCTCTTCTTTGATGGCCTAGATAAGAAGTCTAAGCGGGAGTTAGGATATGCTTTTGGGGGTGGTTTCAACAAGATCACACCAAATGAGGGTTTTGAAATCTTGGAGTCCATGGCAAAGGACAATGCAAATATGGATGATGATAGATTTTTGAAGAATGAGAGAAGGTTAAAGAAAGGTACTAGCCAAGGTAGAGTTGCGAAGGTTGAGGCTAGTCATGATTCGGGGATGATAGGAGAGATTAGAGCACTATCGGAGCGAATGGAAAAGGGATTTGCTATGCAAGATAGTCGGTTTGGGGCCATTGAACGGGATGTGAAGGTAGTAGCGGATGGATGTGATCATTGTGGTAACATGCATTATTCAGATGAGTGCCCCAATCGGGGACCCGAAGATGTGAGTTACATCCAGAATCAACAACAAGGGAGCTACCCGCGCAATACCGGTTTCCAGAACCGCACTTCAGGTAATCCTACTTATAACTCTTCTTTTCCTACTAATAACTCTTGTTTTTCAGGAAATAGATGGCAAAGGGATAACTTTCAGAGTCAGCCACAACATCAAACTCAACAAGGACAAGGATCTGGATCTTCTTCTTCTAATGCCGATCCAAATGCCGAGTTGAGGGAGATGATGAAACAATTGGTAAGTAATCAGGCTGAAACTAACACTAGTATTAAGATGATTCGGGATGACACGAAGGCGTTGAATGAGAGGTTGGATAGGATTGATGGCAAGGTTGAGATGAATATGAAGAATCAATGTGTCAATTTTAAGGATCTTGAGAGTAGGATGGCTGCACTTTCTAGGCCTCATGGTACTTTGCCTAGTAATACTCAACAGAATCCCAGGCCTCAGTTTAGCATGGGGCCGAATCAGGGACAAAATGTGGGGCAGAAGTACACTCCACCTCAAGCCCGTAATGAGGAAGCCAAGGCCATTACAACTCGTACAGGTAAATCTTATGACCCTCCTACTATGCCTAATGTGGTTGTTTCAGATGTTCAGGATTCAGGAGCTATTGATGAAGAAGTGGAGGAGGAGATTGAGATGGAGGAGAATCCGACCGTGAAGACTCCGGTCACTCCCCCAGAACCGGTTGTGGAACCCGAGGTTAAAGCTTATAAACCAAAAGTTCCATTTCCACAACGGTTCAGGAAGGCTAAACTAAAGGAACAATATAACAAGTTTGTTCAAATGATTTCTAATGTTCATATTAATGTTCCTTTAGTTGATTTGATACAGGGGATGCCTCATTATTCCAAGTTCATTAAGGAACTTGTGACGGATAAAGGAAAGATGGAGGAGGCAAAAGCTACTTTTCTAAATGCCGAGTGTTCTGCTATCTTGCAGAACCGCATTCCGCCTAAGCTTGAAGACCCAGGGAGTTTTCTGATTACTTGCTCTATTAGAACCATTATTTGTAAGGCTTTAGCCGATTTAGGTGCTAGTATCAATTTGATGCCTTACTCGGTTTGGAGTAAGTTGGCCTTAGGAATCCTTCGCCCGACTCGCATGAGTATTAGGCTTGCCGACCACTCATTTCAGTATCCCATGGGGATTGCTGAAAATATTAGAGTCAAAGTGGGTCATATTGTTTTCTTAGTTGACTTTGTTATTCTTGAGATGGAGGAGGATGCACAAGTACCCCTTATTCTCGGACGACCTTTCCTAAATACCGCGGATGCTATCATCCGTGTGAAGGACAAGGAGATTTCTTTGGGAGTGGGTACTGATAGGATTGTTTTTAATGTCGAAAGGTCTATTAAGCATACTTATTCTAATGATGAGACATGTTTCAGGATTGATGTGACTGATGATGCTTTGGATCAAGAATTTCAGGAGTTGATGGAGACCGAAATGGGAGATGAGGAGATTGGTTATCTAGGAGCTGGAGAAATTTCTGATGATGCTTTGTTTGCTGAGGTTATGGCACTTAGCTTGGATGAGACACCTCTAGTGGATGAGAGTTTTGAGAGAGTTGTCGCTGATGGAAGCTCATTGGTACCTAATTCTATTGATGTACCACCTACAGATTTGGAGCTTAAGCCATTGCCTGCCCATTTGGAATATGCTTACTTGGCAGGTAAATCCTCTCTACCAGTGGTTATCTCGTCCTCCTTATCGAGTGACGAGAAGGGACTTCTTTTGACCGTGCTTCGAGCCCATAAGCGGGCTTTTGCTTGGAAGACTACCGACATTCCAGGTATTAGTCCAAATTTTTGTCAGCATAAGATTGATTTTATCGATGATATTAAGCCCGTTGTCCAGCGACAAAGGAGGCTAAATCCCAATATGAAAGAAGTGGTCAAGAAAGAAGTTATTAAGTTGTTAGATGCAGGGATTATTTTCCCTATTGCTGATAGTCCTTGGGTTAGCCCAGTTCATTGTGTGCCCAAAAAGGGGGGCATGACAGTGGTTGAAAATGAAAATAAGGAACTTTTGGCTACTCGGACTATAACGGGTTGGCGGGTGTGTATTGACTACCGAAAGCTTAATGACGCCACCCGAAAGGATCACTTTCCATTGCCTTTCATTGATCAGATGCTAGAGAGATTAGCAGGTAAGGAGTATTTCTGTTTCCTTGATGGGTTTTCCGGGTACTTTCAAATACCCATTGATCCAAAGGATCAAGAAAAGACCACTTTTACGTGCCCCTTTGGCACTTTTGCTTATCGGCGAATGCCGTTTGGTCTATGTAATGCCCCGGGCACCTTCCAAAGGTGCATGATTGCTATATTCCAGGACATGCTTGAAACCTCCATGGAGGTTTTCATGGATGATTTCTCGGTTTTTGGGGACTCATTTCGTACTTGCTTGCATAACTTAGATAAGATGTTGGAAAGGTGCGAGAGGGCGCAACTTGTGTTAAATTGGGAGAAATGTCACTTCATGGTGACCGAGGGTATTGTGCTAGGTCACAAAGTGTCTAAGGCCGGGATAGAGGTTGATAGGGCTAAGATTGATGTGATAGCTAAATTACCCCCGCCTTCCAATGTGAAAGGGGTAAGGAGTTTTCTTGGACATGCCGGTTTTTACCGTCGTTTCATTAAAGATTTTTCTAAGATTACTCGTCCTATGACCCACTTGTTGGAGAAGGACGTCCCTTTTGTATTTGATGATGCTTGTGTAAGTGCTTTTCAGGTGCTAAAGGAGAAGTTGACCAATTCACCTATCATGGTCGGGCCGGATTGGGAATTGCCCTTTGAATTGATGTGTGATGCTAGTGATTTTGCTGTGGGAGCCGTACTTGGGCAAAGGGTTGATAAACATTTCAAGCCCATATACTTTGCTAGCAAAACTTTGAACCCCGCTCAGCAAAATTACACCACAACTGAAAAGGAGTTGCTCGCCGTGGTTTTTGCTTTTGATAAATTTAGATCATATCTTGTGTTGAGTAAGACCATAGTTTTCACGGACCATTCAGCCCTGAAGTACTTGTTTTCCAAACAAGATGCTAAACCCAGGCTTATCTGTTGGATCTTGTTGTTACAAGAATTTGATATTGAGATCAAGGATAAGAAAGGGGCTGAAAACTTGGCTGCCGACCATTTGAGTCGCTTGGAAGATCCTCACCGGGAGGAACTTCGTGATGGGGAGATCAATGATCACTTCCCTGATGAATGCTTAATGTTTATATCAAATTCTGATAATGCTCCGTGGTTTGCTGACATTGCCAATTATTTAGTTGCAGGTGAGATACCAAATGACTTCACGCATCAACAGAAGAAGAAGCTAATTTCAGATGCCAAACACTATTTTTGGGATAGCCCATATTTGTTTCGTGTTTGTGCAGATGGCATGGTGAGGAGATGTGTAGCAGGAGCTGAGACTAGGGAGATTCTGGATGCTTGTCATTTCGGTCCAACTGGAGGTCACTACGGTCCTTCAGTTACAGGTAAAAAGGTGTTTGATGCAGGTTTCTATTGGCCCACCATTTTTAAGGAGGCTCAAACCTTGGTAGAAACTTGTGACATTTGTCAGAGGCAAGGAAACATCACTAAGCGGGATGAGATGCCCCAACAGAGCATACAGGTATGTGAGGTTTTCGATATTTGGGGTATAGATTTCATGGGACCATTCCCACCATCTAACAAGTTCCTATACATTCTTGTTGCCGTTGACTACGTGTCTAAGTGGGCCGAAGCCAAGGCTTTGCCCACGAATGATGCTAGGGTAGTGATTGATTTCCTTAAACAATTGTTTTGCCGATTTGGTTGCCCTAGAGCCCTAATTAGTGACCGAGGAACCCACTTTGCAAATAATCAATTAGCTAAGGTCATGAAACGATATGGTGTTGTGCATTATTTCTCTACTTCCTATCATCCACAAACTAGTGGACAAGTAGAAAACACCAATAGGGCTTTGAAGAGAATTCTGGAGAAAACGGTGGGAGATAACCCTAAGGCATGGTCAAAGAAGTTGGATGACGCCTTGTGGGCATTTAGGACGGCTTACAAGACACCGATTGGCACCACGCCATACCGGTTGCTCTATGGTAAGACTTGTCATTTACCCATTGAGATAGAGCACAAGGCATATTGGGCTTTGAGAAATTTAAACTTGGATATGATGGAAGCCGGTGACCTTAGGATGTTGCAACTTCATGAGCTCGATGAACTTAGGTTAGGAGCTTATGAAAATTCAAGGCTTTACAAGGAGAAGACTAAAGTTTACCATGACAAAAGGATCCGTAGAAAGGAATTTAAGGTAGGAGCTAAGGTTTTGTTATTTCTGTCTAAGTTTAAGATCAAGCAGCCTAAGCTTACTTCTAGGTGGATAGGACCTTTTGTAATCAAGCATGTTTATCCGTCCGGTTATGTTGAACTGTTCAAGAGAGATGGTGAAGGTTCCTTCATTGTAAATGGTCATAGATTGAAGTTATACTTTGAAGAAGAACAAGTGGATGGGATGATCGAGGAAATCCCCGTTTTTGAATACGAGGCTTGAAAGGTAGTCGAGTCTAGCTAACGACTCGTAAATAAAGTTAAGCGCTTCTCGGGAGGCAACCCGTGATATTTTTGTTGCATTTTATTTTCATTTTATTAGTTAGTTTGATTTTGTTTTGTCAAGAAATGTGCAGGTGCGATTTTGAGGACAAGCGGTTGGAGGTAAGTATGTTTTCGAAATTTTACTAAGGAAAAAACTGTGGGTTGAGACCAGTGACTTTGCACTGCGACGCAGTGGAAGTGATCAGGTCCACTGCGCCGCAGTCCGTTTATACTGGAATTTGGGAGCAAAATGCCCCACTGCGACGCAGTGGGGGAGCCTGATGTCCACTGCACCGCAGTGGCCCCTTTGACCGGTCAACCAGATGTATATGTATTATTGCCAGTGAAAATGTGGGAGTACTTTTACCACTCATTTTTTATCAGCAAGTTTTGTTTTCCCTCTTCCTCTCAATACCGACCTCAAGACTTGACCTTTTGCTCTCAAATTCCCCCATTAATTCACCCATCTTGCATTTTTCTTCCTCTTCATCTTAGATTATCAATATTCTATCATCATCATGGGAAAAGAGGTAAGATTTCTTGACTTTTCTTTTTATTTTCTTCAATTTTTGATTTTTGATTTTTAGGGTTTTAATTTTCAAATTAATTGAGGTAGATTAGATTTCTTGACTTTTCTTTTTTATTTTCTTCAATTTTTGATTTTTGATTTTTAGGGTTTTAATTTTCAAATTAATTAGTGAGTTGTGTTAGATATGGGCTATTGATACCAATGTAGTGTTTAATTTTTCGTGTCTTACACTTGTTCATCCGAATTTGAGATAACTTAAACTAGGGTTTTGAAAATTTTTTGGGGATTTTGATGGACAAGTGTGGGGGAGGTTAATGTTAGCCTAGTTGTTGTTACATTGCTGAAATCTAGTAGTTTGGTGGTTTGGTTGTAAACTTTTGCTGAAAGTCGTATGAACACCATTATCTTGCCCAGTAACCTGGCCACTGCGACGCAGTGGTGGTGTAGTCCACTGCGCCGCAGTGGCCCCTTTGACCGGTCAACCAGATGTATATGTATTATTGCCAGTGAAAATGTGGGAGTACTTTTACCACTCATTTTTTATCAGCAAGTTTTGTTTTCCCTCTTCCTCTCAATACCGACCTCAAGACTTGACCTTTTGCTCTCAAATTCCCCCATTAATTCACCCATCTTGCATTTTTCTTCCTCTTCATCTTAGATTATCAATATTCTATCATCATCATGGGAAAAGAGGTAAGATTTCTTGACTTTTCTTTTTATTTTCTTCAATTTTTGATTTTTGATTTTTAATTTTTGATTTTTAGGGTTTTAATTTTCAAATTAATTAGTGAGTTGTGTTAGATATGGGCTATTGATACCAATGTAGTGTTTAATTTTTCGTGTCTTACACTTGTTCATCCGAATTTGAGATAACTTAAACTAGGGTTTTGAAAATTTTTTGGGGATTTTGATGGACAAGTGTGGGGGAGGTTAATGTTAGCCTAGTTGTTGTTACATTGCTGAAATCTAGTAGTTTGGTGGTTTGGTTGTAAACTTTTGCTGAAAGTCGTATGAACACCATTATCTTGCCCAGTAACCTGGCCACTGCGACGCAGTGAGGACCACCCAGTCCCACTGCGCCGCAGTGGGTACTTTCTGTCCACAAGTTGGTTTAAAGATTTGAGAGTTCAGTTTACATTCCGTATGACTAATGTTTGTTTGTTTATTTTATGAGTTGTGATTGCAGACTGGAGCTCAGAGAAGGCAGATGGAGGTTGGTCAGGGAAGCGGTACTGGATCCAAGCGGGCTAGGCAAGAACCAGAGGTGCCCGATTTAAAGTTTGGAGAGAACCAAATGGACGAGTCTCACGCATGGTTGGCGTTCGATGGGGTTAGGCAACCCCATAAGAACAACTTTTTGAATAATCTCTTCGCTCTCCATCGACAGGTGGTTTGCCCTCCTAAATATCTTGACCCAATTTTTGCTAGAAATTATGGCATTCAGGAGGATATCCGTCGGTGGTTTCGCATTGAGGTTCCAATCGGTGACCAGGTGGTTAGTAGTGATATGTGGCATAACGTTTTCCATAATCGGGAACCATGTTTTCGTGAACTTTGTCTGGAGTTTTATTCTACTTTAAAGTTGACCAAGGACCTTAATAAGGTCAACGATATTTTTGAAGAACGGGTAGTAACTTTTGTCTGCGGGGGACAACCTAGGAAGTTATCGATTCCTGAGTTTGGCTTTTACTGTGGTATGTATACGAGGAACCAGTTGGATAGCCAAGATTTTAGGGCTTTGTTGAGAAAGGGGTTGTATGTGAAGCAGGATTTGGGGGATGGAGAGTCAATTACTCAGTATTGGACTCGTATTTCGGGACATGATTGGCCCTCTGGTGGCTCTGGTAGTGTGTCTAAGATTAGAAGTGTCAAGCTGAGGATGTTACATAGAATGATTGTAACGTTTCTGGTACAGAGGTCCACCCATTGGGACAAGGCGTACCAGCTAGACTTATGGCTGATCAAGTTGTTTACAGAGGGGGCACCGAGGAGGTTTGCTTTGGCCCCGATGGTTGTTCTGGACAGGATGGTGAATCACTCGGATTCGAAGTTGGTGCTCGGGCATTTTATCACCCGTATTTACAAGAGGATGGGAGTATTTGATACTGATATTTGCCATGAGGGACTGTCGTTGCAGGTTAGACAGGAGCATCTAACTGAGAAGGAGTTGATCATCGCCAAGATAGTGAAGAAGCCGAAGAAGAATGAGCAGGCTAGGTTGTTGGACGATACGGGTGTTATCGCTGCACCGCCTCCTGAGGTGGAGGATTCTGATGATGATGAGATGGAGGACGCCCCTCAGGAGCCTCAGAGGAGGCGGGGCCGTCCTAGTATTGACTTGACTGATTTGGGGTCCCAGCTGCAGCAGATTATGGATGGGCAGCAGGCTAGCCGCCAGGCTTTTGATGATTATCAGCGGCGTATGGATCAGGATATGACCTGGATGGGATCGCAGCAGGCCCGCACCAACTATACTCTTGATTATTATCAGCCGATGTGGGATGCTCAGTACCATGGCCAGCCATTCGTTCCTGATACGCCTATTCCTGATTTTTCACCACCACCTATTCATGTCCCGACATATCGTCAGGGAGGAGGCTCTTTCTTCCCACATGATCTAGGTGGATCTCCTCGTGGCCCTGTGCAGTTTGGTTCTTTTGGAGGTAGGTCTTCTGTTGATGCAGGTACTAGTGCGGATTGGAGACCATGGACTAGTGGACCGTCTGGTGGAGATGCTGGTGGTTCAGGGGGATTAGTTGGTGGGTCATCTTCTTTTCAACCTGGTTTTGTTGCAGGATCTGGATCGGGCTTTGGTGGTGGACCTTCTGGAGGAGATGTTGGCGCCTCTAGTTCTGGTCAAGAGGGGGAGCGAACTTGGGTAACCGATCTTTTTGATACATCCGGACTTCCCTATGGCTATCATGGCCAGTTTCAGTGACCGTGGGATGGCTCATATGTGCTTGGTTATGATTTGGATGACTGTTATTTATTTATTGATGTCTGGTATCCACCCTACGGGGTGATGAAACATTTGTTTTCTTTTCTTTTCTTTTGTTTCTTTAATTTTCTGCATGAGACTGTAGATTAGTTTAATTTTTGTATGGATATTTGGTTGTGCTTGCTATTTGAAGTTGGACAGGTCTATCCGTTTGATGGCAATACCTAGTGGAACCCAAGTGTGGGGGAGGACCAGTTGGATTTGTTTGATTGTGTGATCGTGTTAGTAGCTCACTTTGATGTCATGTGCATATGCTGGCAGTAAGTTCAGCGCTATATTTTTTATTGGCATCTTTATTGACATTGTTCACACACAGTCCTTATTCCGGTATGTGCTCTGATTTTTCTATGTTGCTTACCCCTATTTACCTTTGTTTGACCGAATATGGACATTGAGGGCATTGTCCATCTTAAGTGTGGGGGGGTGGCAAATAGGTTTAAGCTACCGGGTACATCAATTTTGTTGTTTTGCCATTGAGATTTCTACCGGTTTTGTTGATGTGTCCCTCTCATGGGCCTTCGGATTTTATCCAAGGGTAGGAGTTTCTATTTTGAGCTCTTCACTGTGATGTGCATGTTTGGAATCGGTGTTGTCAATTTGGCGGGATAATAGAGGTTGATGTGGTTTTTGAAACTTGTGTTGAGCTTGTCCTTGTGGTAAATTGCTTTTGTCACTTAATCCATAATAATTTAATGAGCAATTTTACTACAAATTCTTTTCCTTGGTAAAAGTTTAATCGGCGAAATGTGTTCTGAACGGTTATTGGGCTTATCCTTGTGGATTGATAACATTACTTGCATACTCAAAATTTCCCAAACACCTAAAGTTGTGAGATTCATTGTTCATATATAGATGTGCTAGGTGTTTACGGTTTTGGTTTAATTGCCTTGTAATTTGTCCCTCTCTTAGGCTCTTGGATTTATTCGGGAGTAAGGGTTCCATTTCGAACTCTGCACTAAGATGTGCGAATTTGAGGTTAATTTATTCCATTTCCGGGTTCTTCTCTTTGATTTGAGTGTGCCGGTGATGTGTTGAGCTAGAACTTGGCCTTGTGATCGTGACGAGACCGCAGTGAGATCACTTTTGTGATAAAAGTATATCGGATGACGAATTGGCATATAGGTTTGACCCATACTTTTCTTTCTTTCTTTATTTTTCACTTTTCCTTTTGTATGTTCATACCCTTACTATACTTATACTCACTTACATCTTCATCCTTCCTTTCTTTGTAAACCTTACTTATACATCCTTTTAACTTAGCCTTTTCCATTGTATATATCAGCTCATTTATGTAAACTTTACCTAATTATACCTTACTATTCCGATAGTCTAATCTGGGGGGCCATTGATTGTCATTGGTTTGTTTGGACGGTTTATGAGAATTTTGGTGTTGGATTAGTTGGATTGTGCTTTGACTTGGGAATGACGTAGATTTGTTAAGTATTCGGGAATGTGTTGGATTGTTCAAAAGAAAGTAAGTGTGTTAGACATTGTTCATCATTGTAAGAGGGTACCTACTAGTAGAGTAAGAGTGGTTCAATAATAGAAAAAAGAGAAAAGTGAAAGATTAAAAAAAAAAAAAAAAAAAAAAAAAAAAAAAAAAAAAAAAAAAAAAAACCTTGGGCTACTAGTGGGTACTTCTCATTTTTATATGTCTAGAGTTGTGATTAATCATTAAGATTGGAGAGTTTGGTTGTTTTTAAGTTGTTTGAAGTTGATACACCACAATGGTGTCGAGTTTGCTTGGTATTTTTGAGGTGTCTTAGCGGATGTGCAATTTATGGGTTCATGGTTTGTTGGCAATCAATGGTACGGGTTTTTGATTAGACTATTTTGTTCATATTTCATACACACCTTATACTTTTGATTGTTTCCTTTCATTTCTAACCTACAATCCCTTACTCATTGTAAATATCCGTTACATATACCTTAGCCTAACTTTACAACCAACTTATATGTCATATTTTGATGATGTACTTGGTGCTTACGCCATGTCGGTGGAGCTATGATCCTTGTTCAAGCCTATGGTAAGATATGCATCACGACTGCGCTATGAGTGATTCTTGATATATTCAACCCCAAAAGTAAGTTCGTTGGAGTTAAATGATATTGATAGGTTCATTTGTTTCACTTGTGCATAGTCGTGTTATTGAGGCTTGTGGACTGTTCAGATATTGTCAAACATTTCGGGTTTTCATTTAAGATTAAAACTGCTTCACCCAACTTCTTTGTCATTGACATACTTGGTGTTGCTTCTTTTTGATACTCGTAATTGTTATTTAGCTTCTTTGCCAAGGATTACTTTTTCTTTAAATGTTGGATTTGCTTGAGGACAAGCAATGCTCAAGTGTGGGGGATTTGATGTGACCAATTTATACCCATCGCCCACATCGTTATTGGCCTTTTTATTATATGTTTTTAGTCGATTTTGCTGGCATTTGGCGCGTTTATGGGTTTTGTTAGTGGTTTCAGGTTCTAAACAGGTGACGTTTCCATTTGGTGCAATTTCGAGTAACTTTGAGGCCATGTAGTTGATTGGAGAGTTCGAGAGATGTTAAAGGTGAAAAGAGATAGAGAATATGCTTTGACTTGGGAATGACGTAGATTTGTTAAGTATTCGGGAATGTGTTGGATTGTTCAAAAGAAAGTAAGTGTGTTAGACATTGTTCATCATTGTAAGAGGGTACCTACTAGTAGAGTAAGAGTGGTTCAATAATAGAAAAAAGAGAAAAGTGAAAAGATTTCAATTAAAAAAAAAAAAAAAAAAAAAAAAAAAAAAAAAAAAAAAAACCTTGGGCTACTAGTGGGTACTTCTCATTTTTATATGTCTAGAGTTGTGATTAATCATTAAGATTGGAGAGTTTGGTTGTTTTTAAGTTGTTTGAAGTTGATACACCACAATGGTGTCGAGTTTGCTTGGTATTTTTGAGGTGTCTTAGCGGATGTGCAATTTATGGGTTCATGGTTTGTTGGCAATCAATGGTACGGGTTTTTGATTAGACTATTTTGTTCATATTTCATACACACCTTATACTTTTGATTGTTTCCTTTCATTTCTAACCTACAATCCCTTACTCATTGTAAATATCCGTTACATATACCTTAGCCTAACTTTACAACCAACTTATATGTCATATTTTGATGATGTACTTGGTGCTTACGCCATGTCGGTGGAGCTATGATCCTTGTTCAAGCCTATGGTAAGATATGCATCACGACTGCGCTATGAGTGATTCTTGATATATTCAACCCCAAAAGTAAGTTCGTTGGAGTTAAATGATATTGATAGGTTCATTTGTTTCACTTGTGCATAGTCGTGTTATTGAGGCTTGTGGACTGTTCAGATATTGTCAAACATTTCGGGTTTTCATTTAAGATTAAAACTGCTTCACCCAACTTCTTTGTCATTGACATACTTGGTGTTGCTTCTTTTTGATACTCGTAATTGTTATTTAGCTTCTTTGCCAAGGATTACTTTTTCTTTAAATGTTGGATTTGCTTGAGGACAAGCAATGCTCAAGTGTGGGGGGATTTGATGTGACCAATTTATACCCATCGCCCACATCGTTATTGGCCTTTTTATTATATGTTTTAGTCGATTTTGCTGGCATTTGGCGCGTTTATGGGTTTTGTTAGTGGTTTCAGGTTCTAAACAGGTGACGTTTCCATTTGGTGCAATTTCGAGTAACTTTGAGGCCATGTAGTTGATTGGAGAGTTCGAGAGATGTTAAAGGTGAAAAGAGATAGAGAATATGCCAAAGTTGATGTGTGGCTTCGGACCAGTGTATTCACACTGCGACGCAGTGGTGAGGTTACTATCCCACTGCGCCGCAGTCATCCTTGGGGAATTATGCTTCGAGTCCAGTATATTTGCACTGCGACGCAGTGGGGGTGATCAAGGCCCACTGCGCCGCAGTCAGCCAGTGGAAGAAGGGGAGTGTTCAACCAGTAAGATAACACTGCGACGCAGTGGGCAAGTTTGCCTTCACTGCGCCGCAGTCGGCTGTGACAAAAGAGCATCATTGGCAGTATGAAAGCACTGCGCCGCAGTGGGGGCATTACACGCCCACTGCGCCGCAGTGAAGGGACGGATCTGAAAGGTTTTTGGGCAGTTTTTGCACCAAAATGATGGGAGGTATAAATAGAAAAATAACCTAGTTCCCAAACTATCAAAATTTCTTTCTAAGGGCTGCACTTCAAGGAACTCTTTCAAGGATCAATTCAAGATTTCAACATCTTCCGATTCATTGAAGATTCACGTGCACCCGCTTAGATCGTATCTATTTTATTGTCTTGCAATTTCTATTCCGCAAACAATTGGTACATCATGTTCTTCCTTTACTTTGATAGTTATTTCAATTTGATTATGATTGGCTAATACTTCAATCATCCACCTTGATGTAACTAGACGAATGATGTGATTGCTTAATATTTTAATTCAAGAGTTGATTTCAATTATCGTTGTGTCGTGATCTTGATGATTTAATTCCTTTATTTGTATTAATTTGATATTGGTGGCATGTGTGTTCTTCGTTAGTGGTACTAGTCGAATGCATATGTGATTTTCAACAGTTGCTTGTCTATGAGCAATTATCACTAGTTCATGGTATGATAGTGAATGTCAATTTAATAAAAGGAATAATTTTGTCAACGTGTTGAGAAACGGTTGGTGGTACCACGTTTTAATTCACATAGGCACGATTGGTAATGTGTTAATCAAGCAAACTAATTGTTGGTAAGGTTGTCTAGGCATTGGTGGTACCGGCTTGGTTAATTAAACTAGCAACTTAGGTGTTTGGGTGATTTGTGAGCGGTTGGTGGTACCACGCGAGCATTTTATTCTTTCACGATTATCTTGTCAACTCTTACTGAATTGGTCTTAATTGTATGCAATCATGTTTGAAGTTTAGCGAAGTCAAGGTGGATGATCTTTACCATTATTGTTTGAGTTTACCTTTTCTTTATGCGTTTTGTCCTTAAAAGTTATTGTCGAAGAGAGAATCAAAGCAACACCCTTTTTCCAAACCATTTTACTAAACAATTGATTCAAACCAATCCCCGTGAACGAACCTGGACTTACTTTTTAACTATATTGCATACGATCGGGTCCACTGCCCGATAGTGTGTAGTAGTGAGTTTCAAGGTATTTCTAGTTTTAATTTTTAAACTCGATTTAGCACATCACAATCGGGTGGCCACAGTTCCAAAGTCTGCAACAAAGTCAAGGTTTTGTGACTGGGTGGCAAATTATGCCTTCCCAGACGGGCAGAAAGTTCCCACTATCATTGGCACTTACGATGGTACTAGGGACCCAGAAGATCATCTAGCAATCTATGACCAAGCTGTGCTAACTGAAAAATGGGTGGAGCCCGTGGCATGCCACTTATTCCCAGGCACCTTACAAGGTTATGCCTTAGAGTGGTTCACCAAGCTTCCTGAGAAGAGTATCAAAGACTATGAGGATTTGAAGAAGAAATTCATAGCTCAGTTTGTCCAACAGAAGAAGCGTCAGAGAAGTCACTTGGAAGCTCACCTAATTAGACAGAAAGAAAGCGAGCCACTAAGGAATTTCATCACAAGATATACCGAGGAATGCCAGAAGATACCGGGTCTCCCTGAAAGTCAACAAGTCTCAGGTTTTACCTTGGCACTGCTCCCTGGCGAACTCCAGGATGATCTAAGCAAGAGAATCCCACTGACGTTTAAAGAAGCTATTGATAGGGCGTTCGACTTCATTCGCTCCAAAGAGACTGCCTCACTAGTGAGAGGTGTCACAAAGAAAGATAAATATGGAGGAGGGTTGGCTAGTGAAGAGTGGAGCCGACGTGACCAAAGGCGAGACGAACGTCGGGAGGAACGTCTGGATGAGCGTCGGAGAAAAGGTTTGGACCATACATCAAAGATGCACCAATTGTTAACTTGATCAAATGCCCTAGAGAAATTCTGAACACTGAGACAGTGTGTGCTACTTTCAAACCTCCCTCACCAATGGCCTTCAAGTCTGGGAAGAAGAACATGAACCAATATTGTGAATTCCATGAGGACCACGGACATGATACTAATGCATGTAGACAGCTAAAGTGGGAGATCAAGAGGGCATTGGATGAGGGGAAGCTTGAACACTTAGTCCCAGGAGCTAAGCAGGCAAAGAAGACCTTTGCATGGCAAAAGAAGGTGGTGGAGGAGGATGATGATCCAGGAGAGCCTGAGGGCCATGTATACATGGTTCATGAATAAGACAAAATTCTAAGTTAGTATGGGTCTCTCCCTCCTTAGAATTCCATCTCTCTTCTTTTCTCAAGTTCTCAAACATCTTGATGTAAGCTACTTTGTCAAGAATTATCACTTTATTTTAAATATTTTCATGTCACTTTACTTGAAGTAATATTATGTTTGTTGGTCTGATCATGTATCCCAACCTTCATCATCAATGAGATATTATTTCTCTTTTTCTAAAATAATTAGTCAATAAATTGTTGTAAGTATATTTTGGCTATGAGACAAGTTAGAAGGGTAATCCGAATGAAAATTCCAGAAGTAAAGTGCTAAGATGGAAGAAAGAATTCCTAGCCAACTTCTGACACGGATTATAAAAACCCAAGTACTTGTGAAGGCAAGACAGACAAACCAAGTACCTATGAAGGCTAAAACATACATGCCTAAAGGCCAAGCCATGCCTTATATATGGGCAGAAGACTTCAATATAAGGCTGGTGGAAGAATAAGCTAAGCTTGGCTAGCACTCAGAAAACTTTCATCCTCTAGACGGAAAGCTTAGTTAACACTTAGAAAATTTTTCTCATCTACTGGATGAAAGTAGAGTGCTTCAAGCTGGAAGCAAGACACAAATTAAACAAAGTCTCACCAAGTTTGAATCCCAAGTGTAACAAGCCAAAATTGGGCCCGACTGAACACTAATAAAAAGTTACTCATCTTTTTATTCATCGGATAAAAAGGTAGGCACTTCTCATCGGGAAGTGATAATTTTATTCATCTTTTTGTTCATCGGACAAAAAGGTAAGCACTTCTCATCGGGAAGTGATGTTGATGAAGGGATAGCGAAGAAATAACTCCACCCACATCAATTTTACGTCTTATTCATTCATTGGATGATAAGATAAGCGTTTCCTATTGGGAAGCGGCGCGCATAAAATTTATTCATCTAAAAGGTAAGAACTTCTCACCGGGAAGTAACAATACTCGCCGCGAGTAATAAGACTCTTAAGACCCAGACGTGGGCGAAAGACAAAATAAAATAAAATGCAAAATCCTTGTGAAAAAACTCTTTGTGGCAAAACAATTACTTAGTGTATATATATGTATACTAGAAGGCAAAGTCCTTTATTTTCCGACAACATTTAAAAGGTTAGACAAAGAAAATGATACAAGTAAAAGTTCAAACCCAAGTTATGTAAGAAACAAACTTAAGTTTGAACTTGGGGGACTTGATATATATAGGCAAAGCCATATATAAGGGAGGCATCAAGGAACTATAGATGGTTGTCTTAGAGATGTACAAGGAAAGTGATTCTTTGACAGAAACAAATAACAAGTCTAAGGGAGAGCGTTGCTCTAGCAATACTTCTTTCAAGCAAAATACAAAATATAATGTCTTGGTGAAAGTAAAAATGATCGAGAGATGCTTGGTCGAGAGATACACCATCCGAGAGTATGTCGAGAGGAACATGTTTTGTTGTGACCTGGCAAGGCTCGTGGAATAGATTGAGAAACATAATTGGGCCAAAGCCCAAGTTATCCGAGAGGAGTTATCCGAGAGTGCCCCTGGAGGGGTCCATCCGAGAGTCACCTCAAGAAAAAGAATAGAGCTGCCATCAAAAAAGAAAGTGAAAAATCTTAGTTTTCCTCTCGTCAACTAGAACCAATAAAGAAAGTAATTAAGAAAGAAGAAGAGTGGAGAAAGGAAGATCCTTTCAATAAAAGAAATCCTTATTTGGGATTCTTTTCAAAAAGATTCTATGAGAAAAGAAATATTTGTACCTCTTTCTCTTTACTTAACCACTTCCAAGAAAAGGTTACACTTGATCTCTCTGTTACTCCTACCGATGTCAAAAAGAGACAAAATTAGAGATCAAAAAGAAAAACACTCTTGACCTCAAACAAAAGAAAGTAAAGGGAAAATCCCCACCTTTTTCTCCTTATTGTTGCTCTGGCCGATCCAAAAAGAAATAGGATAAAGTTTTGTCTATGGATACCTTTTGGTGACCTCCAATCCAAAAGCAAAAAGAAAAAAGATATAAGAAAGAAATTCTTATTTTCTTTTTACCCTCCTTGTTGCGAAGAAAATAAAATAGTTAGAAGAAAGGGAGATTTCGGAGACACAACAAAGAAAATCGATTAAGTTCAAGCCTAAATTTTTGAGGATAAATTATACCCTTGAACTTGGGGGACTTAATGAGGTAGGGAGTAAACCCTAACCTTAATTTATATATAGATAAAGTGGATCGAGACCTCAAGGAGGGAAGGGATCGAAAAGGAAGCAGCCAAGAACCATTTATACATATTTATGTATATATATATCGAGAGTGAAAGGAAGGAAAGGAGGTGAAGAAAATTCACTCCGGGAAGAAAGTTCACTCCGGGAGGAAAGTTCACTCCGGGAAGGAAAGTTCACTCCGGGAAGAAAGTTCACTCCGGGAAGAAAGTTCACTCCGGGAAAAGAAACTTCACTCCGGGAAGAAAGTTCACTCCGGGAAGAAAATTCACTCCGGGAAGAAAGTTCACTCCGGGAGGAAAGTTCACTCCGGGAAGAAAGTTCACTCCGGAAGAAAGTTCACTCCGGGAAGAAAGTTCACTCCGGAAGGAAAGTTCACTCCGGGAAGAAAGTTCACTCCGGGAAGAAAGTTCACTCCGGAAAGAAATTTCACTCCGGGAAGAAAGTTCACTCCGGGAGGAAAGTTCACTCCGGGAAGAAAGTTCACTCCGGGAAGAAAAAAGTTCACTCCGGGAGGAAAGTTCACTCCGGGAAGAAAGTTCACTCCGGGAGGAAAGTTCACTCCGGGAAGAAAGTTCACTCCGGAAGGAAAGTTCACTCCGGGAAGAAAGTTCACTCCGGGAAGAAAGTTCACTCCGGGAGGAAAGTTCACTCCAGGAAGAAAGTTCACTCCGGCCGAGAAAGTTGGAACGAATCTCTGAACGAGAGTGAAGAGAAGAAAGAGATATCCGAGAGTGAGTAGTGGGACCCAGCCGAGAGTAACTCTTGAGGAGAGAGAAACCGGAGTGAAAGTTAACTCCTTCCTTGAGTGTTTCCTTAACTCCCTCCTGGAGTATATGTAGCGAGAGATATGCTCCCTTGAGGAAATCAGTCGAGAGTCATATATATACATATGTATGTCTCCTCTTGACCTAATAAAAATGAATATGGTCCACGACAGCCCAGCAAGAGCCCCACAAGGCCGAAAGCCATGTCGGAGGTGAACCTTGAGAAGCCTAGTCGAGAGTAGATGCAAAAGGAATCTCCCACCTCTCATTATTTACATGTGGGATATAAACACATGTCTCTATAAATATGTTTAATTTCCCAGCGCTTATATAAGTATATATACGAATATACTTATGGTCGGGAAACCTCTCCTTGAAAATATCAAGAATGACCAAGGAATACGATGACGTGGCTATGACCACTCTCCTCGACACACTTGTCATAACGTCTCTCTCGAAGGTTCTATTCCTCGTCATTTTGGGTCAGGTCCTAATAATGAAGGCCCAAATCTGACAGGCCCATGTACGAAGTTACCCTAATTTGTACAGCCTATAAATACTCAATCATTGGGTGTCAGATGAAAAAGATTCATTGATCACAAAATTACACACATTCCATTCTCTCTCTCAAAACTCTCAATCAATCATCATCAAAATCATCAGAATCATACATATTTAATATCCTCCAAAGATCGATACATCTCTTTGGGAAAACCATTATTCACCTTAGATTCACGAAGAATTTAGTAGGTTTGCACTACATAGTAGGAGATTATAATGGTTTTCATGGTTAAATCTTTTGTGATTGAGTTTGACAATTCATGCTCAAACAGTAGCAAAATGGTTATAAAGGAGGAATTGTTACATTAAATCTAGGGTTTTATCACAAATGGCCCCTGTGGTTGTTGAAATTAGCTTTTTGCACCCTGTGGTCGATTAATGCTTCTAGATGCCCCTATAGTTGTATTTTGTATCACCAGAAGCCCCTGACTCAAACGTCCGTCCATGAGGAGCCGTTAAAGCCCTCACGTGCTTCCCACGTGAGGGTATTTTCATCCGTCTGCTTATTATATACCTTTAAAAACACTTTTTATCCCTTTTCTATTAAACCTAAACGATCAAAAACACACACACATACCTCCCAAAACCCCCCTTTGGTCTTCCCTTTTATCAAATCCAGTTTTTGTATTTTAAAAATGGTGATGTTCGATTATACAGTCCTTGATGGTCAGGGAGATCCCATTTTTAGGTCTCCACAGTTCAATGAAGAAGATAGTAGGCTGAGGAATCTCCATTATAGTAAGTTTACCCTATTTTTTATGTGCTAAATAATCTAAATAAATTAAAAATTACCACATTTTATTCGTAAATTCATAAACTTACACATTTTATTTACTTGTTATGCAAAAAAAGTTGGAAACTTATTTTCTATCCGGATTCATCATGGTGGATACTTTGTGGGATTTCCAGATAGGGAGTATTACCATGGCCAAGAGGTAATAGTTGATTATATCGATAGTGACAAGTTTTCAATCCATGAATTTAACAACTTTATTCAGAAATTAGGTTATAAGGATATGATAATGTACTATCACTTCCTAAAACCTGATATAGATGATTTAGATACTGGGCTGTTACCATTTGCTAGTGACCAAGATGTGATAAAAATGATAAGTTATGTTGGCAAATATGACATGTTTGAAGTTTACATTGAGCATTTACAGTCTACTATAGGAGAGTATTGTGGTTCAAGTAGTGTGGTCATTGAAGGGTTAGTAGATGATACAGTTAATGTTCAAAAAGTGGGAAAACCTAGGAGTTTTACAAGGCTGTTATTAGAAGGACCCAGTCAAGAAAGATGTGAGAACTTGGATCAATTTGAGTTCAATGAGGTACATCATGAGCAGTCAGCTGATAATCTAGAGGTTCCA
>CM067167.1:200614713-200848973 GCA_034093135.1 Erigeron breviscapus | reverse complement strand
AGTTTTATCCTTCAACTATCTTTTTAACTGTTTCTAATAATTCTACTTGATTTGCAACTTGTTTTTCTAATTTATTTATTGTAGCTGTTGTTTTATTATTTTCTAATAGATAACTTAACTGTTGTATTTCTTGTTTATTAGGAATACTTTTTCTAATATCTTTTAATTCTTTTATAATAAGATTATTTTGTTCTTTAATATATGTTAAATTTTCTATTATTTTATTTGAAAACTCTGATCTTTTATATATATATTTAGATAATCTTTCTAATATACTATGTGTATTAGTAGATTCTTTTTCTAAATTAAATCCTAAATTTATTACTAAATCTGTTAATCCGTTTAAATGGATATTCTCTGTATGTAAACTATGCTTAAATTTGTTGTTAAATTTACAACCAACTTTGTAATTATCTAAAGATATAGTATTATTATTAAGTTTTTCGTCGTATTCTAAATTTAAAAATTCTAGTTTTTTGATCGTTGAAATTGATGTTTTTGAATCAATGGTTATTAAATTCCTATCTCTTAGTCTTTTTCCCTTATTTCTTAGTCCCTTTTCATAAAATATTCATATATCCCTTTTTTAATAACATGAAAACGAAAGCTAAATTATTTAAACATAAAGTAAATACATGATAAAGACATATACCAAAAGATGAACAAAACAAACCGTGGTTTAATTTTGACTAAAAATCAACCAATTCCATTTTTAATATTAAAACATAAAACCAAATTTTATTTTCTTCACCTAAGCGGGTTCTCATAAATAACGTGGACTTACATCCTTTGCCACAAAAACATGAGCCTATCCTAGTCTTTTAGATCCTAAAACCGATTTTATGCTCTGATACCAATAATATCATAAAAGGTAGATATAAAAACCGTGGGTTATCTCGAGGAATTCCGCACCTCGACATATCCTTAAGTCAATCTCGGTTCGGTAAGACCCGGGGGACTTACAAATGGTATCAGAGCCATAGGTTATCAACAACCTTGGTTCGAGATTGATCACGGTTTGGGTATCCCACTTTTTGCGTGTTCTTAGGTGGAGAAGTGTTTTCGGGTTCGTTTGAAATAAAGGTTCAAACTTGACACCAAAATAAGACATATCTCATTCCTAAGATCATTTTCTCAAGTTTTCATTGATCAAGGAACAATATCGGGTTCGGGATCTAAGAAATTGTGAGAAAAACCGTGTTTGCGTGTTCTTGGTACTGTACCATTTGCGTGTTTCAGTACAATCCCCAGATCTGTGTGTTTCTCAAATTTTGCGTGTTTGTTTGAGAGTTCTTGAGGTTTTGAGAGTTCTTGAGGCTTTGAGAGTTCTTGAAGTTTTGAGAGTTCTTGTGGTTTGCTTATTTAGTACACTTTTGCTCGTTTCATTTGAGTGTTCCTGTTTTTGCGTGTTCTTGTGTATTTGAGTGTTTATAAGTTAAACTTCATACACAATGGCAGCAAACTATCTTAACCAATTAATACTAATGGACCATGAGACCGGTAAGGGTAATTCACCACCTAAACTGATGATCATTGACCAATACTTTTCTTGGAAAGGTCGATTCGAATCCTTTATGCAATTCACGGATATTAGAATGTGGACTTGTATGACTGAAGGATATAGTGCCCCAACATATGAGGACAGTGGTGTTAACAAAGTTTATGCTTACCAAGATATGACTGAATCTAATAAAAAATTGTATGAGGCAGAGAAAAAGGCACTATCATGTTTAAAAATGTCATTGCCACAAGAAATATTACATTTATTTAATGGATTCAATACATCAAAAGAACTTTGGTTAGCATTAAAAAATCATTGTGAAGGGGATGAAACACTTAAAAAGAATCGTAGAGACCTTCTAAAGCATCAGTATAATGTATTTAATGGGTTAAGAAGTGAAAACTTAGATCAACTAATTACAAGGTATTATCATTTGTTAGCAGAGTTGCAAGCATTTGAGGTTACCTATTCGGAGGAAGAAAAAGTCGAGAAATTTTTGAGTTCCTTGCCGGAAAAGTGGAGTAATTATATTACTACTTTGCAGGAAAAAGCAGATTTCTCTGATATGTCTTTGACTCAGATAGTTGCTAAGTTTAGGGGACAAGAAATGAAACTAAAAAGGAGGGAAGCAGGATATAATAATGCTCAGATTCCCGAGCTTTATTACGGTAGGCCTACGATCAATGTAAGTCCAGGTTCCCCTGAAGGAAGCACTAGGGCATTCCTGAGTGAAGATGCTGACTTACAAAAGATCTCGTTTGACTCTGAGGGGAACATATGTCTTGTTTCAAGTCAGAGCGACAATTTAGGCAATCGTGGATATCCTACCTCCAGTGCTAGTTCCACCATGCCTATAAGTGTCAAATGTGCGGAAAGTCACTTATCCGTTCTTGCGTCATTTGTGACATCATATGAACAATTTATCCAAGGAAAAGTTCAAGATCCGAGTCTTATAGATGAAGACTATGAGCAGATTGATCCTTTGGACTTAGAAGAGATGGATCTGCAATGGCAAATGGCTATGCTAACTCTTCGGGCTAAACGTTCTTATCAAGAACAGGGCGAAAGGTCGTGGGTTCCAAGCTTGGCTTTGATAAGTCAAAGATAAAGTGTTACAATTACGAGGGCTTTGGACACTTTGCTAGGGAATGCCAGAGACCTAAGAAGGATGATAGGTCTATTGTGACTCGTCAGTACTTCAATCAAGGTGGAACAATGCCTTCATCTTCTAACACCTCTAGACAAAAGTCATACTATGATGGGTCTAATGGAAAACAAGGCCTAATTGATCAAAGTAATTCAAGAGCCTTGGTTGTCCAACAACAAGACGGATCATATGACTGGAGTTCAAAAGTCAATGAAGAAGACAATGCTTATGTTGCTGAGGTTGATTCAGGAAGTAGTATTGTTCCTTTGGACGAGACATCTTCTCAAGAATCAACAAACCCTACTCATGAAAATGTTCCTTTCACCTCACTTGAGAGATCATCTTCAAATGTTGAAGCATCAAGTATAAAAGATGGTGATAGTTGTTCAAAGGGAGTTACTTCAAAGGTTGATAATGTAAAGATTCCAGAAAATTTGGGAGTAAAGGATCTAGTTACCTTTATGATAGACTTACATGCTCCTGAGCAGCGAATAGATTTTTCTTTGCATTCATTAATTGATGTCTATAAAGATAATTTTAAAATATCTCAAACTGCATGTGAGTTATATCTAAGGGTTGATGATTTACAAAAGAAGGTAGATGAGGATCAAGAAGAAAAATCTCTCTTGAGACAGCAAGTGAACATCTTGACTAGAAGAGAAAAGGATCTCTCAGACAAGATTAAACTTAATAAAAGAGAGAATGATTGTATAAGAAATGAGTTGAGGGAAATCACTATTAGAAAACAATTGGGACAAGAGAATCATGAGAAATTGAGTAATGAGTTCACTTCTCTACAAAAGGAACTACTCTCTGCTCAATCTGAGATTACAGACTTACAATCCCGAATTGACAAAATGAGAGATATTCGAATTATGACAAGTCATGCCTATGAAAGCATTAAAAATGGAAATTGTCATAATGTTGAAGAAATCTCGAATAAAAAGAATCATAATGTTGAGATCCCTCCTCCTATCAATCATATCTAATTATCTATGATCCTATCGTTAAAGTGAGTGATGATGACAAAAAGATCTCTTCTGACGATTTCAAAGAACAACATAAGAAGCCAGAATCTTCTAATCAAACCAAATACATTTATAATAAGGGTTCAATCACTCACTACACACTAAAAGGTAGTAGGAAAGTGTTTACTGAAAAGGAGTATTCCTTGGATAGTATTGAACCAAATCTAATTGATAAAGTTTGGGAAGTTGATGTAGCTGATTTGGGGCAACAAAATAGACAAATCAGAAATGTGAGTCCTAGGAGATGGTCATCAATGAAAACCATTAGGAGTCCTCATTTTGTAAAATCAGGAATAGATCCTACTGCCCAGTCAGAAGTTGCTCCCGAACAATCTGCAAAATTGAAGTTACAAGAGATGACATCAAAAGCTCAAAATTCTCACACTTTGTCTGATCAAGATATGCATTCATCTTACCATGCAAAGGATAAAAGGAAGAAAATGAAAAATCTTGATAAGCTCTCTTGCTTCATTTGCAGAGAAAAGGGACATGTGGCAAGTATGTGTCCACAAAAGGGTAAATCCAGCAGATCAAGGCAGTCTAATGACTCAGGTGACAGAGATGTTGAAGATATGGATGTTCAGTTGAGAAAGAACAAGGGTAAACAAGTTGAAGATAGGTCAACGAGTGTTTCACCTAAAACATTTTCTCAAAGGAACTCACCCGCACGGAGTGGTTTGCCTAGAAATAATCAAGTTAGTACTTCAAATCCAACTTTTATGAGGGATTATAAGAAGAAATACTATGAAGATTATGTTTCTAGAAATCCCTCGAGTTATGTTGCTAAGGAACATGGAAAACCAAGAAGTGTATCTCCAAAGAAGACTTCAAATGGTGGCCAAGTTCGTAGCAAAACTCCTAAGAGGAATCCCACTCCAAGACGAGGAGTCTTTAATCGTGTTGGTGAAGATGATACATGTTTTTATGATCGCTTCACAGGAACGGTAAAGACTGGTCGTTCCTCAATGTTTCAAAAGCATAGTCCCAGGAGAAAGATTGAGCTATCTCCTGAGAGGGTGCCGAAAAACAGAAGACAAACTTCAAAATCCAGGACTCCCACTGAGAGTGATGGATATTGGACAAATGTCTCAGTGAAAGATAAGGACGGTAAATTCAAGTCTACTGAGGCTTGGGTACCGTTTCACAACTAAGCGCTTATCTTTCGTGCGGAGGACATAGTCAAGGAGGACCATGCATTTTCGGTGATCGGTGACTGAGTCCTAGGCACATCTTAATTAGATAACATAGTGGGTTATCGTACTTCTATTGTATTTACTTCATTATAAATCATTGTGCAGGTCCTATGTATGTTATTTATAATGTGTTTATAAAGAAACATATTTGGGAAAAACGAGTATATATAAAGTGCTACTTTATTTTATGCTTGTTAATAAATCATTTGTGATAGCATGATTATTCATATAATGGTTGTTATCCTATGATGAATATGCAAAGTTGATTTATTTATGATGGTTACACTAAGGCCTTTAATCGATCGCGTTTCGAGTTGCTAGTCCAGTTGACTGGAATGAGTAACCCTTAGGTACCATCTCTCAAGAATCATCATAATAATAAAAGGGTTCTATTGCACGAGAGACAATACTAGTTATGGTATCTGGTATCCAGGGGGAGTTAGCTGTGTTCTCTGTGAACACCGAATAAATGTGTATCGTGATAAGGGTATAGTGTAAGTAAAGACTCTAATTTGAGTGTGTTTGGTACACCTTGAATTAGGTCTTACATGTAAATTGCTCGAAAGATTAAGTGAAATACTTAAGGTTTCGGTCAAAATAGGTCAAACGGAGTCACTGAGTTGATATATTTGACAGATATTTTGATTTGCAATTTACTTTAAATAATTGAATCGAACATACTTAATGTGTGAGGTAACATGATAAAGACTTTGATTCTAATCTTAATTGGGAGAATCAGTCATTAATTATCTGTTATATATCGGTTTAAGTGTTTTCAAGTTCAATTATTTACCATTGAGATGAATACATGTGTTGGATGGATCTCTTGAGTTTGCTGATATGGTTGCAGAATTATTTATCTTAAATGGGTGTGTGTCAACCATTAAGATAAAGGATCTCCAAAGTGTATGAAAATTGAGGTTATCCAGTCCGGAATGGAGAAAACTCAAGCTTAAAATGGAAGCAGATTATACTTACACATCAACAACTCAACAAAATTCAAACGGAGACGAAGATATAGATGGAGAGATTGTTTATCAAGTTATACAATCTTATGTCTTTATTTTTGTTGTATTTAAATTTAATTAACAGCATTGTTGTGTCCAATGTCTGTTATTGTCAAATACTTAACAATGGTGCTTTGTAATTCATTAATTAGTGACATATCGGGTCTTAACTTAATGATCGTACATTGTAATTTTGTTCAAGTTGTGACATCTATCGAGAAATTCTTTATCGAGAAAAATACGATTACCTATGATACAAAAAGGGAGATTTGTATCTGTCATATCGTGTTCTCTAAAGAATTCTCTTCGCTAATCATATCGGGTTCGAGAAAATTCTTTGTGAATTTTCAAAGTGTTAATCAAGTTCGTGAAAGTTGACTTTTGGGAAGTCAAGGTTCACATGAATCAACAAGAAAAAATTAGGTTAAGTATGACATGCGTGTTTTCCAAATGAGCCTCATATGCGTGTTTTGCCAACTGGGCCACATATGCGTGTTTGCACTGGGCCACATATGCGTGTTCTGTTAATTGGGCTAACATATGCGTGTTATACTGATGGGCCTCATATGCGTGTTTTGCCAACTGGGCCACATATGCGTGTTTCTTTGACAGTATAGGGTTTTGCGTGTTGTTGCTAGTATATAAGGAGAAAATACGCATTTATTGATTAAGTTTAAGTCATTTGCGTGTTCCTTAGAAAACTCCCAACATTTGCGTGTTGTTACCTCATTTGCGTGTTTCATGACTTATAAATTTTTATAATAAAATTTTAAAAAGTAAAATATGAAACAAAACACGTATTATCTAGTCAAACCCAACACCATATGTGTGTATTGTCACCATATGTGTGTGTATAAGGAATTTGCTTGTTCTAGGACTTCGGAAAATTTTCAAATGAGTCAAATTAGAAAGTGCAAATTGCCTTATAATATTGAACTTTAAAAATTTAAGAAAAACAAATGGTTTTAGTTAAATTTAGTAAAGTTCAAAGTGTCGTTTATTAAAACTAAATGTTTTAGAAGGTTATGAAACAAATGGTTTCGCGACCTTGGAAAACACAAAATGTTTTAATTTCGACGTGTTGATTCGATAAAATTGGTATTGTTTTAGAGGATTATGAAACAAAGGGTTTCAATATCTTGGAAAACACTAAGATTTTTATCGTTCAACTTGTTTGTCGATTGTTAAAGTTGATAACATTTTCAGAGCCGATGAAACTAAGAGTTTCAGGGGCTTAGAAAATGTTAAGAGCTTTAAAGTTCGGCTTTATGTGTTGTTGCTAATCGTTTGTTTGGTTGTTGTTTGTATCCTTTTGCAGATGGCTGAGAGACACTTTCACAAGAATCATAACTACTTGATCGACTTGGATGTGAATCAAGCCAACGCTGAGAGATTTGTTAGGATTCTTGAGTTTCTGCAGCAATCAAGAATCAGACATGTTCTCACGGCTGACCCAGTTATCTATCTGACTTTCCTAAGTCAATTCTGGGCATCTGCAAGATTGTTACCCGGTGCTATCCCAAGCATTGAAGCGAGGGTGAACAATCAGACCTTCCAGTTCACTGCCTCTGACTTGATTGGTATTCTTGACTTGGGGACTGAAGACCAAGAGGGAGGAGTGAATGGTCCAACCACATATCCCCAAGCACTTAGATTGGGAGCATTCAGAAGAATGGGATATGTGGGTCCTGCAAATCGAAACACAATCCAGAAGAATTGTTTGATGGGCAGATGGAAGTTCTTTTCACATGTGATTCTTGTTGCTTTGAGCAATAAGAAATCGGGTTACGATTCATTGAATGTCGAAACCCAATCACAAGTGATATCTTTGGTGCTGAACAAGCCTTATAGCTTCTCTCGTTATATCTTTAATGAGATGTGCAGGCAGATAAGGGCGAGGGATGATGAGAGATTTTTGATGTATCCGAGGTTCGTGATGCTGATCATAAATGCTCGACTACCCAATCTTGTTCCGGAGGGTCCTACTGAATCGGTAACAACGATGCCTAATCGTATCTTTAACGATAGTTATAGATACCGTGGAAATCTTCCACCACAGGCTCGACCGAGGGACAGAAACCTCTTTGGGGCACTTATTAATCCGAATTATGTTGCACCTGAACATGATGGATTTGCGCATGAGGATTCTGATGTTGAAGGTGACGATGTTGTTGCTCCACAGCCAGTCCCTCCACAACCTCCAGTGGCACCAGTGATACAACCACAACAACAACAACATCAGCAACCAGAACAACCACCTCCAGCTGCAGCAGAGGCTCCTCAAGAGTTGTTGATCCAGGAAGAGGATGCTCAAGCAAATCCTGAGATCGTTGCTGAACAAGTTAATGCACAGAACCAAGAAATCAACATGGATGTTGATGATAGGGGTTTGGGTGCTGAGCACGTCGACGATATGGTTATAGATAACCAAGACGACGCTGCTGATGACATTGGAGGAGATGTCAATCAAGGCGAAAGTAGGAAACGGGATGATGATGGAGATGATGATGGGGATGATGGTCAAGATAATGCTGCTGGCAGAGTACCCATAGGTCAAGGTGTTGGTAGTACTTCTGCAGCAGTGGATCTCCCCATGGCCGAAGCTGATTCCCGGCCAGTTGTAGAAGAAGAAGATCCCTCTGGGTCGGGGCGAAGTCTCAGCAGAAAGAGACAACGTCAGGACGCCGAGGTGTCTAATGTAAATGAGTCTCTCGGGCTCATTGCGGAGACATATTTTTCAGAGGTGGAAGAGACAAGACAAGATTTGGATGAACCGACACCAAGTGTTCAAGAGCCTGTGCAGGACTTAACGGAAGCTATGACTGAAGGACCTCTCCATACTGAGGATAGAGGTAAAGGATTGATGGGTGCACCTTCCTCGAGTTCAGCAGCACCATCAACTCCTCAAGTTCATGTCAGTCCGCCTGTCATCAAACCAGTTGTAGTATCACTGGTTAATGCAGAAGATGACCAGTCACCTCCGAAAGTAATCAGACTTTTGGGAATCAAGATTGGAGATAGACCAGTCTTGATGACTGCAAGGCCTCGCAGCTCTACAATCACACCAATCATGTCTTCGTCAATGACTCCACCGTCTACAACAAGACCATCAGTGACTTCTTCACAGCAAGGAGCTGCTCAGATTAACAAGGAGAGAGTATCCAAGTTAGCTGAGGACATCCAGCGGATGAGAGCTCTAGTTGCCAGCTTGTCTGACAAGCTTAAAGGAAAAGAAGAGTCACACCGTAGAGATGCTGACCTCATAAGACAAAGTCACCTAGAGCTGGAGAATAGCCAGTATGACCTGCAAGAAGCCCAGGAAGCAACAATCAATTCTGTCACTGGGATTGTTGATTCCATTGGGGTGCACCACAAACTGCTGAAAGGTCAGGCTAAGCATCTCGAGAGCTTAGGTAAGAGGTCGGCTGAGCTGCATAACAAGATCAAAAATCTTGAATCTCAGGGGGAGAAGTCTGGATGCAAGGATGACACTCTCAAACATCGTCGAAGGATGATGAGGATGAGGATCCAAGCGGTTCCAGACAACAGGAGGAGATTCAGAGATTTCCGGGCTCAAACGTCAATGCAGCTCAGGGGGAGCAAGGTCAGCAAGGTCAATCTGGCCAAGCTGGTGCTCCTTCATCTAATCCACCGGCCGTAGAGGAAGTGGTTGGTATCCAGGAACAACTGACTGAAGGAGTAGGAGTCGGCATTCAGGTCAGACCAACTACTGAGGAAGAAGTTGGGAGTGAACTCCTGGACAACATTGCTGCGTACTTCAATTTTGATGAGTATGGGAGCATGTTTGAAGATCCATCTGTTTCTTCAGCTCAAGACAAGTGTTCATATCTTAATGCAATGCTTGATCTACTTGATCCAAAAGTAAAGGGATCAAGTGAGCTATCTCTACAAACAACTGTTGCAGAGGGCAAGGTTGGGGTAGACAATCAATCAGAGTTAGACTCAAATTGGGAGTTGGGTACTACTGAGGTGATTGAGAAGAAGAGCAGGATTCCAGTGGAGGCAACACCTGAAGTTCCTGATGACAGGGTTTTTGGCCAGCACTTAGGATGACAAACGAAGACTTGAAGGTCACATCTAGATGGTAGTGTCAAGGGGGAGACTGTTGGTGCATGTTTCTCGGTGACAAAAGCATTCTAGATGTGTGATGTATATTTATATATATTCAAGTCTTGTAATTTATCTTGTAATTACCGTTTGTCAATAATATTACCTTGACATATATTGTTGATCATATTGGGATCCATTTATGTTTATATGTTTGTTTATTATTTGTGTTTTACAGGTTATAGACATTACATGTAAAGAGTCATTAAGTTAATATTGTTTCTGCGTTTAACATCAGTTGAAATATTAACTTAATGTACTTCCATATGGAAGTTAAGTTAATTGTGTTTCTGCGTATTAACAGCAGGAGAAACATTAACTTAATCAATACTTCCAATAGGTAATATAGACAATGTTGTTTCTGCGTATTTACAGCAGTAGAAACATTGTCGTAGCTAATGTTGGTTCTGCGTATATTTACAGCAGTATAAACATTGGCTAAGTTAATGTTGGTTATGCGTCTTGACAGCAGTTGAAACATTAACTCAAATATTCCTAAGTGTTATTTGAGGGTTCTTGGGAACGAGCAAAATAGTTGCTTGTGGAAAGAACACTCAAATGGTCATTTGAGAGTTTCTGAGGAATAAGCAAAAGTTTGCTTGTTCATAAGAACTCTCAAATGGTTTGAGAGTTTTTGTGGAAACAAGCAAAAGCATGCTTGTCCATAAGAACTCTCAAACAGTTTGTGTGTTCTGGGAAACACATAAACAGGCCAAAACCCTAATGGGCTTGACATGAGAACACTCAAATCCATTGGATTTGAGAGTTCTTGTCACTTGCCTATAAATAGAGGTGTGTGTCATGCGTGTTCTCAACAAGAGTGTAGAGAGAGAAACGAGCAAAACCTAGAGAGAGAAAACCTAGAACACACACGGTTGATCTTGTGGGTGGTACTCGACTCACGCACGAACCGCAAACACACACCCGGTTTGGACGGCTCGTAGACTTAGATTACCATGTTGGTTGGTAAGGTTTGTCCGGAGAGCCGTTTCACTATAGTAACCAAATACGAGTGTTTATATTCACGCAAAATATATATATATAGGGGTGGGATAAATTGAGTCCAGCTTAATTTGAGTCCAAAAAGGGTCCATGTAACTTACACATGTGTAAGTTAACTTACACATGTGTAAGTTGTAAAACTTACACATGTGTAAGTTAACTTACACATGTGTAAGTCGTGGTGGCGGTGGTCGCCGTCGCCGGAAAATCATGGTGGTGGTCGGAGATGGAGGTGGTTGGAATTTGAGAAGATGGAAGAAAATCAATGGACTCAAATTGGACTCAAAATAAGCTGGACTCATTTTATCTTTTCCCTATATATATATATATATATATATATATATATATATTTATATATATATTTTAATAATGATATTTAATAAATATATATAAATGTTTATATTCACGCAAAAATATATATATATATATATATATATCATAAAAGGTAGATATAAAAACCGTGGGTTATCTCGAGGAATTCCGCACCTCGACATATCCTTAAGTCAATCTCGGTTCGGTAAGACCCGGGGGACTTACACGTTTGTTGTTTTTGAGAACACCAAATGACGGGGCAATTTCCATAGTAGAATACGTGACCCGTTGTGCTTCGTCCATCATCTTCATCTACATTGTGACTGCTATCACTGAACCCGATTAAATCCTTAGTTCCATCCTTGGTATATTTAATACCATAGTTCTTAGTACCACATATATATCTGAGAATTTGCTTAATCGCTGCTTCATGCGATTTCTTAGGTGTCTGCATGTATCGACTAACCAACCCAACAGAGAAACACAAGTCTGGTCTTGTGTGTAACAAATACCTTAGACAACCCACTTGTCGTCTGAAACTTGTTGCATCAACATCTTCACCATCTTCATCTTTGGTGAGTTTAAGTCCCGACTCCATAGGACAATGTGATGGATTGCATGTATCCATGCCTACTTCTTTCAAAATCTTACTCGCATAGCTTCCTTGCTTGATCATTATACCCGTGTCATCTTGATATACTTCAATTCCTAAGTAATATGTCAGCTTACCCAAATCACTCATCTCGAATTTATTTGACATTTGTCTTTTAAATTCAGCAATTTCCTCTTTCTTTGTGCCGGTGACAATGAGATCGTCGACATATACTCCAATGATAAGACGAGTAGTTGAAGTAGTTCTCGTATACACGGCTTGATCATGAAAACATCGAGTAAACTTTAATTGCTTTAAAGTTTCATCCAACTTAGCATTCCAAGCTCTAGGAGCTTGTTTTAACTCCGTATAGCGCCTTCTTGAGTTTATAGACCTTTTGTTCTTGCCCTTTTTCTCGAACCCATCTGGTTGAGAAACATACACTTGCTCCTTCAAGTCACCATGCAAAAACGCAGATTTAACATCTAAGTGATGTACCTCCCATCCTTCGGAAGCCGCAATAGCTATAAGTAACCGAACGGTTTCAATACGAGTAACTGGTGCAAAGACTTCATCATAATCTGTCCCGTATTGTTGTACATATCCTTTTGCTACCAACCGTGCTTTATACTTATTTAAAGATCCATCAGCATTGCGTTTCACTTTGAATACCCACTTAAGGCCTATCGGTTTTGACTCTTTCGGCAAATCTGTAAGATACCATGTTTTGTTTTTCTCTATAGCTTCCATCTCAGCCTTCATTGCCTTTACCCAATTCTGATCATGTGTTGCCTCTTGAAAATTCTTTGGCTCATCATCCAATAGTAGCAAATAATTTTCTTCTTCAACACCTTGATCCAACACATAGTCATCCAAATTCTTTGGAGTCCGTCTTTGTCATTCACTTCACCTCAGATTACTAGTACTTGTTTCATGTTGCACCTCGTTTGGAATTGGATTGACAATCTCACCTGATGGTTGTTGTTGGGGGTTGTCCAAAACTTGCTCGGTTCCGATCAGAGGGTCTAAAGCTGCTACACAACCATTAATCTTGGTTTGGACAACTCCGTCTTCAGCTTCTGTTGCTGCCTCGTCATGGTCTGAATCATAATCAACATTGATTGTTACCTCAAACGACTCTAATACATTCTGATTTTCATTATCTTCTTTCCAATTCCACCCCCGTTCTTCATTGAAGTCTACATTCCGTCCAATAACTAATTTTCATTTTATTGGATCAAAAAGTCGATGTGCAATTGTTCCTTCAGTAGACTCAGTCCCGAGGTAGACTAGCCTTGTACTACGATCATCCAGCTTTGAAAGTCTGAACTTTGGAACCCTGTTGTAGGCTAGACACCCAAAAACCTTTAAATGTTCCACATTCGGTTTAATTCCTTTATAAGCCTCATATGGTGTCTTGTCTTTTACTGCTCGTGTGATAACACGATTCAACACATAAGTGGTATGTCGAATCGCCTCACCCCACATGTATGCTGGAACTTCCATGGCCTTTAGAATGGATCGTGCAGTACCCAAGATGGTTCGTTGCGACGCTCAACTACACCATTTTGTTGTGGTGTATATGGTGCAGTTAACTGTCGTTTTATCCCATGATCTTCACAAAACTTATTGAATTCTTGTGATGTGAATTCTCCTCCCCTATCAGTTCGTAAACATCTTATCTTGACCCCGGTATCCGCTTCAACAATGGTTTTGTATTTCTTGAATGTTTCAAAGGCTTCACTCTTTTGCTTTAACATGAATGTCCACATGTACCTACTAAAATCATCAACCAACAAAAACATATAGTTGTTACCGGTTAGGGTTGGTGGAGAGATCGGGCCGCACAAATCTCCATGTATTAACTCGAGTGGTTTGCTTGCTTGAAAAACACCTTCTTTTGGAAAGGACTTTTGAGCCTGCTTCCCTAGTACACATGCATCACAAATCTGATTTGGCTTGTCTATCTTCGGAAGTCCTCGAGTTAATCCTTTACTTGCCATAGCTTTTAGGGTATCAAAATTCACGTGTCCAAGCCTTGCATGCCATATCCAAGCTTCATCCTTCATGCTTGTTAGTAAGCATGTTGTTGCCCCTGGTTTAATTTTGATCTTGTACATCCGGTTGCTTGATTTTGGAACCCTCATAATGACTTGTCCTTTATTGTCATAAAGCCACAAGTACTCATCCTTCATCCAAACGCTACATCCGTTTTCCGTTGCTTGCCCAAGACTAAATATATTGCACTTTAAACTAGGAATATAGTAGACGTTTGTAACTAACCTTTGTTCACCATTCTTGCATTGAAGCAAAATCGTCCCTCTTTCCTTTTATCTCCACATCTGAGCCGTCACCAAATTTAACCCGTCCGAATACTTCTTTATTCAATTCAATGAAGTAGGAATAATCACCAAACATGTGATTACTCGCCCCGTTATCCATATACCAAAAACCTTTCTCCTTTGTATCGTCTTGATATTTCTTAGGCTTTACCCGTTCTTCATTGAGACAGATTTGATCTTCCTCTATTTGAGCCATGAGTAGCGTGTTAGGTCCTTCTTCGGTTGCATCAGCAAGATTTGCTTGACTTGTTTTCTTTCGTTCTGGGCAAACAGATGCAAAGTGACCATATTTATCACACCGAAAACATTGAACATCTGGGCGTTCCTTGCTTTTTCTATTCTCACGGTTGTTGGAACGGTTTTGAGAAAAGTTTCTTGACCCGCTTGCTTGGTTACCTCCTTTTCCTTTACCCTGTCCCTTCCCGTGTGATCCATTACCCCCACGTCCCTTGCTTTTGTTGTGATCTGAATCTTTTGATGAAGGTTCATGTTTCCCATATAACAACTTGCCTTGGTTTTCAACAGTTGCTTCAACTCCTTTTATCCGTTCCTCAAAAGCTTTGAGTCTTCCAACGGCATCATGAAAAGTCATCTTCTTTAAATCCGCAAATTGCTCGATAGTAGCAACTAGGGAGATAAATTTAGGTGGCACTGATCCAAGCATCTTCCGAACCAGTTTCTTGTCTTCTATGACTTGACCTAGTGTAGCTGATTTTGAAACCAACTGGCTTAGTCTTCCTGAGAAATCGTCTATTGATTCTCCTTCCTTCATCTTCATAGCTTCAAACTCGGCTTGTAGAGTTTCAACCCTTGCTTCCCTAACTTGTTCTTCACCGACATACCTCGTCTTTAGTGCATCCCAAATATCTTTTGCCGTCTTTAATTGAGAGACTTGGAGAACAAGTTCTTCCGGAATCGCTTGAAGTAATAAAGCAAAGGCCATGTGATCTTTCTTAGCTTCAAGAGGAGTTGATGTGGATGTTGAAGCTCGTTCAATTGCTTCTAATATTCCATGTACTCGGAATATTGCTTTGATCTTAACAGCCCACGTGTTGTAGTTTACCGAGTTCAACATCGGGCACTGGAGGAATGGGCTGTGATCTTTTGAAGTCGCACTGTCACCCATAATTGCTATTCGATCGCAAACTATAAAAGAGAACCTCCTTTTTTTTAATTAGCCTGATCGAATGGATAGAAAAAAATTGACTTGCTTTGCTCTTATTTGGAAAAGTCAAAACAAAAGCCAATATGATTTCTCTTCTACCAATCGTGAAGACCAACCAAAGATCCCTTTATTTTCTATTCTTTTGTATGTTAGCTTACAAAAGTCTTCTGCTTCACGTGAACTTTCTCTTAATTGTAGTCGATCCAATAAAAACAACAACGCTATTTAATGAAGCTACGAATTGACAACTCACGAAATAGCTGCTGTCGCTTTCGACTTTTCTGAATTAAAGCTGCTGCTGTTGTTCGACTTTTGCTGCTGTTCGATCGTAACTGCTGTTAACGGAACCTTGCTCTAGATACCAATTAAAGTATATAACACAAATATGATTATGGAATATGCTCTCCACTCTTTATTAATTGAAGGAAAAAATAACTTAAAACCTTACAATTGTTGTGTATATATTGACCATATTCTCAGCTAATATTTATAGACTATCCTATTCAACTCCTACTAGGATACTAAGTCTATGTTGGAATTATAATACAACTTTATTATAATTACCTAACCTAATACAAATAGGATACTAATTAATTAATTCTAATTAATTCCTAATTGTTGCCTTACCCGTGGACTCGGGTTTGGGTTACGACCTATATGCTCGGGTTGGTAATTATCCAACATTCTCTTTAATTTCCACCATTGGATCAATCTGCCATCATCTTTCACTCAATTTTCAATCAATTACTCTTTTAATCCTCTAAACTTAAAACAACACACATATTAAGTAGTTTTATATTAAAATAAAAATAAATATTGTTACCATTAATTAATTTGATAACAAAATAGGGTTCGTGGCCATCAAACCACTTTTTGTGTTACACCTTTTCAATCTAATGTCATAAATCATAATCTCAGATCTCATCTTAACATGTAATACCACAACATAACATATATCACATATTAGTTTTAATGCACTTATAACATATTCTGACGTTGATGGATCAGATCTATATTTTATGTGTTTATGATCGTTTTTTAATTCAATGAAAGACTTTACTATTATGTAATAGTGGCCAAACATGAGAAGGCGTGTCTGGATAATCAACACGTATTTATACCATTTGCATTTGATACATTTGGGTTTCTTGCACCTGAGGCCGTTGAGTTACTTAGTAGGGTCCAACGGGTCATGCACACTAACGTCATGATGCCAAGATACATGAATGTAGTTTTTAAACGTCTTGGTTTTTCTATTCAAAAAGGGTTAGCGGCGCAGCTTGTTGCCCGTTTACCTGCTATCCCTATGTAAAATTCTTAAGTTGAATGTTGAGAATACAAAGTTTTAAATAAAAAAAAAATGAATCTTAAAAAAAAAAAAATTATGTTAACATAAAGGAAAGCGACTTAAATTAAAAAAACACAAAGTATATGTCCTATCATATATAAATCAACATTTCCAACCATATAGAGTTCCCATCTTTATAATATAAACAGAGAAGGACTACAATATGACTTTTAAACCAATAATTACTCTATAATATTTTACATAGATACATGATTAGTTAACCCCTAACTATATATTGAGCCAACTTTTTTGATTTTGAAGTGAAGTAAAGAACCGCATGTAAAAATATAATCATGTATAGTACTCCCTCCGTCCCATTTTAATTGTCCACATTTGACTTTTCAAGTCTTTTTCTTTAAATTTTGACCGTAAATATCTTTGTTTGTGTTATATATTAGTTGATGTAATTTATATCAATGAAAAGTATATCTAAAACTCAATCCATTCATATATTTTATATTAAGTGTTATAAAGTACAAACAAAAATATTTACGGTCAAAGTTGAAGACATAAGACTTGACTAGTCAAATGTGGACAATTAAAATGGGACGGAGGGAGTACTACATAAAAGCCTGGTACTACATAATGGGTCAACTATATGTAAACGGGTTGGTCCAAAAACAGTCCACCGGACCTACCTTTCGGACAAAGCCCGTCTATTACCCAAGGTTGGGGAACTCGTGACTCGGACTCGACTCGGCGAGGAGGGGGTCAGGAGTTTTTGGAGAATCGGACTCGACTCGGGGAGAACTCGGATTGGAATTTTATATACAAACATAAGTGAAAGTCCCAAGTTTGCAACGATTATGTAATTAAACAACTAATGTAAATTACACTAAGAAAGCAAGACAAGAAAGTAAACACGTTTAATCATAAGTAGTATTAATTAAACGGTGAATACATGGTTGGTTTACAAAGAAAGAAAGAAAGAAATATTGTTAACTTTTTGCACACACGAAAACTTAACAATTATACAATTCTACAATGAGAGAAAAAAACACACTAAGTGACTATTGTAGAATGAACCAACAACTTTGCGGCTAGGTCAAGTGATGCTTTATATAGGGGAGAAAAGGCATCACATGACAACCCAATAGATGTTGACACATGAAGGTTGTCAACTATCTATTGGTGTGTAAGACTGGTCTTCAGACATCTCTGTTTGCCATCTTGTTTCTTTCCCAAAACGGCATGAAAGAGAAACACCTTAGTACCATTTTGGTACAAGGTCACATGGTTCCATCTTGATCTTGCAACACGTGTCCTTGGGACCAGTCTTCTTATCTTCATTTCCCGCCTATATTTGACTTACAACATATGACGGTGAGTCATTGAACTTATCCTTTAACTCGAAGATAATAATGATCGCTGAAGGCTCGCTGATGAAACTTCTTGCTGAGGCTGTCAGCGACTACTTGACTCAGCAAGTAATCTTCAGTGAATCCATGACTCAACAATCTCCCCCTATTCGCTGAGGAGACTTAGCTGAGTATAAGTTACTTCTTAGAAGTACAATAGATAGAAATGAAGGAATGCTGATCTTATTTATTTGACAAACAACTTTACAATAAAAACAGCATTACAAAGGTTACAAGTCTCCTTAATCCCATTGCGACTCTTGCTTGGCCTCGATGAAAGCTCTGTCTTGTTGTCTTTCAGGCTTCAGCAGCTCTTGATCAATTAGTTTTATAAATTCGGGATTGTTGGACGACTGAGCACAATACTTTCTTATTTTCAAAAGAAAAGTAGAGGGGGAAATTCCAATTTCATTGGTCCTGAAGAAGAGTTCATGACCATGGACATTGCAAAAGCAGAAACCTCCCAGTTTGTCATCATAAGCTCCATCCATAAAGAGGGTCCTGGAAGGCATTTTTAGATTCAGCAGAGGCTCCTCATCTATATCAGTCTTTGGAACAACTCTGAGAATGAAGGGACGCTGAGACATCACTTGACCAGAAGCTGTTCTCTTCACACCACTTCTTGGTTGCTGAGGAGGAGGAGGAGGATATGGATGTCTTGCAGCGCTGAGCAGAGAGTCTTTGACTTTGTATTTTTGATCAGCGGTTCATAACTTACAGCTGTCTTGTCCTTGATCAGCTTGTAAATTTCGATCCATTCAGTTGGCCCAAATGTATCCTTAGTAACATTTTTCAGCGTATATAACTTGGGCACTCCTTTTCTTTGTAGGGAAAGATTCATCCCTTGTTGGGTTAGCGAGACCCTGACCGACGTGATCTCTTCTTTCCTTTGCCTTACCTCTCTTGATTCAAGATAGGTCGCCTGACCTTCTTCAAAAGTTTTCATTCTTTTGGCAAAGAACTTTTCTTCATTCTTTTTCAAGACTGCCAATCCACTAGATTGCTGAGCCAACCTCTTTGTCTCATCATCAGCATCTTTAAGTTCATCACCAACAATTTGCTCACTTATAAACTTCTGAGACAGCTCCTCTTCTTTTTTCTTACTTAACCGTTCATGTTGACGAACAACTTCCTCAGGAGACAGTTCAGCAGTAGAAGTTGTGGATTTGGGAAAGGCTCCAGACATTAACTTTTCTTGTTGTTCCCTTGCTGAAGTGGGAACTTTTGGTGGCTTGCTTTGAGTAACCACTGCTGCTTTACCCTTATCAGCATATCTCTTTTCAAGGGCAGCGTGGAACTCAGCAGTTGGCTTGAAGATAGAAACATTTATTGGTTTTGCTGGCACATTCTCAACAACAACCTTCTCAGCTGCCGGTTCAATAACCTTCTCAGCTTCTTTAGTGACGTTCAAGGTTTGCTCCCCCTCAACATTAGCTGCCGGTTTACTAACCTTCTCAGCATTGCCAGTTTCAGTGGGGGGAACTTGGGGAGCATTTTCAACATTTACATTCACAGCTGCCGGTTCTACAACCTTCTCAGCTGGCTTGGATTTTTGTGTTGGGTCCTCAGCATTTTTCTCCCCCTTGGAAGCAGCTGAGGTACGAGCTACTTCACATTACCCTTTTTGAGGAGGCCCAACATTTCACCCATCATTCCTTTAAGACCAGCAACCTCCTCTTCAAGTTTCTTTGTCCTGGTGACAGATTCATCAAGTAGCTTTTTGTCAACAGCAACTTGAAAAGGAGTTTGAGAGAAAAGTTTGTTCTTGAGAGAATTGAGTTCTTGAGTGATGGAAGTGTGGAAATCATCTTGAGATGTAGAAGAGAAAGAAATTTTATTGTAGAGTTGGTGAAGATGGGCGGTGAAGAGAATGTTTGTTTGGGAGAGTTCAAGAAGTGCTGGCACAACTTCTTTAAGAGCTGACTCGGAAACTTCATTTTTCAGCTTGTCCAATGAGGCAGAGATGGCAGAATTAGAGGTGCTGACCTTTTTCATGCTTGCATTCAGCAAGGTTTGATTTCTTCTAAACAACTGCTCATTTGACTTTGTGTGGATGACTTGATTCTTGGTGATCCCAAACACCATACCTTTGAGCTCAGCTAGCTCATCAGTCAAGTCAACATTTCCAGCTATCAACTTTAGAAAGTTTTCATGAGCCTCAATATGAACCTGAGCTACTTGGTCTACCAGCCAAGCATACAAGTATCCATGTCTATTCCCTTGACTTTGGCAGATTTGCACCCTTCTCAACAATTCTTGTAGCTGACGAGTTTCAACATAATCTAGGCCAGGTACATTGACAGCAGTAAAAGCAGTGGTGAGTTCTTCATCAGCAGAAGGGACCTTGAGATCCTTTAGAGAGACAGGATACTTAGAGCAAGGAACCCTGAAAAAATCTGGGTGGTGCAATGGTGGCACTTCCATGATTATTTCATCATCAACTTCTTCCACCTCAACATAAACAGCTGGCTTATTCTTTGAAGGTGACATAATTCCACCCTTCACTGAAGCTCAGCATCATTCACTTCAGGCACATAGTCTCCATAAAAACCAACTTGTTCATGAGAAGCTGTGGGTCTTTGAGAGTAGCATGGTGGAGGAGGCATATCGGCCAACAACTCTGGGATAACCTCAGATTCAGTAGGAGGAGAGGAGATCAACATATATCCCAAGTCTTCATCTAAGAAACCACTTACATAAGCCTCTTCTTCACTTTCTTCTGCGGCAGCGAGTGTGATTTCAGCATCATTATCTTGGAGGTCAAACTCGCTGCCCAGATCTTCATCAGTTTCCATTTCACTTGATAAGATATTTGTCTCAGTCCCTGCACAGACAGTTTCCAAGACAATAGAAGAAGGAGGGGTAAGGGAACCTTGTGCCTCAGTCTTAGTGTGTTGTTCCACCAAGACATCATCGGCCGTAGAATGTGTTGACTCTAGCATCACCTGTGATCTGGCTGCTGTCAACGACTCAGAGGGTAATTGAGAAGAAGGGGAATTATTTGGGGGAGGAGTTGGACTTTGACCTCTAGTGGGCTGGGGTGACCCAATATCTTCACCAACCTCGCCTACAGAAGTTTGAGGTGGCTGCCTGTTGTTCCCATTTGTCTCGTCAGCAGCCTGTTGGGAGGCTGCTGATGGGGTGGCTTGGGTACTAGTGTCCATGGGCGCTGTGGACTTCCTAACCTTGGTTTTGCCCTTTGGTACACTCCGCTTACGTTTTAGGACGTCAGCGGAGGGTGAAGATTGTAAAATTTGAGTTGAGGATGCTGCCTTGGATTTTTTGGTCTTTTTGGAGGTCGCTGGGGGGTTTTCCAGCGAGCCAGCCTCTAAAGGCATTTCAGCATCCACAGCGACCGTATCAGCCACTTCATCAGAAAGAAGTGCTGCCTCCCAGTCGCTGTCTTTGGGGTATAAAGAAGAGTTTAGAGAGAAGAGTACCTCTTTTATATGTGCAGTGAGGCGTGCAACCAAGTGTTCAGCAGGCTGCTTGTATATATTGTTGCCCACCCTCGCTATTGGTATTGTTGAGGCCTGGGGCAGCTCATATTCATCTCCCAGCACCTCCTTGAAAATCAAGGAGAAGATTCTAACAAAGGGCACAGTATGTGACCTGTTGTTCATGCTGATCTTATTCTTCATATCGTTGAAGATCAGCAAGGCGTAATCCACAAACCATCCTTCAGCAAGGGCATGGATTATGGGCATCGATGTTGATGATGCTTGATTGTAAGACCCAGAATTGCCACCCATGCACTGAATTACATGAGTGAATAGTACCCTCCAGATCCCTGGTAAGTTTTGCTTCAAAGGATTGCTTTGGATCGCTGGAGGATTTTTAAAATTGTAATTATAACCAATCGAAGGCAACCATGCCTTCCATACATCATCACCTGCTGCCTCAACAAACTTATTCTCATCAGTCTGGTGTGGAAATCTAAGAGTTTGGCGAAGAGACGCCGGAGTAATAGTTATTGATTTCGCCCCTTGTCTAACAGTGTCAGTGATGGACTTCGTTTCTACATCATATTCACAAGTCCACCAGAACTCTCGAAGAAGATGAACAAAAATCTTCTCCGGATCTGCCATAATACAATGATTGGCAGGGGAGGCATGGATAAAGTCCAACATGGGCTTGTATCCTTTAGAATCTTGTGGCAACTCAGATGTGCCGATGTGATTGTTGGGTTTAACAACAATTTGAGAAGGAGAGAAGTTTACTTTTGAAGATTTAGTAATATTCACGGGAGTGAATACAGTAGAATTTAAGTAAGTGAACGGTTCTTGTTCCTGAACTTGTGGTTCAGGAACCAGTGGGTTTTATACGGCGGCGGTAGAGGAAGAAGGAGGGATCTCAACATTTTGAGGAATATCAGAGGAGGATGCCATTGATTTTTGTTGGAAAGAAGATGAAGGAGATTTATGAAAGAGGATGGACAGATGGAGAGAGATATTTGATTTGAGAGAATATGAATAGTTATGGAAGCATGAAAATAGGGTTGTGAGAATGAGGTTGTATATATAAGGTATGGTGGTGGGCCACGATTTTACAACATAATTTCTCTCTTCTCTTTTTCAAGCTGTGGAACAGTTGTAACCAACAACTGTTTCGTACATATGTATAATATATAAAAAGATTTTGAGAGTAACGTTTAAATAAAGGAAAAGAAATTTTGTCCAAAAAAAAAAAAAAAAAATACTTGAGTGTGCGCCGTATTGAGCAGTCGTAACCTGTCAGTCAGACTGTCACATACAGACAAATGACGTGATCAGGGCAAAAATCGAGGTGACCTTTCAGTTTGAATATATAAATCATGTGGTTCAAGATTTTGCCACGTCACCCACATAGTTACTTTGAAAACACTTAGTTTTGAAAATATCCTATGTTTTATTAATTGAGAATTTTAATTTCTTAAGAAGGATATTTGGAAAGATTACATGCTGAAGGATGCTCAGCATGTTTAAAGTTTTTGTCAGCGACTTCACAACTAACGTTGGTCGCTGACTGCAGTTTTTGGCAAACTATCAGCCATTAACGGATTTGATAAGTCTTTACCACTAGCCGTTTGCTAGTGGACTAGATGAAGACTTTTAGCTCTCCATTGCTTTTATTTTGCTTTTTCCCAAAGCAACAGGGATCAACGGATTTTATAAGTCTTTACCAATAACCGTTTGCTATTGTACTAGATGAAGACTTTTAGCTCTTCATTGCTATTATTTGCTTTTTCCCAAAGCAACAGGGATCAACGGATTTTATAAGTCTTTACCAATAGCCGTTTGCTACTGGACTAGATGAAGACTTTAAGCTCTTCATTGCTTTGAGATCAGCGAGTAAGACTGACTTAAGCTCGCTGAATTAGCATACATGACAAGTCATGTCGCTGATTCCCCATTCAACATTCCTAACTTGCTAACAAGCAGTTTGAATCTAGTTTCATCCAATGGTTTAGTAAAGATGCCAGCTAGTTGATCATCAGTTGGAATGAAGTAGATCTCAATGTCACCTTTCATGACATGATCACGAATAAAGTGATATCGAATATCAATATGCTTAGTTTTGGAATGTTGAACTGGGTTGTGTGTAATAGCAATAGCACTTGTATTATCACACATGATTGGAATTTTAGAGTATTCCAAATCATAGTCAGCAAGCTGATGTTTCATCCATAGCATTTGGGCACAACAGCTCGCTGCAGAGACATATTCTGCCTCAGCTGTGGAGATGGAAACTGTGTGTTGCTTTTTACTAGTCCAACTAGTCAGCTCCCCCCCCCCCAACAGTTGACATCCTCCACTGGTGCTTTTGCGATCAAGCATGCAACCAGCATAGTCGGAGTCAGAATATCCAACTAACTCAAAGTTGGAGTCTTTTGGGTACCAAAGACCCAGCGTGGGTGTGCCCTTGAGATATTTGAAGATACGCTTCACAGCGAGGAGATGAGATTCTCTAGGAGAAGCTTGATAGCGAGCACAGAGACATGTTGCAAACATGATGTCTGGGCGACTCGCTGTGAGATACATGAGTGACCCAATCATGCCACGATAGTAAGTAGGATTCACATACTTACCATCAGGGTCAGCGTGAAGATTATTAGGAGGGGACATTGGAGTTCCCTTTGGAGTGACATGAGTGAAGTCAAATTTATGCAACATATCCCGAATATATTTTTCTTGATTGATAAATATTCCAGTGGGAAGCTGCTTGATTTGTAACCCCAAAAAGAAGGTTAATTCACCCATCATACTCATTTCGAAAGTGCTAGACATAAGAGAACTGAACTTTCGACAGAGTTTGGTGGATAGGGAACCAAAGATAATGTCATCGACATAAATCTGCACATACAGAACATCACCCTTATGCTTGTAGATAAAGAGGGTGCTGTCAATGGTTCCCCTACGAAAGCCATGGTCAAGAAGGAAGGTAGACAAAGTGTCATACCAAGCTCTAGGAGCTTGTTTAAGACCATATAAGGCTTTATTTAGCTTGTAGACATAGTGAGGATGCTTTGGATCCTCAAAGCCAGGAGGCTGCTTAACATAGACTTCTTCATCAAGAGCACCATTTAAGAAGGCACTCTTGACGTCCATTTGATAGACAATGAAGCCTTTGTAAGCAGCATGAGCGAGAAAGAGACGAATGGCTTCAAGACGAGCGACTGGAGCAAAGGTCTCGTCATAATCAATGCCTTCAGCTTGAGTATAACCTTGAGCAACCAGTCTTGCCTTGTTTCTGATGACCACACCAGTTTCATCCATCTTATTCCTATAAACCCATCGAGTGCCAATGGGTTCTTTATAGGGAGGAGGAACAAGGAACCAAACATGTTGTCTTTCAAATTGTGTTAGTTCTTCTTGCATGGCTTCCACCCATGAGGGATCAGCCATGGCTTCACCAATATTGGCAGGCACAATTTGAGATAGAAAATTGACATAGAGACAAGTATTACTTGTCGCTGAGCGAGTTTGGACACCATTGTGTGGATTACCAATCACATGGTCAAGAGGGTGATCAGCAGTCCATTTGAGTGCTGGTGTGTGAATAGAAGAATGATTCATAGCGGATACTGTGGTGGTAGTTTCACTAGGAGTGGGAGTATAGGAGGAGAGATCAATGGTTAGCAAGGGTTCAGGGTTGCTGACAGGAGGGTCACTGAGAACAGTGGGTACCTCTTGCTGAGGAGTGTCATCCTTAGTGTCTCCTGAAAGAGGATTCGCTGAGGCATCATGAAATGTTTCCTCAGCGACAACGTCAGCATCTTGAGGTTCAGTTGAGAGAGGAACATTAATGGAAGTGGCATTAACTGTTCGAAGAAGAGGCTCAACTGGATCTATAGAATAAATGTGAGCAGCAATGTACTCATCATTTGGTGAAGGACTTGGAGACTTAGCGATAGGTTGTTCAGCAACATCATGATGTGTCGCTGATACTTCAGACGAGTCAGATAGATCGCTGAGAATTACTTCAGCAGATGACTCATTTGAGAGATCACCTAAAGTTGAACAGCTTTCATCAAAAGTAACATGAATTGATTCATCTACTTTTTGAGTGCGAGTATTGAAAACTCTGAAAGCTTTGCTTATAGAAGAATATCCCAGAAAGTAGCCATCATCAGCTTTGGGATCAAACTTTCCTAAATGATCCTTATCATTTAGGATGAAAACTGGGCAACCAAAAACATGGAAGTATCCAATTTGAGGTTTCTTGCCTTGAGAACTTCATAGGCAGTCTTATCATGTCGCTTGACAATAAGACACCTATTTTGAGTGTGGCAAGCAGTACTGACTGCTTCAGCCCAGAATTTACTAGGAAGAGAGGACTCACTGAGCATGGTTCTTGCAGCTTCAATGAGAGTTCTATTTCTCCTTTCAGCTACCCCATTTTGCTCAGGAGTGCGAACAGAAGAGAAATTTTGTCTAATCCCTTGATCAGCACAAAAAGTCTCAAGAGTGTGTTTCTGAACTCAGTGCCATGATCGCTTCTGAGTTCTTTAACACGTATGCTGTTGAGGTTTTCCATCTTTTTAATGAAATTAATTATTTCCTCAGCAGCATCACTCTTAGAATGAAGAAAGACTGTCCAAGTATATCGTGAATATTCATCCACAATAACTAAGGTGTATCTGCTACCCCTTAGACTTTGGACATTTACTGGACCAAAAAGGTCCATGTGAAGGAGATGAAAACAGCCACTGATAGAGTTGGCCTGTTTGGTTTTGAAGGTGGCTCGGTGGCTTTTACCTTTTTCACAAGCACCACAGAGCCTGTCCTTCTCATAAGTGAGAGGAGGAAGGCCTCGAACTAGATTTTTCTTAGCCAAAGAGTTTATGGTTTTGAAGTTCACATGCGACATACGCTTGTGCCATAACCAGTTGATTTGAGAAGCAGATTTTGAGAAGAAGCAGGTCTCGCTGTCAGTTTTGACAGGAGTGAAATCTACCAAGTAGATATCCCTTTTTCTTGGAGAGATCAAGACCACTTCTTTATTGACATTGATCACTGTGCCTTGATGCTTATCAAGGATAACCTTATAGTCTGCATCGCACAATTGACTGATGCTGATCAGATTGTGTTTCAATCCATTCACATAAGCAACCTTAGTGAATTTGATCAGCCCATTTGAGAAAGACCCATATCCTTCAGTTTGGCCAGTAGAATTGTCACCAAACACAACTGTGGGACCATCGGTCTCCACGAAGTTATCCAGCAGGTCCTTGGATCCAGTCATGTGTTTTGAACAGCCACTGTCCAAATACCACACTTCTTTTCCTAGTGAGGCCTGCAGGATAACATAAGAAGGATTTAGGAAGAATCATGAGCATCCTCGCTGATAGTATCGTCAGCAGAGGATGTGAGAGGAAGATGAGCAAAATCATCATCATTTGAAACGAGAGGAAGAGGGGCTCTAGGATCAGCATTTGGATCAACTGGGAAATCAACCAGCTGATGAGCAGCAAGCATGTCATGAGTAATCTCTCATGTGAAGAATTGATCTTCAGAGGTAAAAGTGACAGAGCTTCCAGTGTTTAGAACAACCATGTTAGTGACTTGGCTGTTTTCTCCATATTCAGCCAGTATACTATCACTACCATTGGTAATGATTTCATGAGACTGGGGAAAGGAGATTCGTTGAGCGGCAATGTATTCAGCAATGTTGTCATCAGTGAGAACAACATCTTCACCCAAGCTGATATTAGATTCAGCTGGGGGAGTTCGCTCAGCGATTTCAGAGGAGGGATGAGCGGCGGAAGCTGAGGGTAGATTTGGTTGAATGACTACTTCAGGAGGATTCCTGGAGTCTTTGTCATTGCAGTCAGCAGCGATGTGTCCTCTTTCGCCACATAAATAGCATTTTCTTCCAGCCTTCTGATTTTGAATCAGAAATTCCTTGAGTTGTGAGGACAAGTCGTTGACACGCTTATTCAACTCACAAATCTCATGATTGGAGAAAGAAGTTGATGCTACTGAAGGGGCCTTTTTCTTCCTGAACCGAACAGGAAGAGTTTTGGGAACAGGGCCAAGAATAGACTTGCCCTTAGATTGAGCATTTGAAGAAGAAGGGGCATGATTATTCAGAACAACTCGCTGACCTCCTTGCTGAGGAGGTCTGACTTGTTGAATAGGTCTGGGTTGCTGAGAACTATGACGACTTAGAGCAACTTGCTGACCTCCTGGCTGAGGAGGTCTAACCTGCTGAACAGGTTTTGTTTGTCGAGGGACAAAAGTTCCCTTTGGGACATAGACAGAATTAGGTTGCTGATAACGAGCATCAGCAAACTTAGCTCGTCTATTCATTAAGTGCTCATGCATAACAACCTTTCTGCCAGCAGGAGAAGTATTAGAAAAAGATGAGGGCTGAGACGCAGGGCGTTCAGCGACTGCTGAGGGAACGGAATTCTCAACGGGTTGACTAACAGGCACAGCTCGCTGAGGGGTGCTGTAGTCATATGGGACAGCGACCTTGCTCCTTCTAAAGGGTTCAACATTGAACCCACCATTGGGCTTAATAGTGAAAACCTTATGAGCAAGAGGCTTGAAACCATCATTTGAAATATTCCCTTCAAATGTTTGGGAAGAGGAATATTGAACACGACCCTCATTTGGCATCATGTCAATAATGGGATGGTTTGGAAAGACAGTCTTAGCAAAGCTAGCTGATGAGCTAGTTTCTGCTTGGGACGAGGAAGTGGAAGTGCTGGGTGAGGGAGACTCATCATTCAGTTCAGAATGATAGTCATTCATGCCTTTAACAAAGTAATGTTTAAGCAATTCCTCACGAGAAGTAAGAGTACTGGAAGGAATCCTCTCTTCAGCAGCAGGTCTCTCGCTGAACATATTGGTGATGACAGCAGCAGTCTCATAATCACCACCGATTATGGCTTTCATTTGAGCAGGAACCTGCAAGCTAAAGATTTGGTCGTGAAGCCTAGAGGCTTTAGACCAGGAGGTGACTATCTTTTCAAGGTCAGTGACCTGATTTTTCAGCTTCTCATTTGAGATTTGAAGAGTTTGGTTGAGAAACTTTTGGGATTCAAGCTCAACATGGACATTTCTCAAATCCTTGAGCTTGTCAGTCTTATCACTTAGCTCAGCACTTACTGAGTTAAGTTTAGACTGAAGATCAGCACGAATAGATTAGACGTACTGAATATCACAAGTAAGAGATTCAAGAATTTTAGGTTTATCCTCTTCAGAGGCAGAGGAAAAAGTGCATACCTTATTGATTGTGACATTGACCCACTGACTGGAGCACACTTGATCTTTTGTCAGCGCTTGGTCATCAGCGAGTGCCATAAAGCAGATGGCATCAACAAAGTCCTCGCTGTCAGAAACGTCGGAATCAGCCCAGTCATGTTCTTCAGCAACAAGACCTTTGGCAGGAGCTTTGGCTTCTTCAACATCAGCCATCTTGGCACGAAGCTCATAATACTTCTTTTTGTATTCATCAGCAGGCTTGACTGAAGAGGGCCTCGCTGATGATGAAGAGGGCTTCACTGCCTGCAAAGAAGGAATAGAAACTTTGCATTCCTTTTGGTAATGGCCTTTACGACCACACCTCTAACATTCTTCTTGAGACTTGTCTACCACTGGTTTTTGGAAATGAGTCGACCTACGACCATTCCATTTTTTAGAATATCGTTTACCAGCGATAAGAGCAAAGTTCATGAAGTCCGAGAACATCTCTTGTCTCTCCTCGAAATCGAGGTCATTGACAAGATCTTGGACGTTAGAGGGGGTAGAATTGTTGATGTCCATGTCAAGATGGACAGGACTAACTTCAGCAGAGACCAGGGCAAGAGGGTCATGAACATTAGAGACACTAGATAAAGAAGAAGAAGAAGTTAAAGCATATGAACCAGCATGCCTCTTAGACTCAGCCTCAACTCTCAAAGTTTGAGCGAGGGCTCTCTCTTCAAATTGAAGAGTGCCATAGAGTGACTCTAAGTCATGCTCCTTTAGTTGCTTAGTTGTTCTAAGAATTTGCCTTAAGCCTTGCCATTTGATGGGCAAGACGTCAATGAACTTGTAGCATATTTCAAGCGTATTATGCTCTATGCCCACATTTGTCATATCATTCAAAAGACACTTAAAGCGATTATACGTGCCATCCAGACTCTCATTAGGGAGAGAGAAGAATCCTTCATAGGCACGTTTCAGATCTATTTTCTTGGTAGCAAGAACATCTGCCGTACCATTGGTACACAGATTATCCCACACCAATTTAGAAGAAGAAAGTTTGATGACAGATTTCATTATATCATCCGGAAGGGTAGTAATAATAAGATTTCTCAACCGAGCATCCAGATTGACAAGCCTACGCTCGTCATCTGTCCATTGTACTTCTGGTTTTATGAGCTCAGTGACAACTTCAGGAGCATCAGCAGTGGCTCCTGGTGTCCTGGTAACCAGAACCGGTACATATGGCCCTCTGGTTAGAATGGTCATAAGATAGGGTTCAACTCTACGATGTGTAGGAGCATTCTCTCCTTCCAAGATCCGAAATCATGTGAATCGAATCTGGGTGGGATGGAGACATACCCAAAATCTCTGGTATTAACCAGAGAAGGAACAGAAGACATAATAGTAAGAAAAGAAAAATAGACAGAAGTTTAAAGAAAAGTTTTTAGATGCAGAAAATTAAGTACAGAAGGAAAGAAAGAAAGATAATCTTGCAAACTTTTACTCAGATCAGATTCGGTGTGTCGAACCACTGCTCTGATACCAACTGAAAGTCCCAAGTTTGCAACGATTATGTAATTAAACAACTAATGTAAATTACACTAAGAAAGCAAGACAAGAAAGTAAACACGTTTAATCATAAGTAGTATTAATTAAACGGTGAATACATGGTTGGTTTACAAAGAAAGAAAGAAAGAAATATTGTTAAGTTTTTGCACACACGAAAACTTAACAATTATACAATTCTACAATGAGAGAAAAAACACACTAAGTGACTATTGTAGAATGAACCAACAACTTTGCGGCTAGGTCAAGTGATGCTTTATATAGGGGAGAAAAGGCATCACATGACAACCCAATAGATGTTGACACATGAAGGTTGTCAACTATCTATTGGTGTGTAAGACTGGTCTTCAGACATCTCTGTTTGCCATCTTGTTTCTTTCCCAAAACGACATGAAAGAGAAACACCTTAGTACCATTTTGGTACAAGGTCACATGGCTCCATCTTGATCTTGCAACACGTGTCCTTGGGACCAGTCTTCTTATCTTCATTTTCCCGCCTATATTTGACTTACAACATATGACGGTGAGTCATTGAACTTATCCTTTAACTCGAAGATAATAATGATCGTTGAAGGCTCGCTGATGAAACTTCTCGCTGAGGCTGTCAGCGACTACTTGACTCAGCAAGTAATCTTCAGCGAATCCATGACTCAACAATAAGTATTTTTGAAATTATATGTAATAGAACTTTAAAAATATATTACAAACTTCAAATTTAAACATAATTGTTTAAAAACATTAACATAACGAGCATGGTGCCCGCGCTATGCGGCGACGGTAACGGCGACGGCGGTATAGTGGTGTTGGTGACGCGTGGTGATGACATCGACAATTGGTGTCGAGTGGTGTAAGTTGATGTTAAGATAATAGAAATATTTTATAAGATAAGGACTTAGAATGTAAATTAGCAAGATAAGGGTTTAGGGTGTAAATTAATTCATTAAGAGCAAATTTGGTAATTTATAAAAACCCTTCCATAGTGGGGTGTTTATTAAGGGCAGTTTAGTAATTTTGTATGTAACTTTCTTGTAACACTTTCCATTTTGAGGGGTGGATAATTTTTAATAAGGAGTATAGATAATTCAAACTTGAAAATTAAACATTAGATTAGTTGATAGATTCACGCTTTATCATCATTTTGTCCGTATCAAGGTTGGAGAACTCGTGACTCAGACTCGACTCGGCGAGGTGGGGAGTCAAGAGTTTATTTTGGGTACTCGGGCGACCTCGGAGTTTTACAACCTTGCTATTACCCACGCCCCTTCCGCATCCCGTAAATTTCTACACAATTTCACTCTTACTTTACTTTATTAACACACTCCCAAAACCCTAAAAAAAGAAAACACTCTCAATTCAAAAAAAATAAAAATAAAATGGCTGAACAACTAACTGAGGAACAGATTGCTGAGTTCAAGGAAGCTTTTAGCCTCTTTGACAAAGACGGTGATGGTATACACTACATACATACATATTTATATATATGTATACTTTTATATTCAGCTTACACTATGTGTATATACACATTTTTTTGTATAGTTGTTAGTAGATCTGTGGTTTTACCTTCAATTTGAGTTATTATTATAAGTTTTTACTGGATCTATATATGTTAAATTTACAGTTGTTAAATTAGCTCTACTTATGTGCTCTGTTTGCAGATCTATGTTAAATTAAGCTAAGTCTGTATTTGTAGTTTATGTTATTACTAATGCTTGAATATCGAGAGAGCTGATTAATGTATATAAGTATATCGATTGATATCGTAAGCAATGGAACGTACATTATTGTAAGGTTCATATCGTTATACAGTAAAAATATTTTTAATAACTAAACAACAACAACAACAAGGTACCCAATCCGACATAAGTCGGGCTATGGGGGAGGTATGATGTAGACAGACCTTACCCCTACTCAAAGGTAGGGAGGCTGCTTCCGGTTCCACCGCAGTGGAAGGGACCTCCGGCCCGGGTGAAAAAAATAAGGTTAGATCCACCGGAGTGGAAGCTTAACCGGATAGGGATAATCTCGATCTCAAACTCTCAATCTCAATCTCAATCCCACTCTTCGGTTCACAAATTCAGATCTTAGATCTAGAAATTTGTTACCGTTAGGGAGAGGGAGAGGTTAGAGAGAGAGAGAAGAGAGAGAAACTCCCAGAAAATTTTTAATGACTAGAGCTAAAATTGTAGAGTAATTACATACATCAGCTTCATTTAGTATGTCTACGGACTAGAGCTAAAACTGTAGAGTAATCCACTTAACGAAGTGAAGCGACAGATTTAAATATATAGGCATGTAATTAAAAGAAAACGGATATGCAATATGGTATGATTTGTTTTTGGTTGCTGGATTTCTTGTATCTGCAACTGTTGAAATAAAGTGTTTTGCTGCTTTAAAATCGAGTTTTTTGGTGGATTTTTAGAATGTGGTTCTTGCTTCATCCTAAATATATCAACTTAAGCAACGTCTTTTTCTTTGAGCTCTTTTTAGACTCTTCTTTCTAAGAAAGAGATTAAATGCAAATTAGAGGATTGAGAACTTGAGATGAAGGTTTACTAGGATAAACTTATGAATCTAGTGGAGAGTAAACAAGTATAGTTGAACGAATAACAAGAGATCAGGATAGAATGCCTTGTTTCTTGCTTTGTAGGAAGCGTGGCAACGTTCAACTTGTAGAACACAGAAAACACGAACATTAATTGGCGGATATTGCATGAAGTTAGAGTTTAGTATACCATTATTTGAAGAGAAGTGACAAAACACCTAAAGTGGATGTCCTGGACTTTTGATTGCAAGTGGTTGCAATTTTTGTTTCACTCTTAACTAACTCTTCTCCCCGCTACTAAAAAGTGTAGGGGTGATATGGATATGATTGCTAGACTCTTTTTTTTTGTATTGTCAAATTTCACTTTATATGCTTGATGAGAACACCATTGTATTTCTTACTTAGTATTTACTAAAAATAATTAAGATGAGTTAACACTTCTATTGGATTAAATTAAAAAGTTTCATAATGATAATTTTTATGTTAACTTCTTTATAATATGTTGTTCTGATGTTGGGAGTACTCACAATCTTTTTTTAAATGAAACAAAAAGAGCGACTAGTTTGGTATCTACTTTGAAATGGAGCGTACATTAGTATGATTTTCAAGTTGCATTGACTTGAGATATGTAAATTGGTCAAATGCTCATATTATATACATCTTAACTTTGCAATAGTATTTTTGTGTTACTAATTACAACCTGTGTTGGTGATGTTTTTTAGTTACTAGTTAGCATCCTAATTGATCTCAAGAAAATTAGTGTATGTTAATGGCTAGGGGTATAATGAGTATTTGATGTCTTAGGTTGCATCACTACTAAAGAGCTGGGAACAGTTATGAGATCATTGGGTCAGAATCCTACTGAAGCTGAACTACAAGATATGATCAATGAAGTTGATGCTGATCAGAATGGGACCATCGATTTCCCCGAGTTTTTGAATCTGATGGCCAGGAAAATGAAGGTGAATTTTATTGTTGCATAAATAAATTATTGATCTAAGGTGAATTTGATCTTCCAAGACCAGTTGTTCTAGAAACTGAAGCATTACAACTTGGAAAATTTGGAGATCATAGTTATATATTATACATGTGATGTAAAATTCTATTTGCATATTAAACAGATTTGTGATTTCTTTTTCATTTTGAAGGATACTGATTCAGAGGAGGAACTAAAAGAAGCTTTCAAGGTCTTTGATAAGGATCAGAATGGATACATTTCCGCTGCTGAAGTAAGTAATTTATTATTCTTTCAGTTTTCATTTTCTTTGAGGTGGTAATATCGCGGGTTGGGTAATGTCCATAAAGTTTAGTACAAGTTAATATGTTGTAGGTTTGTCCACAAACACTGAAACACTTGCTATATGAAGTTTTTAATATTTTATGAATATGCGTTAAAAATGAGTAATGCAAATAACAAATTTGCATTTAGTATCTACTTGGGCAACTTCAGTCGCTATTAAAGTGTTCTTCAACAATATTTAGTACCCAGGTCAATTCATATTTACACTTGAGCAAATGGGTCGACTTCAACACTTACTTTATGAATGATTTATTAATTTCTGTTCCAACTTTTAAGCTTCTCACATGATTTCTGATATGGTTGGGTGCAGCTTCGTCATGTAATGACAAACCTTGGGGAGAAGCTAACTGATGAAGAAGTGGATGAGATGATCCGTGAAGCTGACATGGACGGTGATGGTCAAGTGAACTATGAAGAGTTTGTGAGGATGATGCTTGCCAAGTGATTATGCAACCACTTGGGTTTTAGACTTTAGTTGTTACTACTTACTAGTTGCATTAGCAAGTATTATGGTAAAACGTATGCTCGCTGCTTGAGTGCTTTTGGTTAATCCTGTGGTATATGAATCTAATCTGCAAATTTTCCATCATGACCTATATGGTAGAGCCTGAACAACTCCAAGCCGTTTACCTTTAGGCTCGTAGTTTTCTATGTGATAGAGGCCGATCATCTCCAAGCCATTTTTAATCAATCAATTTGGTGAAGTTAAAATGATGCCATCAAAAAGCGGTAGGTGTTGATCTAGCTTGGGTGGTTAAAAGTTATACAAATGAATAGCACGCTTCTACACGCCAAAGGCATAAACTGTAAAACTGATATAAAAAAGGTTAATTTATTATAGTAGTAGTCTACAGTCTATGAATAAGTCTTCGTTAGATGAGTCTCACATGTCATGTATCTCTACTTTCTTGTATGGAGTAATTAGACAGCCTAAAATAATCACAGGCGGAAGATAAAGCTGTGTAGGGCATACTAACAGTCGATATGGTGAGCCTGCGGTGAGCCAACCACGACCATTCTTAACCGACGAGCCATTTGCTACTAATTTGAGTAGACAATATGTATGCATACTAACAGTCAATATGGTGACCCGTGATGAGCAAACCACAACCATTTTTTAATATACGAGCCATTTATAATTTGAGAAGTAGACAACATTTGTGCATGCCCCATCGACGTGCAGATTCGTGGTTCGTTTGGCATGGGATCAGCTACGCTATGTTTTCACACGTGCGTATTTTTTCCTTCTTTATTGGGTTTTATGTAGGTATGTTGGGGGTATTGCGGAGCGGAGTTTTAGTGTGATAATCTTTGGTGTTATGTGGTTGTTAATTAAATGACTAATTTCAATGTAGAGGAGCTAGTTTTTCATTTTTGTTTACATTGTGCCTGTAGTTGGCTTCTTTGCTTCTTTTGGAATATATTTTGATCCCTTATAGAAGTCGGTGCAGTGGTCGTAGTATACAATATCAGACTTATTTACAAATATATCAAAAATACAACTTGTTAAGACTTCTAATCGTAATTATTATTAGATTATATTAGCTAATTTTCAAATGATTAGTTTTTCAGCCAATTGGGTTGGTGACATTCGAGTATTGCTTGCTACATTTATAAAGGTGAATTATTGAAATGGTGTTTTGATAGTCCTGACTTTCATTTCAAGCATTCGTGTAATTTAGGAATAAGATTAAAATATATTACCATTCAAGTTTAGTATGTTACTTGTTCTTAAAAAAAGTAAATGAGTAAACGGATAAATAAAAGTTGTTTTCTTTGTTAATGGGAAGAATGAGTTTTTCTTTAATGCTATTAATCGTCGTCTTAAATGATTTATAGTATTAAAATAATTAATAATAGTTGGATGAAATAAATTATTAAAATTAAAAATAGCAGGCGCTTGAAAAATGAGTACTGAGATTAAATAAAAAAGGTAAATGGGTGGGAACCCTTTGGTCCCATGTACTGTTTTGGTACTCAGAGCGCACACCGCATAAAACCCATGCCGGTAGGTCACCATCCTCACACATGGATCACAAGATATAGTTTCTCCACTTGTCTTGGCAAGTTTTGAACCTGTGACCTCTAGCTTTCATCTGTGGGCTCATGTGGTCACATGATGGCGGTACCACTGGGGTTTCACCCCATATACAAGCTACAATTAAAAAAATAAACATATAAATAAGGGGTGTTTGGGATTGCGTTTATAAAATATATTATGTGTTTAAAAACTGCGTTTTGAAAAAGCATGTTTCAACCTGTTTTCTCAAAACTGCATTTTCACTCTATAAAAATGCAGAAAATCAATTCTTTTGCCAAACACATTTTTTATTAATTGTTTTATGTAAATGTAATAATCAGATATTAAACTCAAAACCGGTCACAAACAGCTTTAATGTCATAACTTTAATGTCATAATTATTTAATGATTAACTTATATTTATGTTTAAAATTTTTACCCTCGTTCCAAAATATGAGCAGTATATTAGAAGTTATGTTTCCATTTCATTTTCATTTTTATAATATTATTATTGTTTAGTTTTATTTTGTGATTATTATTTGCTATTTTTATATTATCTTTAATATATATTAAAATAAAAACCTTAATTCAAAATTGAGAAAGTGTGAACCATTGATTAAGTTTTATCTTTAATTTCCACATTAGATTTCTTTGATGACATCATTATTGACCAAAAAATTAGTCAATAACATTTTTAGTCCTTATACTTTACTTTTATACAAATAAGTCAATTATTTTTATTTATTTTAGTTTAATAATGGCCTAATTGAATATCACTCAATAATTTTATTAACCAAATCTTTATAATAATGGTACTCCTTATTCTTTTAATGTTATAACTTATAAAAAAATCATTTATTTATATAGTATATATTATATTTTCATGCATACAAAGTTTAATATATTTATATATTTGTATTTCTAATGGTCTAACTGAGTATTTGACAAAATTTCAATTTAAAATAGGTTAATAAATTGGATATGATATTTGAGTTTTGATTAAAAAAATTGATAAATTTACTATATGCTTATTTATTTGTTGATAATATATACCTTAACTTCACTAATTATTTTTTGGTAATGAATTTTAGTTGTATGTTTTTTATAAAAAAAAATTTTTGGTGTTTAATTGTAATAAAACGTTAATATTATAGGGTTAAGTGCACGGAAATGTAATCAACTAAGGCCGAAAAGTTATTGTATACATGAACTTACAAAAGGTTTATTGTATACATGAACTCTTAAAAAAAGGTTATAGAAAACACGTTTTACCTGCTATTCCCTTAGCCGGTAACCCTTGTCAATACAAGACAAAACTGCTGACGTCAGCATGACGTCAGCAATTTTGTCTTATTCTTATTTTGTCATTTTCTGCAGTTTTAGATTTTTTTTTTTTTTTTTTTTTTTTTTTTTTTTTTTTTTTTTTTTTTTTTTTTTTTTTTTTTTTTTTTCTTTTTTTTTTTTTTTTTTTTTTTTTTTTTTTTTTTTTTTTTTTTTTTTTTTTTTTTTTTATTTAACTTTTTTTAACTTTAATCATCAATTTTTTTAAATTTTTTTTCTACTTTCTATCTCTTATTTTAACGTTTTTAACTTATTTGTACCACTTAACTTATTGGTTTTTTAACTTTAGTCTAACTTTTTGTATACAAACTTAATTATAGTTTAGTTTTAAAGTTTTTAATTTTTATCAATTAACTTTGGATTTCTAACTTTAATCATCAAATCTTTTTTTTTCTTTACTCTCTATCTCTTACATTAAGGTTTCTAACTAAACTATAGTAAATTTTAAGTTTCCAAACTTTTAGGTACCGTTGTATGTATAAATGCTTGCATGACGCAGTGTCGATCCCGGACAACGTCCCCCTGGGGTCAAAAAACTAGTTCTAACTACACACATTCATCAGAATTTACAACCATAAGAATTTAAAAAAAAATAAAATCGGATCTCCATATCTTGATGATGATGATGTCAAATAAATGAATAACAAACACAATCACTGATGAAAAACGATGTCAAACCACCGCACACAATAATAGAAGTTTTGTAAGTTCATGCACACAATAACTTTTTGTAAGTTCATGCACACAATAACTTTTTTAAGTTCATGCACACAATAACTTTTTGTAAGTTCATGCACACAATAACTTTTTGTAAGTTCATGCACACAATAACTTTTTGTAAGTTCATGCACACAATAACTTTTTGTAAGTGTCATGCACACAATAATAGAAGTTTTGTAAGTTCATGCACACAATAACTTTTTGTAAGTTCATGCACACAATAACTTTTTGTAAGTTCATGCACACAATAACTTTTTGTAAGTTCATGCACACAATAACTTTTTGTAAGTTCATGCACACAATAACTTTTTGTAAGTTCATGCACACAATAACTTTTTGTAAGTTCATGCACACAATAACTTTTTGTAAGTTCATGCACACAATAACTTTTTGTAAGTTCATGCACACAATAACTTTTTGTAAGTTTGCACACAATAACTTTTTGTATACAAACTTAATTATAGTTTAGTTTTAAAGTTTTTAATTTTTATCAATTAACTTTGGGTTTCTAACTTTAATCATCAAATCTTTTTTTTTCTTTACTCTCTATCTCTTACATTAAGGTTTCTAACTAAACTATAGTAAATTTTAAGTTTCCAAACTTTTAGGTACCGTTGTATGTATAAATGCTTGCATGACGCAGTGTCGATCCCGGACAACGTCCCCCTGGGGTCAAAAAACTAGTTCTAACTACACACATTCATCAGAATTTACAACCATAAGAATTTAAAAAAAAATAAAATCGGATCTCCATATCTTGATGATGATGATGTCAAATAAATGAATAACAAACACAATCACTGATGAAAAACGATGTCAAACCACCGCACACAATAATAGAAGTTTTGTAAGTTCATGCACACAATAACTTTTTGTAAGTTCATGCACACAATAACTTTTTGAGAGTTCATGCACACAATAACTTTTTGTAAGTTCATGCACACAATAACTTTTTGTAAGTTCATGCACACAATAACTTTTTGTAAGTTCATGCACACAATAACTTTTTGTAAGTTCATGCACACAATAACTTTTTGTAAGTTCATGCACACAATAACTTTTTGTAAGTTCATGTATACAATAAACCTTTTGTAAGTTCATGTACACAATAACTTTTCGGCCTTAGTTGATTACATTTCCGTGCACTTAACCCAATATTATATTGTTCTGTGAATTTTCTGTTACATTTTCTTTTCATTAATAACAAATTATTTCAACGACATTATAAATATTTTTTCAGAAATCTTATTGTTCAAAAGGTTGTAAAATGTTTTTTAGATGTTAATAAATTTCTGATATTAAAAGTTTCTTAATGCAAAAAAATGTACAAATCCCGCGTGTTACGCGGGTAATAAGCTAGTAGTATAATATTTTGTATTATAATTTACTAATTTTTATATTAAAATGTAATGTCAATGTCTAAGTGAACCTAGCAAGTAGTACAATCAAAAATGATTTCTTTATGCCTCTACCTAATTAATTGTAACATATCCAATGAAACAAACCATAACTTTCTCCTTTTTCTTTCTGATTTTTAGATGTTAATAAATTTCTGATATTAAAAGTTTCTTAATGCAAAAAAATGTACAAATCCCGCGTGTTACGCGGGTAATAAGCTAGTAGTATAATATTTTGTGATTATAATTTACTAATTTTTATATTAAAATGTAATGTCAATGTCTAAGTGAACCTAGCAAGTAGTACAATCAAAAATGATTTCTTTATGCCTCTACCTAATTAATTGTAACATATCCAATGAAACAAACCATAACTTTCTCCTTTTTCTTTCTGATTTGGCTTAGTGGATTAATCAATCTAAAAACTACTCGTAGTTTATACTACGGGTAGGTTTGGCAGGAAGAATTCCAGAGAAATAAAATTCAAAAAAATGAAATTAGCTGAGAAATTTGATGAATTCCTATGTTTGGTAACAACAAAGAAATTAACTTCATGAATCATGTTTGTTGTTTGGTAAGAAAACAAGTTGCTAGAGAATTCAAGTCATCAACAAATGGGGGAACCTGTCAAATCATCATGAATGGATCATCTTTAGTCGAGGTAGAGAGTAGTGGGAGAGCGGGATGACAACGAGAGAAAACCAACAACGTTAACTTGCAAAATCGCCAGGGTAGATAAATGGATAGGGTTTGGAGGTGGTTTTCAATTTGTGTGGAAGTCACGTGCCCTTTTTTTCTAATACACACTATAGTCAAAAGAAAATAGTTGGGAAATGTTTTCTCCCTGTTTTACTTTTCAAGGCCAAAATTGTACGAAAAGATTTCCACACTAGAATTGGAAAATTTGGGTCATGTGTAATTTGATTTTCAAGAAATGGATTTCTCACCATTTATATTTCTCTTGATGTGCCCAACGCATAAAAATGAAATCATTTTCATTTCTTAGCCTCTAATTCACTCTATCAAACGCACCCTAAGCATTTAGTTCTTGAATTTGGGGTCCTCAAAAAATAGAGGCCTAATGTGGTCGAGCGCCGGCCTAGAGAATGCTCAAATCCGGCCATGTTTACATATGGTGTTGTGTTCTTAAGTAAATTTGTTTTATTATGATGATATAAACATATCGATTAGTAACTTAATTTCGGAAACAATTTAGATGGTACCTCTAGTCTATGATCCTCTAAACATAGCAAGTTTCAAGTGAAGGCCGGTGTTTGGGATGTGAAAGATACATTTTACACCCAAAACCAGAGTTAGTAGGGACAAGCATCAATGATGATTTTTTCACGTTTATGTACTTAAAAGATATATCACATTTGTGAAGTTGATGCAAGCCAAGGACTATAGATGTAAAATCATCCTGGCCATTATGAGTTTAGAGCTAGAAACTGAGGATTAGGTAAAACGTGAATCTGATAAGGTAGTTTCTAATAATTTCTGAAATTGATTAGAATATTCCCGCATCTGTAAGTAAATGTGAGGTCTAAAAATATTTGTTATTCATAGTTGTAGAAGCGCTTTTTGGTGGAATCTTTTTTTTTTGAATTGGTTAGGCGTCCAGTAACAAGTAAGAATAGGAATTTTTATTCGATAAACCAAAAAGAACAAAGAATGAAATATTTGGAATCACTAATGCATATATTGTTGTATTAGATAGAAATCTGAAGGTTTTGGTGATGTTAAAATAGCATACATTTTTTTATATAAGAAAAAAAATTCAGGCCCTACTTGGTATCTCTGCTAGTAAAGGAATGAGCTTTCTATAGCAGCATACTATGGAAATCTATATATATATATATATATATATATATATATATATATATATATATATATATATATATATATATATATATATATATATATATATATATATATATATATATATATATATATATATATATATATATATATATATATATATATATATATATATATATATATATATATATATATATATATATATATATATATATATATATATATATATATATATATATATATATATATATATATATATATATATATATATATATATATATATATATATATATATATATATATATATATATATATATATATATATATATATATATATATATATATATATATATATATATATATATATATATATATATATATATATATATATATATATATATATATATATATATATATATATATATATATATATATATATATATATATATATATATATATATATATATATATATATATATATATATATATATATATATATATATATATATATATATATATATATATATATATATATATATATATATATATATATATATATATATATATATATATATATATATATATATATATATATATATATATATATATATATATATATATATATATATATATATATATATATATATATATATATATATATATATATATATATATATATATATATATATATATATATATATATATATATATATATATATATATATATATATATATATATATATATATATATATATATATATATATATATATATATATATATATATATATATATATATATATATATATATATATATATATATATATATATATATATATATATGTATATCAATAAAAAAAAATATATATTTCCTGTCGCAATCCTCTACCGTCATGAAAACATATATGGTCTAATTTAAGATATAAAAACGCTTAAGACAAGTAAACAGACCTTGTAGATGTAGATGGTAACACATTGTTGCATTTATTAGCCGAGATCTTGATGGAAAATGCAGATAAAAGTTATGTGGAGATTCATCATAAAAAAGAAAAGAAATTATATCTATAAAAGAAAGGAAAGGAATGAAAAATGAAATGGAAGGAAAAAAGTTACAAGAAAGGAAAGTAAATAGTTAACTACATTTCCTTTCATTTCTTTAGAAAAAAACTCAAGAATACGTTTTCTTTCAATGTTTTCAAGACCGGACATTAAATCAGAGAAGTGTGAGGTTCAAGGGTCAACCACCGGAAAAACCGGTCTCTTATATTTAATTTTACTATTTCCTATATATATAATATTTTCAAAATAAATACTAAATATCAAAATACTAAAAGAAAAACCAAAAATAATAAACACAATTTTGAAACAAAGGCACTTCGCTCGGACTTAAAAGACTTTTTAAATCCGATATAATGTTTTCCTTATCTTATATTTATATTATTATACTGTGAAGAAAGTAGAAATGAGAATAACGTATGAGTATGTCCTTATATCCCATTCCTTGTATCTTTTTCTTTGTCCATATATCCATCCACCCACCTAAAAGACTTTTTAAATCCGATATAATGTTTTCCTTATCTTATATTTATATTATTAGATACTGTGAAGAAAGTAGAAATGAGAATAACGTATGAGTATGTCCTTATATCCCATTCCTTGTATCTTTTTCTTTGTCCATATATCCATCCACCCACCTAAAAGACTTTTTAAATCCGATATAATGTTTTCCTTATCTTATATTTATATTATTAGATACTGTGAAGAAAGTAGAAATGAGAATAACGTATGAGTATGTCCTTATATCCCATTCCTTGTATCTTTTTCTTTGTCCATATATCCATCCACCCACCTTCCACTTTCCGACAAGATCATTTTATTTATATAAAAAACAAATACAATTCAAACCCAGATTTGCTTTGCTTGCTTATTTAGATCATTTGTCATACACAAGATCTGTCATGACACATGAACGTTCGTCATACGCAAAGTCTGTCATTACACAAGATCTGACGTCACCACTTTCGATCCACCGGTCTGACCGATCACCACGTTTTTTTCTTCATTTCTTTTTATTGATTAAAAGGAATTAAAAAAACGAGTTAAAAAATCTACCGTGTTGCATACTTGAATCCCTGTTTTAAATGATTATTCAGTATTTCAATGGGTTTAAACTTCGAAAAAAACATTCGACCCAACGGCTCACGGTTGGATTGTGCCGGTCCGGTTTTCGAAACCATGGATTTTTTACTTTTTTTCTTTTCTTTTCCATTACTTTCCATTTTAAAAACAACTCGAGAATACAGTTGAATTCTTGAATTTAATATAAACGGAAAAGAAAGAAAAGGAATTGATAGAGATGGAAAGGAAAATAATTTATATTCTTAGAAGGTATTCTTAGTTGAATATAAAATTAAACAGCTTTTTTCCTTTATTTCTTTTTTTCCCCTTTTTTTCTAATTCGAAAAACAACTCGAGAATGCAGTGTAAAATCATATATTAAATGTTAAGTAAGTGTAAAAAAATGCAATTATGATTTACCGCAACAAATCACCGATATTTTTACTAGTATATAATCAAGTGGAAACTTTCTTTTTACACAATTTTATAAGATTTTCGTCAATATGAATATATACAAGTTACACTGTCTTTAAATGTACAATATATTGGGATGGACCCAACATATAGTAACTTTGAATCTATTGGTCTGAGCAACCAACAACATCAACACCAAAGTCGGGGAGCTTCATATTATCCGCTACAACTAAATCTACCTTGTCAAGATTTAGTTGTGGGTAGGTTCTGTTCCTCGTAATCTTATTCTTATGTCAACTAAAGTTTTAAGCATCGAGTACAATAAATTAACTATATAAAACGATCTTAGTTATGCCTCTACATGATAATCTGTAACTCTAAGAATAAAAAATATACTCTTATGTGTATATATGTATGTGTGTGTGACCATTATAATCATTTAATTAATTATTAATGATTAATGAACTTATTGCCCTTAAACTATTTTTTTTTTTAGAACATTCAATTTTATTAAACAAAAGCCAGCAAGATGCTAGTACAGAAGTATATATGAGACAAACACAAAGGGGAAAAGTACATAAAGATTTAGAAATTAAAAGAAGACCATTTTGGCCAGGTGATCAGAGAAGATTTCAATCTATTTGATAACCATAAGAAGCTTAGTGATTTGAGTTCTTTGGTTGCATAACGGATCGACGGAGACTTGTTAGGAGAAGACCGAGTCGTTACGGGTTTATTAGGTAATTATTTGATAGACAAAATTACCTTACTTGTTAATTAGTGTTTTCCCACGGAAATGTATAAATAGAAACTACCAGGAGGCCTAAGCATATAACACCAACACCTCCCTCCCTACTCCATAACTTTGTGACCTAACTTTGTCACAAATCAGTCATGTCTTCCTTATCTCCACTAGCAAGTAGGTATTATTTCATCATGTTTTCTATTACTTTACAATAATTGAAAAACATGTAGTATTAGAGCGTATGTTGATAAATCAATTATTGTTTTATTTAGTCCAATGTTAATGAACAAAATAAGTTCATTCTGTTTTTTCTTCATTTGTTGCCGTTAGAAAACCAAAAACACTTTTGTTTTACTTTTTTCGTTTTCTTCGAAACGTAAAGAAAAGCCAATACATGTGTAGAACTAGTGATGCCAATCATAATTCATAATCTGTTGCTTTAATTTTGAAATGCAAAACAATGCAATAATTTTTTTCATCTTTGTTCGGCGACTGGTTTATTTTTTTTTTTTTTTTTTTTTTTTTTTTTTTTTTTTTTTTTTTTTTTTTTTTCTTATTTTTACCACTTAACTTATTTTTTTTTTTTTTTTTTTTTTTTTTTTTTTTTTTTTTTTTTTTTTTTTTTTTTTTTTTTTTTTTTTTTTTTTTTTTTTTTTTTTTTTTTTTTTTTTTTTTTTTTTTTTTTTTTTTTTTTTTTTTTTTTTTTTTTTTTTTTTTTTTTTTTTTTTTTTTTTTTTTTTTTTTTTTTTTTTTTTTTTTTTTTTTTTTTTTTTTTTTTTTTTTTTTTTTTTTTTTTTTTTTTTTTTTTTTTTTTTTTTTTTTTTTTTTTTTTTTTTTTTTTTTTTTTTTTTTTTTTTTTTTTTTTTTTTTTTTTTTTTTTTTTTTTTTTTTTTTTTTTTTTTTTTTTTTTTTTTTTTTTTTTTTTTTTTTTTTTTTTTTTTTTTTTTTTTTTTTTTTTTTTTTTTTTTTTTTTTTTTTTTTTTTTTTTTTTTTTTTTTTTTTTTTTTTTTTTTTTTTTTTTTTTTTTTTTTTTTTTTTTTTTTTTTTTTTTTTTTTTTTTTTTTTTTTTTTTTTTTTTTTTTTTTTTTTTTTTTTTTTTTTTTTTTTTTTTTTTTTTTTTTTTTTTTTTTTTTTTTTTTTTTTTTTTTTTTTTTTTTTTTTTTTTTTTTTTTTTTTTTTTTTTTTTTTTTTTTTTTTTTTTTTTTTTTTTTTTTTTTTTTTTTTTTTTTTTTTTTTTTTTTTTTTTTTTTTTTTTTTTTTTTTTTTTTTTTTTTTTTTTTTTTTTTTTTTTTTTTTTTTTTTTTTTTTTTTTTTTTTTTTTTTTTTTTTTTTTTTTTTTTTTTTTTTTTTTTTTTTTTTTTTTTTTTTTTTTTTTTTTTTTTTTTTTTTTTTTTTTTTTTTTTTGGACAGGTTTGTTTTTTTTTTTTTTTTTTTTTTTTTTTTTTTTTTTTTTTTTTTTTTTTTTTTTTTTTTTTTTTTCCATTTTATTTGTTTTATAAACCATGAAACCTTGTGATTTAATCTTTGTTAAGTCAGTTTGTGAATCACTCCCTTGATATCCCTTCTATAATAGGAGATTAAAGATAGCATGTAGATTTAACAAAAAAAAAAGGTGTGGGGTAAACACGCTAATCTAATTAATGTAAGGGTTAAAAATCATTAGTAAGGGTAAAAAATTCATAACAAAATGTTGGGAGTATTTAAAGTAAAAGAAATATTAGATAAATCACTTCCCAAATTTTAGTGATTGAGTTAGAATGTGATCATGTTTCCTAAATTCTAAACATTGTCCCCAAATTCTGCAGACTTATTATTTTAAATTTACAAAAATAAATCTTGGAGTAACGTTTAGTGAAACGAAAATTTTATCATATCATTTAAATCTTTCTCGGTATATTTTAAGCTTTTTCTGGAAACTCATAATTTTTACGTCAACTCAATTTTACCGAGAACTAACTATTGATTCAATATGAGATATGAAGATTTAAAGATGACAAAGACATTCAAGATACTTAAGTACTTTGGTTCTTGAGTTGGATCATCTTGATCAAGCTGAGTCAGCTCCAACACTTTCTGTGTTTCAAATAAAGTTAATGAAGGTGGTTCAATTCAATATTCATTAACAAAGAAGTAAGGTCTAAAGTCGAAGAGTGAAGACTAAGGATGGAAGGGCAAGCTGATGGGTGAAAATCAACTTGATTTTTATAGTCAGCTTGAAAGAACTATTGGAAATCAAAATATTACAAGTGTTTTGATGCTTCGTCATCAACTTTGGATTACCACTGGCAATGGAAAGGCATCAAAGGTACGAGGTACATTCATGTGCCATTGTTAGTAGTTGTCGAAATTCTATGAGGTGTCCATTGTTCATTGGCTGCACGATACAAAGAGAAGCATCTGGGAGACAGGAAGGACAATATCACTTTCAAATTAGGACCATCTGTGCAGAATCATCAGATCATTACTCGTGGAAGAAATGAGCGGCATCTAAGGCATGGTTTATGCCTATTTAAACCTGCCTTAGTGTATCATAAAATGTATGAATCCTTATTATCTAATTCTCACAACGATTAGAGCTATCAGCTTGTATCTGTGTTGTGTTCATATACTCGGCTTAGGCTAGTAAAATTAGTTAAAAAGAGTTGTAACTTCTTTCAACCAAGTAGTTAGGTTCTATAGGCGTTTCTGTTCCACAACTGCTTGTAATTCTTTTATATTCCTTAATAAAAGAATTAGTTGAAAATTAGAACTTGTGTTTTGGATTTCACTTTTACTTATTGTTTCATTATTCTGTTAACTAATTGATAAATCTTGTTATGATCATATGAAAGTCTTTGTTATGATAAACAATATTGTCTTAAAATTTGAAACTAGTGAATAATTGTATTCAGCTCCCTCTACAATTCTGAATTGACTTGTGGAAACAAGTCCTGATAAGCCTTTGAGACCTATCACTAACCCTTTACTGGAAACTCAATATTATGATATATCTTGTTTGATCGTAGTTAATCTGTAGTAACATGTATGAAACTTCTTCATTTCTGTAACTCTGTACCACCTTTACACCATTATAGTGTTTTTCTTTGAACGTTATATCCAATATTTCCAATTGTAAATCAAAGAGAATTAAAGGAAATTCTCTTCGAACTTTGTCTGCTATAATTTGTTTTGCTTCTGGAAATTCTTCTATGAGTGGCTTTAGAGTTTCTTGAAAAGGAATATCTAAGAGCCTTGCTTTGAAACTGTCGAAATCTCTGTAGATAAATGTATTTGTTTCTTTTTCTTTTTCTTCAAGCTTCTTTTGAAGAACTTCTAACTTTTCTAAAAGAATTTTTTCTTTTTCTTTTAAAACTTTATTTTCTATTTTGCACTGTGAAAATTCTGCATCTGTTTTTTGTTCTAAAAGTTGTTTTTGTAAATTTGCAATAGTTTCTTCTTGAGCTTTGATAATTTGCTCAGGATGAATTTTTGCCATTTCTGAAAAAGATTTAACCTCTTCAGGTTCTATAAAATAATTTTTTAAGCCAAACTGGTTTCTGGCTGCTGTTAAAGCATCTGTAAAACTGTAAAAACCTTTATACAAAGGTTTTGGAACCTGTATATGCTGTACAACTGTTTCCCATTTGTTAAAGATTCCAAGTTTTGATCCTCGGAATATAACATAATGAGTAAATTTTTTCTGTTGCTGTTCAGACTGTTTTATGGTCTGTTCACTAAAGTAAATGCTTAAAGCATTTAAAATCTGCACTTTAAAGGATGCTGCATTTGGCATGGTTTGGACATGCCAAAGATTATCTACTAAACACTGTTGTTTTTCTGTAAGTTCTACACCTACAAGAGGTCTGAACTTTCTGTTTATATCTGTACACTTTTGAAGTGCATAATTTCCAAAAAATATGGAATCTGTAGACTGTTTAGACTGTGACACATATGAAGGAGTTGCTGTTTCAAACTGCCTTCCTTGTGTATTTTTATACTGTTGAAACTGTGGTCTAGTTTTCAAATGAGGATTGGGATAAACTGTAAGACCAACAGCATTAGGTATATGGCAAAGTAAAAAGACAAAAAATCCAGAAGAAATAAATAATTTAAAAGCCATGGGAGATAACCCATTCAACTTTACTTCACAAATTAGAACATTAATATTAGGAGTAGACCCAGCAAAAAATAATACATTATTACAAGATTCAGCTATTAGAAATTTAGAACAATTAAGTATAGCAAATATGAAATATATTAATGAATATACTCAAGATTTTATTAGATTATTAGCACAAACAGGTCAGGCAGTTAATGATGATTTATGTGATAAATATTTCATTAAATTACCAGGAGATTTAGGAAAAGCAATACATGAATCTTGGATTCAATCATATGGTAAAACACAAGATTTAGGATTAGGACCTAGAGTAACACATACATTTCAAATATTAGAAGAAAAATGTAAAGAATTAGTATTACAAGAACAAATTAAAAAGAATGCTTTTGCATTTGTAAAACAACAATATATATGTAACATCCGTGAATTTTGACCGTTTGACTTTACGTGCAATTTGACTAACAATTTAAGTTAATGAAATAGTTGGGTCGTTTTGTGATTAAATGACAACGTGGTATATTCGGCGGGTCGATAATATGTTTTAATCGGTGTTTAAATGCCTAACGTTTGTATTTTGGCTTGGGATGAGAAGCGGGTCGGCCCGTGGGTAGTCCACGACCCACCAGCCACCCAAGACCCAATCTCCCCCCCTTATCCTTTCATTCTCTTATCTATCTATCTTTCTCTCTTTTCTCCTCCAAGAAACACACACAAACACACATCTCTCTCTCTTTCTCTAGATTCTATCTCACATATTGGGAATTAAGCAAGATTTTGTTTGGGGTTTTCATCATCGACCTCATCTTAACAACATATCAAAAATTTGGGTTTCAAAGTGCAAGATTTCTAGCCATTTCGGGTCAAATTCGGGTTAGAGACTAGGTGAAGGTTTTGGTAAGTCAAATCATCCCATTTACTTCTATTTATGTTTGTTTATGCATTTCTAGTCATCTTGAACACTTACAAGTCCAAAATCGGCTTAAATCTTGATTTGGGTCAAACTAGGGTTTAATTAGGGTTTGAAGGGTTTGGATGTGATTATGATGTTTTGAATCGAAACTAAGATAGGGTTATGTTTATTTATGTTGAAATATGTTTGTATAAGCTTCAAAATGAGTCTTGAAACATCACAAGTCGATTTGGTGACCAAAAAATGGAGTTTGGGTTAAGTTTGGTTCGTGTTTGAAGTGTTTTGGAACTGATCTGGGCGCAGGTGCGTCGCACCTCCTCTTTGGTGCGCCGCACCAGAGCTTGGACTAGGTTCCCTGATCGTTTTGTGCGTCGCACACCCTCTTTGGTGCGCCGCACCTGGCTTGGTGCGCCGCACCTCATCAATGGTGCGCCGCACCTTTCCTCCAGGGCAGCAAAACCTGTTGTAGTTTGAAAGGTCGTAACTTTTGATCCGTAAGTCCAAATAAGTCGTATGACCTATCGCTGGAATCGTAAGAGAGTCTAGTTTCTAGTGGTAACACTCCTTTTGTATGAATCTTTTGTCATTTCTAAAAAGGTCGAAGTCGAATGCGTCTTGTTCCTACTCGTTTAAGTTGTAAAGGCGTTTAGGGTTTGTGACTTGACCTAATTGTGCTAAACCAACTTGTTTATGATTGTAGAGTTGACATTATGGTATTATGATGTATAATTATAGGTTGTGGACGTGTGGAACCCTGTTACTCGGTCGTAATCTTATTCTAGCTTCTTTGCCGGGCAAGGTGAGTTTCGTATCTCCCTACTCACTTGAGATCCGGGCTGAAAAGTGTAAACCTGGTGTGTTTACTTGCATTGATTGATTGATTGATTGATTGATTGATTGATTGTTTTAGTTGTTGGATTGGTGTGATGGTTCCTTTCGTGAGATTGGTTAAATTGGTTCGAGTATTGAATTGTTGAGACGATTATCATGTTTGAATGACTTAGTTTATATTTGTTAAGTATCTAGTAATAATAGGATAGATGTACATACATGAAAGTCGGTTATGCCTTCGTCGGGTTTTGGATGTGGTGGGAAGGCTGCGGGTGACCCTATATATAAGCATCTGAAACTCGAAGGAAGTAGAATCCTCTGAAGTATATGTACGTATAGTTGGTTTAAGTTGTGGTTGATGGCTTATGGTTGTCGAATGATGATTAGTGGGTTAAGATTGACGATTATTGATTATTAGTTTATGGTTCATCATATGTCGATTGACTTGGTTAATATTTTGGTTAAGTATTAATGGCTGATGTTGAGGAATGGTGATTATTGGTTTATGATTGACGATTATCGATTGATGGCTCAGATTTGGCGAATATTGATTATGGATTCATATTCATCGTATATCGATCGTTGGTTTATGATTTATGCATTTACATTTGATTGTAAGCATTGCATACATTATTGTTGGACCCTCGGCAGGGGATTTACCGGCATCCTGGTGCATAGATGTATGCACCCATTTTGGATGTAGTCATGACCCCGAGTATATAGACATATATATCTCGATGATTTTGAGATACAGCCTTGTCCATTGCGATGGCAGAAGGGTATCGTTGCATTGGTGACCGGCGTTCACGCATAGGATAGGCATGTTGGCTTATTCATGCATTTGCACTTACATTGATTCGCATAGCATTTGTGCATTCTCATTACACATTTACTTGTCTTGTGTAATCTTGTTGTTGGGCGATATTGTGTTATGTAGAGGCTCACTGTAAGTCATGTCTAGCCTCTATTCTTATATTGTGATTATAGATGTTGGTTCTTTATGGACCATTACTACGAACTCACCAACCTTGTGTTGACTATGCTTAGTACACTTTTCAGGTAACCAGGTTATTCAGGACGTGGAGTTTGATTGTTTGCTTACTGTTGAACCCGGACCGGACTGATATGGATCAAGGATCCATTTGCCTTATGTTGCATTGTATTTAGGATTGATAGCCTTCTTTTGTTGTCATTTGTAATCTTGATGTTTACTTGCTCCTGTTGTATTTCGTTACTTGTTATCGTTTGTATGGATTCACTGAATCCTCTTATTGCATTTAGTTGTTCTATTGTAATTCCACCTGGTGCTATGTGATTTCCGTGATATTCCGAGCCTCGGCTTGGGGTGTTACATTATATCATATATATATATATATAAAAGTTATTTTAAGAACCCAAATAGCAGGAACTTTTAGGAACTTTTTAAATCAAGCTTAATCATTGATTATTCTTTACATGATGATTGTTTTTTGATTGTTTTTGAGTTATTTAGGTGCAATTTTGGATTTTAAAATTATGTAGAGACATGGATTATCATTCATTATACAATTTTTGGAGACATGAATTTTATGATCACATGTGCACGAATAGTGGTATGATCACATGTATGCAGGTCGATCATATGTATGCAAGTATTTTGTAAATTAATGTTTTTCATGAGATTGGTGATGATCAAATGTATATAGATAGTTATATGAACATTTGTAAACAATTATATAGCCATATAAACATGTGTAATCAACCATATAATACATAATTTTAATTTAAAGAAGGTTCTTAAAGATTCCTGCAATTTTTGTGGTTCCTAATATAAGTTTTCCCTATATAATATATCAAGCTTTTGTTCAAATATTATGGCATTCTAAGTTTTTCCTCTCCGACTCTCTTTATCTAAAACCCCTTATATCCTTACACTCCTAAGTACTTCATATTATATTCCTTACAAAAAACCATAAAAATAAAAAAACCATAAAAAAATGTCGGATTTTTAAGGTTTTCGTTAAACCATTAAAAAATTAATTTTTACAATACCTATATTAACATGTATAATACAATTTATATTAATATATAATTTAAAATAAACATATATATTATACCATATATATAATAATAAAATATGGCGGATTTTTAAGGTTTCCGTTAAACCATTAAAATTTATTTTTACAATACCTATATTAACATGTATAATAACATTTATATTAATAAACAAACACTGGAACTACTAATATGATAAATTTACACTGTAGACTATGGTTAGATAATAATACATTTTTTGATTTAACAGGAATATTAGATACAGGAGCAACAAAAAACTTAATATCTTATAGTTTAATACCAAAACAGTATCATAAAAAATTACCTTACAGACTAAATAATAGAACAATAAAAGATAGAATAATTAGTATAACACACTGTTTAGAACCAACAGGAATACAGTTTTTAGACTTTTCAGGAAATTACAGTGTTAAATATGAAATGCCACAAATAGTTGTTAATCCAGAAAATATAAAATCAAAAGATTTTGTTATAGGATTAAACTTTATTTTTAATCTACAAGGAGCAATAACAATTTCAAAAAATCTCATAACACTTAGTAAACAAACTTATAGTTTTCCTACAACTAGATATATACAAACATCAGAGTTTGCGCAGAAGCGTGGTGGACATGGTAATTTAGAATTTTTAAAATCACAAAATAAAAATTCACAAAAAATAGAAAATGAAACCATAAAATTACTTACAGAATTTCTTTCACATGAGTTAGAAAAAGGCCAGGATGTTACTAAAAGTATAAATTATCCTATAATATTACATTTAGAGAAAATAGGATTAATAGGAGAAGATATTAAAAAATCTAGAGTCAAATATAGTTGCAAATTTAAATTAAAAAACCCAGACATTATAATTAGAACATCAAATATAGAATATAGCCCATTAGAGAAAGAAGAATTTAAAAAGCAGATACCAGAAATGTTAGATCAAGGATTAATTAGAAAATCAGAAAGTCCTCATAGATCAGCAGCATTTATAGTAAGAAATCATAGTGAAATTAAAAGAGGCAAAGCTAGAATAGTATATAATTATAAAAGATTAAATGATAATACAGAGGATGATGGATATAATATTCCAAACAAGGATAGTTTAATAAACTTAATACAAAAGAAAAAAGTATTTTCAAAGTTTGATTTAAAATCAGGATATAATCAATTACAGCTTGAAGAAAATTTTAAACCATGGACATCTTTTACATGTTCAGAAGGACAATTTGAATGGAATGTCCTCAGTTTCGGTTTAAAGAATGCACCTTCTATTTTTCAGAGATTTATGGACAGTGTTTTCCTTAAATATGATTTTTGCCTTGTATATATTGATGATATTTTAGTTGCTAGTGAAACAGTGCATGAACATGAAAGACACTTACGGCAGATATTCGAAGAAATTAAAAAGAATGGTATAGTAGTTTCAAAGAGAAAAATGGAATTATTTAAAAGAAAAATATCGTTTTTAGGATTAGAAATAGGAATGGTAAAATAGAATTACAACCACATATTTCTACAAAAATATTAGACTTTCCAGAAAAATTTGAAAATCTTAAACAGATACAAGCATTTTTAGGATTAGTAAATTATGCTAGAAAATTTATTCCAAATCTTTCAAAATTGGTAGGACCATTATACAGTAAAACAACTAAAAACGGTCAAAGATATTTTAATACATAAGATAAAAAGCTAGTAAAAACAATTAAAGAAGTAGTAAAACAAATTAAACCTCTAGAATTACCATTAATAAGAGATTATATTATAATAGAAGTAAATGGATGTAAAGAAGGTTGGGGAGCAGTCCTCCTTTGTAAACCAGATAAATATAGTTCTAAAGATACAGAAAAAATTTGTTCATATACTAGTGGAAATTTTAATAAAGTAGGAATGAATTGGACTAGTTTAGATTTTGAAATACAAGCATTAATTAATGCGATAGAAAAATTCAAAATATTTTTACATAAAGAATTTACAGTTAGAACAGACTGTGAAGCCATAGTAAAATTTATCAAAAATGACCAAAGTAAAAAAGTTAATAGAACAAGGTGGGTAAATCTACAAAATATTATACAAGGCTGTGGTTATAAGATAAATTTCGAGCACATAAAAGGAAAGAATAATGGAATAGCAGATATGTTGTCTAGAAATATTGATAAATTATTCAATGCAGATGGATCACAAGGACAAAGGTAAACGGAAACTTATCTCATCATCAATGAGTATTTCTACAAGTAGTGATAAGACAGAGAAATTGATGCAATCAGGTATAAATGCATTTAATACTCAAACAGAGGAATTTAAGAGTCAATCATATACACAGAGATTAGAAGATATTACCTTATTACAATCACAACATCAACTATATAGTCCTCAATTAAGTATTCAATCTAGACCACAATTCCATCAATATAGAACCCGTTCACAAGTTAGACAAAATATAACTACCTCTTACAGTCCAAAAAGCACACAACCTCCACTATCACCCAAAGAGAATGTAATATTTTATGGAAATTATGCACTTCCAAAATGTTTAGAACAACATAGAAAATTTAGACCACTTATGGGAATAAAGTTAACAGAGGAACAACAGTGTCTATTAGATAATTTTGGCATTTACAAACATTACCACAAGTAGCCACAACAAAGGTTCAAATATTAAATGCCACGAGTATATATTTTAGAGAACAGAGTTTAAAAATCCCTGAGCAGAGATAGAGAAAATATACCCATTACGTAATATTTAAAGGAATGAAACTTGGGATATTCAATAAATGGGAAACAGTTGCAAAATGTATAAAATGTATGCAACCAATTTATAAAGGTTTTTATAGCTTTACAGAGGCATTAGAAGCAGCCAGAGAATCATTTGGTTTAAATAATTATTATATAGAACCAGAGGAAACAAAATCCTTTTTAGAAATAACACAGACTAGTCCTGAGCAAGTTATTAAGGCTCAAGAAGAAATGATTATAAATCTTCAACAACAATTACTAGAACAAGGAAAAAATACAGAGACTATACTAGTGCAACTAGATAATAGGATTTCAAAAGAAAAGGAAAAAATTATGTTAGAAAAAATAGCTGTATTACGTAAGAAACTTGAAGAAAAAGAAGGAGAAATAGGTACAAAAATCTATAGAGATTTCAATAGCTTCAAGGCAAGGGTCTTAGATATTCCATGGCAACAAACTCTACAACCACTCATAGACGATTTCAAAGAAGTTGAGCAGATTATAGAAGACAAAGTTCGCAGAGAATTCCCCCTAATTCTCTATGATTTGCAATGGCAGCTTATAAACTTATCATTTGAAAAGAAAAAGATTACCGGTATAACGGTAGTACAACGAAAATATAATACAAAAACTTTGCTTCTCCAAATAGATCTAGATAAAACAGACATGCCAGAAGAACAAATAATCAATTACTATCACAATGGTATGATTGATTATCTAGAATTTGGCTATAGTCATAAGACAGAACTCCTCCTAAACAAACTAGGAGAAAAGCTAGTATTCACTGCAGGAAACATTGCTTCCTTCTCAGATGAACCCATAGGATGCAAAATATTTTCATCATTTCCAGAAATGAATAGTAATACCTATAGACCTGCAAGAAAAAGAATCTTTATTAGTGAAAGAGAAGAAACAAAGAAGCAGCTAAGGATAATAGGTTGTGAAACAGATATCAATATTGGAGCTTCATGGTGGTTAGATAACGAATTCTATCCAGATAACACTTCCGCAGAACAAAATCAACAATTTGATCATACAAAAAACTTGATAAGAGAACAGTGGATCATTGAAGCACAGAAAACACCAAGGCTGCCCCTAGGTTTTCCCAGAAGTCAATATAAACTAATAGCAGAAGGACATTACACGCAGATATGGGCACATCATAACTGGAATATGTTTTTCCCATTCGTAGGAGAAAGTGAACAGTTAAATCAATGGGATATAATAAATGAAGAACTATCTGATAATGATCATTGTCCCACTCCAGTCTCACCAGTATCAATTGACAGCACACACAGAGATTTCTAGAAGATCGACGCAAGCAATGATGAAAGCACAATAATTCAAGACCAATATGGCCGGCATAATACTGTTTTCCTTTTAAATAAAGTAATTTGTTTGAAAGCAATAATTTAGATTCCTTCGTCTGATTGTAATAATATCAATGTAGATAGATGCTTTCCAATAATGTGGTATGCCTATATAAGGCCTCAACTCCTTCAGTTGTAACCCTCAACAATTTGATCATACAAAAAACCTGATAAGAGAACAGTGGATTATTGAAGCACAGAAAACACCAAGGTTGCCCCTAGGTTTTCCCAGAAGCCAATATAAACTAATAGCAGAAGGACATTACACGCAGATATGGGCACATCATAACTGGAATATGTTTTTCCCATTCGTAGGAGAAAGTGAACAGTTAAATCAATGGGATATAATAAATGAAGAACTATCTGATAATGATCATTGTCCCACTCCAGTCTCACCAGTATCAATTGACAGCACACACAGAGATTTCTAGAAGATCGACGCAAGCAATGATGAAAGCACGACAATAATTCAAGACCAATATGGCCGGCATAATACTGTTTTCTTTTAAATAAAGTAATTTGTTTGAAAGCAATAATTTAGATTCCTTCGTCTGATTGTAATAATATCAATGTAGATAGATGCTTTCCAATAATGTGGTATGCCTATATAAGGCCTCCACTTCTTCAGTTGTATGTACCCTCAACAATTTGTAATATATCAAGCTTTTGTTCAAATATTATGGCATTCTAAGTTTTTCCTCTCCGACTCTCTTTATCTAAAACCCCTTATATCCTTACACTCCTAAGTACTTCATATTATATTCCTTAAAAAAAAAAAGTCTTAGTTACCTGCTGTGCATACTCTTGCTAAATTAATCCGCCGTGCATAACTCACTTCTCTCATTGTAAGACCTCTCTCTTATTATATTTTATTTTATATGTATATCTGTATTAAAAAATATATATGGTATAATATATGAGGTTAGGGTTTATGTGTATATATATATATATATATATATATATATATATATATATATATATATATATATATATATATATATATATATATATATATATATATATATATATATATATATATATATATATATATATATATATATATATATATATATATATATATATATATATATATATATATATATATATATATATATATATATATATATATATATATATATATATATATATATATATATATATATATATATATATATATATATATATATATATATATATATATATATATATATATATATATATATATATATATATATATATATATATATATATATATATATATATATATATATATATATATATATATATATATATATATATATATATATATATATATATATATATATATATATATATATATATATATATATATATATATATATATATATATATATATATATATATATATATATATATATATATATATATATATATATATATATATATATATATATATATATATATATATATATATATATATATATATATATATATATATATATATATATATATATATATATATATATATATATATATATATATATATATATATATATATATATATATATATATATATATATATATATATATATATATATATATATATATATATATATATATATATATATATATATATATATATATATATATATATATATATATATATATATATATATATGTTGTTTTATGTTTATATATATATATATATATATATATATATATATATATATATAGACAGTATATATATTAATTAATACATTTAATATAAAAACTATATTAACCATAATGATTTATTTTATTTTATTTTATTTTATTTTTAATTCAACTTAGGAGGAGTTTGTCTTATGACTATAACCAAATTCTAGATAATCAATCATACCATTGTGATAGTAATTGATTATTTGTTCTTCTGGCATGTCTGTTTTATCTAGATTTATTTGGAGAAGCAAACATTGGATACCACGAAAATGAGTAATAGTTCGTTTTTAGGAAGAAGTCGTACAATACAAGAAGCAAGAGCATCTACTAGCAGTTTACATGACACTATTTCATCAGATTCATTTTTAAACAGAATAATTAGAAGAGGATCTAGTTCAAATAGTACACAAAATACTATACAATTAGAGGAAGAAATAGATTTCAATAAAATCATTTTCCTACCATAAATCAGAGCAAAACCATCACATATACATACGCATACAATGGTGAATAGAATTTAAGCCAAATCAAACTATTAAAGCAATGTGCTCGTTAAGATCAAAATCACATCTTTAAGAATCAAAATCACTAACTAACAACACTATAATATAAAAAAAACTAAAATCTTATTACCAATGCAAAATATTTCTGTGCATTTCACTATTTAAATCTAAGAGGTAATGATGTTCCTTTATTATGTGCCTTGTGACAAGATGTATAGACGGTGGAAGAAACCAAACATTGGTGATGTTTAAGTTTCTTTTTAAATCCAAACCATACTCTATGTATGTGTGTGAGGAGATAGAGAGAAGGAAGGGACTTGTGGGTGTGAAGGGGGTGTGGATTCAGAGAGAGAAAGAAGCATATGTAACACCCGTTTCGTAAAAATATGGATTTCCAAAAATTTCGCCTAACGGCGTTAAATCATGCGGAAACGATTTAGGAAAATACTCAACTAAGGAAAACAGTTGAGAAAACATTGGTGATGTTACTAATAGCATCAAATCTGTAATAAAAGAAATCCATAAGATTGCCCAACATAAAGCAATCATAACATAGTCATTACATAAGTTCCATAAAGGAAATCAATAACATAAGGTCTATGCGAAGCTATTGGGTAAACTAAAGCCAGCTTGATCATCTACCCATCTCTCGCCAAAGCTTCACACGTCATCTCACTGCCTAACCTGAGGGGTGTCAACACATTAAAAGAAACAAGTGTTAGCTATAAAGCTAAGTAAGATAACACCAGGTTTAAGCAAAACATTTCATCCATTTAAATCGTCACTTTAAAACATTACGTCATTTTAATTAGGCATTCATACCACCGTATAAACATATCTACATCACATATAAGCATAGAGTTCATGACCCTAAGCGTGCCTAATCAATTTGATCACTTTGATTCACCTCGTTACGTTGTAACCGAAGTTACCGTTTTTAAGGAAAGACAATGTCGATCCATGAGTAGTACGCTATGTTCATGACATTAGGTGGGTCATCAGGCCACCGAAACTACTCGCCACATATGACTTGTTGCAAGGAGCTACCCGAGCAACCATTTTAACGTACCTATAACCACCGTAAGGCATGACGTACCTATTACCACCGTCAGGCACCATTTATACGTACCTATTACCACCGTAAGGCACGATGTACCTATTACCACCGTAAGGCACGATGTACCTATTACCACCGTAAGGCACAGGTTATGCATAACACTTAACATCTAATTAGCTCGAGCATTTATCATATTTAGTTTAGATTTCCACCTTTAACCTAAACTAATCCATACTATCATCTTTTCACGTTAGGGCCCTTAAAACGTGCACGTGTCATGGCAACCTAAAAAGGTCTAGTGTTCTAGATGAACAAGCCACATATACATGCACATAACAACATTACAACATATCATTAACCACCGTTCATCATAACATATCATATCGTAAACATATCATTAACCACCGTTCATCATAACATATCATATCGTAATCACATGTACGGGGAAGCATTTTAGGCATAAACATCGTCATCATTAATCCCCGAGTACCTCCCATATCAACCCAACCACCTATGAGTTATACATTACTGTTATGGAGGTTATAGTTTACGAACCATTTTCGTTGCACCCTCAGCGTGACAAAAGTAGTGTATCTTACCTGTTGGAGTGTGCGCGCGTAATGAAAGGCTAAAAGTGCTTAACAATAATCCCCGACACCTAAGATACATTAATATACAAAATATAAGTCATTTGGGACCCAAACGAACTTTAAAACGAACTTAGGTTTGTTCTTACGAACTTAGACTCACTGAACGAGCTTAGTTGCTTCCAAACGAACTTAGACCACAACAAACGAACCTAGGACACTTCAAACGAAGTTTAACTTCGTTCATCAAACGAAATTAGACCCTTTTCAAACGAATTTAGAAGCATTCAAACGAATTTAGACTTTTACTTAGCAAACGAGTTTAACTCACACTTTAACAAACGAAAATAGACTTCTAATGAACGACTTTAGTTTCCCACGAAGTTAATCTTCGTTCATCAAACGAAGATGACCAACAGGGAACGAATTTAGCTATCAGAAGCATAACTTCGCCCAGAATTCATAAAACGACTTTGTTCTTCATTTTTCCAGAAATCGATCGACTAAGGCTTCTTCCAAAACACGTTTTTGACATATTTAAACATCTTTTGATCATCAAGATCGATTATAAACCCGTTAAACACCATTACGAACATCAATTAACCAAAACATCTTTTAAACCCTAATTATTTGCAAAACCCTTTTAAAATCAGATTTGAATCCTTTAATTATCACCTTTGAATCTGAAATATACGTAGTAGATCGTTGATTACCTGAACAACAAGTGACCGAACCAATCCAATTACAAAAACACTCGAATGATTAACCAAAAACCTTGAAGATTTGCTTAAGAATTTAATTTGGGAATTAGAGAGGCTGTGTGTGTGTTTCTAATTAGATTAGAGGCTGCCAAATTAACCTAGATTAGTCTAATCCCTTTCTTAACCCGTTTTTAACTTTTCACCATTGGCAAAATTGGTCCCTGGACTTCATATCGACTTTATTTCGCTTAAAAACACTTATTGGGGATACATATAACACACTAAAGCACTTTCACACACTACAAAGGCCTTTTACACATCATTAAATCTACTTTATTGTCACTCATTAAAGATAATTAAATCTCACATATAGGGCACATAAACATATAAACACATATTTCCACACAAACGTATCACGGACTTATAATTTGACCTAACGACGTTAGTCAACATGAACGATTAAGTTTTGGGATGTTACACGAAGGTTGAGTTGTTGTAATGGCTTTGACAGTGGTTCGACGGTAGTATTATCCTACGACTAGTTTTAGGCGCCGGTGAAAATAAAAAAAATAAAGAATGCGTGTGATCTTTTTTACAAATTGTTAGGTTAAATGGTGGGTCATGGATTGAATCTTAATCTTAATCTTAATCTTAATCTTAATCTTAATCTTAATCTTAATCTTAATCTAATCTATAAGACAGTTGAATCTTAATCTTAATCTTAATCTTAATCTTATCTTAATCTTAATCTTAATCTTAATCTTATCTTAATCTTAATCTTAATCTTAATTTTAATCTTAATCTTAATCTTAATCTTAATCTTAATCTTAATCTTAATCTTAATCTTAATCTTAATCTTAATCTTAATCTTAATCTTAATCTTAATCTTAATCTTAATCTTAATCTTAATCTTAATCTTAATCTTAATCTTAATCTTAATCTTAATCTTAATCTTAATCTTAATCTTAATCTTAATCTTAATCTTAATCTTAATCTTAATCTTAATCTTAATCTTAATCTTAATCTTAATCTTAATCTTAATCTTAATCTTAATCTTAATCTTAATCTTAATCTTAATCTTAATCTTAATCTTAATCTTAATCTTAATCTTAATCTTAATCTTAATCTTAATCTTAATCTTAATCTTAATCTTAATCTTAATCTTAATCTTAATCTTAATCTTAATCTTAATCTTAATCTTAATCTTAATCTTAATCTTAATCTTAATCTTAATCTTAATCTTAATCTTAATCTTAATCTTAATCTTAATCTTAATCTTAATCTTAATCTTAATCTTAATCTTAATCTTAATCTTAATCTTAATCTTAATCTTAATCTTAATCTTAATCTTAATCTTAATCTTAATCTTAATCTTAATCTTAATCTTAATCTTAATCTTAATCTTAATCTTAATCTTAATCTTAATCTTAATCTTAATCTTAATCTTAATCTTAATCTTAATCTTAATCTTAATCTTAATCTTAATCTTAATCTTAATCTTAATCTTAATCTTAATCTTAATCTTAATCTTAATCTTAATCTTAATCTTAATCTTAATCTTAATCTTAATCTTAATCTTAATCTTAATCTTAATCTTAATCTTAATCTTAATCTTAATCTTAATCTTAATCTTAATCTTAATCTTAATCTTAATCTTAATCTTAATCTTAATCTTAATCTTAATCTTAATCTTAATCTTAATCTTAATCTTAATCTTAATCTTAATCTTAATCTTAATCTTAATCTTAATCTTAATCTTAATCTTAATCTTAATCTTAATCTTAATCTTAATCTTAATCTTAATCTTAATCTTAATCTTAATCTTAATCTTAATCTTAATCTTAATCTTAATCTTAATCTTAATCTTAATCTTAATCTTAATCTTAATCTTAATCTTAATCTTAATCTTAATCTTAATCTTAATCTTAATCTTAATCTTAATCTTAATCTTAATCTTAATCTTAATCTTAATCTTAATCTTAATCTTAATCTTAATCTTAATCTTAATCTTAATCTTAATCTTAATCTTAATCTTAATCTTAATCTTAATCTTAATCTTAATCTTAATCTTAATCTTAATCTTAATCTTAATCTTAATCTTAATCTTAATCTTAATCTTAATCTTAATCTTAATCTTAATCTTAATCTTAATCTTAATCTTAATCTTAATCTTAATCTTAATCTTAATCTTAATCTTAATCTTAATCTTAATCTTAATCTTAATCTTAATCTTAATCTTAATCTTAATCTTAATCTTAATCTTAATCTTAATCTTAATCTTAATCTTAATCTTAATCTTAATCTTAATCTTAATCTTAATCTTAATCTTAATCTTAATCTTAATCTTAATCTTAATCTTAATCTTAATCTTAATCTTAATCTTAATCTTAATCTTAATCTTAATCTTAATCTTAATCTTAATCTTAATCTTAATCTTAATCTTAATCTTAATCTTAATCTTAATCTTAATCTTAATCTTAATCTTAATCTTAATCTTAATCTTAATCTTAATCTTAATCTTAATCTTAATCTTAATCTTAATCTTAATCTTAATCTTAATCTTAATCTTAATCTTAATCTTAATCTTAATCTTAATCTTAATCTTAATCTTAATCTTAATCTTAATCTTAATCTTAATCTTAATCTTAATCTTAATCTTAATCTTAATCTTAATCTTAATCTTAATCTTAATCTTAATCTTAATCTTAATCTTAATCTTAATCTTAATCTTAATCTTAATCTTAATCTTAATCTTAATCTTAATCTTAATCTTAATCTTAATCTTAATCTTAATCTTAATCTTAATCTTAATCTTAATCTTAATCTTAATCTTAATCTTAATCTTAATCTTAATCTTATCTTATTTATATCATCTTAATCTTATCTAATCTAATTTAACTTAATCTTAATCTTAATAATCTTAATCTTAATCTTAATATATATACTATAAGACAGTTGAACTAATGACTTATTAACCAATCAAATCGCTCAATTTCATCAAATTGACTCTCGCTTATGTCATCATTTAGATTAACTATAAATTAAAAATCCTAATAATCATTATCCAAATATATTATTATATTAGTATTTATATTAATTTGTAGAAAAAGTCTCATTAATTTACACTTTTTTTTTTCATCAATAATTTACACTTTTTAGCCCTGAATACTTAATTTATATTTATTTTTAGCCATCAACTTATTTAAAATTTACAATCATTTAATTAATTAAAAAATTTCAACATATGAAATATTGTCTACAAAAAATTATTTCAAAACCTAATGACTTATTAACAATATTAGATTAGATTTTTATAAATTATAAATATTAATATTTAGTTTAATATTTAATATAAACACAATTTGAACTCTAGATACATATCCCAAACATAATAACAGATGACGATATACAACATCCTTATCCTAAACACAATAGGAATCACAGAACATGGGACGATCACAGAACAAAGCACGATTTACAACAGAAGGTTACTTTAATACTAAATCCAAATCAATATGAACTTCATTCAAGATTCATTATCTCTCAATAAAAAGGTACATAATTTTCTCCTTTTTTATATATTAATTTTGCGTATTAATGTTTGAAGTTACAATTGTCACTCAAATCAAGAGTCCTAATTGTTATCAAAGAATATGAAAACAATCCTAATTGTTATCTAATTATCATAGGACAAGTGATTGAAAATAAACCTATAAGGGTGGAGGGAGTCATCACTCTCATCCCTCCCATTATCCAATCAAATTACTCCACCTCATTTCAACCCTCCAACCTTTTTTCCAACCTTTTTTAGTGGCAACCATCACTCCCAACCTTTTCTTCACATTTTAATAATTTATCCTTAACATTTATAAACTTTACATAATTAACCCTTTTAATTATAACTCAACAAATATATAAAGAAAAACACATACATTTCATTAACGATTAAAAATTTAAAGATACAAAACATAAAATAAAATAAAAACACATACATTTTATTAGGAATAAAATAAAAACTACATAAATAAATCGGCAATCGGTGTTGGTTGAGCCGCCGGGTCGTCGAGATGGGCTAAATTTTGTCTCCCAACGTGCTCTGTAAGATCATATCGAAGACGATGATGGACATCTTCATCTTCTATCTCATCCACTGCATCGTGGTTATAAACCACTTGAATTCCCGTATCCACAATACGAACCGGTGATATTGCCCTTCCATCATCCTTTATAATCATGTTGTGCAATATAATACACGCGTGCACGATGTTAGTAATCTTGTCGACCGTCATCGCTCGCATTGGCCGACTCAAAATCCCCCATTTTCCTTTAAGAACACCAAAAGCTCGCTCTACATCCTTTCTTGCCGATTCTTGAACTTTCTTGAACTTCTTGTCATTTGTTTCAGTCGGATATGGCATTGCCTTGACATGAGTCGCCCACCTAGGATAGATTCCATCGGTAAGATAGTATCCCCGTTTGTAACGACGGCCATTTACGGTAAAAGACGAGTCAGGAGCCGTCGAATTTCGCTCCCTCATATACAATGTCGATTGATTCAAAACGTTGATATCGTTGAGCGACCCTGGAGGACCAAAAAAAGCATGCCAAATCCACAAGTCTTGTGAAGCAACGGCTTCAAGCGTAACCGTGGGGTATGGATGATCACCTCTCTTGTATTGTCCCTTCAACGCTTTAGGACAATTTCTCCAAACAAAATGCGTACAATCAAGACTTCCTAGCATTCCCGGAATCTATGATGAAAATATGTTAATAGTTGTGTTTAAATTGAGAAATATAGAGTAAAAATGGTGTTTGGTTGTGTTTTTGGTTTAATACATTCGGCTATATATATAGAGGATTTAAAAAAAAAACTTTGGCCGGCTTGACAATTTTAGTCCCTGGAGCGTCTACATTTACACCCCCAGTCCCCCCAACGGTCACATGACCGTTTGAAATAATTACACTTTCACCCCCTGCCTCCCCTTCTCCTCTTCAGCCTTCCGCGAGCTTGAAGCTCGCTCACCCCAGCTCGCATGGAGCTCGCGATCGTGGCACCCGAACCTCGCTAAGCTCGCTGCAGCCCTCTCCATCTCGCCGCCGAGCTCGCCTTCGACTCCCTCCCCCCTAAGTGGTATGGGTTCGCATCATGATCAAGTACATATACTTGAATGTCAAGTACAGGATCACAAGTATGTTTATATTTTAATTGTTAATTATCTTTCATAATAATATCACATTATTAGTACAACTGGTTTCAAAAAATTCTATTATAGAGAAATTATTATAGCATGTGCCTTGTGGAATGACTACGGCAAACAATTTCATCAATAGGTCCAGCTAATAATGACAATGACGAACCTATGATTATTGTACTACAACTTGCAAAGTATAACACTTAGAACCATATATCTTCAAAATTATAAACTTTTATGACTTAAATGTATAATATTATTATAATTATTCTATTATATATTATTTATTATATATTATTTATTATATATTATATTATATATTATTTATTATATATTATTTATTATATATTATTTATTATATATTATTTATTATATATTATTTATTATATATTATTTATTATATATTATTTATTATATATTATTTATTATATATTATTTATTATATATTATTTATTATATATTATTTATTATATATTATTTATTATATATTATTTATTATATATTATTTATTATATATTATTTATTATATATTATTTATTATATATTATTTATTATATATTATTTATTATATATTATTTATTATATATTATTTATTATATATTATTTATTATATATTATTTATTATATATTATTTATTATATATTATTTATTATATATTATTTATTATATATTATTTATTATATATTATTTATTATATATTATTTATTATATATTATTTATTATATATTATTTATTATATATTATTTATTATATATTATTTATTATATATTATTTATTATATATTATTTATTATATATTATTTATTATATATTATTTATTATATATTATTTATTATATATTATTTATTATATATTATTTATTATATATTATTTATTATATATTATTTATTATATATTATTTATTATATATTATTTATTATATATTATTTATTATATATTATTTATTATATATTATTTATTATATATTATTTATTATATATTATTTATTATATATTATTTATTATATATTATTTATTATATATTATTTATTATATATTATTTATTATATATTATTTATTATATATTATTTATTATATATTATTTATTATATATTATTTATTATATATTATTTATTATATATTATTTATTATATATTATTTATTATATATTATTTATTATATATTATTTATTATATATTATTTATTATATATTATTTATTATATATTATTTATTATATATTATTTATTATATATTATTTATTATATATTATTTATTATATATTATTTATTATATATTATTTATTATATATTATTTATTATATATTATTTATTATATATTATTTATTATATATTATTTATTATATATTATTTATTATATATTATTTATTATATATTATTTATTATATATTATTTATTATATATTATTTATTATATATTATTTATTATATATTATTTATTATATATTATTTATTATATATTATTTATTATATATTATTTATTATATATTATTTATTATATATTATTTATTATATATTATTTATTATATATTATTTATTATATATTATTTATTATATATTATTTATTATATATTATTTATTATATATTATTTATTATATATTATTTATTATATATTATTTATTATATATTATTTATTATATATTATTTATTATATATTATTTATTATATATTATTTATTATATATTATTTATTATATATTATTTATTATATATTATTTATTATATATTATTTATTATATATTATTTATTATATATTATTTATTATATATTATTTATTATATATTATTTATTATATATTATTTATTATATATTATTTATTATATATTATTTATTATATATTATTTATTATATATTATTTATTATATATTATTTATTATATATTATTTATTATATATTATTTATTATATATTATTTATTATATATTATTTATTATATATTATTTATTATATATTATTTATTATATATTATTTATTATATATTATTTATTATATATTATTTATTATATTTATTTATTATATATTATTTTAATTCTTGAATTCCAATTCATTGTCAACCAAACCATGACAAGTTTAAAATTTTCAGATTCCAATTCCATCAGATTCCAATTCCATTCAGATTCCAATTCCTTCAGATTCCAATTCCATCAGATTCCAATTCCATTCAGATTCCAATTCCATTGCAAGTTCCAAAATTTTCAGATTCCAATTCCATCAGATTCCAATTCCATTCAGATTCCAATTCCTTCAGATTCCAATTCCATCAGATTCCAATTCCATTCAGATTCCAATTCCTTCAGATTCCAATTCCATCAGATTCCAATTCCATTCAGATTCCAATTCCTTCAGATTCCAATTCCATCAGATTCCAATTCCATTCAGATTCCAATTCCATTGCAAGTTCCAAAATTTTCAGATTCCAATTCCATCAGATTCCAATTCCATTCAGATTCCAATTCCTTCAGATTCCAATTCCATCAGATTCCAATTCCATTCAGATTCCAATTCCTTCAATTCCAATTCCATCAGATTCCAATTCCATTCAGATTCCAATCCATTCAGATTCCAATTCCATTCAGATTCCAATTCCTTCAGATTCCAATTCCATCAGATTCCAATCCATTCAGATTCCAATTCCTTCAGATTCCAATTCCATCAGATTCCAATTCCATTCAGATTCCAATTCCATGCAATTCCAAAATTTTCAGATTCCAATTCCATCAGATTCCAATTCCATTCAGATTCCAATTCCTTCAGATTCCAATTCCATCAGATTCCAATTCCATTCAGATTCCAATCCATTCAGATTCCAATTCCATCAGATTCCAATCCATTCAGATTCCAATTCCTTGAAATTCCAATTCCTTTGACAGATTCCAATTCCTTCAGATTCCAATTCCATCAATTCCAATTCCATTGGCAGATTCCAATTCCATCAATTCCAATTCCATTGGCAGATTCCAATTCCATCAATCCAACACAAAAGATTATAATTCAATCAATTCCAATTCCATTCAGATTCCAATCCATTCAGATTCCAATTCCATTCAGATTCCAATTCCTTCAGATTCCAATTCCATCAGATTCCAATCCATTCAGATTCCAATTCCTTCAGATTCCAATTCCATCAGATTCCAATTCCATTCAGATTCCAATTCCTTCAGATTCCAATTCCATCAGATTCCAATTCCATTCAGATTCCAATCCATTCAGATTCCAATTCCATCAGATTCCAATTCCTTCAGATTCCAATTCCATCAGATTCCAATTCCATTCAGATTCCAATTCCTTCAGATTCCAATTCCATCAGATTCCAATTCCATCAGATTCCAATTCCTTCAGATTCCAATTCCATCAGATTCCAATTCCATTCAGATTCCAATTCCTTCAGATTCCAATTCCATCAGATTCCAATTCCATTCAGATTCCAATTCCTTAATTCCAATTCCATCAGATTCCAATTCCATTCAGATTCCAATCCATTCAGATTCCAATTCCATTCAGATTCCAATTCCTTCAGATTCCAATTCCATCAGATTCCAATCCATTCAGATTCCAATTCCTTCAGATTCCAATTCCATCAGATTCCAATTCCATTCAGATTCCAATTCCTTCAGATTCCAATTCCATCAGATTCCAATTCCATTCAGATTCCAATTCCTTCAGATTCCAATTCCATCAGATTCCAATTCCATCAAAAGATTATAATTCAATCAATTCCAATCCATTCAGATTCCAATCCATTCAGATTCCAATTCCATTCAGATTCCAATTCCTTCAGATTCCAATTCCATCAGATTCCAATTCCATTCAGATTCCAATTCCTTCAGATTCCAATTCCATCAGATTCCAATTCCATTCAGATTCCAATTCCTTCAGATTCCAATTCCATCAGATTCCAATTCCATCAGATTCCAATTCCTTCAGATTCCAATTCCATCAGATTCCAATTCCATTCAGATTCCAATTCCTTCAGATTCCAATTCCATCAGATTCCAATTCCATCAGATTCCAATTCCTTCAGATTCCAATTCCATCAGATTCCAATTCCATTCAGATTCCAATTCCTTCAGATTCCAATTCCATCAGATTCCAATTCCATTCAGATTCCAATTCCTTCAGATTCCAATTCCATCAGATTCCAATTCCATTCAGATTCCAATTCCTTCAGATTCCAATTCCATCAGATTCCAATTCCATTCAGATTCCAATTCCTTCAGATTCCAATTCCATCAGATTCCAATTCCATTCAGATTCCAATTCCTTCAGATTCCAATTCCATCAGATTCCAATTCCATTCAGATTCCAATTCCATTGCAATTCCAAAATTTTCAGATTCCAATTCCATCAGATTCCAATCCATTCAGATTCCAATTCCTTCAGATTCCAATTCCATCAGATTCCAATTCCATTCAGATTCCAATTCCATTGCAATTCCAAAATTTTCAGATTCCAATTCCATCAGATTCCAATTCCATTCAGATTCCAATTCCTTCAGATTCCAATTCCATCAGATTCCAATCCATCAGATTCCAATTCCTTCAGATTCCAATTCCATCAGATTCCAATCCATTCAGATTCCAATTCCATTCAAATTCCAATTCCTTGACAGATTCCAATTCCTTCAAAAATATTCTGCGAACCAAACGCCCCTAAGTATCTGTTTTGCATATAAATAATGTACAAAAATAATAAATACTTTGTTTTAAACAAATGATACATCTATTTAATTTTTTTTTTATTAATAATAATAATAATAATAATAATAATAATAATAATAATAATAATAATAATAATAATAATAATAATAATAATAATATAAAATATGATTAATTTGTAATACTATACACATTAAAAAGATTGTTTCAATAACAATATTAATCACATCTATTATAATACCTTAAAAGAAATTTCAGTTACAAAAAATCTATAGAAAACACTTAAAAAAGGCATAGGCAAACGGTGATCACAGGCAAGCCAAACTACGTAGTTTTTTTTTCTTAGACATGTGTGTGTGATTGGAAGGATATTTGGAAAATCAAAAATTATATATATATATATATATATTGCCAGTACAGCAGAGATAAAAAAATAAGTTTGAAAAGTGTCTTGACCATCCAAATTCACACCCAATCTATACTACTTTATAAAGCAAACTAACCTCTCCCCTTTAAGTAATTAAGATTTTGAAATAACCATATTGTCCCTTTTCTTTATTTACTAATTTAAACATCTTCACCTATTTACCTATAATACCCTTAAATAAATAACTTACAACATAGATCCTCCAAACTTTAAAGAACCATATTAACTCCCCTTACATCAATTAATTTACATTCACCACCACGCCACCACCACCGTCACCGCCGCCGCCGCCACCACTGCCGCCGTCGCCACACCTTTGTTGCTACCACTATCACCGCTGCATCGCGCGGGCATCCGTCTACTTTAATCTAAACCATTTAAAATCAAAGTCAATTTATTAGAGCTAAAAAGTCAACATTAGACCAACTTCTTTCAAATACACGTACAACTTTTCTTTTTTCAAATTCAAATTTATATGAATTAATAGCAATATGGTTGGTTTAGTAATCAAATAGCTCTGTGCGTATGTACATAACATACTTACCCCTTTTCTAATTTTCTAAATTAATTAATTAGCTGTATATATAAAATTAACCATATTGCTAAATTAGTGTTTTCTACACTATTATATATACCACAAACATTTTCCTTTCATTTCACAATTATATATACTACAAACATTTTCCTTTCATTACAGAAATCACAATCCAAACAATAACATGAATCAAGTAATGTGTTTTATATTCATATTTTTTCTCCATGGTTTCTTCATATGCAAAATGTATATATCCGATTTTTTATTTTTTTTATCTACGAATAACATGTTTTTACTGTTTAACAAATCTGTAGTAAAACAATTCAAAACTATTCATTAACAAACCTTTATATAGATATTGATGTTATTAGTCATGTTATGTATATATATATATATATATATATATATATATATATATAGTTAGTTATTGTGAGAACCAAATATTTGTCGAGAACTACGAGAACTCTTTATATAATACATGGGGGTTTTGTACTTTTAATATATACATTATTTAAATATAATTAAATGAAAAATCCCATAAATATCTCATATAATCACTATTATAACCGTAAAACTTCAAATTATGATCATCGCCTTTTAGAAGAATTAATTCTCACCGACGTTCAACCATAACCATTATCAATCTAAATATCTATTTTATTTTATATTGATTATTATCATATTAAATCTAACGTTCTCTTTATTATACAATTTTTATTGATTAATTTTTATTTTAGCTATTTTTTTGTTTAACTGTAAAATAATTAATTCACGCTGATATGAAACATTGGAAATTTTGTATCTTTTATTTGGATAATTTTTTATGAAAAATTGAATACGTAATAGTTATTAGTTCACATGTGTACACCTCACATATATAGAAAATTTTTTTTAATAAAAAACGATATGTTTACATGTGCAATTAGGTGTGCACCTATGCACATATCGAAAATATAGTAAAGGCGTCACATGTGAACATAATGGAATCACACCAATTTATATTTGTACACAATTGATAATCACACCTTTATTGAAAACATGTTTTTTTTCCATATGTGTACTTACTTAATGTTCACTGTACACACCTGTGTACACATTTGATAATTACATCTTTATGAAAAAAATATGATTTTTTTTTCACGTGTGTACTCATTTAGTGTTCACATGTGCACACCATATACTAGTGATAAAGATTTTTTTAAAATAACATGTTCATAATATTAGCGGTTGATTTATGTTACTCATTTTATAAAATCTACTTATCCAATCAAAAATTTAAAACACACTTGACAACTTTGAGAACTTTTATTTATTTATTTTTCAGCAATAAGGGATTTTTTTAATGATATAAGTCCCATGAGTAAAGGGTTAATTCAATATGTTTATCAGTCGACGGTCTTGACGTTGTCTACTTCTTGAATAAAACAGAATTTGCAAATGTTGGTTTTCATAAAACTAAGGGCTTTGGCAATGGGCCAGAAAAGTGATGAACAGGGAGGAGCTTATGGAGCAGGAGGATCTACTTAAAATTTTGGAAGGCATCTCGGTGGGAAAAAGGACTGATAAATGGCTCTGGACAGGCGGCAAGGACAACATGATGACGGTTAGCGATGTCAAAGCCTTTTTACTTGGTAATAAGGATTTTAGTAACAGGTACGTGGTAGTGTGGAGCAAATGGATTCCTAAAAAATGTAATCTTTTTATGTGGAGGGCGGCTATGGATCGTATTCCTACTAAGATTGCACTCAAAGCCCGTAATTGTTTTTCAAATCATTTGAATTGTGTCTTGTGCGAGGATGGTGAGGAATCTACCGATCACCTTTTTTGTGAATGCGGTTTGGCTGCTAGAGTGTGGCACGCGATTAGCGTTTGGTGTCATGCTCCACCTTTTTTCATCTTTAACATAAAGGATCTTCTGGAGTTTCATGAGATCCCGGGGAAGAACAAATCCGAGAAGAAGGCGATCAAAGGAATAATTATGATTAGTTGTTGGTATATTTGGAAGGCGAGAAACGAGATTATCTTCAACGACTCTAGTGTTAGTGCTACGGAAATTATACAAAATATTAAGTCGTTAGGTTTTTTGTGGTATAAGAATAGAGGGAAACATCATAGTATATCTTGGGAAGATTGGTGTAAATTTAAGTTGTGTAAATTTTGTATAGTTTGACCGCCGGCGATTTGCCGGGGTATATATGAATATAATAATGGTTACTTTTCAAAAAAAAACCTGCTTCTTCAATCTCAATGACTTTCTCTAGCATACCAATAGGAGTTTTGGCGGTTAGCTTCATTAATATCCGGTGTTATAATCTTTCAAACTCTAGATTTCCGTTTAAACTTCAAATTCTATATTCCGATTATGCCCTTTTTTTAAATTTTAATTTAAAACTAGTCACAATAATTACATAGATGACATTGAATAAGTTTAACCATTGATTTAGTTAATCTAATGGATTAGATTGTTTTTCATGGTTCTCGACATTTTATGAGTTCTCATTTTATCTTTTGACTATATATATATCTATATATATATATATATAAACATCACTTTATAACATCCGTGAATTTTGACCGTTGACTTTTTGTGTAATTTGACTAACAAATTTGTTGAATGAATTAATTGGGTCCATTTTGTGATTATATGACTATGTGGTATGTTAGTCGGGTCGATGGTGTGTTTAATCGGCGTTTATCTGTGTTAATGTTAGTTGGCTTGAGAGGAGAAACGGGTCGGCCCGTGGGTAGCCATGACCCACCAGCCACCAATGACCCATTTCCCCTCCCTTATCCTCCCCTTTACCATTCACTTTCATTTCTATCTATCTATTCTTCCATTTTCTCTCAAGTAAAGTAGCCATCTCTTGTTCTTCACCCTCATTACATCAAATTAGTGTTTTGGAGCTACCATAGTACAAGAATCATCATCATTGTTGCCTCATAATCTTCATTAAATCATAACTTGAAGTTTCTAGTTCAAGCTTTACCCATTTTGACCTAAATTTGGGTTCTAGCTCAAGGAGAAGTTGTGTAAGTCTAATTCAACTCTTTTACTTCCATTTATGCTTGTTTATATGTTTCTAGTCGTTTTGATGTGATTCCAAGTCTTTAAAGTGGTAAAATGGAAATTAGGGTTTAAATTAGGGTTTGAAGGATTTGGGTGTGATTTTGATGTTTTGGTCGAAGTTATGGTTTGGGTTATGTGTATTTATGGTTAATAATGCTTAGTTATGCTTCAAAACAAGTTACAAGTCTTTACAAATCGTTTTGGTATGGTTTGGGTCGAAATTGGGGGTTTTGGTTCGTGTTTCCTGCATAAACTGCAGGTACTGACTGCAGAAAGAGGCCACTGCGGCGCAGTGGCATAGCCTTAGCCCACTGCGGCGCAGTGCCTAGGCTCTGGTCTGGGTTCGACTTAGCCACTGCGGCGCAGTGAGCATGGTTCTGGCTCACTGCGGCGCAGTGGATAGGTTATGTGAAAATATGCGCGTCGATTTTTAAACGTTAATAACTTTTGATCCATAACTCCAATCAAGTCTTATGACCTATCGTGGGAATCGTAAGAGAGTCTAGTTTCTATTAGCAACACTTTTTTTTGTATGAATCTCTTCTCATTTCTCAAAAAGGTCGAGTCGAATGCGTCTTGTTCCTACTCGTTAAAGTTGTAAAGGTGTTTAGGGTTTGTGACTTGACTTAATTGTGCTAAACCAACTTGTTTATGATTGTAGAGTTGACATTACGGTATTATGATGTATAATTATAGGTTGTGGACGTGTGGATCCTATTACTCGTTTGTAATCTTATACTAGCTTCTTTGCCGGACAAGGTGAGTTTCGTATATCCCTACTCGCTTGAGATTCGGGCTGAAAAGTGTAAACTTGCGTGTTTACTTGCATTCGTTGATTGATTGATTGATTGTTCTAGTTGTTGGATTGATGTGACGGTTCATTCTGTTTGGTTGACTTGGTTTATGTTTTGGTTAAGTATTTCATTAATATTAGGATAGACGTACATACATGGAAGTCGGTTATGCCTTCAGTGGGTTTTAGATGTGGTGGGAAGGCTGCGGGTGACCCTATATATAAGCATCTGGGACTCGAAGGAAGTAGAATCCTCTTAAGTGTATGTACGTATAGTTGGTGTTAATATTGACTGTTGGTTCATGTTCTTCGTATTGTGATTATTGGTTTATGATTGACGAGTATTGATTGTTGGTTCATGACAGACGATTGTGATTGATGCATATACGAATGATTGTAAGCATGCATACGTTGTACATAATCCCTCGGTTGAGGATTCAAACATCCTAGTGTATAGATGTATACACTTGTCCTGTGAGATGTTGGAGACATGACATCCGGGTATATAGACATATATACGCCGATGATTTTGAGATGCCGCTTTGTTCATGGTGATGACAAGCGTGTATCGTTGCATAGGTGACCGGAGATCACGCATAAGATAGGCATTTTGGCTTACTTACGCGTATGGCATTTGCATTGATACTCATATCATTTATGCATATCTTATCATCACTTCTACTTGTCTTGTGTAATCTCGTTGTTGGACGTTATTGTGTTATTTAGAGGCTCGCTGTAAGTCATGTCTAGCCTCTATTCGTACATTGTGATTATTGACGCTGGTTCTTGTGGACCATTATTACGAACTCACCAACCTTGTGTTGACTATGCTTAGTACACTTTTCAGGTAATCAGGTTCTCCCTGGACGTGGAGTTTAGTTGCTTGCTTGCTGTTAACCCGGGCTTGGACTTTATGAATCAAGGATTCATTGACCTTCTCTTTTGCATTATATTTAGGATTGAATTGCCACCATCCGGATGTTATGTTGTATCTTTGATGGTTATTTGCTCCTTATGTATTTTGGTACTTGTTTTGTATTGTTATGGATTCACTGAATCTTTAATTGCATTTAGTCTTGTTCTATTGTAATTCCACCTTGTGCTATATGATTTCCGTAATATTTCGAGCCTCGGCTTGGGGTGTTACAGAATGGTGGCCCATGCGGGTCGTAGAGAATTAGGCGGTTTGACCTAGACTACGGCTTAAGTTAAAACTCTTCATATAGCATGCATGGTTAGGAAATTCGTGTGCAATATGAATTCTGTGAATCCCCGTGTGAGTTCGTAGTTAAGACCATTTGTGTGATAGCTTGAATTCAATGTGATGAATATGGTTACTATGATTTGTTGTTGTTATTGTTGGAGCTAATTTGATGATTTAGGGCAAAATGAAGTGATGCCATTAACTTAGTATAATATTGTCGCAACCCTAAAAGAACCCGATCAACTCTTTTATGGTTACCCGACATTATAGCAAGTTCATGACATCGTGGATTGCGCACGTGTGGCTTAAAGTATAATAAGGAACCGATATGCTTAATGGAGTTGATTAGGTGGAAGGTTAGCCGTTGGTACACCTTGTATACATACCCGGTCAATAACTGGAGAGCATATCGAATTCGGATTATACTTTGAATCATTCGTGTTAGTTGTTTGATTGCATGATGTTATGAGCATGATTACTTGATGTTATGATATGTAAAAATCCCTTATGATTCTAACACTGTTGCCTTAGCATAATGTTATGAAATGAGTATGTGGTATCGGTATGAGAGCATTGACTACTTGTGTGACTAACATGCGAGCATTTGAGACTAACTCTCGGGTCAACGTGTCACTTGTTTTATAGAAATGGTGAGACCAAGGAGAGTTGGAACGAACTATAGGGCTGAAGAGGAAGAACCTCAACCGGAAGCTCAACCGGAAGTACAAAGAGGTAGGGGCCGTGGTAGAGGTCGTGGTAGGGGCCAAGGAAGGGGTCGTGGTGAAGTTCCTGAACCAAATATGGCTGAGGTGATCGCTCAAACGATCGCCAATATCATGCCAACCATTATTGCTCAAGTCACGGCGAATCTTGGGCAAAATAATGGGCCTCAAAACAACGAAGCCCCAGAAAATACGAATAATGAAAATGCTCAACCTCATGCCGTAGAGGATGAAGGAGAGGGGCCAGTGGGAGTTAATATTGGAATGCCCATGAATAATCAATATGGTGGATACCGTCAAGGATGTATATTTAAAGACTTTAAAAGTTGTGGGGCACCGGAGTTTGATGGAAGAGGTGGTCCCACGGAATGTATAAGGTGGTTTGAGGCGATTAAGGCGGTGATTGAAAGGAGTCATTGCACCTATGATGACCGGATTTCCTATGCATCCGGCATGTTTAGGCATGACGCCTTGAGTTGGTGGAACCAAGAAATAACGTTGGGCCGGACTCATAATTTGGAATGGATTGACTTCAAGAACAAAGTGAAAGCAAAGTTTTGTCCTCCGTATGAACTACAAAACTTAACCATTGAGTTTGCTAATCTCAACATGGAGGGAGCCGATTACAAGGGCTATGTTAGACGATTTCAAGAGTTGTCTACCCTCATTCCTCACTTGGTGGGTACCGAGCCTCAGCCATCCAGAAGTTCGTATTGGGCTTAAATCCTCAAGTCCGATCTTATGTAAACTCCAACATGCCTACTTCTTTGGCTAATGCGGTTAACCAAGCCGGGAGTGTGACTGAAGATTTATTGAGAGAGTGGTGTTTTGAGCAAATCCTCTCAACGAACAAGAGGAAAGAAATGGGAGAGTCGAGTGGGGTGAAGAAGATGGGAAAGTTTGACCCTAGAAATGCTAATAGGGGTAGGGTGATGGCGGCGGTGAACCGGCTAGGAGGCCTTATACCGGGCCTCATCCTTTCTGTGGGAGGTGCAACAGGCACCATCCCGCACTCCATGTGGGGCATGCTATAACTGCAACCAAGTTGGGCACGAATCCAAAATATGTAGAGCTCCAAGAACGGGCCCAATGAATGTGGCTCCTGTTCGGGCCGTCCCTCCCAAGGTAACCAACGAAGAGGTGAATGTTTTGAATGTGGTAGTCGTGACCACTACCGTAATAATTGTCCTCGATGGGTGGGACAACAAGTACAAGTAGCCGTCCACCCCAACCAACTACAAATGGTCGGGCCTAACCAAAACCGGGGACAACAAGGCCATCAAGTGCAACCACGCGGCCGAGCCTTTGCGGCCAATGTAAATGAAGCCCGCAACGATCCCAACGTAGTAGCAGGTACCTTTCTTCTTAATGGTCACTATGCCACCGTCCTATTTGATTCCGGGGCCGATTATAGCCTCGTGTCTTCTAATTTTGTTCCTTTGATTGATGTGAATCCTTGTGCTTTAAACTATGTGCTTGACATTGAAATGGTAAACGGGTCACTAACTAAAGTTAGTCAAATACTTCGCGATTGTGTCTTGACTTGGAAGATGTCGATTTCTTCATAGACCTTATGCCTTTGGATATTGGGAGTTTTGATGTTATTGTGGGTATGGATTGGTTAACGGCGGTAAAAGCAACTATTGATTGTGGTGAGAGAGTTGTTAAGATACCTTTGACTAACGGTAAAATTCTTAGGGTTCAAGGTGAAATCTCCGATTCCTCTAATTCTAAGGTCTTTAGTGCTACCGTCACAAGGGTAGAATTGAAGACCGTTCCTATTGTTTGTGAATTTCCCGATGTTTTTCCGGATGACTTGCCGGGGTTACCTCCAACTCGTGAACTAGACTTTCGTATTAATCTTATCCCCGAAGCCGCGCCCGTAGCAAAAGCTCCTTATAGACTAGCTATAACCGAAATGCAAGAGCTACAAACTCAACTCAAGGAACTCCAAGAGAAGGGTTTCATTCGCCCTAGTCAATCTCCTTGGGGTGCTCCTGTCTCTTCGTCAAAAAGAAAGATGGGTCCTTCAGAATGTGTATCGACTACCGGGAATTAAACAAGCTCACAGTGAAGAACCGGTATCCCCTCCCAAGAATCATGACTTATTTGATCAACTTCAAGGTGCTAAGCACTTCTCAAAAATCGATCTTCACTCGGGTTATCATCAACTCCGGGTACATGAAGATGACATCCCCAAAACGGCTTTTCGCACAAGGTATGGTCATTTGAATTCACCGTGATGCCTTTTGGGTTGACTAATGCACCGGCGGTGTTCATGGACTTGATGAACCGGGTGTGTCAACCATACTTAGACAAGTCCGTCATTGTGTTCATTGATGACATACTTGTATACTCGAAGACAAAGGAGGAGCATGTTGAGCACTTGCGTGAGGTGCTTGAACTACTAAGAAAAGAGAAGTTGTATGCCAAATTCTCCAAGTGCGAGTTTTGGTTGGAAGAGGTCCACTTTCTTGGTCACGTAGTGAGCAAGGATGGTATTCATGTGGATCCAAGCAAGATTGAAGCGGTCAAGAATTGGAGAAGACCCGAAACGCCATCCGAGATCCGTCAATTCCTTGGATTGGCGGGTTACTATAGAAGATTCATTGAAAACTTCTCCCGTATTGCACAACCACTCACCCTCTTGACTCAAAAAGATAGAAACTTTGAATGGGGCGAAAAACAGGAAAACGCCTTCCAAACTCTTAAAGATATGTTATGTGACGCTCCTATTTTGACGCTACCGGATGGAATCGAAGATTTTGTTGTTTATTGCGATGCTTCGGGGCAAGGGTTGGGTTGCGTTCTTATGCAAAGGGGTAAAGTCATTGCTTATGCCTCTCGTCAATTGAAGGTGCATGAGAAGAACTACCCGACACATGATTTGGAATTGGGAGCGGTTGTGTTTGCTTTGAAGTGTTGGAGGCATTACTCTATGGCACCAAATGTGTGATTTATACCGATCACAAAAGTCTCCAACACATCTTCAACCAAAGTGAATTGAATATGAGGCAAAGGCGTTGGTTAGAACTATTTAGTGATTATGATTGTGACATCCGTTATCACCCGGGCAAGGCAAATGTAGTAGCCGATGCCTTGAGCCGAAAGGAGAGAGTGAAACCAAGACGGGCTAGAGCTATGAGCCTCATGGTAGGACCAAGTATTCGTGACCGGATTATTGAAGCCCAAATTCAAGCCACCCTACCGGAAAAACTTTGGAAATGAAAACCTAGACGGTATGGAACAACTATTCGTAGAAAAAGGGATAATGGGTTATACATGGGTGAAAGACTTTGGATTCCCATCCTCGGTAACTTAAGAACGCTTATCATGAATGAAGCTCATCAATCGCCTTATTCGGTCCATCCCGGGTCGGATAAGATGTACTTTGACTTGAAAGACTTGTATTGGTGGCCGGGCATGAAGCGTGATGTGGCTAGGTATGTGAGTGAGTGTCTTACTTGCTTACAAGTCAAAGCCGATCACAAGAAGCCACCCGGATTGTTGGTACAACCGGTGATGCCCGAATGGAAGTGGGAACATATTTCGATGGACTTCATTACAAAACTACCGAAGACGAGAAGCGGTCGTGACACGATATGGGTGATAGTGGATCGGTTAACGAAGTCGGCTCACTTTTTAGCCATTCGCGAAACTGATAAATTTGACACTTTGGCTCGTTTGTACATCAAGGAAGTGATATCTAAGCATGGAGTGCCGATTTCTATCATTTCCGATAGAGATGCCCGTTTCAAATCAAAATTTTGGGAAGCCTTTCAAAAAGCCATGGGTACTCGACTTGACATGAGTACGGCGTTTCACCCTCAAACGGATGGGCAAACCGAGAGAACCATTCAAACACTTGAAGACATGTTGAGGGCATGTGCAATTGATTTTGGTGGAAGTTGGGAAGACCATTTGCCGCTAGTCGAGTTTTCATACAACAATAGTTATCATGCTACCATTCAAATGGCGCCCTTTAAAGCATTATATGGTAGGATATGTCGTTCTCCTCTAGCTTGGGCGGAAATTGGAGAGAGTCAACTTATCGGGCCAGAAATTGTGATTGAGACGACTAAGGTAATATCTCAAATTAAGGAGAAGTTGCAATTGGCCCGTGAGCGTCAAAAGAAGTATGCCGATGTGAGGCGGAGACCGTTAGAGTTTGAAGTTGGTGACTTTGTACTTTTGAAAGTATCGCCTTGGAAGGGTGTTGTACGTTTTGTGAAGAGAGGTAAACTTGGACCAAGGTATATTGGTCCTTTCAAGATTCTTGAACGGGTTGGGAAAGTTTCTTATCGGCTAGAATTGCCTCAAGAGCTTAACGGTGTGCATGATGTGTTTCATATTTGTAATTTGCGCAAGTGTTTGGCGGATCCTACACATCATGTACCTATGGACGAAATTAGGGTTGATTCGAATTGAACTTTGTTGAAGAGCCGGTGGAGATCTTGGATCGTCAAGAAAAGAAACTCAAGAACAAACGCTACACGATTGTTAAGGTTAGATGGAATGCTAGACGTGGAGCCGAGTTCACTTGGGAGCGAGAGGATCACATGAAAACTAAGTACCCGCATTTATTTAGTAATTAGGGTTTTGTTGAATTTCGGGACGAAATTCTTTCAACGGGGGAATAATGTAACATCCGTGAATTTTGACCCGTTGACTTTTTGTGTAATTTGACTAACAATTTTGTTGAATGAATTAATTGGGTCCATTTTGTGATTATATGACTATGTGGTATGTTAGTCGGGTCGATGGTGTGTTTAATCGGCGTTTAATTGTGTTAATGTTAGTGTTTTGGCTTGAGAGGAGAAACGGGTCGGCCCGTGGGTAGTCCATGACCCACCAGCCACCAATGACCCATTTCCCCTCCCTTATCCTCCCCTTTACCATTCACTTTCATTTCTATCTATCTATTCTTCCATTTTCTCTCAAGTAAAGTAGCCATCTCTTGTTCTTCACCCTCATTGCATCAAATTAGTGTTTTGGAGCTACCATAGTACAAGAATCATCATCATTGTTGCCTCATAATCCTCATTAAATCATAACTTGAAGCTTCTAGTCAAGCTTTACCCATTTTGACCTAAATTTGGGTTCTAGCTCAAGGAGAAGTTTGTGTAAGTCTAATTCAACTCTTTTACTTCCATTTATGCTTGTTTATATGTTTCTAGTCGTTTTGATGTGATTCCAAGTCTTTAAAGTGGTAAAATGGAAATTAGGGTTTAAATTAGGGTTTGAAGGATTTGGGTGTGATTTTGATGTTTTGGTCGAAGTTATGGTTTGGGTTATGTGTATTTATGGTTAATAATGCTTAGTTATGCTTCAAAACAAGTTACAAGTCCTTACGAATCGTTTTGGTATGGTTTGGGTCGAAATTGAGGGTTTTGGTTCGTTCTTCCTGCACTTGAACTGCAGGTACTGACTGCAGAAAGAGGCCACTGCGGCGCAGTGGCATAACCTTAGCCCACTGCGGCGCAGTGCCTAGGCTCTGGTCTGGGTTCGACTTAGCCACTGCGGCGCAGTGAGCATGGTTCTGGCTCACTGCGGCGCAGTGTATAGGTTCTGTGAAAATATGCGCGTCGATTTTTAAACGTTAATAACTTTTGATCCATAACTCCAATTAAGCCTTATGACCTACCGTTGGAATCGTAAGAGAGTCTAGTTTTCTAGTAGTAACACTTTTTTTTAGTATGAATATTTTCTCATTTCTAAAAAGGTCGAGTCGAATGCGTCTTGTTCCTACTCGTTAAAATTGTAAAGGTGTTTAGGGTTTGTGACTTGACTTAATTGTGCTAAACCAATTTGTTTATGATTGTAGAGTTGACATTACGGTATTATGATGTATAATTATAGGTTGTGGACGTGTGGATCCTATTACTCGTTTGTAATCTTACACTATCTTCTTGCCGGACAAGGTGAGTTTCGTATCTCCCTACTCGCTTGAGATTCGGGCTGAAAAGTGTAAACTTGCGTGTTTACTTGCATTCGTTGATTGATTAATTGATTGTTCTAGTTGTTGGATTGATGTGACGGTTCATTTCGTTTGGTTGACTTGGTTTATGTTTTGGTTAAGTATTTCATTGATATTAGGATAGACGTACATACATGGAAGTCGGTTATGCCTTCATTGGGTTTTAGATGTGGTGGGAAGGCTGCGGGTGACCCTATATATAAGCATCTGGGACTCGAAGGAAGTAGAATCCTCATAAGTGTATGTACGTATAGAATTGGTGTTAATATTGACTGTTGATTCATGTTCTTCGTATTGTGATTATTGGTTTATGATTGACGAGTATTGATTGTTGGTTCATGACAGACGATTGTGATTGATGCATATACGAGTGATTGTAAGCATGCATACGTTGTACATAATCCCTCGGTTGAGGATTTAAACATCCTAGTGTATAGATGTATACACTTGTCCTGTGAGATGTTGGAGACATGACATCCGGGTATATAGACATATATACGCCGATGATTTTGAGATGCCGCTTTGTTCATGGTGATGACAAGCGAGTATCGTTGCATAGGTGACTGGAGATCACGCATAAGATAGGCATTTTGGCTTACTTACGCATATGGCATTGCATTGATACTCATATCATTTATGCATATCTTATCATCACTTTACTTGTCTTGTGTAATCTCGTTGTTGGACGTTATTGTGTTATTTAGAGGCTCGCTGTAAGTCATGTCTAGCCTCTATTCGTACATTGTGATTATTGACGCTGGTTCTTGTGGACCATTATTACGAACTCACCAACCTTGTGTTGATTATGCTTAGTACACTTTTCAGGTAATCAGGTTCTCCCTAGACGTGGAGTTTAGTTGCTTGCATGCTGCCAACCCGGGCTTGGACTTTATGAATCAAGGATTCATTGACCTTCTCTTTTGCATTATACTTAGGATTGAATTGCCACCATCCGGATGTTATGTTGTATCTTTGATGGTTATTTGCTCCTTATGTATTTTGGTACTTGTTTTGTATTGTTATGGATTCACTGAATCTTTAATTGCATTTAGTCTTGTTCTATTGTAATTCCACCTTGTGCTATATGATTTCCGTAATATTTCAAGTCTCGGCTTGGGGTGTTACACTTTACGTTTTGTATATTATTATTTTAGGATTTTGAAGCCATCACTCCCTTGAATGAGAAGAAGAAGAAACTTATGATTGATTTAAATGCAGACTTGCAATTGATTTTTGAGTAAATGGCTTTTTAAGTTATCGATATCAACGATTCAGACGATCATACGATAAAAGTGCTTGATGTTGTCGATGCCAATGATGCTGATACGGTAGAAGAAAACATTCCTTTGGAACATGACCAAGTACGTATTGATAATATTATGTATACATGTAATATTGTAAAGTTTTTGCCTATTATAACACATTAAATAAACATAGCATATCTAACTCTCTTTGATCTCTTTTTTCTTTTTTGTATTTTTGATTGGATAAACTTATAGATGATGATGAAATCCCATTGATTAAGCGTAAGAACGTGAAGCAAAAGGAGCTCAAAAGGAAGAACATGTTCGCTTAATAGATGAAGACTGATATATAAAATTTCATGTTATTTAATAAAGTTTATTAGTTTTTTTATGCCACATTATTGAAATATTCAATCTTTTTTAATCCTACTTCACCGATTTTGAATATGTCTTAAGCTTTTGATTTGTTATATTCAATGTTCTTTTCCATTTATTTTATATATGTGTTGTTTCTTTATTATCTCATTTAGTTGATATTTCAATTTTATCAACCTTTAGTAAAAGAGATATTGGACATAAGTAAAAAAAAATACTGACACACGCACGCATGTGATCGGAATTTGTGTAAATGCTTGCTGTATATTTATCCACATTTGGTTGATTGATAACCAATATTTTTGTTAATGCTTTGAATAGGTAATTTAAGTATTTTTGGTAAATGATTGGTATAAAAATGATACCTTTAAATAGTTTTGGTAAAGATTAGTGATTAATATTTTGGGTTTGTATTTTTGGTATCCTACTTATATTTGGCAGATGTTTTGGGTTCCTACTTATTTACGGTAAATATATTATACATACGATTTATTTTATTTTATTTGTGGTTTGGGTAAATTAGTTGTCCAAATTTTCTTTGGCCAGAATTGAGATATTAGTACTAATTCCCCACAAGGATTGCTCTTAGCTGTACTGGAATACAAGAATTATGTGATACAATTATTTTCTTACTAGTGTAATTTTCTTACAAGTAATTTGGAATGAGATCATCAGGTGTTGTAGCTTAAAGTAGGAAAATTATATAGCTTCTTAAAAAGTTGAAGTTGTTGGGTTAATCGGGTTAGTCACAAATTACGGGTCACGGTCCAACATATGAGACAGTTGGGTCATGGGTTCACGGTCGGTGAGGTTTGGATCTTGATCAGCTTTGGATCCAAACGTGAGCAGCATAATTCCATATTTACTCACGTTTTATTGTAGCTAGGAAGTTGAAGACTTTGGTATTGATTTGACTGAGTTTCATGCATCAAATAGGAGATGGTTTAATATTTACTTGCTTAGTTTTGTTATAAATGGGCTTAGTTTTTCCTTTTATTTTTTTGTACCCTTGGCATTTTCATAATACATATAGTCTTTAGTTTTCTCATTCTTTATATTTCATATTTTACTCATACATACATTTAACGTATTAGTGTTGTTGTGTGACTTTGAGGCCCGTCAAACAAACAGAGTTGCACAACAATTTACTTTAGAATGTTAAATTTACATGGATACCATTCATTTATATGTATATATTTTTGCCAACTTGTGTATATAGAATAATCGAGTTCAACCTGGTAATCTTAATCGAAATCTTAAAACAAAAGAATATATTAAAAAAATGTATGCATTTTAATCAAATTCTCATCATTGTTTATAAAGTTGAACATGTTTCGTGAAATTTTAAGTATGCGTTTTTGTTTGTAACCCGATCAACGACCGGGTATTGATCTAGTTAAAGTCTGTCAGTAAGCATGAGGGTTTGGATGGTATTAAGATAGTAAGTGGGATGTGGGATGGGGAGGTGAGCAGGTGGGGTTATAAGTTAAGTCAAAGTCACACGTATCATATCATATGCGGTAAACGTATCATAACAAGTATTATTATTGTTTACATGAAATATATAAGTCTTTAACGATATATTTCTTTTAACTTATTGAATATTATAAAAACTATCAAACCTTATAGTAATATAATCATATGAAATTAGCTTCACTTAACATTCTTATTAACTTTGAATATCATAAAAACTATCAAACTTATTATTAAATTTTATACCAAAGATCATTTAACTAAGTGGTATTGGGTTATGATACAAGAATAACGTATATTTATTGTTTTTAACGAAGTTTCACTATGACAAAAAAAAAAAAACACAGATAAACGGCTATATCCTTATACTATGTCTGCGGGTCATTGTTATGTAGTATGTATGTCTAAGTTTGGGTCTTTAAGGCGTATACAAATCTTACAAAAAACACACACAGACTATCCGTCGCGAAGCGTGGGTTAGAAAATACTTGTTGTTACTATTTTATGCAATATCGATAAAATTGTTAGAAAACAATAAGTTTGGACCGTTTGGTAGGTACGAAATAAGCCAAGGACTAGTGAAATAAAAATTCGACAGTCGAGAAGTCCACACCACACACACGTATGAACACCAACTTCACACTCTAACAAACAACTCCCAGCTATTTTTATTTTAGGGTTCTTCTTCATTTCATTTCTCTATTAATCAATCGGCTTATATAAGCTTAATGCAGCTCCACTACTGACTACTGATTTCACCTTTTTCAAATCCCTCCGAAAAAACTGTCTTTCAATGACTTCTTTCGACAGTAAAAAACTCATTAACAACCCTAACGGTAATCTTCTTCTTCTACCATATATATATATATATATATATATATATATATATATATATATATATATATATATGTATGTATGTATGTATGTATGTATGTATGTATGTATATCATTTCTTTTTTATTTTTTCCTTTCTTAAGCTTTGATTCTATTTAATTAAAGATAATTGAACTTCTATTGTTGAAATTTATTATTATTTTGTTAAATAAATTATGCTGCGAAGATGATCATCTATTTATTATTATCTTAGATATCACCGTTGATCGAAATGTATGGAGTAAGGTAATAGGTGATTCTAGCTAGGAGTTTAATGTTATCAATAGTTTCTGTCGATGATTACTGATATTGAAACTTGCCGTAAAAACGGCCATAGAAGTAAATGTATGTCTTCAACTTTAGACGAGGAGACTAGTAAAAATGTATATTATGACTTACGAGCGTGTGGTGGCGTTATGATTATATTTGACCTTTTGGGAACCACATCAAGCTTGTTAGTTATACAAAAACAATCATGTAATGAATGGAATTGTGGGAGGAGCGTATAGAATATAGGATACTAAGCATGATAGTATGAAATTGTTGACTTGGTGAGATATTGTTTGGTTTAGTCTCATGATATTGTAGGAAAGAGCGTTACGTGAAAATTTCTTGAACTAAGAACAGGCAAGGCTAAAGACCTAAGAAAAGTGAGTGAAATAATAGTGTCTCTACCATCGCTTCTAGTTTTCTTTGATTGTTGATATTAAATCTACAAACCATTTTCCTACCATATCAATTACACCACAGCTGTAACAAGTAACTTTTCTACAATCGTGCCAACAGACATCCTTTTTCTTCAGACTTGCTATATATTATAAAGTTTGACAAGAATTTTGTATGCATCTATCCACTTTGCCGACTTCACTCTATTTGAAATGACAAAAGTGTGTGGACTTGTAAAGAAAAGGTTTGAGTGCCTTTTTGGACAAGATACACCTTTCAGTTTAGACGAGGGTTCCACTGCCTCATCTTAAATACGTTGCTTCAAATTTGTATATGTTGTCTTATAAATGGATTTATGATATAATGAATCTATTCCTTTATTTTGTTTTTTCTGAGCTTCTCTTAATTTTTATTTAAACATCTCATTCTTAATCCTTCATGCTCTGTTGATTATAAGGTTGATATTTTGTTGGTACTTGTTGCAGATGTGGTGACGGAGTTCATTGAGGGACTTGTAGAAACTTATCCTGGGTTGCAGTATCTGGATGGATTTCCAGAGGTTTGATTTCTGTTTACAATTTCTTATATTGTGATATCACCACAGAAACTGGTTTTAGATGAAATCATTTCTAAATTGTTCTATTATTAATTTGTTGTAAATGAATACAGGTTAAAGTTGTCATACGTGCAGATGTTACAGGTTCAACATATGACAAAGTTGCGGTTATATCAGGTACCCACTATTTCACTACATGATGGCATTACATTATCCCGTTGACGTTCTTTACCTTTGTGTAAATTTTGGGAGTTGTGCATCTAGATAGTCTTTTTTACGTATATATTTGTTTTGTTATTTGGTTGTGGTCCTTGGCATGTTTTTTGTTTGAATCTTAGGGGTGTTTGGGACTTTGGGTGAGTTTATGCTTAGTAGCATATGGATTACGTAAAAGCCTCATGACCCCCCCCCCCCCCCCCCCCCCCCCACCACCCACCAAACAAAAAAAAAGAAAAAGAAACAAAAACAAAAACTAATAAGTTTTTTAAGACAAGTCTATTCATAACACTTTTGAGGAGCTTAATAGTTTTAAGATAGTGCTAATAAGCTATTATGCCCTTTAAAATGCTAACGCAAACACCTTCTTAACCTGGAAATTGTAGGTGCTTTATTTCGTGATGCTAGGCTGCAAGTTCAATTTTGAAACCTATCTGCACAACAATACGTTGATAGTCACTTGTGTGTACTGTGTAGTGTATTCTCCAAACTTGCAACTTGTGCCATATTTGAAATATCTTTGTAACGTTTACAAGTCTCTTTCACTTGCTCCATAGGCGATGGAATGCAGAACTTTAAGATATGTAAACTATATTGTTTTAATCATGTAGATGCTATGTAGCGAATACAAGATTTATAGAGGCGATTGTTAAATATTAATAAATGTTTTACTTTTAATGTTCAATTATTACTTTCAGCACAAGAGTTCAATATTTAATAAATTTGCATATAGCTCAAATATCAATTCACTTTAATGAATTGGGAGATAAACTATAGTAGTATGGATCCAAATATAGATTAGACTAGAAAAAAGTGAATCATATATATGAGGGGTAAAATGGAACTAGGAGCAAATAATCATCATGTACCACTTTAGTGCTGCTATGTGAATTTGTAATTTTGCTAAAACTTTGTAATGGTCACTCTCAGTTTACCAGCTCAAATCAAATAGAAAAGGTTGAGTTTTGTTATATGTAAAAGAAAAAAAAAAACAGAAAGACCGTGCAGTCAACCAACAATATTTTTGTCATGGAGTTAGTTTGTAATTTAAACTTGGGAAAGCAGATATAAAGCTGTGGAATTTACGAAAATGAATGTATGTTGCTTTTGAAAGCTTATTAAAAACTGAAGAAAACGACGGTGAAAAAAAACTATCAGTGGAGTTTACGGATAATGAATTAACACATTAACCTATAGACAAAAGAACCAGGATGAGAAGGAATAAAAACAAATCAAGGAGCATATATATTGGTTTCTAAAGCCTAATAAAGTAGTGGTTTCTTAAAAAAGCAGATCACCGAAGTTATATTTAGATGGAGTGAGTAGTTTTTGGTGGCGTGCCTTTGCATAGGCAACCAAGACTTGTGAAAGGTATAATTGGCGATGGAATTTGATCCTTCTAAAGTTTTACTGATGAATTTCTTATGATCAAATAAACAAATTAGCTTAAAAGGGAAGGTGTAACTCAAGCGAGTTAAATGGGTTGAAAGTCACTCAAAATACACTTTAGTGTGTAAGCCTCCTAGGCTTATATAATTATATAATTCAAAGATACAATTGACAAACGGTGCTTGTAAGTCTACCTAACCCGACCCATTTCAACCAGTACTAAGAAGGTACCGTTGCAACCTGTGCTCGTCATGATCTGTTAGCCAAAGTGCCAGAGCAGCCGCCGTCGCCCATCTTGTTACCTTTAGGATTGATGTTATTAAAGTAGGAAAACGCCTAAAGAGTGGAGCAGGTGTTGAGTCTAATCTTGATTTAAGTATGTTTAAGTTAGTTTAATAACATGTTTTATTAAGTTAGTATATTGAAGTTGATGCATGTAGTAAATCTTCAAGTGGTATGGTGTGCAAGACTAGAAAATGAAGGATAGTTGAAGCAAGAAAATGGAAGATAATATTTGAAGCATATGTACGTGTAGTATTGGTCTAGTTGTTAGTTGACCAATAAAGTAGTGGCACAATGGAATGACCGGGTAAAAGAGATGAACGTGGGCTAAGTGGAGTAGTAGCAAAATAATAGGAAGTAGTTTTATCTTTTAGGCATATGTTAGTTTTATTTATATCTTATAAATAGCATGTGGTAGGCAGTTTGTTTCTGGTATCCTATTAAGTAGAAATACAGAAACTTTCTCCATATTTTTTCTTTGCACTTTACATATACATATATATTTTGTGAGTGTGTAAGAAAAAGGGTCTGAACCTACAGCAGGAAGCTACGGAACTATGTGGAGCCCTTCTTTTTGGGGTATACTCTGGCAACCTGCACTCTCTATGACCTGCTAGCCAAACCTCCAGAGCCACCCATCTTGCCACGGATAGGAATAATATTATTAAGATAGGAAAGGGCCAAAAGGTCTTAGAAGGAAGATACATATCCCATGGAGTCCTTACTTTCAAATTTAGGGTATTTCCTTTGTAAATGGCTAGTTAGATCTAGCACATAAGTTTTACGTTGTCAATGCGTCTAACTTTATCTATGTGATCGCTTTGATCGATCTTTATGTGCACTATAAATCTACCTGGTTTCTGCTGACTATTACTGTTGGAGTCTTTATCATCAACTAATATGTTTTGACTGTTCTTTACCTGTACAGGAGGTGGAAGTGGGCATGAGCCTGCACATGCTGGATTTGTAGGGGACGGGATGCTGACAGCAGCTATTTGTGGCGATGTTTTTACCTCACCACCTGTCGCTTCAATCCTTGCTGTATTGGCCTTCAAATTAGATGAACTGGAATTCTATACAAGTGGTTCTCTTTTTGTTCTTCATTTTGATATTGCAACTAATGTTATCCAACTATAGGGCATACGAGCTGTGACCGGGCCAATGGGATGCCTCCTAATTGTCAAGGTGCTGTAACTTTCTGATGCCTAACTAATGTTTTCATTTAAACTTATACCAGAGGCGGTAATTTTGACCCGTTTATTCATGAATGGGTCAACACCTACCTGTCGAGCTAGTTTCAACTCTTGGTGATGTGCTCTTAGGAAAGCTAAGTTCTTTGAGCACATGACTGAAGCTGGCAACTTTAAAGGCATCTTGAAAGCTATAATCTGTGTCTCTGAAAGTTAACTAAAAAATACAAATGGTTAGATGTGTCAAAAGTTGCCCAAAGTGTATCCTTAATGCTAACGCCTCCTGAATTATTTTGTTAGAAGAAAGTATAATATTATTGAAATTTCATAGTTTTCCAATCAGGACACTCTATGTATTTAAAAACACAACCTAATTGAACCTGGAACAATAGTTACTCGCTTGGACCTGACCAACCTTCCAGTGTTGCCACCTGAATTCAAATGCATCAGCTTATGCTCTTTACTTATCACACTAAGTTTAGATGATAGTCAAATGTGGATTTTTTCTGTCTCTTATACAAGAGGATACCATTTAGTTAGCAACTTTGATATTCATCATTGTAGTTATATGGAAGTGTATATTCATCATTGTAGCTATAAGAAATAACAAGCATTGAGAGATATGTGTATGCACTTTTCATTTCATGAGACGAGGACACTGATTCCTGATTTACAGAACTACACTGGGGACCGATTAAATTTTGGATTAGCAGCCGAGGAAGCTAAATCTGAAGGTTACAAAGTAGAGGTCAGTGCATATCTTCGACATGCATTTTTGAATTGTGCTGCCATTCATTTAAGGTAGATTGGTAGTATTAAAACATTTTATCTTGATATATTTAAAAGCATGTGCTGTAGATGGTAATTGTTGGAGATGATTGTGCTTTGCCACCCCCACGAGGCATATCTGGGAGAAGAGGATTGGCTGGAACCATTCTCGTTCATAAGGTTTATTCTCATTGATCCTATAATCTATATTGCAAGTACATAAAAGGATAATTAAATGATATTTTTTATATACCAAAACATGGATGCCGACTGAGAACGTGTACATTGGTGAATATGTTTACTTTCTGTGGTTTGTGCTAAAGGTATAAAGTTCATTATTTATCATTATTCACTTGTCGTTTTGCTTTCAGACCTTTTTGTTTGGGATACTAAGTGCATATCTATGTGTTAGCGGTGGCAACTTTGAGTGTCAAATTGGTAAAAGGTTATGAGCAAAAATGAAATAGATGGGTCTAAAGTCGTTTTGGGTGTATTTTTAGTGAGTAATTGATTTGAACATGTTGATGCATTACCAAACCATCTGTTGTGTTGACTCTAGTATGTGTGTGCATGTATCTACTCTCTGCTGCAAGGTTCTTCTATACTTCAAATATAGTATGCTCTTTGCTGTAACCAACATTGTCATTTATATGGGAAGTTTTATGGCCAGTCACCTAGACAAATATGATGTCTTGTTCTTTTCCTCTACATTCTTTAAGATGATATAATGGAATCACTTTTTTCATATTGCATTTTGCTGCAAATTGATTACCATGGGCCATAGTCCATAGAGGCTGCTGTGTGAATTGCTTTCGAACAACTGTTATTTAGTTTGTATGAATCACCTCATCTCTCAGGTTATGATACATCCATAGCTGAGTTAGTTTGATGCATTACACGAACCATCTGTTTTGTTAACTCTAGGAGCGTGTGTTTGTAGGTAGTTTCTGATTCTGGGTTCCTATACTAAGCCTAAATTCTCTTTGCCATAACCAACATAGTGACATATATAAGTTCTAATTCTGTCTATCATCTAGGCAAATATGGCATCGCTTGTTCTTCTCTTTTACATTGTCGATGATGGTATAAATTTTTTTTCATACTACATTTTGTTGCAAAATAAATCTGTGCTATTAATGCTGCTTTGCGTATGCCTTTTAAATAACTGTTTAATCACCTCCTCATTTCTTGTTATCATCCATCCTTTCGTTAATTAGTTTGTTTTTGTGGCGGGATCAAACAGCACTTGCGTGAATTTATTTAGAATTATTTTGCTTCTTATATACTTATTTATTTATATTTCTTGAGAAATTCAGATTGCAGGAGCAGCAGCAGCTTCTGGTCTTTCTCTTTTTGACGTTGCTGCTGAAGCAAGGCATGCATGTGAAATTGTTGGTACAATGGGTGTTGCTCTGTCAGTTTGCACACTTCCTGGTCAGCCTAAATCAGACCGTTTAGGCCCGGGAAAAATGGAACTTGGTCTTGGAATTGTAAGTAGGATTTTTCTACATACTTCATAGATTGGTATTGTTAGGTTTGTTAATTAAGTTGCATTTGTTTAAGCATGGAGAAGCTGGTGCTATTGTAGCAGACATCCAACCTGTGGATTTAGTGGTATCGCATGTGCTGAATCGGATACTGTCAGAAGTACGTCACGACCAAGCAAATATTGTTTCAGTGGTTATAATCAAGTATTCTTTTTTAATGGCAAAATGGTTGGGATGGGTGACTGGTCAAATTTGTGTTAAGCTGACCCAAAGCTCTTTCTCCCTAAAGTTTTTACACTTTCTAAAATAGTTGATCTCAAATACTCAAATATGATCTGCAGAAGTTATATTTTTTTTAGTAGTAATCTAATTTTTATAATAAAATGACTTGGAAGGTTTTATGCATTAAGCATACACTATGGGCAACTTTCAACCTGTTTGTCACAATTCCTCTATTATCACAGGAAACCAACTATGTACCAATTAAACGTGGGAGCCGTGTTGTACTCATGATTAATGGGTATGTGATCTCTCTTTATTTTTTATCTTTTACAAGTGTTATATTACCATAGATTTACAATCTTGAAATTTTAAGGGATGTCAGAAGTTATGTAGATGCATATGATGTGTATTTTGATAATTAGCAAAGCAACTAAAATTTTCATATATCTGGTAAATTAAATTATTTCTTACTTTGGGTTTCTGCATGGTAAATTAAATATATCATAAGATCTTCTTAGGCTGTAATATTCGGATTACTCATGCAATGACAGGTATACATAATACATGGTTTTATGCTTCCTCTGAAGATATAAGACGATAGTCCAAATAATACTGTTTGTCATTTAAAACTCAGGAACACAGGCAGCAAACTATGTGAATAATGTGTAATTTGCTAGAGACAGTCAATCAAAATCGTAATTTGCAGTTCTTTAGCATTTATGTTAGACTTTTTAGCTAATTATTATTGTTTCTGGATATCTATGCGTACAAACTTGAATTTATTGTTTATACATGTGTGTAATGCTTTTTATCTCTTTTTTTTCCTCTTAGATCGTTGCCTAGATAAATTGGATAATATGTAAGACGACATTCTTGTCCTTAACTCATAATTTGGTTCATTTACTACTAGAATACTTGTTTCTGTGTTTTGCTTTGGTATATATTGTTTTAATTAATTTAGAAAAAAGTTTATCTTAATACACAATTTGGATTTCATGGTTCATAATTCACGATTCATGAAGCTTGTGCGGGGATTCTTGATTTTATTGGATGATGCATTTCATATTATTACTATATCTCATTGGTGTCAGATGTCCAGGTAATTGAAAATATTTGACCTTTTCGCTTAATAAATTTCAGATTAGGGGCAACACCTGTGATGGAATTAATGATTGCTGCTGGAAAGGCTGTCCCTATCTTACAGCTCGAACATGGACTAGCTGTTGTGAGAGTATATACGGGGTCATTTATGACTTCTCTTGATATGGCAGGTTTGTTAACTTCCATGACCCTTGGTAGAGGTGGCAAAATACACAGGTCAGGTTGTTTGGGTAACTTTTAGTTTTTTGGTGCGAATTGAAACAGACAGTGGTGGCTTTGCTTGACCCAAAACACGTTTTGTCAGAACTTTATTTATCTTTATATAAATTTAAGGCATAATATGATTCATATACACTTTGTGATATTAAGTTAAGTTTATGTTCTACACTTCTACCCTTTTGTGACGCCAAATTAAACACTTCTTTGAAATCTGTATCTTACAGGGTTTTCAATAACTATAATGAAGGCAGAACAAGCAGTTTTGCAACGCCTGGATGCTGCAACAAAGGCTCCACATTGGCCTGTCGGTGTTGATGGTTTGTAATTCCGTTCATTCACATTTTTGCTTGCTTTTAGTGTCACAGTGTTGATTGCTTTACTTGGTGGATGTTATCTTCTATATAACTATATACTTGGTGCATAAAATATTCACGGATCCATCTCTTGATATTTGAACTGGTAGTTATGTAAAGAGGTGTCGATTGGGTCACATAAACTACCGAATTGGTCAATCTGGGTTGGGTTTTATTCCTAATGGGTCATATGGGTAATTATACGAAAATCAATAAATTTTGTTCTAGAGAAAATGGGTCGGCTCTCAAAGTATATCGTGGGTCGATCTCTTCAAAAAAACAACTTGTGGTTGAAATAGTACTTACTTTTTTGTTCTAGTATATGATGCTAGTTATTTGTAACTATATTTGGACATCTTGTTTGTTGCGCCTCGCTTACACGGCCGTTTCAACGGTAATTTCTTTTACTTATTTTGACACGTTAGCCAATTCCCACTCCACCACTCGCTATATTATATGTTTATATATGAAATATACACCTGTACACCAAACTCAGTAGTTCTTTTGTAGGTGATCACCCGCCTGCTAAGATTCCTGTTCCAGTTCCACCTTCTCGTACGACAAAGAGTGATGAGGTTTTTGATCAGAAATGCCTCTTGTTTTTTTAACATGATAACATATATTTCTCACTAACATTTATTTATCTGCAACAATTTTTTTCCTTTATTTTCTATGTTTTTTTTTAGTTTTATATTTGTCTTGTTTACATTCATTGGAGTGCATGGTGTCTTTGTGTTGCTTTCTTGTTTAAGTGGCCTATAGCAATGCTGAAATGCCAATATATTTTTGTACTGATTTTGCTCTGTAAACTTCTAAGAAAAACTTAATAACCATCGAGTCAAATGACCTCTTATGTTGTTCTTGTAATCTTTTAATGATTTATATAAATACCCATTACCCCTCATTTGTTTTGTTTTTATTTGATTGGCAATAGGCCAAACTGGTTAAAAGTCAAATTTTAGCTCAAAATGAACTGTGTCAGATGGGTCAAACCGGTGAAAAGTTGCTAAACCTATTTTCATTTGCTTAGGTCCTAAATATGGTTTTATCTAAAAGAAAGTATATTGTTATTTTATTAACATAGTTTGTAATCACATGCAATAGTGGTGAATTGTACAAGACCAAATTAATCTTGGCTGTCTATAAATCACCTCACATATGCAAATGTTTTTCTTTTTAGCTATTATAGGGACTTAAAAAAGTTGACTGAAGTAGTTTCATTGACCCATATATTAAAGTTACTGAATTTGATTCGTCATCCAACATGTTTGTTTTCAACCTCTAGTCTAAGGCATGATATTGTATTTGTTGTATTATTTTGATCTCCTAGCAGTCTTTTTTTATTTCATTTATGTCCGTACCAAATGTATGTTCTCTTATGTTTATCAAGGTATTGAGTCGGCCACAGCAGCTTAGTCCACAAGGCCGTGCGCTGGAGGTAGCTATAGAAGCAGCAACACTTGCGATTATTGATCTTAAGGACAGTTTAAATGACTGGGACAGCAAAGTGGGTGATGGTGATTGTGGATCAACAGTAAGTCCAAGTATATTCAGATTGATATTGGTGGATATATTCACATTAATAACTCGTAATCACATAGTGGCATATTTGTATGTTATAATACAGATGTCTAGAGGCGCAACAGCTATTCAAGAAGACCTGAAGAAATAGTACGTTCTCTATTTAATTTGCTCGAGGGTTCCAAAATGAGCGGGTCAGGAATGTTGGGTAATGGGTTAAGATTGATCTGGGTCAAAATGAACTATCTTCACTTTGGGTCAAAACAAGTTAGTGTCGCTTGACCTACTGATACATTTTCTTTGTCAAGGTATCGAGCTTCGATAATTGATTAATGGGTTAAAAGCTATCAGAAGTAGGTGAAATAGTATTGTTTAACTTTTTATATAAATATGAGAAGATATAGGTGGCCTAAGCATTTGAATGCTCCGAAGATAACTTTTTCTTCTCTTTCTTTTTTTCTGCTTCACTCGTTCTCTTCATGGATATATTTTTTTTCTGTTTCACCCGGAATCAATGATATGAAACTTTAATTGACTTGTTCTTATCACTTTATATATAAATGGGTTAAACTTGCCACCTATGCAGTTACATGCATCTACTTTCACCCCACTTGGTGTTGATGCTACTTGTTTTTTAATCTAATCGAGGATTACATAGGGACGCCTTTCATTGTTTGCATCAGTTTACCTTTGACTGACTTAGCTCATGCCAGTTTCTTCTGTTTTTTTTTTTTTAAATTTCGGTTTTCTAGCTATCCCCTCAATGATGCTGCCGAAACTATCAATGAGATAGGTTCATCTGTCCGAAGAGTCATGGGAGGAACAAGTGGAATCTTGTATGACACATCTCCTTTCTAATTGTTTACTTTCTTTTTTGTGTTTTACAAGTCTTATTTTTGTTTGTTGATATTGGAAACAGATATGACATATTTTGCAAGGCAGCATATGCACGGTTGAAGCTAAATAAGAACTCAGACATTACACCACTCCAATGTGATAATTTTTTTCGATATATATGTATTTGGAATATTTGTTTCTTAACATGATATTCTTTTATTGACATGATCAGAGTATTTGTCCAGGGGCTGATGCATTTGAAGGGGCAATCGATGCAGTTATGCTTTATGGTGGGGCTGCTGCAGGTTACCGGACCATGTTGGATGCTCTTATTCCAGCTAAGACAGTTCTCAGAGAGGTAAAATAGGCAGAACCTATATTTTAGAGTTGAAATCTTGACCCATTTATTTATGGTATCGGTCGATTTGGGTCCTTTTAATCTCTGTAGGGTCATTCAGGTAAATTGAAAAGATTTAAATAAGAAATTGGCTTAGCTTGGTCCAAAGTCAAGTGGGCTTAAGGTCTATCAATCTCTCATAAATTGCTCAGTTAATATTGTTTGTAATAAAAGATTCTGTAATCATCTGTAGCGCATTAAGCATATACAAACATTCAGAAAGAAGGATTCAAAAGTGTTTATGGACCCCCAACCCACGCAGATCCTTTTGCCTGGCAAGCAATTACCCAATCTGCCCTAACGTGTTTTGACTTGTTACCTGACCTGGAAAGCCCTACCTATATTACCAAACAATAATGTGATGCAGATTACTTTTTAGTATAGATGTCTCATTTTATTGTTATATTGAGTTAATGATGATGTTGGCCTTGCATAGGTTATCTATACAATCATGTTAATATGTGTACTGTGTATTCATTTCTAACAGAAGTTAGGTATGTGCAAAGTTGTAACAATATATGTGTGTGTATACTCACAATATTGGTTCCTTAAACAGAGGTTGACTATTGGGGATGATCCCTTCGATGCCTTTGTTGTCTCATCTGATGCGGCAATTGCAGGAGCAGAGTCCACTAAACATATGGAGGCTCAGGTACCCTTAAGGCTTCTTTCTCACTTTGTACAATGACTAATATGACTAAAATCCAATGTTCAAAAGTTCTAATATAATCCAATTGTTTCTGTATATTTTTTCTCTGAACCTTTAAAAGTATCATTTTGGTTGCCTGTTGGAAAAATGACCATCATACCCTTGCAAAAGTCTGCATATATTAGTGAGTGAATTTCATATAACGCCCTTGTAACTCCAAAACATCATATGTGGATGTTAATGTCATATTTACCCTTTTAAAGTTTATTGTTAATCTTAAAATCAATGTGTTATGCATCCAGACTAAATCTGAGTATCAACTTTCAGTATAATCCTCTTGATAACTTTCAGTATGATAGTTTAGTAATATAATATTGTAAATAGAATGGTTTAGGAGGTTTAGATGCCTTAGTAATTTTACTTCCACTCCGTTTCCTGTCGAGTTATTTATTAAAATTTACCAGTTATATGTAATACTTAAAATAAATATATGCATTCATATATAGGAAAGTTGAATTTTCCACACCTACAATTTTTACTAGGTTTTGTTGATGCATTTTGTTTTCAACTGTTTTTAATGTAATTTTCTACGGTTTCTTTTTATATAGGCTGGGCGTTCAACATACGTCTCTGCAGATATCCTTGCATCAGTTCCTGATCCAGGTGCCATGGCTGCAGCTTCATGGTACCGTGCAGCTGCTCTTGCTTTAAAAGACAAATCCAAATCTGGCCCTTAACCATTTGTAGCCGAGTACAATTTTGTTGACCATTTATGCACAGCAACCAAATCAACAGGGAGATCCGCTTATGCTATGTGTTGCATAAAGCCGAGAGAGCCATTTAAACATATACATACAACTTCTGTAGAGTGAATTACATGGTGCATCTTAAACTTGTTCTTTTATCAAACTTGTAACCAACTGATTGTCTGAAACTGCATAAACTTTAATGCAAGTCTTCAAATTCATCCTTAAATCTGAAACCATTACAAAACTTGGTCCTTAGCATTAGATCTTTGAAACGAAAGGCAACAATTGCTTTTACATTAACATAAAATCAAGTTAGGAGAATTTGTGGATCAAACTCCATCCTATAATACTATTATAAGGAATTTGTAACCTTTAAATACATTGATTTTATCAGTTGATATAATTTCTATTTGTGTGTATATAAAAGCAAACCAGAAACAGTCTGTTTCCACTAAAACGGGCAGCATGTTTCATGTCAATGTAAGAAATTAAGTGGTTAAATATCAAACATGGTTACTGTATTAAAATTAAGTGAAACACTATCACTTTGATCCGTTAGCGTTAAAATATAACCCGAATTGATCCATTGTTGTACATATGGGTTTGATATTGCTCTCTGTAAAGTTCTGTTTAACACTAGTAGGCTATGACAAAATGCATAGAATTGAAGGGGCCAAATGGGTGTTCCTCCTATTGAAAAAACCGAAAAGGTTGTCGAAATGTCACTTCTGGGACATTTCTGAATGGAAATGATATCGATGCCAGAGAAAAAGAGGACAAGATAAGCAACAACGAAGACGAGAAAGAACACAGCGGATGTTGTTGTCAATGGTGCCACTGATTTCATGATGAAGATATGTAAGTTCAAAAGGAAAAAAAGATGGAAAGAAGCGGACCTATAAATTGGACTTCTTCACTATTAAAAACATGGGAGCAATACGCGATAAAAGAGGAGGTTGGGGTACAGTTGGCACCCCTTAAAACTCTTTTTAAGCCTAAAACTCTCTCCTAATTACTTTAGAGCTCTCTTTTTTCTAGATGTTTTTATTTTTATTTGCTTATTAAATAGATAATTATATTTAAAACTCTATCATAAACTTTTTTCTATCAAAACAAATCTTTTTAAATTATATAATATATATTATGTAAAATTTCCCAAACGCTTATCAAAACAATACTCAACAATAATATCTTTTTCTTTTCAGAATTCCATGTGATTACTTTTACATTCGACTTTGATCCGATTGTTTAACATATAATTGTTGCATCCTTAATTTTCTTAAAATTCTTTTTTTTCTCGAATTAGTTTAACTTAGTTAATTGTTTTTTTTTGCTGCATATTATTCTAGGGATTTTATTCTATAAAACTTTGCTATATATTGATTCTCAATAAGTATATTACAGGTATGTTTTATTTTTATTGTTTTAGGATTCTAAGATTTTGGGTGTAGATTAGAAGATATAGATTTTTTTTTTTTATAATAAAGCATTTGTTGTTATTGATTCTACAATTTTTTTCTTTTGTGTTAGTGAGTTTTGAAATTATTAATTAGCATTTGTTCATAGTGCATGTAATTAGGATTTTAATATTTTTTTTTTTGAACGGCATAATTTTATTAGAACAAGTAGGATTTTAATATTATCTATTCATCATTGTCGTTACAAGTTAATGTTATGTTGCAGTTACAACATTGAAATGCCACTTGGGTTTCCCCCTTTTCCTGATTATTCTCTTAATTGATGAACCGAGTTTATCTATATGTGTACATACATGTTTAGTTCATAATAATAATTATCCATTATATATTTATTAGGCAAATAATGCTATTGTCCGGACGTGAGGGAGAAAAGAAAAGAGCAAAGCTATTAAATCATGTTGACCTTGTGGAAAAACTTGAAATTGCATATTTGAAAAGAGGTATTTGAAATTGCATATTGCAGATGAGCATGATTTGGATAACAAAATGACAGGTGGGGGAAATGGAGACAGATGCACAGATGTATCAAGGTTGTATGTTAATGGTATATCCATAAAAATAGAGTACATGTTATGTAGATTGACAATTGTATTTTTGCTTGGTTTTAATAAAATTATCTTTTATTATTATTAAAAAAGAAGAAGAAGAAGAGTAGTAGATTTTCGATATGGTCATCTTTTGATATCATATTCATGCACATTTTCTGCATATTTTGTACCAACTCGGGCATCTTTTGTCCAGGAACATTTTGTATACTAAGCTCTTCATTAATGTGATTAAATTTATATACTAAATGATAAAATTGGAGTAGCTTAATTTGATTTGCTATTAATTCAACATGTTATCATTTTGATTCCTTTTGATATTTATATTTTGAGACTACCCGTCCATCGGACGGGGCTGAAGACTAGTTAATAAATAGTATAATGGGGGTATACTATTTATTAGATACACTCATGCTATATACTTATATAATCCACGTAAATTGTGGTATAATAATTTTGTGGAAAAATGAGAGCCGGCCCAATAGTATAGTTGTGCTAGACAAGAGCCTAAGACCTCCCGATCCAATAGTATAGTTGTGCGAGACAAGAGCCTAAAATTTCCAGCTAACTATTTTAGTCAAAAGTTAACGGCGAGAATAAAAAGTGATAAAACAATAAACCACAAAGACGAAAAAAGTACTTAACTCTTCATAATTTATTGGGCTAGAACAAATGTGGTGGGGTTTTTTTCACATTAAAAGTTTAATTGTGGACTAAAAGAACTTATAATAGCGCTCCCTCCTAGAAAACTTACACCTCACCAAATCCCCTATTTCCAATTCCAATATAGTTTGTCGACGATGATGATTATTTGACAAATGAGTTACTGCTTTGCTGACATCCGCAAAAGTAAATAATCTTTTTTAACTTCGCCATGTACAAGTTTTCTTAGCTTATTTTTGACAGTCTCAAACTTGGATAACAGATGAAAGTTTTTTGTTAAAAAATTAAATAGGAAAGCCCTCAAAATTAGTGCCGCCTAGAACTACCAAAAAAATTAAGCCGGCCCTCAGAAGCAATTTAGAAGACCCCGACGACCATTTATGAAGACAACACTGGTTGTACAACTGATATTAAAGAAAGCTACATCAAAGGAGAAAGAACAAAGTCCATCTCACCGAAGTTCTTCTCCACATATGATCTACAAAGGGAAAGAGAGATAAATATACAACATATCAAGTCAAGTGAGAATCTGGCTGGCTATTAACAAAGTAATTAGCTAGAAGCAGTTTCAAGCAGTTGTCATACAAGATCGGGCTTTGGAGATTTAAAGACGATTGATGAATTTAGGAGAACATTATATACGTTGCACTCTTTTTCCCCTAACAAAGTTTATCCCACTGAGTATTCTTACTAATATTTTTAACGAGGCAACAAAAAAAATGTGTATAATGTGATGAGTGAGAGTTTCACATACAAACATATACATATTCATGTGTATTTACTATTACACATTTGTACTCGGTCTATATATAAGGGTCTTAATCCTAATTTTTGTGACCTTTAGTTTTTGCTCCAATACATTATTCTCTTCCTTCTTTCTATGTGTGCACCTCTTTTCCCTAATCATATTCTTCATCTATATTCTTGACTATTGTGATTATTATTGTTTGATTCAAGATCAAAGTTTATAAGAGTATAACCATTCTCACACGTTCAATATTCCAAGAATAATAATAATGGAGTTGATTAAGTGTTTATAGACTTCTAAACAATTAGCATAGCACCAAAATATGTTTTAATTTATTCGCTATCATTTATGTGGTTTGCCTTTTTATTGCGTTCAATCCTTGTGCTTTATTGCCCGTCCTTATACTTTGTTTTCGTATCACCGCCTATCCTTCCGTTAGATACGTTAGTTTTGCTCCGTCAAGACCCCCGTGTGCATCCCAGTTTCAACCACATAATTTCGTCTGTGGTGTATATTATAATCACCGTATACAAAATGTCGCTTCGATTAAAGCTGTTGTTATGGTGTTCTCTATTATCCTTCAATGCCTTGGCTTCCTACGAATTTTCACGGGAGTGTTAACACCTAATGGTTGGAAATGTTTCCTTTGTAACGTATGACAAGTTGACAACTAACCATTTTTATTGCTTGTGTCCCACATGAATGCATCGTTTCACTTGCCAAAAGTTAAAACCATTCCATTAAGTATAAAAACTTGTTTTTTTAGCATTTGGTTTTCTCTAAAGTGATAGATGGTGGTGATCAGTGGCAACATTCGTACGGAATCGACAATATAATTTTGCCGCTGACTAGTTAACAATGATGGGGGTAGCAGGGCTCAGGGCGCGAAAATTTGGTCAGTTAGGTGTCTGCCAGTCGATAATGATGCCGGTAGCCATACAAGAGGGCAGTGCTTGATGATGTTTGTGGGCTTGGTGTATAGTGGTCCATATATATGTCCTTGTCCAAAGTTTTCAACGTAATTACGAGATTGTCACCGATGAATTGTTCAAGACGACAATTTTTTCAAGGCAAAATGACAGATTTTTCCATGACTTTATGATTAATAGGTATAGAAATATACGTAAATTTGAGTTAATATCAAATTATTAAAGAACAAGGGATATTACTATATAAGTATATATGTAGTATCTGTTGCAAGGTTTATAGAAAGCGGCATTAATAATGGGTGGCGGAAAGTGATTATATTACATATCACTCAATTAAAACTATTCAATCTGTATTTCCTGGGGAACTTCTTCTGAGGTGATATTTTCAGGGTCAAGTTCCTCATCCGTAAAACCGGAGGCTTCCACAGTCCTGGTAACCCATTCCTTAAGTGGATCTTCATTCAAATCCAGCCTCAGAAGCCCGGCAAACACGCCTCCCATGAAAGCAACAGGCTCCTGTATTCAATAAAGGAAATTTAAGGCATGATAAAAGTAAGAATAAAAGAAAACGTTTAAAAATTTAACAAAATGTGAGGACTTTCTCCACTCAACAGGTTATATGTTACCCTTGATAATATACTAATAAGTTCCTTAACGGATAATGTGCTCGATTTTGAACTTGCTTACTGACATAAGGAGTCAACTAATACTTTTATGGTCCATTTTGCTAACTATCACCAATTTCCTTATTTTCTAGAGTGCACTTTTATTACGGTCTAGTAGAAGCCGGAACTTCAAATTTGGGACACTAACAAATAAGTTGATTAGGTTATAAGTAATCATATGAAACAATTTTTATTTTTTCGAACAGCATAGATATTTTTTACTCCACTAAAAAGGAACTAGCAAGAAACTAGATTACAATGAACGACCAACAAAACCAAAACAAAACACCAAAGCTAAACGCCTTAACTCCTGGAAACTAAAAGCTAAAAAAACTCCCAACGCTATGTCATAGACAATCCACAAAGTACAAAATCCATTTTTCACCTTTGAAAATAGCCCAAACTAACTCGTCTAAAGTAAGACCACACCTTGATGAACACTCCAAATGTATTAACTAAAACCTAAACTATAGTATTTAGGTTGAAAGGGCTAATGAAAACACATCATATTGGTCTTAGGGATGTCCATATTCACAACCCACAGATTATAAATCTGAGTATGAAAAAGCTTACCTGCTTATAATAGTACATACCTATTCTTACTTTATAAGGAAATCGAAATGCGGAATAAGCAAATCAAAGTTAGTAAACGGTAAAGCAGACAAATATAATAGTCAGTTGTGAGCTACAAACAAAGCAAAAGTTGTAGGCTGCCAAGTTTGATCCAAGGCGAGTTTGATCCTTAAGAACTTTACATTAGTACCTTAGGAGTTAGGACTAGTTGGTTTCCCGTGTTTAGGATATGGGAATCAAAGGAAAAGGCACAAACCGGAATGAAACTAAACCAAATTTCTAAAAGTCACCAGCCCGGATTACCCATAGTGATAGCAGATACCACCCACATAAAATCAAAACTCAAGAGTGTGCTGGGATGCAGTAAGTCAGTCCAGTCCCTATCAGAACCTGCCTATTCACACATACATCTATCAAAAGTAAATTGAGAGCTGTTAAAGACACAGATTAAGGTTGTGAATTTTAATACTGAAGATGATAAAGTCCCGATCCTGGATGGACACTTCAAAAAGGTTGCAGATAGGACATAACCTGTAGCCTATAAAATATGTTATAGATGATGTGAAAAAAAATCTTCAGGAATGGCAAGCTTACAGGTTAGGTGAATACAACTATCATATACTTGAACCTGTTAGAATATGAGCACATAAAGATTTACACCAATATCTTGTTGTAACGTCATTTATAAGTGTATTTTTCAACGCTTACCAAATCAGAAGAAAGGGTGCTTCAGTGCTTGAACGATTTTATGGATAACAATCCATACCTAAAAAGCATATCAATGATAATATTCTACAAACATAGGACTTTATGTGTGAATATCACATGTGCCTTCAATGTAATGGATATTCAAAAACCATAACATGCCATCAAGTGGTTTTTTGAGATGTATATCGGAGCATTTTGGTGCCACCCCATGTATAGGTTAGATGAGCTATAACATGAATCATCATAACTTACTTTTTGGTAGATGTTAATGGAGCACATCAAGATTTTTTAAAGCTTTAAATGGTAAAAAAGGCTTGGTTCACGGAGACCAAATGGTCCTAAATTTGGTCATCAAGAGGATGAGGGTTCCAATTACCATTGGAAATCTGACAAGTTAATGTTATCTGGCCTATTTTTTGCAAATCACCTGCTATTATTCTATCACAGAGATTAGGTATTGGCTTGCCCCCTCAGTTCAACATAATGGTGCTTCGGGCCAAAAGGATTTTGCTTTATTCCATGCTTGGCAGTGATCTCAAAACCCTACTAAATTCATCCAACATCTTTTTCAAGATGGCATTGAGATCCATCTCCTATCAACATAACAATAATCATTTGCAAAACATAGACAGGCTGAGTTTACTTCCACTTTAAATGATAACCGAAACCCTTAACCTGTTTAAGATCCCGTTGACAGACACATTTAGGACTCATTATGCACTTTGAAAAGGAAGTAATAATCCATAATGCAATGATATGGTTTTATATATCATTGAATGCACAGCTAGAGGGACCTCATTTCCTATGATAATGATACATAAGATCGTACTATAGACGATCTACTTTTAAAATGCATATTGATTATCATCTACCGTATCATCTAACCAACCTTACTAATACATGTAGAAATGATGTTACAGCATGTTATAAGCCTAAATACATTACTAGACACTCGTTTTTGAAACAGGATGGGGTTGTTATCTCCAATTAAAAAGTAAATAGCCACTCTAGACTCCTCATCTACAAATTCAAACTTAATTCGCTTTTGTTTCAAAATACTTTAAGATAACAAACACAAGTATGGTCCAACATGCAGTCAGAGAATAGAGACGCTTTGGACTTCTGGGTAAAATGTGTCGAGTTCTTAATCCAAATTGAAATAACTTTGTATGAGATAGTTCCTTCCGTGTATTTCAATAGTTTCTTCCCCGTATTTCAATAGGCCATAATTACTAATTACTAAACAACACATTTTCATTTTGAAGCTTATCTAAACTTCTCCCAAATTACCTAGACTCCTCGTAAGAGAGACCCACATTCCGTCCTCACTTATCTTCAAGTGGCCAGCGAAAAACTCTAGAAATGGTCAAGGGAACACTAGTTATGCACTTATGCCGTTTACATCAAAGCCAACGGCTTGACTTTCCTCGTACTTAAAGTTCTTCCGTAATTAACTAAACGCACCATCGGGTAAATTACCATTGGGTAAATAATTACCTTGAAAGGAAACATAACAATAAATAAATAATGAAACATGCCCCTATATAAAAAAATAAAGTAACTCCCAATGCCGTCTTCCACGGGTTTTGGGTCCCAATACCGTTTTCGACAGTGTATGGGGGAGGTTGATATGTAGACAGCCTTACCCCTACCAAATAACGTTGGTAATATAGAAAAGAAACATGAAAGTAAATAAATAATTACCAGTGGGTAAACTAAACAAATAATCGATATATATATATATATACACACACCTTGAAAGCCTTTTCAAGAATGCGTTGGTCTGAAGGAATGAGAAAAGAAGGAATGGCTTCACATTTATTATCACTGCTACTACAACACTTGATACAAATATTTGCTTTTCTGAATTGCTTCTTGTTTCCACCATTGTTAATATTCATCAATTTCCACTGTTACAATTATATATTTACACAATTATATATATGTATAGATAAGACTGATATAATAACAAAATTATTATGGAAAACTATAAATAAAATAATAAGAAGAAAAGTTATTACCGATGAAAGTGGAATTAGGGACAAGGAAGTCATATGTGTAATTGTTCTTCTTCTGATTCTTTGATTTGTTATATATCTATATATCTATATATCTATATGTATGCTTTTCTTAAACCCACCCTGTTTCTGTTTGTGTGTTTCAACAAAGATTTTCCCACTATGTTTTTCTAACAACTACGGGCAGTAAATTGTAAAAACTTACCTGACTATCTATTTTATATGTTTACCTTATCACATGGCCCCAAGCGGCCAAGCGGTCTAATATGTCATGTTGTCACGTTTTGTATCCATGAAATTTCATCACCAAAAAAATAGAATGAAAATAGATAGAAATAGTATCAAAAGTTACCAAGTTTGTTAAAAGTAAGAATGTTATGACTGCATGATATCATCATTTGATTTGTTATTATCAAAAGATTTTTAAGAGTATTTTAGTAAAATGTATCATTTCCCTTGTTAAAATATTTAGACAAATCCCTCAATTTTGTTTCATATGTAATAAGGTGATTACTCTTTATATTCAAGTTCATTTTAAAGTTCTCTTGTAATCTCAATACCTACCGGTCTTGTTAAGTATACCACTAGACAATACTATTGACACTTTTTTTTTACAGGTACGAGTCGAACATCACAATGAGGGGTCTAGACTATGTTGTTTTAACCGGGTCTACGCCAGAGAGCCCTCCACCCTAATATCTTATAGGAAGAAAAACTCTCTATTAATCTGCCCAAAGGCACGACAATTAATAAAGTTGCCTCCTCTGGCCTCAAACCTGAGTCTCCCTAGGAACAATCCTTCATTGAAAGGTTTCCTCCGGGCTATCAACCCAATGACGTGACACTAGTCATTAAATTTAATAAGTTGGACACTATTACATGGAACAAAAACATCAAAAAAATAATTTAAAGTTTTCAAAAATATTAACATAGGTTACTCGATTTTTCTAGTGATAAACTCACTGTGTTTCATACATTGGTTCAAATTTAAGTTTTTAATACCAATACTAGTTAGTCTATAATCTATATATAATGGTTTCTTTCTTCCTTCCTCCTGAGTTTCTCTCTCTTCTCTCTCTCTCTAACCTCTCCCTCTCCCTAACGGTAACAAATTTCTAGATCTAAGATCTGAATTTGTGAACCGAAGAGTGGGATTGAGATTGAGATTGAGAGTTTGAGATCGAGATTATCCCTATCCGGTTAAGCTTCCACTCCGGTGGATCTAACCTTATTTTTTTTCACCCGGGCCGGAGGTCCCTTCCACTGCGGTGGAACCGGAAGCAGCCTCCCTACCTTTGAGTAGGGGTAAGGTCTGTCTACATCATACCTCCCCCATAGCCCGACTTATGTCGGGATTGGGTACCTTGTTGTTGTTGTTGTTGTTGTTGTTGACTTTAGTTAGTCTATAATCTTTATAAAGCATATTGACATCTCCTATTTTAGGAAATTCAACACTTTTTTATACCAAGAATAAGGGCGCGTTTGGTTCACAGAATGTTTTTGGAAGGAATGGAATCTTTCAAAGGAATTGGAATTTGAAGGAATGGAATTTGACGGAATGTTTTTGATTTTTTGAAAATTCAAGTGACGGAAGGAATGAAATTCCTTCCTCCATCCCCAAGGAATGGAGATTCCATCAAATGATGGAATGTTTACATTCCTACGGAATGAGATTCCTCTTCTTTGAACAACCAAACGCACTAAGGAATGGAATTCAATTCCAATTCCATCAAATTCCATCAGATTCTGTGAACCAAACGCGACCTTATTTCTTAATCCTAATTCCCTTATACACCTAATCTATACTTTTATACTATTTAATAAATAAAACAACCATCTCTTTAAAAGTTATGAAGAAATTATCTAAAATACCATTAATGATTAAATTACAATATCAGTCATTTATCCAAAATATCTCCATTAACCTTTTACATCAATTACCTTTACATCAATTATCTACACCACTCGACGCCGTCTCCACCACCAACAGTCGCCCCCACACCACACCGTTGCCGCCACAACCACCGCCGCATTGCGCGGGTACCGTGCTAGTCTTTCTAGTGTCAATACCGGTCATGGACAAAATCCAATTTAAGACAATTATAACGAGAAATTGGATGTAACTTTGGTGTCTCAAATGCTAACTATTAACTAATAATTACTAACTCGTTGTAAAAAAAAAAAAAACTCACTAGGAAATTAAAGGAAACAAAAACACCAAAATGCATTTTATAATCTAGTTTGTGTTTACAGGATTTCACAAGTTATAGGATGCGATAAGTTTTTAGTGTAATTAAGAATGGTAAATATCTTTTTTTTTTTGGACTTCATTTTGTTAGATTATTAATATGATGAAATTAATATGATCAAGCTAATCGCATCTTTTTGTTTGCTCATTGTTGATTCCTTTCCATTTATATTATTGGAATAGTAAGAATTGAGTTTGTTAAATTGTTGTAATTGATTCGGGTATTTGTTGACGAAAGGAATTTATTTAATTTATATACTGAAAGAGAAATGCTATATATACAAACTAAATACAAACATATTTTTATAAAATGATGTGACAAATTTGATGGACTAATTAAATGTTAAACTATTTTCTCTTTCTCCATTCTCTCTTGATTTGATTGGTTAGACATGAGTTTGTAAAAGTTTGTTTGTAATTGGTTTGTAACTCTAGCATTGGTTATACTGAAAACGTACTTATGTTGCCTTTAAAATAACCAATAGTCCAATACATACAAACAAAAACAACATATATGAAAGACCATAAATATTTTCCTCCTTTTTCACTTTTTTCTTTTTAACTATTTTAAAATTAATAAATGCTTGGAGGTATTAACGAATCATATCAAATTATTTTTTTAACATTTTAGTTTCTTGAAAGGAAGATAAGTATGACCATTCAACATGCAAAAAATTATGGTTTAAAGGTTACTCTTTTTTTCATACAAACCATTGTCTTCTTACATAGATTTATCAAATAATAATAAAAAAAATAGAAATGATTTATTTTTTTAAGCGAAATTGGAACAATCTTTTCTGATTAGTGTATATGTTTACAATTTAAGGATCAACAACTTTATTTTCTTCCCGATTATGTTGCTTTTATATAACTTCAAACCTTCTCTGTCATTTTATAAAATTTGATTGTTTGATCATATTTGAAATTTTGTCTTGACTTATCATCTATTTTCATTTGAGTGTCGATAATATATTTTAGTTTTTGTCATATTGACCATTTTTTTTAGGGTAAATTACTTGAATAAACAAAAAGGAGAGCCTGTTTTACAAAGTAAGCACACTTTTGAAAACTTACAACTTTAGACACAATACCCGTGTCTTTTGTGTATTGTTGGTGCATTTCCGGATGACAACATCATTATAGAAGTTTGTCTTGAGTCAATTGAATTTGTACTTGTAATAAACGTTAAGTTTACGTATGTATTAAGTCAAGCTAGGATCGGTCAACGAATTGGTCAACCTCGCATGGTATGACCTCGCATGATATGACCTCGCATGGTTAGAGCTTGCATGATTAGAGCTCGCATGATCTTGACCTCGCATGGTATGACCTCGCATGATATGACCTCGCATGGTTAGAGCTTGCATGATTAGAGCTCGCATGATCTAAGGTAGACGAGTTGGGTTCGGCCCATGAACCTTGAGGCTCGACTGATCCGCTAGTTTAGTATAAATAGAGGTTAAACCTTATGTTTAGGGGTTAACCTCTCATTCGTATTGTTCTTTGTATTTCCGTTTACGAACTTGGTGTGTTACTTGTAATTACATTTACTGAAGTAATATACGGTTCTAGTTCATATTCATATTCGTGTTCTTATTGTTGATTGCTAGTGTATAAGAGTTTCCGCACTTATACATTAGATACTTAATCACGTTGATCCGGTGGCATAGGGACTTTCAATTGGTATCAGAGCCACTGGAGGTATTCCTTAGGTACGGGGTTAAGGTTTCAACAATTGTTAAGGTGTTTTCTTTCGATTATTCAAGGCTTTCGGTTCATACAAGCTCAAGACGCTCCATCCGACCTCGCACCATCCGAGCTCGCATCATCCGAGCTCGCATCATCCAAGGTCGCATCATCCAAGCTCGCATCATCCAAGCTCGTACCATCCGAGCTCGCGTCATCCAAGCTCGCATCATCCGAGCTCGCATCATCCAAGGTCGCATCATCCAAGCTCGCATCATCCAAGGTCGTACCATCCGAGCTCGCGCAATACAAGGTCCAGAAATTTGAGGTTGACTTCATTTGAGCTCGAATGCAGAAAAACATTGCTGATTTTGTTTTGGCCATAACTTTCAAACCGTAACTCCGTTTTTGACGATTCAAGTGGCCACGAATTCGTAAAAGAGTCTACTTTTCAATGGTTATGGAAACATCATTCGAGCTCGAACCCATTCGAGCTTGAGGTCATTCGAGCTCGAAATACTCTAGTCTTATAACTCGAATCTGACTTTCTGCTCAGATTTGTGTTTTATAAATACGTCTGTTGATTCTAAGCTATGTGTTTTACTTAGAATTTGCAATCTTCATTATGTTTAGGTCCCGAGCTTGTTGGAATATTGAACTTGTAAACTCTTTTGAGTTTAGGTTTGATTTCTGTTAATCGAGTTTTGGACTTGTAAACTTGATCAACTTTGGATTCTAATTTATCACTTTTCGAAAGTTGTGACTGATACAACTCCAGTGGCAGGAAGAACATTTGGTGCACTGGACAGACATATGGTTGAACAATTATGGAATGATCTCAAGTCCAGAACTGGTGATCATTCCAAGGGGGAAAAGTCGTCTGGTGACCAAGAAGGTTTGATCAGAAAGAAGATGGAAGTGGTTGCAAGTGCAGTTGAAAGGGCCTTTGCTACTGAAAGCATTGTGCAAAGAAAACAAGTGACTGGTACTGATACCAGTGCACAACTGGCACAAAGAACACTTGGTACTGGTGCTGTTAGGCAAGTTGAAGAGGCTGCTGGTACTGAAGCCAGTGAGCCCAGGTTTGAATCTTTCCCAGATATACCAACTACTTTGAAATCCGTTAAGGGAAAAGAACAAATGGTGTCTGGAGAAGAAGAGCAAACTGGTGAAGAAGAATTTCCTACTGCCGATGATGCAACCTCGAAGAAGCTGGAACAAGAATGTCTAATGATTGAAATCTTCAAAAGAAATCAAAGAGATGAACTGCTGGCCCATCAAAGGGAGATGGCAACCCATGGGACTCTGGACTCTTACAATGCTGGAAGGTTGGGCATTAATATTGATGTGTATAAAAAGATGAAGGAAGATCCCAGAGTTCATCAATGTCTTAATGCATTAGATGATGTTCATATACGCTTTTTTTACGCTGAAGAAGAACAGGTTTATGATTCATTAATTTATGGTGTTAGTATACCAGAACTTATCAGGCAGAGAAGGGAGGAACTGGTGAGCCTCCAGAGGAAGATAAGGAAAAACGCTGGTGCTCTGGAGTTAGAGTACAGGAAGAAATTGACTGGTCTGCCAAAGCTTACTGCCAAACAAATCAAAGCAATAAAAGATGCTGATGTAAGCACGTTCATTCCCCTGGATACTTCTCTGAAAATTAATCGCCAACAACTCCAGTCCACTGAAGGACAACAGAGTGTATCCAAGGAAACTGAAGAAATGACTGGTCTGCCAAAGCTTACTGCCAAACAAATCAAAGCAATAAAAGATGCTGATGTAAGCACGTTCATTCCCCTGGATACTTCTCTGAAAATTAATCGCCAACAACTCCAGTCCACTGAAGGACAACAGAGTGTATCCAAGGAAACTGAAGAAATGATCCATATGGCTAAGCAGAAGGCAAAGTATGATGATATGATGAATTTCAGGGCTAATACCAGAAGGATTGTAAATGCTGAAATCAAATTAGCTGAAAATCATCAAGGAATGACCAGATTCAATATAAAGTTGACCAGAGAGGGTAACTTTACGGATGAAAGGAAGGATACAACAGTCCAAGCTTTTGGATGGACTGAACTGAAGGAGATAGGACTAACTTTTAAAGGTAAAACTGATTTGTCTCCTGATGTAAGGGCTTTTATGAAGAGAGTTGAAAAGGTCTGGAGAAGAATACAACAAATGGAAGCTGTGTTGGGTATGAGACCACCAGTGTCTGTTCCATCATCTCCATCACCAAAGAGGAAGGCTTCTGAAGATGCTCCAGGACAGACATCGAAGAGAAGGGCCTGACTCATATCATTTACTTATTGTAATTTATTTTTTGATGAAAATTTGTAACTATTTATCAGTTGATGTATGTATTATTAGTTGCAATTTTCAATTCATACAAGTAAATGATCAGATTTAGTCTAAGTTAGTATTAAAAGATGAAACTGAAAACACTGATGATCTATAAAGTGTTTTCCAGTAACTTATTTTTAGACTAAGTCAAAACTTGTGTTTTTCAAGCATACAAAGTTGTATAGATATAAGCTTGAAAACACTTGCATTATTTCTAAACAAATAGGGGGAATTTGTTAGGTCCAGATTTACTGGACTCGCTCCAGACTCGACTACTGGAGCTTACTGAAGATCTGTCCAGAAATGATAATTACTGGACCTACTCCAGACTTGGAATCTGGAGTCCCTCTGAAGATTTGTCCAGAAATAATGGAAGACCAGTGAGCAAATACTTGTATAGGAAATCTGGAGTATTCTCCAGATTTGCTCACTGGACTTCACCCCAGTCCAGATCTATTCTACTGAAGACGTTCTCACTGAAGTCAAAGACTGAAGTCTGAATAAAGAAGACTGACAAATGGCGGAGTCCACTGGAAGTCTTACCAGATCTGCACACTGGAGGATTGTCAGTGTTCTAGACCTTACAAGTCTGAACACTGATATCGAGGATTTGACTTTTGCCTTTACACACTTTCCAAAGAACAATCCACTTGTTCTTTACCAAAGTTTATACGTGTGTAAAGGTGGTTGGATAAAAGAATAAAGTCATATTGATGTGACTTTATCCTTGTACCTTAACCAATGCATTTAATGTTCTTGTCGGTTCATTAAATGCATGCAACCATATTTGTACGACACAAAATTCACTGGTGAATTTTGTTGCCTATAAATACAAAGTCATTTCTTTGAGAAAATTACTTTTAGCATAAAGGTGAATTTGTCTAAATACTCTCGATCTAAACAGGGATACTTCACAACTTTAAGTATCTCGATCCAAAGAGTTTATTTGGCAAATATAGATCATTTGTAATTCATAGGTTGTTAGGATACATACTTATTTGTATTATCTTGATTCCGCACAACCTTGTATTTTATTTAACATCATAAATAAAATACACTTGAAAATATTACATTGTGTTCCACCTTTAGTTTATTGCTTTTAGTCGTGTATTACTTTACTTATATACTTGCATTTATATTTAAGTAATACTAGTCCGATTCTAGTTCATACTTGACTTGTTATTTTACACTCGTGGGTTAAACCATCGTGTGAGGGACTTTACAATTGGTATCAGAGCAGAAGGTTAATATACTTACCTAGATCTGTTTCACGATGGCAATCCCAGAAAATACTCAAGAAACTCATGAACCTAATCTTAATGACCCACCCCCTGGAAATAACAATCCACCACCTCCTCCTCCTGCTTCTCCACATGTGCATGTGCATTATTCAAATAATCCTGTTCCTAAATTCAATGGGAGCAGTGATGATTTTGGTACGTGGAAAGCTAGGATAATATTGCATGTTACTGGTATTGAAAGGAATATGATGAAAATTTTAAATGAAGGACCCTATGTGCCAAGACTTCCTATCAATGCACTTCTTGACCCTACAGGATCAAGAAGTGAAGGGAAAAGAGAGAGGAACACTGGTCCGAAGAGGAGAAGAGATTGGTAAATCTTGATACGCTTCTTAAAAATATGATCCTCGGGGCTGTTCCAGAAACTCTTATTCCCACACTAGTTCTATATCCCAGTGCCAAAAGCATGTGGGATGAACTAGTGAACCAGCATGAGGGAGGTGAGGATACTGTTGTTACTAGAAAAGTCTCCTTAAACAAAAAGTATGAGTCATTTTTTGCTCTCCCCAATGAGTCCCTTACTGGTACTTACACCAGATTTATGAGTATTATTAACCAGTTAAGAGGACTAGGGGTTGAAAAAGACAAGGATATACTTTTGGAGAAATTTTGTGATATTCTTCCAACTAAATGGTCTCACATGATTCTGGTCTTGAGGCAAGGTAAAACCTTGCATTCCCATACTTTGTCAACATTGTATGGAGCCTTCAGATTCACTGAAGAAAATCAAGCCCAGAGGATTGAGGCAGAAAAAGATTCTTTTAATCATGCTTCCAGTAGTTCCATAGTGGTCACTAATACTGTACCACCTTGTGCGACATTAATATCTTCTGAGAATGTATTTTCTATGAAGAAGATGATGTCTGAACTAATGGATTCTGGAGTATGTAATGATATCTCTCCAGACTGTGATGAAACTGACAGTGATGACCTGGTTGCAATGATGGCCAAAACGTTTAACCGTTTTAAGGCCAGAGCAAATAGGCCCACTGGACAACATGCACCCAGTTCTTCCACTGACAAGACCAATCTGACATGCTTTAAGTGTGGCAGAAAAGGTCATTTCATGAAAGAGTGCAAGTCCAGTCAGTTTGTCTCTCAGTCTGGTGTAACATCCCAAACGTTTTATGTTTGACTATTTGACTTTCCGTTAGTTAACGTTAAGTCTATTATGTTTATGTGCCCTATATGGGATTATGTGATTAAATGCTTAGACGTTTAATATGAAATGACAAATATGTTGATTAATGAAAGTAAAGTTAAGTTATAAAGTGCTTGTTAGTATGTTAAGACTCCCGGTAGAAAGTTAAGCTAAGAACGTTAAGTTGAAGAGTTGAGGGGTCTTAAGTGTAAGTTTGAGTTTGGTGGCCAGGGGTTAGGGAGCAATTAGGCAGCCCTAATTGTCACAAAACACCTGCTCTTGTGTGTGTGAAACCTCTCAACCGATCCCCTCAATCCCAAGACAAGTTTCCCTCAAGATTCAATCGATTCGTGCCGTATTGATCAAGTTTTGATTAGATCTTGAATCCTCTAAGTCATCTACAGGTAATATAGGTAATATTATCTTTGAATTCTGATCTTATGAGTCATAGATGAGTTATAATCTAGTCCATAGGGTTTGGGTTGGGTTATTTGATCAAACGTTTATCGAATTCATGTTATTCGGGTGTTTTAATGATTGATTTATGATGTAAAGGATTAAGGGATTAATAGGATGGTTTAAGTTGATGAAAGTGCAATTAAAAGGATTAATTTTAAGTCCCCAGGTTGGATTTGGGGTATGGGTTCGTATGGAATTCGTTTGATCAAAGAACAAAAATTAGGTTTCTGGTCGACACTCCAGGTGCGACGCACCAGGAGGGTGGTGCGACGCACCACAGCCCAAATTGGAAAATTGGTTTTCAGCCAAGGGCCCGATATGCGACGCACCAAGGAGTAGGTGCGGCGCACCTACTTATGTTCAGAATTTTCTGATCGATTTATGCGACGCACCATGTGGGAGGTGCGACGCACCTCTTGTCCAGTTTTCACAAAACATTTCGTTTAGCTTATATTTCGATCTTATACTCGTTCTAGGTTGTCGGGAGCACTTAGCAAGCATTATAAGATACTTTTAACTTGTTGGTAAGCTGTACCGAGGTAAGATAACATCTTTTGTCACCTGTTGGTACAACAAAACACGTTTTCATAAGTTAAACCTTCCAATTGAATATGTATGTACATTTTATGTTCATGGGTGACTATGGGAGGTTGCAAAGGGATATATTACTTACCGTTTATGATGATTAACATTCATATGCAGGTTGCAATGGTATGTGGTAAGTATGTATGCATGAAATGATGAAATGATTATGTATGTATGAAATGATGAAATGATATGATATATGCTTGCATGTGTGGCTTGATCACCTAGTCACTAGTCCTTGATTAGGATTGCCATGTTCACGTGCACGTTAAGGGCCCTAAAGTAAAAGATGATATGTGATTAGCTTAGGTGAAAGAGTAGCCTAAACTAATTAAGCGATTAAAGTCTCGAGCATTATGTAAAGTCTTGTGTTAGGCTTAACCCGTGCTAGCTCTTCGGGGCTGGTGCGTACGTGGTCACTTGAGTTGCTCCTTGTGGCATAGTTACGTTTGAGTATTCCGGGTGGAGTAACTAATCACCAATGCGTAAAGGCATAAACGGTTTATTCAGTTGGATTGACTTTGTCATTCCTTAACGACGCCGATGGACCACCTTATGGTTTACCCATCATGTCGGGTGTGAGGACTCCATGTATGGTCTATGACCGCCTACACACAACCCCACATCTCTATGTAAGTGGCATAAGTCACTTAGCCTACGTCTTGGCAAAGAAATAAAGAAAGAAAGATGAAGAAAGAAAGTATAGGCACACTTTAGGACATGTTGAACCTAATGTGTATCTTATGATGTTATGTATGTGTGTGATATTAACTTAAAATGCGGATTTTGTTAATATATGAAATTGGCAAACGTTTTCAAGTTATGTTATCTTACTTAGCTAATTTTATTAGCTAACACTTGTTCTTTGAAAATGTTGTGCCTTCAGGATAATCAAGTTTGAGCTAGGCAAGGATTAGCTTAGTGAGACTTGGGTAGACGAATAAAGAAGCTTAGCAAAGACATTAAACGCTTAGACTTCCTTTAGCCTTATGTTTGGCTATTTCATTTATGATTAAAGACTTGTAATAATGTGGCATTTATGTTGGTGCCAAAGCTTGGATTTACTTTTATTGTTTTGATGATGCTAGTAGTAACACCAAATTTTAAAGGTACCATCCGTTACGGATGGGGCAGATTTTGAAAGTGATCCTTTCCGCTTATTTTAAACGCCGTTTGGCAAAGTTTTGAAAAAATCCAAGTTTTTAAACGACGGGTGTTACCTGGTCCAACTGCTTCTTATAACAAGCCTGATGATAGCTATAAGTTGAAATACAAAAAGCTTAAGGCTCAAATTGCTCTCTTGTCTAAACAAATGGAAGACAATAATAAATGCATGATAGCAACCACTGAAGAAGCATGGGTTCCCTCTGACGATTCATCAGTCGATGAAGAAGAGGAAAGAGACTGTTGTTTTATGGCTCTGGCAGATCAAGAGCATCTGGTGAAGGATGATGTCACATCTGGTCGATGGGTAGACATTGTTATTAAAAAGGTTAGTGAGTATGATATTGAAACTGATCCTGAACTTAAATTGGACATTGCTGAAGCTCTAAACTCTGATTTAATTTTTGTGGAAACTGTTAGATTTGACAGTCTAAATGGCTTAGAAATAGATTCCTCTGAAATAGCTGCTTTAAAATCAAAATTAAAAGAACTTCAAGATATTGAACTGGCTTTTCAAGCACAAGTTTTGGTAACTGAACAACTGGTTCAAGAAAAACATGACCTGGAAATAATTTTGCAAAAAGAAAAACAGGTTATTCAATCATGGCTTGAAACTAAAAAGCCATATGATGCTGGAGTAAACCAATTTCCATCCCAAAAACGTGCATATCTGGATGGAAATACTCATGTTGCAGCATTAATACCAGTAATTGACCGGTTACCAGAGGAGGTTAAACCCAGTACTATATATGATGAACCTTCCACCCCAAAATCTTGTATTATACCAGTTCAATTTCCCGAGGTTAAGACTGGAGCATCCCAGATGACTGCTCCAGTTAAAAAGGTCAATCTGAAGAAACCTTTGCCTCAGACCAATCCCTTACCTAAGCCTACAACTGGAAAGGCTAAGGTATCATCTGATGAAAATGTTTTGTCCAGGTTAGAGAGCCAGATTCAAACACTGACTCGTCAATTTCAAAGTTTAATGCAAGATTAAACTTTATTGAGGGTACTTCATCTGGCCCTAGACAAAATACAAAACCTTTTTCTAAGAAAGAGAAAAATATTCCTTTAATTGAGAAAAAGAAAAAGGTTTCTAAACTATCAACTTCAGTAGTGTTTTCAACAAAAACTACTGTTGAAGAAAGTGAACTCAACCAGATACCCCCAGGGATCCATAAGGGAGGATCCAGTGAACCCATCAGTCGATGGGTTCCCAAATCTAACTGATATATCTGGTGGATGTGCAGGGCGATCGACAGAAGCATACCTGGTATCTTGACAGTGCAGCTGGCAGGACAATGACCGGACGTAAGACCCTGCTGGAGGAATTCATCATTTCTGATGGACCCTCCATTACTTTTGGAAATGATGGTTGTGGAAAGACTGAGGGGTATGGTGTTCTAAACAATGGACAAGTCAAATTCAGACGTGTTGCATATGTGAATGGTTTGAAATATAACCTGATCAGTGTAAGCCAACTGTGTGATGATGGCTATCAAGTTCTATTCAATATTGTTCATGGCATTGTATTCAACAAGGACTGGAAGGTAGTGTTGATTGCTCCCAGAAAAGGGAACGTGTATGTGATGGATATGGAAAGCTCTTCTTCAGAGCAATGTTTCTATACTCAAGCTGATGAAGACACAAACTGGTTATGGCATAAAAGGTTATCCCATTTAAATTTCAAAATATTAATAAGTTGTCTAGAAAACAACTGGCAGATGGGATACCTTCAATTTCCTTCAAAAAGGAAAGGCCATGTCCAGGATGTGAGATGGGAAAGCAGAAACGTGCCAGTTTCAAGACCAGACAGAACTTCAGCATTACTGAACCACTTCACATGCTTCATATGGACCTCTTTGGTCCAGTGAATGTTCAGACTCGTGCTGGTAAAAGATACACCCTGGTGATCGTAGATGAGTTCTCCAGATATTGTTGGGTGGTCTTTCTCAGGTCTAAAAGTGAAGCTGCTGCTGAAATCATCTCTCTTATCAAGCAGATTGAACTGAAGCATAAGCGAAAAGTGTGTCAGTTAAGAAGTGACAACGGAACAGAATTCCAGAATGCAACTCTGGAGAAATTCTGTACTGACACTGGCGTCTCCCAGAACTTCTCGTCAGCACGCACTCCAGAGCAGAATGGAGTGGTAGAAAGGAAAAATCGAACGCTGATAGAAGCTGCCAGGAGTATGCTAGCTGAATCTGGTCTTCCTACCAGTTTCTGGGCTGAAGCAATTGCAACTGCTTGCCACACCCAGAATCGATCAGTGTACGTGAAGCGACACAAGAAGACTTCCTATGAAATATTGAGAAACAGAAAACCAAATATTGGTTATTTTCACGTTTTTGGATGTCCAGTTTACATCCTAAACGACTCCACTCAGTTAGGCAAATTTGATGCCAAAGCTGATGAAGGATATTTCTTAGGATATTCAGCCATTCGCAAAGCCTTCAGAGTCTACAACAAGAGACTGGAGAAGGTACAAGAGTCCATACATGTTACTTTCGATGAATCAAATGCTGCAATCAACAAGAAGCCAGCCCTTGACACTCCCCCAGTAACTCCAATTGTCTTCTGTGAATCTGATCCTATCAACTACAATAAAGAAGATTCAGAAGATAAAGTTTCCAGTCATCCTGATCTGGAACCTATTCAGAAGAAGAAACCATCCAGTGGTACTCCATTCTATCCTTCTATTATTTTCAAACTACCCTCTGAAATTAATATTGGATCAGATGTACGTACCACTCCCCCAGTATCAGTGTCAGTTGAGAACATACCAGAAATATGTTCAAATGAAGAATTTCAAACTGAACCAGTACTTCAAGAAATACCTTCAAATGAGGAATTTCATGATGCAAATCGTGATTTAAATGAATCAGATGAAGATGTTGAAGTAGTCTATGAAGAACCTCCTCCTGAAGCAACTTCAGAGGAGACTCAACTAAATTCTTGCACTGATATTGTTGTCTGTAACAATCCTGGTCAGTACTCCAGATGGACAAAAGCTCATCCTATTGATCAGATCATAGGTGACTCCAGTAGAGGAGTTCAGACCAGAAGAGCCTCCAGTGATCAGTGCTTATATGTTAGTTTTCTATCTTTGATGGAACCTAAAAAGATTGACGAGGCTATGGAAGATCCAAGCTGGGTGACTGCTATGCAAGAAGAGCTTCACCAGTTTGAAAGAAACAAGGTCTGGTATCTGGTTCCTTTCCCAGTTGGAAAGAAAGAACCAATTGGAACAAGATGGGTCTTCAGGAACAAGGTCGATGAAGATGGCCACGTAATCAGAAACAAGGCCAGATTGGTAGCACAAGGCTACTGCCAGTCAGATGTTGACTTTGATGAATCATTTGCTCCAGTGGCTAGACTTGAAGCGATCAGAATATTCTTAGCATTCGCTGCTCATCATCAGTTCAAGGTCTACCAGATGGATGTAAAGAGTGCTTTCTTGAATGGGAAGCTTGAAGAAGAAGTTTATGTCAGACAACCACCAGGTTTCGTTGATGAAAAGCATCCACATTGGGTATATCGTCTGGAGAAAGCGCTTTATGGCCTCAGACAAGCCCCACGAGCCTGGTATGATACTCTGACTAAACATTTATTGAAAAATGGTTTCAAACGAGGTGCAATTGACAATACCTTATTTATTCTTCATGAAAAAGGTAATCTGTTAATGGTACAAATTTATGTTGATGATATTATCTTTGGGTCTACTGATGAAAACATGTGCAAGAAATTTTCAAAAATAATGTCTACAGAATATGAAATGAGTTTGATGGGTGAATTAACATATTTTCTTGGACTCCAGATTAAACAAAACAAAGATGGCATCTTTATTAATCAGGAAAAATATGTTAGAGATCTTTTAAAGAAATATGATATGAACTCTTCACCATCTAAACCTACTCCAATTTCTGCACCACTGACACTGGACTCTGATCCAGATGGAAAACCAGTGAACACCACTGTCTATAGAGGCATGGTTGGTTCACTGATGTATTTAACTGCCAGTAGACCAGATATTATGTTTTCAACATGTTTATCTGCCAGATATCAGTCTAATCCAAAGGAATCTCATATGCTTGCTGTAAAGCGCATACTAAAGTACCTTAAGGGTGTCCCCAGTTTGGGTCTTTGGTATCCCAAAGGCTCAGGCATGGATCTAATGGGTTATTCAGATTCAGATCATGCAGGTTGTAAGATAGACAGGAAGTCCACTACTGGTGGATGTCATTTCCTTGGTGGCAAACTGGTCAGTTGGACCAGTAAAAAGCAAACTTCAGTTTCATTGTCCACTGCTGAAGCTGAATACGTGTCTGCAGCCAGTTGTTGTGCTCAGATACTCTGGATGAAGAACCAGTTGCTTGATTATGGTATTAAGTATTCAAAGACCCCAATCTTTTGTGATAATACCAGTGCCATTGCTATCTCAAACAATCCAGTCATGCACTCCAAAACAAAGCACATTGATCTCAGGTATCATTTTATTCGTGATAATATTGTGAAAGGAAACATTGAACTCCATTTTATCCCCACTGACAAACAACTCGCTGACATTTTTACTAAACCTCTGGATGTCAAAACTTTTGAATATCTTGTTGGTGAGTTGGGAATGTTAAACCCTTAAATCTGGAACCTTGGTATTGAACGCCATTGTGTACTACAGAGGATCTTTGGTTTAAAGATTTATAAATTTATGACTGCTCAGATATTGAACGCCGTTGTGTACTATCTTTGCATTAATAGATTTCTGGATCAACATTCCAGGGGGAAAGACTTTGAAAGATATTTTTGTTCTTAAAAATGTTTTAAGTTCAGGGGGAATTTATTAATTTATTTTCTCACTGGACAAAATTTTCTTACTGGACAATTTTTCCAGAAAATATTACTGGTGCTTTGTAAATGTGTCCCTCTCACTGGTAATTGGACAGGTTGAAGTGCGTGTTTGAGGTGACTTTTGTCTCCTTGTAAATATGTCCCTCTCATTTGTCTGTATTAGTTGACGTGCATGTTTGAAGTTACCAGTCTTTCAAAATGGTTTTCACTGGTACTTTACTGGAGTGTCCCTCCAGTGTACCATCAGTACATGCTTCACTGGACTAATCCACCAGTGATACTGGAGTGTCTAGTCAACCTCCAGATGCACTGAAATGAGTCATAATATTTTTAAATACTTGGTCATTGTGCGTGCCACGTAAGCAAACTTTTTAAAGATATTTATCTTATAATCCTACGTGGCATGTAAATTTTTCAAAGTAATGATGGTATTTTTACCTTGGGAAGACAAAAAGAACAACTTGTTAGTTTTTGTGGGCTGTAAACCGTCACACATTTATGTGTGATGTGATGTAATTAATGCGGATCTCAGAACCCGATCAAAAATTGTATTTGATAATTTCAAATAAATCGTTTGAGTTCCACATTCTCTCTCCTATATATACCCACTTTCACTTTCAATTTCATTTACTTCGAACATTTACTCCCAAATCTTAAAATTCCTTCATTTACTTCAAATTCTTCATTCAATTTCCAATCATAATCATCTCTCATATTTACTCCATTCAATTCAATTCATCAAATCTTCATCATAAACCCTAATTTATTCAATTTCATCTTCATCTATTAATCATCAAATGGCACCTAGACAATCAAACTCACCCAAAAATCTGCTTGCAGCCGAATATGCTCCGGTTGAAAATGTTGTTAAACCTAGACATATTACTCTTGAGGCGAAAGCCATAAGAATCAATATGAATAACTGGATGGCCAAACTTTCCAGTGTTCATAGTGCCCGATCCATTATTGGGAGATTGAATACTTTCTTTCTCTCATGCCCTCTGTATGGTGCATTAACCCTAAATCCAGGGAGAATGTACCATGATTATTTATGTGAATTCTGGTACTCCGCATTTTATAATGAAGAAACTTCATCAATTTCTTATACTCTTAAGGGAGGTACCAGATCCTTTAGTTTCTCTGTTAGTTTACTCAGGTCTGTTCTACAATTGAATTATCTTGAACAGAATGAGTTGCCCATCGAACTTCCCTCTGGCATAAATTTCAGGGAAGTATGCAGGTTGATGGGGCACACAGAAATTCTGGATGACCATGGCCAGTTATTAAGAAAGGAGACCAGTATGATTATGATACTACTCACTTTTCTGTGAGTGAGTATTTGAGAGATCTGACCAACCTAAAGTCAAGAACTGGTGAGGTAGATATCCTCAAACAATGCTCTCATTTCAAAGGGTAGAAGAAGAAGGGGCACCAGATAGAGTTCCAGTTGGTGAAGGACCTGCTGGTGACCAAGATATTGAAATTGTAGAAATGGTACAACCACTAAGGCAAGTGGCTCCTGAAGGTCAACAACCAATTGTTGAGCCTTCCAGACGACCAAGATCTTCCAGGCGTCTGATGAGAGATGGGGTTCAGGTAAACCCAGAAAGACATGCTGGTGATATAATGAATTTAGATGGGTCTCCAATTTATGAAGAGGAGAATATTGAAAATGTTGAACAGGCTGAGAATGTACAAGTTGTTGGGCAGATTGCTGATGAACAGATGGAAAATGTGGCTCAGATTGATGAACAGGTTGTTGAGCAGGTAGAGCAGGTTGTTCAGTCTGATGAACAAGAAACTGGTGAGCAAGAGGCTCAGATTGATTTGAATGTTCAGGCTGGTGAACAGGTTGGTGATGCAACTGTTGGTGATATGTTTTGGGATGAGGCTGATTCTCCCATTTCAGAAGGTCAGAATTTTGATGTAATATGAACTTTCTGGGTGAGGATGTTGTACAAGTTGAAAGTCTACCAGAAATGCCACCACCTCCACCAGAAACAAATATTCCTCCACCAGAATCAGAAATGCCACCACCCCCACCAGAATCAAACATGCCACCACCACCACCACCTTCAATTCCACAATCAACTCCATACTTTAATCCTCCAACAATCCAAATTTCACAAACTCAACCACCACCTATTGAATCTCCAGTCAACCTATCTGAACAACGTGCATGGACTCTACAGTTATAAATGCTGAAACTACTGAAACTGAAGAGGTCTGGGCACAAGTACCATTAATGGAAAGAATGACTTCTCATCTTGAACCTCCCAGTGGTCTCTCCACTTCGTCTTCTGCCGAGGTCCAAGGCCTTTTAAGTAAGGTGGCGGACCTGGAGAGATCACTCCAGTCATCATCGCAGGTTATTTCGGACTTTAAATCTTTATTATCAAATAACCTTGCTTCTGAAATGAATGTATTCGCTGGAAATGAGAAGTTAGTGTTTGAGAAGCTAGATGAACTGGTACTGGCCACCAATCACAATTCTGAAAATATCAAAGTGGCAGTCCAGGGCTTAGAAGAGAAACTGGTCAGTTCTGTTCAGACTGCAGTGGAAAGTAAAGTTGTTCAACCACTGGCAGGTCTGAAGATGAGGTTGAAAAGTTGGTTACAAGGGTCAGTACATTGGAAAGTAGACCCACCCTTGATCAGAATGCTGTTGCCAGCACAATCAGTGATGAATGTACAAGGAAGTTCAGATCCAGTATGCTGAAAGAAATCACTGAAGAGATTTCTGGATCTATTCTTCGATCAATTCAAGAAGGGTTGTTGCCAGAAGTGGTTAAAATGATTGAAGTTGAGCTGCCAAAGCACTTGCCAAAAGAAGTTGAAAATGTTAAAAAGGAAGTGCAGGCACTCAAGAAAATTGTGACTGATACAAATCCAGTGACTGGAAGAACTTTTGGTGCACTGGACAGACATATGGTAGAACAATTATGGAATGATCTCAAGTCTAGAACTGGTGATCATTCCAAGGGGGAAAAGTCGTCTGTGACCAAGAAGGTTTGATCAGAAAGAAGAAGGAAGTTGTTGCAAGTGCAGTTGAAAGAGCCTTTGCTACTGAAAGCATTGTGCAAAGAAAACAAGTGACTGGTACTGATACCAGTGCACAACTGGCACAAAGAACACTTGGTACTGGTGCTGTTAGGCAAGTTGAAGAGGCTGCTGGTACTGAAGCCAGTGAGCCCAGGTTTGAATCTTTCCCAGATATACCAACTACTTTGAAATCCGTTAAGGGAAAAGAACAAATGGTGTCTGGAGAAGAAGAGCAAACTGGTGAAGAAGAATTTCCTACTGCCGATGATGCAACCTCGAAGAAGCTGGAACAAGAATGTCTAATGATTGAAATCTTCAAAAGAAATCAAAGAGATGAACTGCTGGCCCATCAAAGGGAGATGGCAACCCATGGGACTCTGGACTCTTATAATGCTGGAAGATTGGGCATTAATATTGATGTGTATAAAAAGATGAAGGAAGATCCCAGAGTTCATCAATGTCTTAATGCATTAGATGATGTTCATATTCGCTTTTTTTACGCTGAAGAAGAACAGGTTTATGATTCATTAATTTATGGTGTTAGTATACCAGAACTTATCAGGCAGAGAAGGGAGGAACTGGTGAGCCTCCAGAGGAAGATAAGGAAAAACGCTGGTGCTCTGGAGTTAGAGTACAGGAAGAAATTGACTGGTCTGCCAAAGCTTACTGCCAAACAAATCAAAGCAATAAAAGATGCTGATGTAAGCACGTTCATTCCCCTGGATACTTCTCTGAAAATTAATCGCCAACAACTCCAGTCCACTGAAGGACAACAGAGTGTATCCAAGGAAACTGAAGAAATGATCCATATGGCTAAGCAGAAGGCAAAGTATGATGATATGATGAATTTCAGGGCTAATACCAGAAGGATTGTAAATGCTGAAATCAAATTAGCTGAAAATCATCAAGGAATGACCAGATTCAATATAAAGTTGACCAGAGAGGGTAACTTTACGGATGAAAGGAAGGATACAACAGTCCAAGCTTTTGGATGGACTGAACTGAAGGAGATAGGACTAACTTTTAAAGGTAAAACTGATTTGTCTCCTGATGTAAGGGCTTTTATGAAGAGAGTTGAAAAGGTCTGGAGAAGAATACAACAAATGGAAGCTGTGTTGGGTATGAGACCACCAGTGTCTGTTCCATCATCTCCATCACCAAAGAGGAAGGCTTCTGAAGATGCTCCAGGACAGACATCGAAGAGAAGGGCCTGACTCATATCATTTACTTATTGTAATTTATTTTTTGATGAAAATTTGTAACTATTTATCAGTTGATGTATGTATTATTAGTTGCAATTTTCAATTCATACAAGTAAATGATCAGATTTAGTCTAAGTTAGTATTAAAAGATGAAACTGAAAACACTGATGATCTATAAAGTGTTTTCCAGTAACCTAATTTTTTAGACTAAGTCAAAACTTGTGTTTTTCAAGCATACAAAGTTGTATAGATATAAGCTTGAAAACACTTGCATTATTTCTAAACAAATAGGGGGAATTTGTTAGGTCCAGATTTACTGGACTCGCTCCAGACTCGACTACTGGAGCTTACTGAAGATCTGTCCAGAAATGATAATTACTGGACCTACTCCAGACTTGGAATCTGGAGTCCCTCTGAAGATTTGTCCAGAAATAATGGAAGACCAGTGAGCAAATACTTGTATAGGAAATCTGGAGTATTCTCCAGATTAGCTCACTGGACTTCACCCCAGTCTAGATCTATTCTACTGAAGACGTTCTCACTGAAGTCAAAGACTGAAGTCTGAATAAAGAAGACTGACAAATGGCGGAGTCCACTGGAAGTCTTACCAGATCTGCACACTGGAGGATTGTCAGTGTTCTAGACCTTACAAGTCTGAACACTGATATCGAGGATTTGACTTTTGCCTTTACACACTTTCCAAAGAACAATCCACTTGTTCTTTACCAAAGTTTATACGTGTGTAAAGGTGGTTGGATAAAAGAATAAAGTCATATTGATGTGACTTTATCCTTGTACCTTATCCAATGCATTTAATGTTCTTGTCAGTTCATTAAATGCATGCAACCATATTTGTACGACACAAAATTCACTGGTGAATTTTGTTGCCTATAAATACAAAGTCATTTCTTTGAGAAAATTACTTTTAGCATAAAGGTGAATTTGTCTAAATACTCTCGATCTAAACAGGGATACTTCACAACTTTAAGTATCTCGATCCAAAGAGTTTATTTGGCAAATATAGATCATTTGTAATTCATAGGTTGTTAGGATACATACTTATTTGTATTATCTTGATTCCGCACAACCTTGTATTTTATTTAACATCATAAATAAAATACACTTGAAAATATTACATTGTGTTCCACCTTTAGTTTATTGCTTTTAGTCGTGTATTACTTTACTTATATACTTGCATTTATATTTAAGTAATACTAGTCCGATTCTAGTTCATACTTGACTTGTTATTTTACACTCGTGGGTTAAACCATCGTGTGAGGGACTTTACAGTTATCTCTTGATTGCATATGTGAACAACCGTGGGATGAAGATGAGAATGAGAGATGTGCTGAAAAAAAAAAAACATATAGGTTGTTTTAAGAATTTTGTAAAGAAAAGGGGGGATAAAAATTTAAAGCTTCCATGTTTTCTAAGCAAAATTCTTGGATGTTCGTAGCAATGAAGATCATTGTGTTTTGACAGGGTTTAGTCATGGTATCTTTCTGGTTTTGAATTCGTGTGACATGTGTCTGACCTAATTTTTGGATCAAAGGCGCCTGATTATAGATTAGGTGATTCAGATGAATCAGATGAAGATTGAAGACCAGGATTGAAAATCCGAGTAAACTGTTGATGATCTTTGCTTAGTATGTGTTTGGGATTTTGTCGAAGAGCTTTTGTGATAAAGTTAATCATTTGTAGTCGAGTAATTGAAAATCAAACCTTAATTTTAAGCCAGTGATGTAGAGTTGATTAATCCGGTAACTAGTGAATGGGTGCAGATTAAGTGGTTCTCTATGTATTTTGGAGATGCTTACCTTGAGGGGGAGATTTGATACAAAAGACGACAGGTGGTTGGTGGATTCGTGAAGTTACAAGACAAAGTCAAACACAATTGGTTGAAGACATGGATCTTGTGAGTGTTGCATATCTGAAATTCAAGATACATAATTTCTTATCTTTGTGTGAGCTGATTAAATTCAATGCTGATTGTTGGAAATTCAATTTCTCTTTAATATGTCGGTTAAGCTTGAATATCAAAATGGATTGAGCGACGTTATATTGCATGATGTCTGGAGTGATGATATCCGAATTGAATGAGGAAACAATGATGTTTGTATTACTTTAAAGTTGTAACACCCCAACTAAGGCGGAACAATGAGATGTACAGAAAGTCGAGTATTCAAAACAAAGGATAATAGATAAACATTCACCATAGCTTTATTTGTCAAAAAGAATTTACAAATGTACACGCATGTGAACCAATTCCCAAGTACAATGCGTCCACCGTACTTGGATATTAAGTCCACGAAACAAATAACAAATACATGAAACGGTATACTACAATGATCAAGGCGGATTCCATTGCCCATCACAAGGTTTGATCTTTGACTCCAAAGTGCAATGCAAACAATCATGATGCATATAATTCCTCAAAGCTTATGCTAAATCCTGAAAAGCATGAAGAAAAAGTGTCAACTACGAAAACGTAGTTGGTGAGTGCATAGGTTTTTAAGTAAATCTCGTTGCATAACCATTTCGATACTTAGAAAACATATTATTAGATATCAATATACCCAAACCACATGACCGACAAAATTCTCATCTCAAACTATCAAGTTTTTCCAAATACCATAATGTCATTTCAAGACTTTGAAAATCCATGGTAAACCATAAAGTTCTCATTTATTAAAATCATCATGAGAGAAAAATATATATCAATCGATTAATCATATATCACACCCAAACCATGCGGTCACCAATAATATCAATAACACTTGGTCAATGGTAAGACTACCATGACATAATTTGATGAGATTGTTCTTGAGCCACTACTAAGACCGGTTATGTCCAAGATAATAAGAAGCACATGCCGTCAATCATGTGCAATAATAATGATAATAATAAAAGGGGCGTGGCATGGGGATGACCACTGATATAGTAGTTAGAGCACCGCGTGGTCGGACTGGGAATGAAGGTCGCCACAAAGGCAAACCAAACATCCCACCGTTACCTAATTAGTGGGTGAGGGGACAAATCCTAGTTGCGCAACTCTCATACTACAGGCCTCTCGAAGGAGTTAATAGTAGTGTACCGAGGTGAAACAGTTTGACAGTACTCAAGCTCATCATATAATATATAACACATTGAATATACAATATATTTTTCCATATCATAATCATTCTTTCAAAGTATCATTTCATATAAAGAAAGCAATTTTAATTATTCATGCTTTTCACCCCGTAAGTAAAACACATAAAAGAGTTTGAAAGGGGGCTATGACTCACCTTGATATGCCGAGCATTTTATATACTTATCCAAAATGGGCACTTCCCATCTATAGCTTCCTTGATCTTATATTCCTTACGCTCCTCATTCGCATTTCAAAGCCAAGACCATTCCTACGCGAAACTAAGGCGAATAAGGTCCTATCTTAGGTTATCATATAGAAATGCCATGTTAAGTTATGTTATTCTTATTCATCATTGGATGTGTAACCGATTTTAATACGAATTAGCATTTGTGATGTCAATTTATAGTTTGGTTAACGTAATTACTTATGTTTATTCCACCTAGTTATCTTTTGTGTCACTTTGATTACGCTTATCCTTTAACTCACATATTTCTCGATATGTCTTATGATTATTCGGGTTTATGAAATTCGTTTATGTGTTATGGGTCATCACCAATTGAGCCTAAGTGTCATGGGCTTCTAAATGTTTTGGGCTCAATTTAGTTGTTGGGCTTAACCTTATTTAGGCTATATGCTTGATGGGTCATATTGGTTATTGGGCTATATGGGTTATTGGGCCAAGTGGGCCTACTGATTTATGGTTCAATGGGTTTATTATTTGGGCCGGGTTAGCCCATTATGGTCCTTAGTGCATCTTTTAGCCCATTACACAAATTGTTAGTTTCCTTCAAATTTTCTGTTTTTATACCTCAGATTTATGAAATGTTGGCCACTAATTTAGGGTTAAGTCTAAGTATTTGGAACTTGGTGATTTTTATACAGTGAACTATATGTGTCCACTTGTTATATAAATTTTGGCTTAATTTTTAAATAGTGTTTTCTACCTCTTAATATTTTTATAAATGAAAGTGGTCAAAACAGTCACTGTTTTGCATACCCGAATGTTTTATAAAAGTTCTTTGGGTTATGCTCATTATGATTTTATTTTAAGTTTAGGACACATTGAACTTACTTTCCACCAAGTATGACCTCCTGGAACCTTATGGTTTAGGAGATAAAAATTGTTAAAGTTGATAAAATATTCAGACAAAAGTGCAGTTTTGACCAGTTTTAGTAGAAAAATCATAACTTTTGTTTGGTTCAGTATTTTTGAGTAATTCCAGTTGGTGGTTAAAGTTAACTCGTTTGTCTACAACTTTTATTTTGAAAGTTTTGCTTGAAACGGCCCTCACATGTTCAGTTTACCCGTTCAAGACAGAAAATTAATTCTGTCAGAATGTATTTTGATTAACACAACTCATCAATGGTGTTGGTTGCTTGTTTTAGCCTCTAAATTACCACTAACAAGATTATCACTTTATTTTGTATCTCTTAACATCAAATATACCGATTTAAATCAATTTTAAGATCATCAATCATCATTTATACTCGAACTTTCACCAAGCAAAAATCAATAAACTTAGTTCTTACAAGAATCATCAAAAAAATGTGATTGCATGTGACCATCTAGCCATTTTATGAACAAATCTCTTAACAAGTCTTTCATACAACACAAAAATAAGTTTATTTATGAAAATCACAGGAAATAAGTCTCATCCATATCAACAAAAATCGATTTTTATGGAGATTCATCATCTATTGGGCTCATATGTTGTTGGGCTTAACTTTATTTGGGCTATATGCTTGATGGGTCATATTGGTTATTGGGCTATATGGTGATGGGTCTATTGGTTATTGGGCTATATGTTGATGGGTCATATTGGTTATTGGGCTATATGCTTATGGGTCATATTGGTTATTGGGCTATATGTTGATGGGTCTATTGGTTATTGGGCTATATGTTGATGGGTCATATTGGTTATTGGGCTATATGCTTGATGGGTCATATTGGTTATTGGGCTATATGTTGATGGGTCTATTGGTATTGGGCTATATGTTGATGGGTCATATTGGTTATTGGGCTATATGTTGATGGGTCATATTGGTTATTGGGCTATATTTGATGGGTCATATTGGTTATTGGGCTATATTTGTGGCCTTATTTTTGGGCTATATGCTTGATGGGTCATATTGGTTATTGGGCTATATGGGTTATTGGGCCAAGTGGGCCTACTGATTTGTGGTTCAATGGGTTTATTATTTGGGCCGGGTTAGCCCATTATAGTCCTTAGTGCATCTTTTAGCCCATTACACAAATTGTTAGTTTCCTTCAAATTTTCTGTTTTTATACCTCAGATTTATGAAATGTTGGCCACTAATTTAGGGTTAAGTCTAAGTATTTGGAACTTGGTGATTTTTATACAGTGAACTATATGTGTCCACTTGTTATATAAATTTTGGCTTAATTTTTAAATAGTGTTTTCTACCTCTTAATATTTTTATAAATGAAAGTGGTCAAAACAGTCACTGTTTTGCATACCCGAATGTTTTATAAAAGTTCTTTGGGTTATGCCATTATGATTTTATTTTAAGTTTAGGACACATTGAACTTACTTTCCACCAAGTATGACCTCCTGGAACCTTATGGTTTAGGAGATAAAAATTGTTAAAGTTGATAAAATATTCAGACAAAAGTGCAGTTTTGACCAGTTTTAGTAGAAAAATCATAACTTTTGTTTGGTTCAGTATTTTTGAGTAATTCCAGTTGGTGGTTAAAGTTAACTCGTTTGTCTACAACTTTTATTTTGAAAGTTTTTCTTGAAACGGCCCTCACATGTTCAGTTTACCCGTTTCAAGACAGAAAATTAATTCTGTCAGAATGTATTTTGATTAACACAACTCATCAATGGTGTTGGTTGCTTGTTTTAGCCTCTAAATTACCACTAACAAGATTATCACTTTATTTTGTATCTCTTAACATCAAATTCAAACACATCATCAGTTTCACCATTATTATCTCCATACTTATGCATCCTATGTGGTGTGAAGCCAACAACAGACAAGTTCTTATCTTGTTGGTCCTGAACATAAAAAACTTGTCTTGCTTGACTAGGTAATATGAAGGGTTCAGACCGTTGACCAAGCCTATCAAAGTTAACCACTGTGAATCCTAAATCATCTTTTTTTACTCCACGACTATCTACCCACTCACACATGAAAACAGGAACCGTAAATGTACGATAATCAAGATCCCATATTTCCAATATACGACCGAAGTATGTAACAGCGCCGTACACCGGATTGGAGTCTTTTGCACTAGCAATCTGCATAGTATTTGCAACTACAGATACTCCACTACCTTGAGTGGTTTTAGATTCATCACGCTCTTTTGTATGGAATTGATACTCATTTACAGCAAACCCGGTATATTTACTAACAGCAAAATCAGGGCCCTTTGCCAACCAACGAACAGTATCACCGGTATTTTCCCCGTTAGCCAAACGCTTTTCAACCTCGTTCTTAAACCAGTCAATAAACGTCCGACTATGTTGGCTCTGCAACCATGTATTATTTCGACGCGGGTTAAGATCCTTCAGTTCTAACATATGCTGCTCTATGTATGGTTCAACATCGGCAGTGTTTCCTAATACATAAAGATGAGCTTGATCAAGTAACTTAGAATCCACAACACAGATGGTAGCCTGCGATAAAGGTTTACCAGTGCGGTTTCTTTCATCAGCACGATCATGAGGATTGCCAATTGATTTCATGTTTTCCAAGTAATCGGAATAGAATTCTAATGCTTCCTCTGCCACATAACATTCTGCCATGCAGCCCTCGGGTCGATAATGATTTCGTACATAACCTTTTAGTGTTTTCATGTACCTCTCAAACGGATACATCCACCTAAAGTGGACTAGGCCACATAACCTCACCTCTCTGACTAAATGCACCATCAAGTGAATCATGACATCGAAAAACAAAGGCGGAAAATACTTCTCTAGTAAACACAATGTTACTACGATGTCAGTTTGCAGCTTGCCTAGCTTACTAACATCAACTACTTTACTTTTTTTTTTTTTTTTTTTTTTTTTTTTTTTTTTTTTTTTTTTTTTTTTTTTTTTTTTTTTTTTTTTTTTTTTTTTTTTTTTTTTTTTTTTTTTTTTTTTTTTTTTTTTTTTTTTTTTTTTTTTTTTTTTTTTTTTTTTTTTTTTTTTTTTTTTTTTTTTTTTTTTTTTTTTTTTTTTTTTTTTTTTTTTTTTTTTTTTTTTTTTTTTTTTTTTTTTTTTTTTTTTTTTTTTTTTTTTTTTTTTTTTTTTTTTTTTTTTTTTTTTTTTTTTTTTTTTTTTTTTTTTTTTTTTTTTTTTTTTTTTTTTTTTTTTTTTTTTTTTTTTTTTTTTTTTTTTTTTTTTTTTTTTTTTTTTTTTTTTTTTTTTTTTTTTTTTTTTTTTTTTTTTTTTTTTTTTTTTTTTTTTTTTTTTTTTTTTTTTTTTTTTTTTTTTTTTTTTTTTTTTTTTTTTTTTTTTTTTTTTTTTTTTTTTTTTTTTTTTTTTTTTTTTTTTTTTTTTTTTTTTTTTTTTTTTTTTTTTTTTTTTTTTTTTTTTTTTTTTTTTTTTTTTTTTTTTTTTTTTTTTTTTTTTTTTTTTTTTTTTTTTTTTTTTTTTTTTTTTTTTTTTTTTTTTTTTTTTTTTTTTTTTTTTTTTTTTTTTTTTTTTTTTTTTTTTTTTTTTTTTTTTTTTTTTTTTTTTTTTTTTTTTTTTTTTTTTTTTTTTTTTTTTTTTTTTTTTTTTTTTTTTTTTTTTTTTTTTTTTTTTTTTTTTTTTTTTTTTTTTTTTTTTTTTTTTTTTTTTTTTTTTTTTTTTTTTTTTTTTTTTTTTTTTTTTTTTTTTTTTTTTTTTTTTTTTTTTTTTTTTTTTTTTTTTTTTTTTTTTTTTTTTTTTTTTTTTTTTTTTTTTTTTTTTTTTTTTTTTTTTTTTTTTTTTTTTTTTTTTTTTTTTTTTTTTTTTTTTTTTTTTTTTTTTTTTTTTTTTTTTTTTTTTTTTTTTTTTTTTTTTTTTTTTTTTTTTTTTTTTTTTTTTTTTTTTTTTTTTTTTTTTTTTTTTTTTTTTTTTTTTTTTTTTTTTTTTTTTTTTTTTTTTTTTTTTTTTTTTTTTTTTTTTTTTTTTTTTTTTTTTTTTTTTTTTTTTTTTTTTTTTTTTTTTTTTTTTTTTTTTTTTTTTTTTTTTTTTTTTTTTTTTTTTTTTTTTTTTTTTTTTTTTTTTTTTTTTTTTTTTTTTTTTTTTTTTTTTTTTTTTTTTTTTTTTTTTTTTTTTTTTTTTTTTTTTTTTTTTTTTTTTTTTTTTTTTTTTTTTTTTTTTTTTTTTTTTTTTTTTTTTTTTTTTTTTTTTTTTTTTTTTTTTTTTTTTTTTTTTTTTTTTTTTTTTTTTTTTTTTTTTTTTTTTTTTTTTTTTTTTTTTTTTTTTTTTTTTTTTTTTTTTTTTTTTTTTTTTTTTTTTTTTTTTTTTTTTTTTTTTTTTTTTTTTTTTTTTTTTTTTTTTTTTTTTTTTTTTTTTTTTTTTTTTTTTTTTTTTTTTTTTTTTTTTTTTTTTTTTTTTTTTTTTTTTTTTTTTTTTTTTTTTTTTTTTTTTTTTTTTTTTTTTTTTTTTTTTTTTTTTTTTTTTTTTTTTTTTTTTTTTTTTTTTTTTTTTTTTTTTTTTTTTTTTATTTGTTTTCTGTTTTTTCAATTTTTCTCTTTTTTTTTTTTTTTTTTTTTTTTTTTTTTTTTTTTTTCTTTTTTTTTTCATCACACCGCTCTCTTGTTCATTATTGAAATCTTTTTTTCTTTTGCGAAAAGGATGTGTAAGTGGGAGGAATCTTCTATGCCCGAGGAAGCATACTTTTTTGGATTTTGGCAACCACTGTGAGTAGGACACGCTTTATACCTTTGGTAACACACCCCGACAGGTCACCATACGCGGGAAAGTCATTTATAGTCCAAAGTAAGTCTGCTTTTAGATTGAAGAACTGTTTCTTATAAGCATCATACGTCTTAACGCCAGGTTCCCACAACTGTTTCAGATATGCTATTAGTGGTGCCAAGTAGACATCAATACTGTTACCAGGTTGCCTTGGACCTGATATCAGTAAAGTCAACATCATGAACTTTCTTGACATACACATATAAGAAGGCAGATTGTACGTTGCTAGGGTAACCGGCCAACAACTATACTTTGCACTTAATGACTTATGAGGGTTTATACCATCCGCGGACAAGGTTAATCTCAGATTCCTATCTTCCTTTCCAAATTCTTTCCACTTGTCGTCAACAAGCTTCCAAGATGGGGAATCACAAGGATGTCTTAGCTTGCCATCACTGACCCGACCTTGCGCGTGCCAAGTTAGGTCATGTGCGGTTTCTGGTGACGAGAACATTCTTCTAAATCTAGGAATGGGTGGGAAATACCAAACAACTTTTCTCGGCACTGTCTTGCTATTCTCCTTCCACCGAGAAGTGCCACAAGTTGGACATTGAGAAGCATCTTTGTGCTCATCCCAGAACAAGACACAATCATTCTCACAAGCATGATACTTAATGTATTCTATGCTTATTCCTTTCAGCAACTTCTTGGCCTCGTATATCGACTTAGGGATTGTATTATTTGAAGGCAAAACATCATTTAGCTCGCCCAATAAAGCATCAAAGCTTGTATCAGACCAACCAAATTGACCCTTCAAAGCTTGGAATTTCAGCAATCCATTTAGTGCATTATACTTAGACCCTTCATACAGTGGCTTGTCGCATTCTTCGAGAAGTGACTTCAATAAGCTAGGTTCATTCTCTGCATATGTGAAGGCCTCATGTAGCATCTGCTTTGTGTAATCGAACTCGGGAGGTATAGACTCATTAGGGCATTGAGCTTCATCCTTAGATGAATTTTCTCCGTGGAAGGACCAAACACTATAATTCTCATCGAAACCGTGTTTAAACAGGTGATAACGCACGTTGGAGATGGAAGTGTGACACAAATTGATACAATTTACACAAGGACACGGAATGGCGTCAGAATTTGGGTTATTGCATTGTGCAAACTCTAAAATGGCATTCACACCTTCCTCGTATGCGATTGATAATCTATCGGACAAAATCCAAGATTTATCCATAACCTAAAACAGAAAAAGATAACTACCTAGTAAAACAGAAAAAGATAACTACCTAGTAAACTATACATGTTAAACAAGAACACCAGCTTAAAACTATACAAATCATTACAGTTACATTATTTACAGTTAACTTACATGAGGCCTATAAAAAATTTGTATATGTTTAAGATTTTGGCTCCCCTTCAAAGAAGAGTGTCACATACATCAAGTTGCCTTGATTGCGAAAGCCCTTAAACAAATTATCACATAAACACATAGATGCTGATCTGGAATTTCCAGCAGCTTAGCACAGAACTACAGTCCAATATATTGCTGGTGATACCAACCTTATTAACTAAAACAAGAACACCAGCTTACATGTTAAATAACTACCTTATTTAACTAAATTACTACCTTAAAACTATACAAATCATTTACAGTTAACTTACATGAGGCCTATAAAATATTATTCACAAACACCAACAAATATTAAACTGATAAAACTCTAAAACACCAAAAAATGATTTACATTAATAATGTTATCTTGCAACCAAAAAATGATAAAACTACATTATTTACATTTTCACAAACACCTGGTGTGCTACATTAAAAATCAATAAAACAGAAAATATAAAACTCTCAAACAAACAAATTAGGGCAAACTATACAACTACATTAAAACTCTACAACTACATTAAAACAGAAAACATTAAAACAGAAAGCATACCTTTCAAAATTAGGGCGGGAGTGTTTTGAGAGTTTTGAGAGGGGTTTGATGTCGAGTGAAGGTTTGAGAGTGATGGGAAATTTAGGGCGGGATCGAGTGTTTTGAGAGTTTTGAGAAGGGGGGAAGGTTTTGAGATGAAAAATATGGCGGAACGTTTTCAAATTTTGGCAAAAAAAAATATTAAGGCAGAGATTGTAAAAAAAAACATAAGTAATGATGCCTAGGGAATCGTGCCAAAAAACGATGACCCCTATTTAGGACGAAGCAAAACGAGCGTCATCTAGAAACCTAAATTTTAACAGATTATGACCCATATGTTATGACGCTTCTGAAAACGCGTCATCCCCAACAGTAAATTTACTCGTAATGACCCTTATTTTATGACTTCTCACTTTGCGCGTCATCTATTAGCGTGGGTCATAAAAAGCGGGTCAAGGATAGCCCTGTTTCTAGTAGTGAATCATCACTTTTGGGTCTTATTTGAGTTGAATCCTTGAATCTTTCCTCTAGATCGTGACATGCAATGGCATGAAAGGAAAGATTCTATCAACATGCCCTCATTAAGTGTATTTTCAAGAAGAAAATCAAAGAAAAACATGATTTTTGATAAAGATCTTTTAGCGTATACAAAAACAAGATAGATTAAACAAAGAGATGATGAGTTATACCCTTGATGAGCTTGGATTTGATGAAGAAAAAGATGAAGTGTAGGAGTATAAAAAGTTTTGGAAAAATAAGAAGAGTTAAATTTTGATTGGTGGAGTGCCTTGAGGGTGTTGGGGGCCGGTTTTGAAAGGGAGAAAAGGGAGGGTTTTTGAATTTTTAAGAGTATAATTTAAGTGTGTATGTATTTGTATAAATTGTAAGTAAGTATGGGTGTATGTATGGATACTTAAGATGACTAGTTGGTAGACTTTTGAGCCATATTTTTGTGTTCATATATATATTTATATACATTTGTGTCTTTGATTTATCATTTAGCTCATTAGTTATAATCTTGTATTTTCGTTAGACTTATATATTCACTTATTATTATTCAACATTTTTATATACGTAATTGTTTATAAATATATATTTTTGAGATTGTCATCATACAAATAGGTATATGTTTAAGTTTACATACGCTTTAATTTGCTTGGAGTTTGAATTGTTGGATATTTTGTAAGATTTATTTATTTTGACACAAGTTGTGAGTCTTACATTATTATTTATATAACTTAACTTCTCGAAATAAAGTTTTTGGTTCATTGATATTTCACCAAGTTCAGTTAGAACTAATTATAGTATGAGATTGTCTTGAATGACTATAGTTTTTGTTTATGGCATTTCTAAGATAACTGGCTTCCTTTTGGCATTCTATTGAACTAGAGGGCAAATATCACCATGCCCTAAATGTCTAGAAGGTCAATTCTCTTAATAAACCTCTAGGGATAGATACCTAGATAAATATAAGTAAGTTGTCCTAGTCGGAAATTGAGGGTTGTTACAAAAGTGATGATGTTTGGCATGATAATATTGCTTGGAGCTTATTTTGGAGGTTACTGTTTAAGGGGAGAATTACAATATGTGTATTGGATTTGTTAGTTGTCATAAGGATACAAAGATTTTGCAGTTTGAAGATCAGTGTGCAACATATGAAGATCAAGTCTTACCGAAAGAAGACATAATATTATTAGACTTTGAAGATCGATGAAAACTTCTAAATGCTGATGTCAAGGGGGAGTCTGTTGGTGCATTTCCGGATGACAACATCATTATAGAAGTTTGTCTTGAGTCAATTGAATTTGTACTTGTAATAAACGTTAAGTTTACGTATGTATTAAGTCAAGCTAGGACCGGTCAACGAATTGGTCAACCTCGCATGGTTAGAGCTTGCATGATTAGAGCTCGCATGATCTAAGGTAGACGAGTTGGGTTCGGCCCATGAACCTTGAGGCTCGACTGATCCGCTAGTTTAGTATAAATAGAGGTTAAACCTTATGTTTAGGGGTTAACCTCTCATTCGTATTGTTCTTTGTATTTCCGTTTACGAACTTGGTGTGTTACTTGTAATTACATTTACTGAAGTAATATACGGTTCTAGTTCATATTCATATTCGTGTTCTTATTGTTGATTGCTAGTGTATAAGAGTTTCCGCACTTATACATTAGATACTTAATCACGTTGATCCGGTGGCATAGGGACTTTCATGTATAAAGCCCACGGAGTCTATGACTCGATCAAAACTAACCACGTGCCTTTTCCTTTCTCTCCACCTAATGCCCCATCTTCTCTCCTCCTTTTCAACCAATCTCCATATCCTCTTCCTCAAGACCATAAATTTAACAAATCCAACCATATCATTCGTCTTTCAATCAAATAAACAATATCTGATTTTCCTTCTTCTTTTACTTATTTTCCTGAAATTGTTTGGTTATTTCCATTTGATAAAACTGCTAGTGTAAGGTAATTTTTTTCTTTGTTTCTGTAGTGATCGATGGGTAGCAGCTACAAGGGTTCTTATATAGGGTTTGTGAGGGTATTTAGGCTGATAACAACATCTTGTGTTTGTCACACCTATCTGCATAAAAGAGTTGGCCACCAGCTGCCACTTTCTAGGAGCAACCTGGGTTCGAATCTTGCCAGAGGCAGAATTGAATTTAAGTGGTTGACTTACCTTGACACTATCCCTGCTGGGGGTTATGTGGGTACCAATTTGGTACATGGGATCAAGCGGTTTCTATCAATCTACCGTTTTTAGATGGGCGAATTCGAAAATATACATATAAGTAATTTAATCTTCAATTGAAAAAGGAAATTTCTAAACCTAGAAAGTGGCTCTAGTTTAGTATATTTATCAACAAAAGAGATAGAATTATGAGAATATTTTTTACTCATTTTTTATTTTTAAACTTTTTTCTCCTTTTTCTAGTGTTAATTTCTTGAGTTTTTATCTAACTGTTATATTTTTTATTAGATTTTTTGTTGTACTTTTTAATGTTTCTAACGGTTTTTAGTTACACATTGTGATTTTGTTAGTTTATTTTTGAAATGTATGGAATACTCGCAGCGAAAGCTCTAACATACGTTGTATTAACCGAGTTTGTAGAGCCCCCTCGTCTCCAATACCTTATAAGAGGAGAAACTCCCAACTAAATCACCCGAATGCACGACAAATAATTGGGATAAAACCCTACACCCTCTGCAAGACTCGAACCCAGAACTTGCATCATAGGGAGAGTTTGTGAGATTCCTTTATACCGCTGAGCTAATTGCTCGTTGTTTGTAGTTTTGTTAGTTATTGTTTGTAAGCATGATAACTAATATTTCATATATAATTAGCTTAGCGGTTGTTTTAAGAGCATTTTTAAGAAAATTCATTGTTAATATATGCGTGTGGTATATCTTTTTCGAATTTCGAAGGTTTAGTGAATAATAAAAAGAAGTAATATGAGTAGCTTTTTTTATCCTTTATACGAAACTAGTTGTATTTTGAAAGATCTTATAGAGAAAAAATAAGGTCACAACTCGTTTTTTTTTATTATCCATTTTGACCTGAACCTAATATAGCTAAATCGTTTCGATTTGCTTGTAAGACTACTTTTTTTTGACCCAAATCCATTTTAACTCGTTACTCAATCCAATCCAAACCAACCCGGCCATTTTGCCACCTCTGTATGACATGAAGATTCTATCCTCCAATCTTTCCAAAACGTTAATTTGGAACTCGAAATTTGTAAACCGATAGTGTCGTATCTTTGTTTCACCAAAATAATAATCAAATCAAACTTTCTATATATCCCATAGTTTGTTGCTTTTGATTGTGTGACGTAATTATTAAGACCTTCTCAAATAAAAAAAGAGATAAAACAAGAAATGAGTCTTTTATTGAAAAGGGTGCACACGTAAATTACACCACCCTTTCTCCTCCTCCTCCTCTCACAAAAATTTGGCTTTGCCTTTTGCTGACTGAGTGTGTGTATGTGTGTGTGATATTCTTCCGTACCTGCCAAAAACACCGATCCAAACCCCCCAAAAATACTTACCAAAAAATCTCACTTTTTTCCCCCTTTTTTTTCTTTCATAAATCCGATCATAAAACACACACACACTTCATGCTTCCACTTCAATTTCACTTCATAAAATTATTACTTGTATGATGATCATTATCCTCTATACTTTAATTTAATAATATTCACAGTAATATATATATATATATATTATAGCTACTATTATTTTTAATTAATTTACTGCTATTGTTAAGTCTGTTTAATTTAATTTCAGGTTTTTAGCATAGGATAGAACGATTGGCTGACGTCATCACCTAGTCTACTTATATTTATAGATAATAATAATAGATACAGATATATCAGCAATCCATCAGTTGGTGGATTTCAAGTATGACTTCTCTTCAGCTATTACAGTTGACGGAACGAGGCCGTTCCCTCTTTTCTTCCAGTCGCAGGTATATATATATGTATCTATTTTTATGTGTGTGTATATATATATGTGTATATATATATTGTGTTTCTTTTTGGATTTGAGTATATAAAGTGTTTGACAATAACTTCATGGTTGGTTATCTTGCGTGCTATCTCACTAGTTGTAACTAAATTTGCATAATTTCCTGGATTGGAACTTTAGCTAGAGATTTATAAGATGATTTTTGTAATCCGATGTATTTCCGCTTTAACGTAGATCGGTTTCTACGGATTTCATTATACACAAGTCATTGTTACGGTTGACCTCTTTTAAAGCTTAAACTATTGTAGATGCACACATACATATTAACCAAGTGAAATTTGTGCTCTTGGTATTTACTTCTTTTACATTTCAGATTTGATGTTGCTCTACTAATAATTTAAATGGTAATGTAATGATAGATGTTAATGGATAGAAATGTAGGTAAGTTCTCAATAAGGAATGTTTGGCAGAGTATGATCGTCATGATAAATATGTAAATTGTTCTGAGATGAACACTTAATCAACTTTATTTTAGTGACATATTCTCGTACACTTTCTGTAAATTGGTTAACTTTTTACATTATTGTAGGAAAACATTATTGCTGGCCACTGGGATTATAGTTGCTGGTGGGACTGCTGCATACATGCAATCACAAAGCAGGATAAGAAGGCCCAATGGAACTGGTGAACTGAATGGTCTGGGAGATGACCATGAACAAGCAGAGTTGGATGTCGGTAATAGAACTATTACAAAAAAGAGTAGACAAAAGAAAGGACTAAAATCACTCCAGGTTCTGGCTGCAATTCTCCTATCCCATATGGGCAAATTGGGTGCAAGGGACCTTTTAGCTCTTCTGGCCACAGTGGTATTCCGTTTCTTCTATCAAATTTCTAACTCCATGTGGACTACCTTTTTTGTTACCTCTTTATATGTTTTTTAATTTCGTCAATTTTAGTTATTCTCCTATTGCTACGTCCTTCCGATATATGCATATCCTTAACCTTGTGTTTTGATCGTGTGGCAGTTTTGGCTTTGTTGTCATTGCTGACAATAAAGATGTCAGCTGTCGAAACAATATAAATAGCAATATTGAAAAATGATCAAAACAGGTTTCGAGACATACTGGTAGTTTTCTGTGTGGGTTGAAACGTTGGAGGCTTAACTTAAACACTTGTGTCCAAAATTTGTCTTTCTTTAATTAGTTAGTAGTGTTCCAAATATGATTTAAAACACTCTATTAGTCAGAAATAAGATAATATCTTAGAATTAAATGATCTAGGAGGTTTTATGCATCAAAAAGTACTGGACTACTTTTAACTATTTAAAGCATTTTATCATGTACCCGTGAGAGATAAAACAAAACCTGAATCAATTGGTTTATATGTAAATGCACTTGCCCACTCCACGACTTATCATATCTTGCTTGGTTTATTGAATCAAGATAAAATGCGTTAAATCTCTGTATCTTATGCTACAGAACATAGAACAAGACCAGTCATGATCAGAATCATAGTTTGTATTGTCATTTCGGAGATTTCATTGGAAGTGGACACGGAAAATTTTTAATCGTAACCGAGTATAGTAAAAAAATAGAATAATATACATTGAGAACTTCACATTTCTTTCATACTAACTTAGAATTATTCTTTGGGTTTATTATCAAAACTATTCTGCACTTCCATTGTAAATGTGAATAAGCTGTGCTCAGTGGCGGTGAATGCTTACTTGGGGAGCAAACCGATGATGATGATATATAAACCATAGACTTAGTGGATTGTTAGTCGAGTGTTGGTTCGTAGTATGATAACCTATTCTAAGGAGAAATCTATTCATGCACGTAGATCTGTACATTATGCCATACATTGATACGTATTACGTGATTTAGATGTTCTCTTCTTAGGTTGTGGTCTTTGTATGTGATGCTTTTGTGGGGATTATGGCTCAGTTTTCTGATGGAAATTTTTTGTTGTTTAAAACAATAACATAAAAATGGCATGCAAATATGCACACAGTGACATGTATAACAAGCTCCCACACACAAACTGTACTCCTTGCACTTTATACTATGAAGCTTATTTTAGGCACATGCAGCATAGTCGTCCATCACTGTAAGTATTAAATACCTGAACTAGTTAAGCTGTTGAAGTAACCTTTTCTGATTTTGGATATTTAATTAAGAGAGAAATACATAAGAGTGTCTTCTGTGGCTCTATCCATGCCCTGTTTCTGATTCTGGTAAAAGAACTTAGGCTTCTAGTGATTGCAGTATATGATTTAAATAATGACTAGCTGTTTCTTCTATTCGTAAATCATTATTATTATATTTTATTCAGGTGTTACGAACTGCTGTGAGTAATAGATTAGCAAAAGTTCAGGGGTTTCTGTTCCGTGCTGCTTTTCTTCGACGCGTGCCAACTTTTGTTCAGTTGATTATTGAAAACATTACCTTATGTTTTGTTCAATCTGCTTTGTATTCTACATCCAAGTATATAACAGGGACCTTAAGCTTGAGGTTCAGAAAAATATTGACAAAGCTTATACATGCACAATATTTTCAGGTTTTTTGTAGTTCTAATTCTTCTTATTATTACTATCATTATAATTATACTGATATTATTGTCACTGTTATTCTTAAATCATCTTTTGTAATTGGCAATTGTTTGTGTGGATTCCAGAATATGATATATTACAAAATGTCTCATGTTGACGGTCGAATAACTAATCCTGAGCAAAGAATTGCCAGTGATGTACCCAGGTTCTGCTCGGAACTTAGTGATCTTGTACAGGAAGATCTTACTGCAGTTACTGATGGCCTTTTATATTCCTGGCGCCTGTGTTCTTATGCAAGTCCCAAGTACATAGTTTGGATATTGGTAAATCCTTAGCTTTCATAATCCTTAACCTGTCAACTTATATATAAGGTTGAGGACATGCCGATGATGTTTAACCAGCTAGTATAACATGGTCTGTGTATGTAGGTGTCTTATGAATTTGTTATAGAGCTATTAAAATGGCCGGATGGGGGGTATTTGGTTTGTACAAACTGAAATAGTTTGGGTCTGGCTGGGCCGACCGGAATCACTTTTAGTCCAAAAACTATAGTTTTTCCATTAGTATCTTGTATATCAAACTTATGATTAGAAAAAGCTATACTGATTTGAATAAATATACACTTTAGCACCTTTGATCTGTTTGGTATATTCTTTTTTAAGCTATTTCTTTATTAATAATTAATCTGTTTGAGATAAAAGTCATAAAACATAACATGACTCAACCTTTTCAGTATTCATTAGTACTGAAATTTCCATCTCTTATGTGTGATTTGCCTGGATTGATAGGATTTTGTGGGTAACTGGCTTCTTCAGCTATGGTTGGGGGTATATATAGGGCAGTATAATCACTATATAGGCCCTTTTAATCTAGTTATATCTATTTGTGAACTATGACGTATTATCTGAGCATTTATTGGTACCTTCAGGCATATGTGATAGGAGCCGGAGCCACCATTAGAAACTTCTCTCCTGCATTTGGAAAGTTGATGTCAACGGAACAACAACTTGAAGGTGAATATCGACAACTACACTCAAGGTTAAGGACTCATGCGGAAAGCATAGCATTTTATGGGGGGGAAAATAGAGAAGAATCCCACATCCAGCAGAAGTTTAAGGCACTTGTTGGGCATCTGAAAAAAGTCCAACATGAACATTGGTGGTTCGGCATGGTCCAAGATTTCTTGTTAAAGTATCTTGGAGCTACTGTAGCTGTTATCCTAATTATAGAGCCTTTCTTTTCTGGAACTTTAAGGCCAGACACCTCAACATTAGGACGGGCAGAAATGTTGAGCAATCTGAGATATCACACCAGCGTGATAATATCTCTATTTCAGTCCTTGGGAACTCTCTCCATTAGTTCTAGACGGCTTAATCGTCTAAGGTAAGTTATTTTATTCTTAATTCCGGTTTTATATGCAATATACAAGGAAAAGTGCATACACTGCAATTGTTAAAGCGTTGACAACTCTGTACATGAACATGAATGCAAAGGGAGAAACATGAAAGTGGCATTTTATGAAATTCCAACCTGTTGATTGTCTTGTTTACCCATAAAGATTGATTTGCAATCTGACTGATACAAATGGGTCATGGATCGATAATAGAATGAAAATAACAAATTAAACAAGATAAATGGTTTATTTTAGTTTTGACGAGGGAGCAACCCCATTTTTCACCTTAAAATGGTCAAAATATGCGGACTTTCTTACTTTTTGTCGAGGATTAGACCCTGTAACTGGATAAACCAACCCCCAATTGATATGTAAATCAATACTCTACTTTATAATATGTATCTTTATAATATGTATCATAATGAAAATACAATCCTAATGATCTGTATAAATACTAATGCGATAGCTTGATTAACAATTTAACATGCTATTATTAATAAATGAAAGCAAAATAATAATAAAGATACTCTAGTATATATCTGTAGACTGTAGTATAACTTATCTAATAAAAAATATGAAGGTATGTTTTCTTAGATCCATACATGCATGCGCGCGCACACACACACACGTAACACTTATTTTCTCATATTTACCTTTGTTTTTCTTTTGCATGCCACTTATTTTTACAATACACACTTTTGCCGGAGGTCTTCTTGGAAGCAATCTCTCTACCCTCGGGTAGAGGTATGACTGTCTACATCTCACCTTCCCCATACCCCGTCTTTGACTGGATCGGGAATAATTGTAATAAAAATTATGAAGAATTCTTAATGAATATCAAAGAATAGAGGTCGTACCATCGATGAAGTAAATTCTGTATCTTTAACATATTGCATGTTCTGTCAATCAAACAGTAATATCATTTGAAACTAAGTCATTTGGAGCGCTACCAAGTCTGGACAGAGTATTTGAATCATTCACACCTTTGATGCATTTATGCCTAAACTATTCACTTCCACCAGACATTCCCTAAAAAGGTTAGGGCAGCCCTTTCTGTTAATCAAGAAGTAGAAATAACAAGACAGCAGCTAGTATTTATAAAAAGAAAGATGGCGCTTATCTGATGCTATTTTGATTCAGAGGTGCTTTATGTGTTGTTATATTCTAATAGTTTTCTTATCATCTGGTTTATGCTTGAAGAGCTAAAGGAACAATACTTTTTATGTGTATGTATGATTGATCAGACATGATCTTCTGTTAAAAAGTAATTCTAATACTTAAGTAGAAAAGGGATAAACTCCTGAATTAAACAACCTCACACATAATGTGTTTTTCCAACATGCAGTGGTTATGCGGACCGTATTCACGAACTTATGGCTATATCTAGAGAGTTAAGTGCAAAAGATGTACCTTCTCTACAAAGAAGAGGGAGCAGTAATTATATAACCCAGGCAGATTATATAGAGTTTGATGGAGTCAAGGTAGCTGGAAATTTGATCTTGTTTTGGATACAAATCTGTAATCTGTTTCTGAAACTTAATTTATCTTTTCAGGTGGTTACCCCCAGTGGTAATGTTTTGGTGGAAGACCTGACCTTAAAGGTTGAATCAGGGTCTAATCTTTTAATCACAGGTATTTAACTTATTCCTATAGCGACTCTGCTTTTACATTATTGCTCCTCTGTTGATATTTTGATTGAAGCATCAGTTACAGGGAGTGTTTTGCGAGGAGCTATTAAGAGCTTTTAGGTGCCTGGGCTTTTCGTTTTTATAAAAGTAAGCTCCTGCTGTAATGAAAAAGCTTTGTTTGGATGTGTGAGCTTTAGCTTTTTACCAAAAATAAAAATAATCCCCTCAAAGCTCCTAACAGCTCCCCAACGCTCTTAAAAGCCCTTGATGGAAGTGGCCTTGAAAGAACTCTTCCAGGACTGTAAAGGAATTGGCATAATAGTTTTCTTGCAGTTCTTTTATTAAGGATTTACTGTCTCAGTTTGATCATTGTACATACAAGTAACAGGCATTATTAATTACATTTTTTTACAATAACTTTTAACAATGACTCGTAGCTGTTAACCTTAAGCTGTATGACCTTTTATGCAGGACCAAATGGTAGTGGTAAAAGCTCACTATTCAGGGTTTTGGGAGGCTTGTGGCCTTTGGTGTCTGGTCATATAGTGAAACCTGGGGTTGGTTCGGATCTCAATAAAGAGATTTTCTATGTTCCCCAGCGTCCTTACACCGCAGTAGGAACTCTACGTGACCAGTTGATATATCCCCTTACTAAGGAACAAGAAGTTGAACCTCTCACTCACAGCAAAATGATTGAGCTGTTGAAAAATGTATGAACTTTTGTATTATGCTATTTCTTTCTGTCGGAAGCATTTTTATTTATTTAATATCTCAAAATGTACATGGTGAAAAATAGCTTGAAACAGGTTCCGGTCAAATGGGTGGCTTTTTGTATGGATCAAAGTTGGTTAGGTTGGGTCGGCTAGACTTGAATAACTTTTTGCCAATTTTAATCTTTTAACACATTAATTAGTCTACTAATCAAGATTGCAAAAACTAACACAAATCACATATTATTATAGATATTAGATTAGATGAATTAGGAGTTTGTGCTGTATGCATTGAACTTAAGAGGGTAATTTTCAACCGTTCGACCTTCTTGTTAAACCAATTTGTTGATTTGATCCATTTGACTCTTTTTAGATAACAACAGAAGTATATGAATCAACCATATCACAATGAAATGGGTCAAAATTGCCACCTCTTTTCTCCATTACTTGACAGTGGATGGTCCTTTTTTATTTCTTTTAACAGGTTGACCTTGAGTATTTATTAAATCGCTACCCACCAGAAAAAGAGATAAATTGGGGAGAGGAGTTGTCTCTTGGGGAGCAACAAAGGCTGGGAATGGCAAGACTTTTCTATCACAAACCCAGATTTGCAATTCTTGATGAATGCACGAGTGCCGTGACAACTGATATGGAAGAACGCTTTTGTGCTAAAGTTCGAGCTATGGGAACGTCCTGCATCACTATATCTCATCGACCTGCTCTTGTTGCATTCCATGATGTGGTGTTGTCATTGGATGGAGAAGGTGGTTGGAGAGTTAATCGCAAAAGGTTGGATTTAAATGTAACCTTTATTTTTACTTGAATGTTTTTACAGCTATGTGGATTGTATATACCCTTGCTTGCATTTTACAGCTTAAAATAATCTACAGGGAGGATTCCCTAAATCGTAATGGTACTGGTATTGAGTCTTCTAAACTGAAGTCATCTGAATCAGAACGTCAAAGTGATGCAATGGCAGTGCAACGTGCATTTGAAAATACAAACAATGTATGTCAATTCTGATATCTTTGTTTATACCTTATATTGGTATCTAATAGATCTAGTGGAGTCAAGGAGGAACCTGATGTATCAGAAAAATTCCTTGGTGGGGCTGGATCCTTTGGTTGCGCCTCCATTTGAGCAGGCTGTTGGGTGAAATTGAATAACCTCTCATACTCTGGCATAGGTTGGTTGGGGATGCCAGATAATCAAACTTCTGAAATCTATTGGATGGACGTGTTGATCTTGACCCATGCACTTATTATTAATGGGTTAGCTTGGGTTGCGTTTCATATTAAACGAAATTTCACATTTCATTTTTATTGGACACATCTTTCTAGTTCATTTTATTCAATGATTTGGATTATGATTTGTAATAATTATGTTTTTGTGATCATATAATACACATGAATCTTGTGTAAACAAATATAAAAAGGGCAAGTGTTTGCTGTTCAACCCAACATGTTCCAACCTGTTCTGAAACTGGAGTGTTTGAAACTGAACCCTTTTTGACTGGCTACCGAGCTCACCAATTTTGCCACCTCTAAAATCTAGATTGACATGGCTGGGTTACTGTCTATGCAGGAATCTGCGTTTTCTAGTTCCAAGTCACAGTCATATTTTTCAGAGTTAATAGCTGTGTCCCCGTCCGAGGGTGCTATTACTTCTATTCCTGTTGTCCCACAACTGCAAAATGATCCCCGAGTACTGCCATTAAGAATAGCTGCCATGTTTAAAGTACTGGTAAGTATAATCTGCTTTGAAGCTTTTTTTTTCTTCTTAACTTTTACTCTTCAAGTAATTTCTATGTTTGTTATTAAAAAACCATCTACTGGTTGCATGCTATTTGTGTATTGTCTAATAGAGTATCGTGCGATAGTTTTTACCTGACTTTTTCTTCAAGTATTTCATACATTCACTCTTTCCATAGTAGTCTTTGCGCTACTACTATCATTACTACTGCGTATAAGCAGCTGATATAAATAACATCAAGTATTATTGCAAGAATCTCAAGATACATTTATTCATCTTCTTGATTCACAAGGATTATAATATTAGCGAGGTTAATAGAGGGGAGAATAAGGAATGCTAGGCACAATATATTAGGGTGTTTACTACTAGGTTCAAAATGCAGTGCAAGATTTTTGATGCTGGCTATATTATGCAGTCTTCTGGGAAAAATATGTTATAGAGCAAAGATCCAGTATGTTTTTCTAGTATTTATTTTGGTAGAAACCTCTGAAATTTTAGAAAGCTGAATTGCTATAATAGAGGGGAGAATAAGGAATGCTAGGCACAATATATTAGGGTGTTTACTACTAGGTTCAAAATGCAGTGCAAGATTTTTGATGCTGGCTATATTATGCAGTCTTCTGGGAAAAATATGTTATAGAGCAAAGATCCAGTATGTTTTTCTAGTATTTATTTTGGTAGAAACCTCTGAAATTTTAGAAAGCTGAATTGCTATAATAGAGGGTGCTATTACTTCTATTCCTGTTGTACCACAGCTGCAAAATGATCCCCGGGTACTGCCATTAAGAATAGCTGCCATGTTTAAAATCTGCTTTGAAGCTTTTCGTATTCTTAACTTTTACTCTTCAAGTAATTTCTATGTTTGTTATTAAAAAACCATCTACTGGTTGCATGCTATTTGTGTATTGTCTAATAGAGTATCGTGCGATAGTTTTTACCTGACTTTTTCTTCAAGTATTTCATACATTCACTCTTTCCATAGTAGTCTTTGCGCTACTACTATCATTACTACTGCGTATAAGCAGCTGATATAAATAACATCAAGTATTATTGCAAGAATCTCAAGATACATTTATTCATCTTCTTGATTCACAAGGATTATAATATTAGCGAGGTTAATAGAGGGGAGAATAAGGAATGCTAGGCACAATATATTAGGGTGTTTACTACTAGGTTCAAAATGCAGTGCAAGCTTTTTGATGCTGGCTATATTATGCAGTCTGCTGGAAAAAATATGTTATAGAGGAAAGATCCAGTATGTTTTTCCAGTATTTATTTTGGTATTAAAACCTCTGAAATTTAATAAAGCTGAATTGCTATAATCATAATACTCAGTCAAAGCCCGCCTAGTACTTATTGATGATTCTGTAAAAGTATCTGTAATACATAACTTGTGAACCTTAGTTTCATTGCATTGCCATTAATATGTTGGTCATCCATATCTCTGTTACTATGCCCTCTATATGCCCTAACATCATTAGCTGCAGAACTATTAAATACTATTATAATGTAATAGTTGATGCTTGTATTTCTGCTTTCTATCTGGACTTTGTTAGCTTGAGTTTTTAAAGACATCATTCATTCATTCCCTTCCTCCCAAAATAATTTTTCATTAGAGAAAAACACCTTTTTAAGAAAAAAATGACAAATTTCTCCTTCATGGCTTCACCATTTATTTAATGGTCATTTGAATTTGAAATATATATTAAGAGTATATGGGAAGCTTAATTAGTCACATCAAACCCTTTTTTGAGGTGGACAATTATTTCTAGGACATGCCAAAATTGTTGGGTGGGCAATTATTTTGGGATGGAGGGAGGTGATGAACTGATGGTTAGATTTTATTCAACAAATCAATCTCCACCTGGAACCAGATATCATGAACAACATCAAATCAGCAAGATATATGATAATTGTATCTATTATCATGTATTGAAATGTTCCGACTTCCTAAACGAAGTTATATAAGCTATTTCAAAGGCTAAAAATCTGTCTTTGCTTTTTTTTTAGGCTAATATAAGTCTTTATGTTGAGTATACAATGATACTCTTCTCATAGCGATGACACATCTATTTCAATAAAATGATCGACATGAAAAACTTACACACTCGGCTCTTTCCATGTGTGCAATTTTGTTTAAAACAATGGGATGAGTTACCTGGCCACTGAATCAAGTCAAGTACTCAAGTTAGCCTTTTCCTGTAAATACACTGGATGAAAGTATTTCAGATGCCTGTTAGTTTCTAGATGATCCGCTTAACCATTCTAGTTCTAATTTTAGGTGCCAACAGTACTTGATAAACAAGGAGCCCAACTTCTTGCTGTTGCTGTTCTTGTAGTTTCAAGAACATGGATATCAGATCGCATAGCTTCTTTAAATGGTATCTTCAATTCATGTTATTTCGTTTGTTTTTGATTATGATTCTACATATTCTGATTGTCAATGTTTTGACTTCACAGGAACGACTGTCAAGTATGTTTTGGAGCAAGATAAAGCAGCCTTCATACGGTTGATTGGTGTTAGTGTCCTTCAAAGTGCAGCTTCATCATTTGTTGCACCTTCTTTGAGGTATCCATGATCTTTCTGAAGACATCATGTACCTATATCAACTGTAAAGAAAGCAACAAACAACCTCCCAAACCCCCCAAATCTATCTCTTTTTCTCTTAAACCAGCACACAAACGAACACCACGTCCAAGTTATATAATGTGTTGTGCTTGCCATTGTTCAGTGACCAGATTTGATTTATTTTTATTTATTTGTTACGTGAAGGCATTTGACTGCCAGACTTGCACTAGGATGGAGGATTAACTTGACTTCGCACTTACTAAAGAATTACTTGAGGAAGAATGCATATTACAAGGTGACGTACAGTAACATGAGTTATGTTTCGGTTTTCTTTACCGAAATTAAATTTTGATATATTTTGTATATCACAAATCATTAGGCTATTTGCTAGTATTAATTGTGTAAAAGGTTCTGCTGTTCAAAAAAAATTTGTGTGTAAAAGGGATAAGGTGTGTATTTATAGAGCTACGGGTTACACTTAGGTACCATCCGGACTAGTATATTTAAATTGTGTACCTGTCTACGATGCCTCTGCAAGCTAAGGACGGCGAACAACTTGTATCTTGGATTAAGAGAAATCTTGGAGTTAACAGCTGCTTGATGAAGATATGGTTGATCTATGCATTTTTATATATAAACTGTAAACAAAGATCTTTTAAGGTAAAATTTCTTCAAGGAAATGAAAATGAACTTCCACATGCTTTGTACATGTATGGAATACAGGATTAGTTGAGAAACAGGTCATAGGATAAGAGGTGAAGGTGTACGAACACCAAGTTCATGACGAGAAGCTTGAAGCAGATAGGTTCAACTACTGTGTCCACAATAGCTTTGTATTTAGTCCAAAAGAGGAATGAGAAACGGTGTGTTGTTTGCGAGCAATGAAGAACATGTAGGTCGCTTTCCAGTGAGAATTGACGAAGTCTGAAGTAATGACATAGTTCCATGAAAATAACGTAAATTCATATATGGGGTGTTCATAAATTCATAGTTGGATGTGAAAGAGTGGATATTGAAGAACGCTTTAGCCTTTGTATCAGAGAAGGAAACGCAACAGTTTGACTAAAGAGACCAGAGTAGCTGTGCCCTTGAGTGAGGGCATTGGTTTGAAGCCAGGAAGACCTGTGCGTTGAAAAAGTTCCAAAATGTACCTACAAGAAAATATGATGCCCTAGATATGGAGAACATTTTCAAAACTTGAAAAGTAATTAACCTGGCGGAGATCTTTTTGTGCAAAAGCAGAGGCGAGCATTGTATTAGAGTTTTTGATAATGGCACTATCGTTTATAATGACAATAATGTCAATCGACATAGACGGTAATATATAAAAGGCTTCATGTTTATGATAAAGTTAACAGAGAAGGATCTGTGGCGTGTGAAGAGCTCTCAGGGGGTGTCGAAATCTTGCCACAGGGTCTGTTTCAGGCTGTTTCAGTAGAATATTTCCTTATGGTTTCTATGAAAAAATGCATTTTGAACATTGAGTCATCAGCACTAAGAAACACATAGCTCAGATGTATCTGGGATTACGTGCAATAATGGTAGAATAGAGGCCGTTGTACTCATCTCTATGCCCAGACATGGAAAATATAGACATGCAAAGGAGTAAAGGTTCTCAATGTCAACTGGAGAAATATTTTGATGAGTATCTTGATATCTCAAACTTAGTCGTTTCTATTTTATAAGGTACCATTATTAAAATTAAAGCATTATATAGAACAAATATGGGTGATGTAAGAAAGCCAAATGTTAATTTAAACACGTGTCCGTCATGCAAAGTGTATCATATTTATATTTTGCAACCCAAAATATAATATGTCAATTCGTAAATGGTTCGAAGAGTGCAAACAGTTGTAACATTTATCTTTGTATGCCCGGGTACCTTTTGAGTTGAAAAGCTAGTCAAAGTCTGTTTTGGGTTTCAAGTTTAATATTGAGTAGTTACTGAGCTTTTGTTAATATAACACAAGCAGGTGTGAGTGGGAATACAGTCTTAATGCCTGAAGCTGTCAAATTCTTGATGTAGAAAAGGTTTACAGCTATTTATTGAATTATTGTTAAAATTTACTGGTTTCAGGTATTTCACATGTCAGCAGTTAACGTTGATGCAGATCAGAGAATAACACAAGACCTGGAAAAGTTAAGCACTGATTTATCAGGGCTGGTGACAGGAATGGTAAAGCCAACTGTCGATATTCTATGGTGAGACCATGTATTAGTTTATTTTAGTGTATATATGTTAGGTGTTTTTTTAGTAAGCCCTCATCCAGGAAAACTTTTCATAGTTCTATTTTCCCACATTCATCTCTGCTGATTTTTCGAATAATGCTTAATCTTCTTCTTAGGTTCACATGGAGAATGAAAATGTTAACCGGGCGCCGTGGTGTTGCGATACTCTATGCGTATATGTTACTAGGTTTAGGCTTTCTAAGGAGTGTCACTCCAGATTTTGGTGACCTAGGAAATCGGGAACAAGAACTTGAAGGGAGCTTTAGGTTATTATTGTGCTCTTAATTTGTTTTCACCTTGTTTTAAGCAATGGAGCTTTTGGGATATTTCTGACACGTTATAATTTGCGTTATCCAGGTTCATGCATGAGAGGCTGCGTACCCATGCCGAGTCTGTTGCCTTTTTCGGAGGTGGTGCTCGAGAAAAAGCGGTAACTCCTTTTACTTGTGTAGTTCTTTACAAGGCACAAGTATAACTGGCCTAAGCAGGGAAAAAATCATTTGAAAGTTTGTTGTCTTTAATTGCTGAAACACCTATATGATAGTTCTACAACTAAAAAGCTTGGTATGCTGCTTCTATTGAGAAGTAATTTAGAGAGATGAAGTTTATTTAGTCAATAATCAATATAGTACGTCTCTATTATTAAGGGTACCACTGGCTTTTATGTTGATAATAATAAATCATTGATATACTTCAGTTATGCCAGTGTGCAGGAGAATTTTGAATATGTACATCTCTAATGTATCATTTTATAATACTTCGAATTTGTACATTATTGCTGGCAGATGATTGAGTCAAGATTTAATGAGCTTCTGGCTCATGCCAAAATTCTGCTGAGGAAGAAATGGTTATTTGGCGTACTGGATGATTTTGTTACGAAACAACTGCCTCACAATGTTACTTGGGGATTGAGCTTGTTATATGCCATGGAGCACAAAGCTGACCGTTCATTGACCTCCACTCAAGGTGATTTTGGATACATGACTTTGTTTTAGTTACTCTAAAGGTGACAGGATGGTGGTCGGTTAATGTGGGTTTGCTGGATTGACCTCAGTCACATTTTTTTCAATTTTATAGTTGTATACATTTTATTGATTACAAAAACGATAGTTTAACGATGCTTATCTAATTTTGTGAATAAAACAAATAAGGAGGCTGTGTCTTCTTTATTTGGGCAACTTTAGAACCTTAAACCCATTCCCCCTTTAACCTGTTCCGTTTTTATTTGACCCATTTGCCTTATTTTCTAGCAAGTATTTCCATTTGATTTGTTTGAGATAAATCATAATCCAAGTCTACTGATTCAATATTCGCAGGTGAGCTGGCACATGCATTGCGGTTTTTGGCATCTGTTGTATCTCAAAGCTTCTTGGCTTTTGGTGACATTCTGGAGCTGCATAGAAAGTTCATTGAACTCTCTGGTGGTGTTAATCGGATTTTTGAACTTGAAGAGCTTCTCGATGCTGCACAATCTGGTTAGTGTATTCTCTGCTATCAAGTAATTCTAAATAGTTCCTTGTTTTTGTTATTCTGTGTTTGTTTTTATGGGGAGTTATATTAATCACCTTACTTTTAGATTGAACTGTTTTATATGTTGATTTATGAAAGCCGTCATAAGTTATAATTATTGTCGCAACATATGCAGGCTGATGGGTTGGGTAACTGGCCAAAACTGGCTCAGTTAAAAGGTTCATCTTACAGTAAGAGCAGACATGGGACTGGTCTACCCTGTCTCCTTCTAATTGAACCATTTGGTTTGATCTGTTTTATATGTAAATCGGTATTTCTATTGAAGTTTCCACCTGTAGTTATGCTTCATTGCATGTCCCTCCTATAATTGAGGATTGCCTTGATTTATGAATTTCAACTGATCATGGTAATATTCTACAGATGAGACTGTTGGCACTTCATCACAGTCCGATGAGATGCATTTCAAAAATGAGGATGGTATCTTTATTTCGGAGGTTGACGTGTAATATAGTACCAGGGAAAAGCCTTCTTCTTACTGGTTAGTGAAAATATATTCTTTGTATAATTATTCCTCATCTACGTATTTCTAACATAATATTGAAGGTCCAAATGGTAGTGGGAAAAGTTCGGTGTTCAGGGCTCTCCGTGGTCTTTGGCCTATTGTCAGTGGACACATTCATAAACCTTCCCACAATGTTAATGACGTGGGTGAATTCAGTTGTGGTATATTATACATTCCCCAGAAACCGTATACTTGTTTGGGAACATTACGAGATCAAATTATCTATCCTCTCTCACATGACCAAGCAGAAAAGAGGGCATTAAGTTTGTATCGAGAAGGTGAGTTTTGTTCTACCCTTATTGCTTATGTTTTCTATTTCTGGAATGTTTTTTTTTTTTTTTTTTTTTTTTTTTTTTTTTTTTTTTTTTTTTTTTTTTTTTTTTTTTTTTTTTTTTTTTTTTTTTTTTTTTTTTTTTTTTTTTTTTTTTTTTTTTTTTTTTTTTTTTTTTTTTTTTTTTTTTTTTTTTTTTTTTTTTTTTTTTTTTTTTTTTTTTTTTTTTTTTTTTTTTTTTTTTTTTTTTTTTTTTTTTTTTTTTTTTTTTTTTTTTTTTTTTTTTTTTTTTTTTTTTTTTTTTTTTTTTTTTTTTTTTTTTTTTTTTTTTTTTTTTTTTTTTTTTTTTTTTTTTTTTTTTTTTTTTTTTTTTTTTTTTTTTTTTTTTTTTTTTTTTTTTTTTTTTTTTTTTTTTTTTTTTTTTTTTTTTTTTTTTTTTTTTTTTTTTTTTTTTTTTTTTTTTTTTTTTTTTTTTTTTTTTTTTTTTTTTTTTTTTTTTTTTTTTTTTTTTTTTTTTTTTTTTTTTTTTTTTTTTTTTTTTTTTTTTTTTTTTTTTTTTTTTTTTTTTTTTTTTTTTTTTTTTTTTTTTTTTTTTTTTTTTTTTTTTTTTTTTTTTTTTTTTTTTTTTTTTTTTTTTTTTTTTTTTTTTTTTTTTTTTTTTTTTTTTTTTTTTTTTTTTTTTTTTTTTTTTTTTTTTTTTTTTTTTTTTTTTTTTTTTTTTTTTTTTTTTTTTTTTTTTTTTTTTTTTTTTTTTTTTTTTTTTTTTTTTTTTTTTTTTTTTTTTTTTTTTTTTTTTTTTTTTTTTTTTTTTTTTTTTTTTTTTTTTTTTTTTTTTTTTTTTTTTTTTTTTTTTTTTTTTTTTTTTTTTTTTTTTTTTTTTTTTTTTTTTTTTTTTTTTTTTTTTTTTTTTTTTTTTTTTTTTTTTTTTTTTTTTTTTTTTTTTTTTTTTTTTTTTTTTTTTTTTTTTTTTATAAGTATCATATGACCCATTAGAGATAAGATCTAACCAAAATTTACTCATTCCCAAGTAAATGGGTTGAAATGGTCATCTGTGATGGTGTGATTGCCCTCTTCACTTGTGATAAGGGTAGTGATATAATAGACAAGGTTTTTCGTGGGATATACCACACCATGGAAAATAAAAGAAAACACAACAAAGTTGTCGAAGTACTTTAATTATAAAGATATCACATGACATGTTTTATAATATTTGAATAATATGCATATGGGGACTATTAACCGATATGACTTGCTCTGTCGTTTTTTTTATAAGTATCATATGACCCATTAGAGATAAGATCTAACCAAAATTTACTCATTCCCAAGTAAATAGGTTGAAATGGTCATCTGTGATGGTGTGATTGCCCTCTTCACTTGTGATAAGGGTAGTGATATAATAGACAAGGTTTTTCGTGGGATATACCACACCATGGAAAATAAAAGAAAACACAACAAAGTTGTCGAAGTACTTTAATTATAAAGATATCACATGACATGTTTATGCGATTTTTCCAGGGCAAAACGATGGTGTTGACGCAAATATTCTGGATGTGCATCTCAGAACGATCCTAGAGAATGTGAAATTATCTTACCTTTTTGAAAGGGAAGGAAGCTGGGAGGCTAGTCAAAACTGGGAAGACATCCTTTCTCTTGGGGAACAACAGAGATTAGGCATGGTGAGCTTCTCTTTTAGATCCTTGATCATGGGATCTTCATATAAGATTATGTACCAATCCATATGTTCAGCCTTCTAATTTTTTCTGTTATTTAAGGCCCGGTTATTCTTTCACAAGCCTCGGTTTGGTGTCCTTGATGAATGCACCAAGTAAGTAAACATAGTTTCCACACAAGGAAAGGATTCATTACCAATCTTCTTTTTATATATTTATTTTCTTTTTGTAATCATTCTAGTGCTACAAGTGTGGATGTTGAAGAGCACCTTTACAGGCTTGCACGTGATCTAGGCATTACGGTTATTACATCATCACAGGTACCTACTACTGTTTTCTTGCAACAAATAAACCGATTGTGTTGACTGTTGGGCCAACCCACAAGCACCTTTTAATTTATAGATACTTGATGTATTAACATTGATTACAAAAGCTCTATGCCTCGTATCAATAATCTTAACATCTTTCATAAAGTGATGTATGAGCTTTTATGCATTGTAATACTTCATAGCGGATGACTTTTGACATTCTTGATCCATTGAAATCGTATTTAGATTTAGCACATTTTGACCTGAAAATAATTGGGACCTGAACAATTCTATGTGAATTGGTCGAACTTTCTACTTGCAAGTAAAACCCATTTTGTATATTCTTATGAAGTTTTTTTAACCACTAATGTAAATAGTTTGAAATTTTTTGCCTTTCAGCGTCCTGCTTTAATACCATTCCACTCGATGGAATTGCGATTGATCGATGGAGAAGGAAAGTGGGAGCTTCGGTCCATCAAGCATTGAGTTAAGAGCCTCTCATTTGAAGGTGACATTATAACTACTTGTTAGGCAATTATCTATTCAGTCTTTTGGCAAAAATTAAATGAAATAAGTGACCAGATATAGGGTATACAACTATTCATGTATTATACGAATCATGTATATTTGTTTTGCTGTAAAAACAGTTTCTATATAGTCAATTTGATTAAATTGTATTAGGAATAATAATTATTGTACTGTATATTAGAGTTAAAAAAGTAGTTTGTTGGCTAGAGCCACTTAACTGCAACTATTTTCATTAGCAACTAATTCAAGTATGGACTGGTCAAATTTTGCACCTTATGATAGCATGTATTATATGGTTTTTTCGTTCTGGACCATTGTTCTTATCGCCAAGACATCACACATATATATTATTTTGATAGTAATTGAGCTGTTTAATAACAGAGAATGATAAACCAATTTAAGTTAGTGCAAATATAATCATGGCAAACATCCATGGCACAAAATGAATTATCCTACAAAATGTCTTAGTAATCAATATATCCAGTACGCAAAGTATCATTTTATATATATTTAGAACGTGTACGGTGTATCGTCAAAGTGTCATTTTATATATATTTAGAACGTGTATGGTGTATCGTCTTTAGAATTCTGAGTGTTGTTAATGATAGAATTAGGACATGTCAACCATTTTTAGGCCTTGAAGCAAACTTGTCTAATGTCATGTAATCTGCAGCACTATTAACAATAACCCATTGATTATCCAAGCAAGAAAAAAATATATAGAATCACTTACTAGCTAGAAAAGCTTTCGAAAAACTTTTCCAGGAGGAATAACTGTAGTACCAGCATTTGGTGAAGCAGCAATTTTTTATTTTATTTTTTTTTAACAGCAAACAATTCATCTCTTTCCTTTCTCTCTCTAAACATTTGCAAGAACACACACACCCTCTCTCACTCTCTCTCTAAACATTTGCAAGAACACACACACCCTCTCTCACTCTCTCTCTAAACATTTGCAAAAACACACACACCCTCTCTCACTCTCTCTCTAAACATTTGCAAGAACACACACACCCTCTCTCACTCTCTCTCTAAACATTTGCAAGAAACACACACACCCTCTCTCACTCTCTCTCTAAACATTTGCAAGAACACACACACCCTCTCTCACTCTCTCTCTAAACATTTGCAAGAACACACACACCCTCTCTCACTCTCTCTCTAAACATTTGCAAGAACACACACACCCTCTCTCACTCTCTCTCTAAACATTTGCAAAAACACACACACCCTCTCTCACTCTCTCTCTAAACATTTGCAAGAACACACACACCCTCTCTCACTCTCTCTCTAAACATTTGCAAGAACACACACACCCTCTCTCACTCTCTCTCTAAACATTTGCAAGAACACACACACCCTCTCTCACTCTCTCTCTAAACATTTGCAAGAACACACACACCCTCTCTCACTCTCTCTCTAAACATTTGCAAGAACACACACACCCTCTCTCACTCTCTCTCTAAACATTTGCAAGAACACACACACCCTCTCTCACTCTCTCTCTAAACATTTGCAAAAACACACACACCCTCTCTCACTCTCTCTCTAAACATTTGCAAGAACACACACACCCTCTCTCACTCTCTCTCTAAACATTTGCAAGAACACACACACCCTCTCTCACTCTCTCTCTAAACATTTGCAAGAACACACACACCCTCTCTCACTCTCTCTCTAAACATTTGCAAGAACACACACACCCTCTCTCACTCTCTCTCTAAACATTTGCAAGAACACACACACCCTCTCTCACTCTCTCTCTAAACATTTGCAAGAACACACACACCCTCTCTCACTCTCTCTCTAAACATTTGCAAAAACACACACACCCTCTCTCACTCTCTCTCTAAACATTTGCAAGAACACACACACCCTCTCTCACTCTCTCTCTAAACATTTGCAAGAAACACACACACCCTCTCTCACTCTCTCTCTAAACATTTGCAAGAACACACACACCCTCTCTCACTCTCTCTCTAAACATTTGCAAGAACACACACACCCTCTCTCACTCTCTCTCTAAACATTTGCAAGAACACACACACCCTCTCTCACTCTCTCTCTAAACATTTGCAAAAACACACACACCCTCTCTCACTCTCTCTCTAAACATTTGCAAGAACACACACACCCTCTCTCACTCTCTCTCTAAACATTTGCAAGAACACACACACCCTCTCTCACTCTCTCTCTAAACATTTGCAAGAAACACACACACCCTCTCTCTTCTCTCTCTAAACATTTGCAAAAACACACACACCCTCTCTCACTCTCTCTCTAAATTCTTGAAGCATTAATTGTTGTTTGGGGCAAGATTTATACAAGAAACATCATCATTATCATCATTTTAACATTATATCAAAAATTTGGGTATTTCCAAGTTCAAGAACTCTCCACCTAGCTCAAAAACGGGTTTGGACTTTTGGTGGAAGATTTGGTAAGTAAAACTTCACTCAAATTCACCATTTTATGTTTGTAATCATGTTTCTAGTCAAATCTAAGTGTTCTATGGTTAAATTTCGAGTCAAAAACGGTTTGGGTCGAAATTAGGGTTTTGAGATGGATAAATTAGGTCAAATTCGGTTTTGAGCATAGATTTGTGGTTATAAATCGAGTTTATGATGTGGGTTATGTCCATTTATGCTTAAGTTCGAGTCTTGAAGCTTTTCCTAGTCGATTTTGAGGTCAAATTGAGCTTTTGGATTGGAAAATGGGGTTTATGTCTGTCAGTGGGAGCACGGTCTTTGCTCTGTGTAAGAGCCGTGCTCTACTGATCTCGTCGGCTACTTTTTACTTCCCGCTTCGTTCTAAATTCAATCGACTTGTAACTTTTACGAAAGTCTTATATCATCAAATTAAGGTCAAATAACTTGTTAAAACACAAATTTAAACACTTTGATTTTCACGTCAAATTTTGGGTGCTAAGTCGTTGAAACGTGTTTAACCAAAACTCTTCCTTTGTCGTTTAAAAACTCTTGGATCACTTCTAGATCATCTTTGTAAATTGTGGCATAATTTAACTTGCTAGACCTTACCATTGGGATACCTTGTGATATTTTGATATTGTAAAGTAGGTTGTGATCGTTGTTGAAGTTTCGGTTGTGGACATTTGACGATCGTTGGACATTCATAGCTTGATCTTAACTTGTTATTGCTCGTCACAGGTGAGTTCCGTAGTCTTCCTACTCGATTGAGATTCGGGCTGAAAAGTGTACATGTGTGATTGATTGATTTATTGATTACATGAATGATTGTTTGATTGATTGTTTGATTGTGGAATTGTGTATAGAAAAATATTGTGATTTAGGATAGTTGTGCATACATGGAAGACGGTTCGAAGGGTTATAGATGTGGTGGGAAGGCTGCGGGTGACCCTATATATAAGCATCTATGACTTATGGAATGTAGTATCGTATGAAGTGTATGTACTTAGTGAATGGTTGATGTGATGGACATTGATGGTCTTTGATGGACATTTGTGGGTCATTGATGGTCATTTGTGATGTTTGAGGGACATTGATGGACATGATGGGCACGATGACATATAAACGGGTACTCTAAGTACTTGATGACATGAGAACATTTGAGAGACATTGATAAACATGTTTGACGTTATAGAACTTGTTAGATACTTGTTGATATCATTATTACTTGTTCTTGTTTATTATGCGTATCCTAACTACCTTGAGTAGTTCATTACGTGAATACATGTGTGAGGGTCATTGATGGACATGGTTGACATGGTGACATTGATTGATTGATGGATTGATTGATTGCACATTCGTTATGGTTTTATATATATTAAGATTAGGATAGTAATGCATACATGGAAGACGATAATGCCTTCAAAGGGTTATAGATGTGGTGGGAAGGCTGCGGGTGACCCTATATATAAGCATCTATGACTTATGGAATGTAGTATCGTATGAAGTGTATGTACTTAGTGAATGGTTGATACGATGGACTTGTGAGTGGATTGGTTATGCATGTACTTGATGATTTGGTACAGGGTACACCCAAGTATTATATACTTGATGATTTGAGTTGGTACACCCAAGTACTTACATTTACTTGATGATTTGGTACAACGTACACCCAAGTATTATATACTTGATGATTTGAGTTGGTACACCCAAGTACTTACATGTACTTGATGATTTGGTACGACGTACACCCAAGTATTATATACTTGATGACATTATGAGTATTGTTGCATTGTTCACGATGTAGGACACATATGATACTTATGATGATATTGTTATTACTTGTGCATACATATTACATGTTTTCTAACTATCTTGTGTAGTTACTTGTACTAGTACTTGTGTGTGACTAGGTTATGCTATAAGCAAACTTAAACTACGTTTTGGTGTTGTATAAGGGCTTATTGTAAGTTTTTACTTGCCTTTACCTTGTTCATGTGGTGTATGATTGATGATGGTTCCTTGTGATCCATTACTACGAACTCACCAACCTAGTGTTGACCTTGTTTAGTACACTTTTTAGGTAATCAAGTGAATCCAAGACGTGATGGTTGATTGATGCTTGTGCTAGGACTTGGGCTTGGACTTACATGGATCCAGGATTCATTTGCCCCTTTATTTTGCATTTTGTACTTGATTGTTGATGTTGGATTCACTGAATCCCCTTTTATTCATATAGTTCATGTTCTACGATAATTTCATGTTAATGCTATATCTTTTCCGTAATATTCCTTGCCTAGCTTGGGGTGTTACATTATAAATTTTAATTTTTTTTAATGTTTTCATCATAGTGTGTGAATAAATTTTTCTTTCATAATTGATTACTTTTGTCTAATTTTTATTATCGAAAAACAACAAATATATAATACCTCTTTTTCGAAAACTTCTTTAATGATCTTACTTGACTTTTACCAAACTTATCAAAAACAAATTTTTAAAATCTAGTCGCGGTTTCCCGCGGGATAAAAATATAGTGTATTCATTAAAGAAGCAGTAGACCAAAAGATATCCAAGAAATAAATTAATTAAATATCTTGGTATATAAAATTTCTTGAAATGTATATGATGAAAGTTAAATTTATATATGAGGATGAAGATTTTTAGTTTATCAAAATATGAACTTGCTCATGTACGTAATGCCTAGAGACTACAAAGAACTACTCATATAACGTTAAGGCCGGTGCTTATAAGGAGGAGAGTCCTCCAGCTTCTTGCCTGCCACATCAGCATCACATCACTCAGGACTCCCCTCAGGACTCTCCCTGCTTATAAGGACAACTTCTTGGAACTTCTTCGCCACATCATCAATTCTTTTATAATTTTTTTTAATTAACAAAAACACCATTCAAATAAAATACTTTTATTATTAATAACACATTACAACACTTATTAAAAAAAAGTTACGATCCTAATAATAGAAAATAAATATTACGAAACTAGACATAATAAAAACATTAATAAAACATTACAACACTTATTAAAACATCATCAACGTTGACGGTAGTTTTCCGGGAGGTTCCAAACATGTTCCACTAGGGCATTGCGAAGTCGATGGTATGTCCTTCTTGTTGGGATTTGTTGGGTTTTATCAAAGCAATATTATCCTTATAATATTAAAAACGCAGCGGAAAAATTGAACCTTTCAATATGTATATATAGTTAAAAACCAAAGTTTAACTTTTAAAAGAAAACCCAAACAATAAGGATCCATGTATATGAATGACATACATACAAAACAACAACCATAGGGTGTTTAGAAGACTACCTTCTTCCAAGCTAATAAAAGGTAGAAATGAAGAATATGATGTTCTTCAAGAAACAAGTCTTCAATATAGAAGAACCTCAAGCTAGTATACCCCAAGCTTCCAACAAACACCCCATAATATGCTAGGATTTAAACTTGTAAAACTTTCTTTTCTATCTTCTTTTGGGCTGAATTATAATGAGAAGAAAAAGGAAGTTTTTCTACTTAAGAATGAGAGAAAAAGTCTTACAAATGCATGTAAGAAAGTTGATACAAACTATGTGTTGTGTTGTATGTGATATATGAAGTACAAGTGTTATAAGTAGATCAAATCTACTTCAAAAGCACATGGGGGGGGGGGACGGCCACATGTGGGTTGTAACAAACATTTTGTTGCAAAAATTATAAAACCACTTACTTGAACATTTTATAGATAAAATTGTAACATAACTTGTTACATATCTTATGTAACATATTACATATTATATACAACACACATAAGTGTTTATTCTACCAAATAAACATATTCACATTTCTCTCAAAATAAATCATCCATATAATTTATATATATTTCTCAAGTGCAATTATTTAGAAACTCACTTTCTAAATATTTCAAGTATTGATATTTATTTAAAGATCATATCATATAAATATCATAGGTGTTTGTCTAGCTTGTTATTGGGTATGACCCGACTTGGATCATCACGTACTAGCCACGTCAATTTAATATGTGTCTTGGGCAGACGGATTCCTACAATCTCCCACTTGCACAAGATTCATAGAAGATTGACGCAAGCAGCAAATACCGCCTAACAACGGTTTGCTACCCCTAATACGTATGATGAAGTGCCATTCAATAACATCATCCTCTTCAAGTCCCTTTCTTGAAATGATTTAGGTGAATCGATCATTTATCCTTTTGTCACAGATGTCATGTTAAATCCTAGAGACACAGAGTGATCATTCTCTATTGATTTAACTTTGTAACAGGCCTTAGACATCTAACTCTCAACGAATAAGAGGGACAAATTCCATCTCGACTACATACGTTTTTCACAATCACCTTATATCATACCTGAGCTTAGTCTTATGTACTGCCATGTTTCAGAACAGCGAAGAACTAAGTCAAAGTATGATATTCAGTGAATTTCAAGACCCAATATGTATCTCAGGTCTGAGGATACAATGATATTCGCCTTTTAACTCAAGATTACTTATGATCAATCATAGAGATTCTATGTAGTAATGCTTGAGAGCAGGTCAGTCCAATATTTGTATCCCACAAATATCTATGAACCTTGGTAGCAACACTTTGCTCTATATTCAAAACCTTTTGAATATCTACCAATCCAAGTTCATAATAGTCTTACATTCATATTTGTTCCCACAAATGTGATCGACTACGGATATTTAGAATAATTAACTCATTCATGGATTTAAACATGAAAAATGGAACATAACACAATTTAAATGCATAATACCAATATTCATATAAAAGTGTTACCAAATACAAGTATTCCGATATCCAAATACATAAAATAGATCAAATCCAATCACTAGAATATCGAAGTCCCATGGCACAAGTATGACTCTCATGCTTAGGCCTCTCAAGGAGCTTCGTGAGTGGGTCCGCAATATTTTGATCGGTGAACTTTGCAAATACATATCTTTCCTTTTTCAACTTCATCCCTTATGTAGTTGAATCTCCGCTCAATGTGTCTAGTCTTTTGATGCGCACGAGGTTCTTTGATTTGAGCAATCGCGCCCTCGTTATCACAAAGAATTTCTAGGGGTTCTTGAATGGAAGGAACAACCCCTAGATCGGCAATGAATTTCTTCAACCATGCAGCTTCTTGTGCTGCCAAAGAAGCGGCGATGTATTCCGATTCTGTAGTGGACAATGCAACCACATCTTGCTTTGAGCTTTTCCAAGAAACAGCTCCTCCATTTAGAATAAAGATATACCCCGATTGTGATCGAGAATCATCTCGATCAGTTTGGAAACTCGCATCTGTGTAACCCTTTACAACGAGCTCCTCCTCACCAGATCCATATATTAAAAACATATCTTTAGTGTTTCTAAGATATTTCAATATATATTTGACAGCCATCCAATGACTATCTCCTGGATTTTGCTGGTACCTACTTGTCATGCTTAAAGCGCATGACACGTCCGGTCTCGTGCATATCATAGCATACATGATGGATCCTATAGCAGATGCATATGAGATTCCACTCATTCTCTCTTGCTCAGCTTTTGAGCTAGGAGATTGAGAAGTGCTCAATATAGTTCCTCTCTGAATAGGCACCAAACCTTTCTTGGAGTTTTCCATTTTGAACCTTTTCAAGATTTTGTCTATGTATGCACTTTGATTCAAACCTATTAAGCGCCTTGATCTATCCCTATAGATCCTTATTCCCAAAATAAAAGCGGCTTCACCAAGATCCTTAATGGAAAAGCAACTTCCAAGCCAGGCTTTTACACCTTCCAAGGTTGGAATATCATTTCCAAATAGTAGAATGTCATCGACATATAATACTAGAAAAGTAATGATGCTCCCACTAGCCTTCTTGTACACACAAGCTTCATCAGCGTTTTTGATGAAGCCAATTTTCTTGACTTCTTCATCAAAACGACGATTCCAACTTCTCGATGCTTGTTTCAATCCATAGATTGATTTCTTTAACTTGCATACTTTATTAGGATGTTTAGGATCGATAAAACCTTCAGGCTGATCCATATAGACATCTTCCTCAAGATATCCATTTAGAAAAGCGGTTTTGACATCCATTTGCCATATCTCATAGTCATAATGTGCGGCTATGGCAAATAATATCCTAATAGACTTTAGCATTGCCACGGGCGAAAAAGTTTCATCAGAATCGACCCCTCGAGTTTGAGTGAAACCTTTTGCTACAAGTCTAGCTTTATAAGTACTCAAGTTTCCATGCATATCGTGTTTCAATTTGAACACCCACTTACTTCCAACTACTTTGGAATTAGGAGGTGCAACAACCAATTCCCAAACTTGGTTGTCATACATGGATTGCATCTCAGCGTTCATGGCTTCTAGCCATTTTTCCGAATCTGATTTGGATATTGCATCATGGTAGTTGGTTGGTTCATCAGAAACCACCATATAGCATTCATCCATGAGAAATCCATATCTCTCAGGTGGATAAGTAGCTCTACCAGATCTACGAACGTTTTGTGTGTCTTGATCAACTCTTTGATCATCTTCAACATCCTTTTGTTGAATACTAGTGTCAACCAAGTGTGTATCTGTTTGTGGTTCTTGATCTTCTTCAAGTTCCACTGTTCTAGAACTAGCTCCTTCCATAAGGAATTTAGTTTCTAAGAACTCAGCCTTTCGAGCAACAAATACATTTTGCTCATTAGGATTGTAGAAATAATATCCTAAATCATCTTTAGGATATCCTACAAAAATACATTTAGTGGATCGGGGCTCTAATTTGCTTGAGGCATCATGTCTTACATAAGCCTCACAACCCCATACTTTTAAATATGACAAAGATGGAACTCTTCCATGCCATATTTCAAAAGGTGTTTTCTCCACTTTCTTGGTGGGAGCCATATTTAAAATTCGGGCAGCAGAGATTATGGCATAACCCCAAAATGATAGAGGTAGTGAGCTTTTGCTCATCATGGAACGAACCATATCTAATAGGGTTCGATTCCTCCTTTCAGACACACCATTATGTTGTGGTGTTCCAGGTGGAGTTAGTTGTGAGATGATTCCACAACTTCTAAGATGATCTTGAAAAGCATCACTTAGGTATTCACCTCCTCTATCAGAACGAAGAATTTTTATTGACTTGCTGAGTTGGTTTTCTACTTCATTCTTGAAAGTTTTGAACATTTCAAAAGCTTCATACTTGTGTTTTAACAAGTATACATAACCGTAACGACTATAGTCATCGGTGAATGTAATGAAGTATCTTTCACCATTCCTAGTCATTGGCTTAAAAGGACCACATACATCCGAATGTATGATACCTAATAAATCTTTCGCCCTTTCATTAGTGCCATTGAAAGGTGCTTTAGTCATCTTGCCTTGTAAACAAGATTCACATATATCAAATGAATCATTTGATTTTGTTTTCAAAAGACCATTCTTTTGAAGTGTTAGTATGCGATTCTTATTTATATGGCCAAGACGACAATGCCAAATATAGGTTTCACTTAAATCTAATTTAAGTTTCTTGGTGGTAGCTTGGTACATTGAGTTATCATATGTTGTGTTTTCATGAACCAATTCATAAATACCGTTTAAAGGCATGGCTTTAAAATAAAATACATCATTCATAGAAACATGGATATCATTGTTAACAAAATTAAAATCATATCCAACATGTCTTAAACGGGAAACAGAAATAATGCTCCTAGTCAAACTTGGTGCATACAAAACATTGTTCAATACAATTTCCAAACCACTTGGAAGTTTCAAAAGATAGTCTCCTTGAGCTTCAACTTGTACTTTCGCACCATTGCCCATAAAGAGACTAATGTCCCCTTTCTTGATGTGCTTCTTTCTTATGAACCCCTGTAACATATTACAAATATGAGTTCCACATCCGGTATCCAATACCCATATGTAAGAAAAAATATTATTAAGCTCAATATATATCATAAATATTGTACCTGAGGTATGCTCCGCATCCCTCTTAGCTTTCAACTCTTTGAGATAGGTTGGACAATTACGTTTCCAATGTCCTACCTCCCCACACTCAAAGCATGGGTCATTGACAGCAACCTTTTGCTTCTTCGGTTTTTGGGTTTCCATTTTTGCATTTCCCTTTCCTTTGATGTTCCTTTTGAAGTTTCCCTTTCCTTTAGCAACATTTGCCTTTGGTCCGGGGTTGGTCCTTTTCTTTCCGCCTTCATTGATCATGAGAACGGGTTGAACTTTTCTTCCCATGCTAGCCTCGGCCGTTTTGAGCATCCCATGGAGCTCGGAAACGGTCTTGTCCCATCCGTTCATGTTATAATTTAACACAAAAGTTTCAAATCTCTTAGATAAGGAGTTGAGGATCAAATCCGTAGCCAACTCGGTTGAAACGGGACAATTTAGTCTTTCGAGGCGATCAATGTAACTTTTCATTTTAAGAACATAAGTTGAGACGGATTGTGAATCATCCATGCGACATGCATGAAGCGCTCGAACCGTTTCGAAGCGCTCTACCCTTGCCTTTTGTTGGAACATTTCCTTAAGTTGGGTAATCATGTCGTATGCCCCATGGTGCTCGAACTCCTTTTGGAGTTCGGGAGTCATACTCGCTAACATGAGGCAACTAACTAGCACGGAGTCCTCAGTATATTTAACCCAATCATTAAAGGCTTCAACATCCCCTTCTTCGGGCTCATCGGGAATAGGATCGTCTAACACATAGGATTTCTTTTCATGCTTGAGAACAATTCTCAAGTTACGAAACCAATCCACAAAGTTGTTTTGGTTGAGACGATCCCTTTCAAGAATGGATCTTAGTGAAAAATTATGGACGTTTTGGTTGGGGTTAATTGCATTGTTAGCGGCCATCTACAAAATTAACAAAGTCCTTTATTAGTATTTTCGATATCAAATATAAATTTTAATTGTTAATACCCTTTTATGTCTCATGGACAATTAATAATTAAAATCTAGAATCCAATGTTACATTTAAATGATGGTTAGGTGACCTTTATCCCATGATCTAAATTAACAAGGTAGTCAACGTTTGACAATTGCAACACTTTACAATTTCTAGTGGTATGGGACTGATTTAATATCTTATATTAAGTCGCATGTTTAATCCCATCAACGCCTTTGGTTACCATGCTTCGGTGACCCTAATCACATGGCTTCCAAATCAAGTTGTCCTACTTACACATACATGTAAATTTATATATACAAGTGGTTAGGTGACCTTTATCCCATAAGTATATTTAATTTACCTTAACTTATAAGTTCCCTCAAGGTAGTTAGGTGACCTTTATCCTACAAAGAGTTCCCAAATAATTAAGTGTTGTATAAAAGATGGCGTTTTAACTTGTTTTTAAAAGGGTCGTTTGAGTTTTTATATTCTAGTCAAAAACTATGGACCATAATGAATTTTGAAATCCATATTTCAAGGTTCTTTATAAAATCCATTTTTATAATTATAACCATTAACTTTTTAATAAAACTCATTTTAATTTGCCAAGTTAATGTCAATTTTAGAACCAAATTTTTAATTTTTATGTATGTCATTAAGTTGTAAGTTTTGAGCATCCACATGACAAAATAACAAACAACCACACAAACATAATAAGTGCACAACATTAGCCAACTAATTTGACCACACTTGTTAGCCGAAACAAGTGTGTCAAAAGGTCTCAACCTAAGGGACAAAGTGACACAAAATTTGTGTCGGTGAACTCCCACTTGATCTTGCATCCAAATGCTTCAAGTAACCTTTTGTGATGTGTTTTGAACACCTTTCTTCATCCTTTCATTAGGCCTCCAACTTCAGCCCCAAACCTTTTGATGCTTTCTTGGAGATTACATTTACAAGAAAAAATGCAACTAATCTACTTATTACATACCAAATGAAATAAATAAATTACATAACCAAATGAATGAAGAAAATCCTATTTAACTATTACAACCATTTAATAATTAAATAAAATACAAACACATCCACACATCACAAACAATCACAAGGTCTCTTGGCTAAGTTGTGACACTAAAATACACAAGAAAAAAGTACCCTCTTTTTTGTGTATTAATTTCGGCCATAACAAAAAAATGGCCAAAACATTGGATTTTGTCCAAACAAAATATTAACTTTTGATGTATGTATCCATATAACCGGCTCTAGATGCCATTGTTGGGATTTGTTGGGTTTTATCAAAGCAATATTATCCTTATAATATTAAAAACGCAGCGGAAAAATTGAACCTTTCAATATGTATATATAGTTAAAAACCAAAGTTTAACTTTTAAAAGAAAACCCAAACAATAAGGATCCATGTATATGAATGACATACATACAAAACAACAACCATAGGGTGTTTAGAAGACTACCTTCTTCCAAGCTAATAAAAGGTAGAAATGAAGAATATGATGTTCTTCAAGAAACAAGTCTTCAATATAGAAGAACCTCAAGCTAGTATACCCCAAGCTTCCAACAAACACCCCATAATATGCTAGGATTTAAACTTGTAAAACTTTCTTTTCTATCTTCTTTTGGGCTGAATTATAATGAGAAGAAAAAGGAAGTTTTTCTACTTAAGAATGAGAGAAAAAGTCTTACAAATGCATGTAAGAAAGTTGATACAAACTATGTGTTGTGTTGTATGTGATATATGAAGTACAAGTGTTATAAGTAGATCAAATCTACTTCAAAAGCACATGGGGGGGGGGGACGGCCACATGTGGGTTGTAACAAACATTTTGTTGCAAAAATTATAAAACCACTTACTTGAACATTTTATAGATAAAATTGTAACATAACTTGTTACATATCTTATGTAACATATTACATATTATATACAACACACATAAGTGTTTATTCTACCAAATAAACATATTCACATTTCTCTCAAAATAAATCATCCATATAATTTATATATATTTCTCAAGTGCAATTATTTAGAAACTCACTTTCTAAATATTTCAAGTATTGATATTTATTTAAAGATCATATCATATAAATATCATAGGTGTTTGTCTAGCTTGTTATTGGGTATGACCCGACTTGGATCATCACGTACTAGCCACGTCAATTTAATATGTGTCTTGGGCAGACGGATTCCTACACTTCTATCACGTAACTCCGTGAAGACCCGCATTTGCGTTGCAACCCTTTCATCCCACGTACGTGTTGGCATATTAGTTGGATCGGCCAAATAATCTTCCTCAAGGTCGGAAATTGCGCTACCGTTGTCTTGAACAATCATGTTGTGTAGAATGACACAAGCATACATAATACGTTTTATTTTGTTCACCGAAAACGGGCGGACATTATGTTTAAGGATTGCCCAACGACCTTGAAGCACCCCGAAAGCTCGTTCGACATCCTTTCTTGCAGCCTCTTGATAGCGCTTGAACTTTGTAGTCTTTGGCTCCATCGGGCATTTAAAAGACTTGACTAGTGTCGCCCATTCAGGATAAATACCGTCAGCTAGATAATATCCCTTGGTAAACTCTTCACCGTTAATAGTATATTGGATTTCGAGCCCTATCTTGGAGTAGATCATCGAACAAATCTGATTGATTAAGGACGTTGATGTCGTTGTTTGAACCTGCCGGGCCAAAGTAAGCATCCAAATCCACAAATCATACGAAGCAACTGCTTCAAGCATGATCGTTGGATGTTCTTTGTCGCCTCGTGTGTACTGCCCTTGCCAAGCCACCGGACAGTTTCTCCAACCCCAATGCATACAATCAATACTACCAAGCATACCAGGAAAACCATGTATCTGTTCATGCTTACTTACCAAACGTTGGACATCTTCAGTTGTCGGCTTTCTCAAGTACTCAGTGTGGTATAATAATAAACACACTTACAAAAGTTATTTAAACAATCAACTGAAGTCGCACGACCCATATGTAAGTACTCATATAATTGGTCGGGATGAGCAGCATACGCCAATTGACGTATGGCGGAAGTACATTTTTGGAAAATGTTGAAACCACGCCTACCAGTGCAGTTTGATTTTTTTGGAAAAACTGAAAATGTTTGGGTAGGGGTTCGATGGCGCTAAAGCTGTGTATAGCTTGGCATATACGGATAAACATCTGCTTGCGCATTCGAAATCTTCTTCGGAAAAAATCGACCGGGAAAGTTGGTGCATCAGAAAAGTAATCATTCCATAAACGGAACCCGTGAACTTGACTCGACATCGTTTGATTCTTCTTCATTACAAAGATCAAAAACGGCATCTGCGATCTCCGGATTAAATAGCGTGTTCATTTGCGTAACAGTGTTGTTTAGGAAATTGAATTCATCACTTGATGATGAAGTAGACATAATTTTGGTGGTGTTTGATTAATGAAATGGTTTGTGATGAAATGTTTGTGTGTTAAAATGAGAATAAATAAGCTTATTCTCATTTTATGACATTTTTTTATATTTATTTTTTTTGAAGAAAATGATTTGGGGACGACGTAGGCGTCACTAAATATAGTCGCAAAATCTATTTAGGGACGACAATTACGTCGCTAAAGTCGTCACTAAAATATTTTTAAAAAATAAATGAGAAGTAAATGAAATTTATTTAGTGACGACTAATATGTCACTAATTTTTTTCGAATTTCTTTTTCATTTTCTTTTTATAGCTGTAGGACCCACTTGAAGTCGTCGCTAAATATCGTCGCTAATCACTTTCGGAGACGAAGCTTTAGGGACCATGTCTTGTCGTCACAAAAGTCGTCACTAAAGGCTTTGGGGACGACATTAGTGACCTTTGGGGACGACTTTAGTCGTCCTCAAAACCCGAATTTCTTGTAGTGAAGGTTAGTGTTTAAATAGGAAAAAAAAGTTTCAAACGGCTAGTAAGGTCCCACAAGCAAGCGTCCATCAACTTCTTGGTGAGGACTATGCGACGGGACGCGAGCTCCAGGACGTCCGCTGTCCATAGCGTCGAGCGTCCTGGACCAAAGGGACGCAGGGGTTGGACGTTTATAAGCATCGGCCTACGTAATATACCAAAGATGATTTAAATAGGAAAAAAAAGTTTCAAACGGCTAGTAAGGTCCCACAAGCAAGCGTCCATCAACTTCTTGGTGAGGACTATCGATGGGACGCAGCTCCAGGACGTCCGCTGTCCATAGCGTCGAGCGTCCTGGACCAAAGGGACACAGCTCACGGACGTTTATAAGCACGGCCTAGTTGAATATACCAAAGATGCATCTATATATAGATGAAGAGGAAAAGTTTCAGATGTTGAAAGTAGTTAAGAACTACGTACTTATATATATATATAATCACATGATGATATATTGTATTGCAGATTTCAGAAAGCGTATAAGATTATAGGCTGCGGATTTCCTGAACCGAAGCTGGATTAGCTGCTTATCTATGGAAGTACTACTCAATGAGTTTAGAAATAAATGACTGTATTCGTGTGAATTTAAAATCGACAACCTAATGTAATCGAGTGAATGCTTGTCAAGAAGAAAACCAAGCTGTCAAATTAACTGTATTCATTTGTTAGAATTGTTGTTGATTATATATGAAGTATTAATATTATTCCTTGAAATCTTCTGTGGATGAGGGGATTTAGCGGCTTTCGTGTCAAAGTGATCCTGGTGCTGTAGTAGCAGATATGGGAACCCATTGGCCAATGATCATGATATTTTAATATACTAAAACACAGTTGTTCTAATAACTTATCGACCAATCATAGCTCTCAATTTTCTCATGTTGACTTTTGTTTTCAATTTTGACTTTAATTTACACTTTTTTATTTTCCATCACAAATTTACACTTTTTACCCAATAATTTTAATATAATAAATCAAGAATAATAGTTAATATATATCCAATAGAATAATAGCTAATATATATCTAATAAAATAACAGGCAATGTATATCCTAATATTATGTTTTATCTCATAAATACAAAATTAATTAAATAAAAGTAAATAATATTTAATGTAAATATATTAAGATTTTAAAAGTAATTGTACAATTATTCTTTTCTGAAGTTTTTTTAAAGATTTGTCATGACACATATAAGAAAGTCAAAGCATGTAAAAATATCATCTTTATTAGGAAACACCTATAACATTATCATATTTTAGTTCACATATTTAGGATATGTTTCATCTCAGAATAAAATATTATTTCTTTATAGTGCAAAATAAGAATGTAATATGCCATGTGTAACAATAAAACAAATAAAATGACATTGACCTATTATAATTTTTTAATATTCAAATATCGTCAAGAATTTTTACAGTCTACAACTTCGATGGACATATTACGATTTTGTAATATCTTTAAATATATATAAAAGAGAAACCTTAATTCATAATTGGAGAAGTATGAACCCTTAGATGAAGTTCAACTTTTAATTAGAGTCATTAGATCAAATGATGATGTCATATACCTTATTTAACTTTTTTAGATTTAATTTTATTTTAATAAATTTAAATTATTATTATTTCCTTATTTAAATTTGTAGACATTAATAATTAATGTTTTTAATGATATAATTATGGAAACTAATATTTTTTATATTTTACATCATTTTTTACAAAAATTTCCTTTTTTAATGTAATACGTTTTTATTAAATTATATTTTTGTATAAGATTTTTATCATATAACGAATAAAATTTGGTTATAAGGATTTTTGTATAGGATTTTTATCATATAACGTTTTTATTAAATCAATGTTTTGAAAACCGGACCGGATGTCAAACCGGCCTTCTTAATAAAGAACTAAAAAACAAATATGGAGTCTATAGTAAGCTATCACAATTATATATCAGAAAAATAATTGTATGAAAATTGCAATGATATTATGCATAATTTTGTTTTAGATTAACACAACATGGGATATATAGATTGATAATTAAATTGCTTAGTGATTTTAGTGTATAACTAAATTATTCGAGCAAAACGTTAAAGCACAATTACAATGACAATGCAGACATATCCGGATGAATGAATGACATCCAAATAAACGAAAGCCTTACTTAGCAAGACCTCTAATAAATGATGTATCCATTTTTCAACTGTCTGATCACTGTTAACCGGAATCTAAACGACCACTAATGTAACTTCATGTTTTTTAGTGGTTTAATTCTTATCTGGTTAAATATTTGTCAACTTATGATATTATAAAATTTTAATATGTCATTAGTTATATATGTTTCCCGCGTATTATGACGATAATAATCTAGTTTCAATATAAAGTTCAAAGTTTAAATATATGGATCAAATTTTTATTAATAAAAAATCTAAACTAAATTTTAAAATGTAATAAATTAACATCTAATATTAATAATATCATAAATCTATGTACACGGGCCTAAAATCTAGTACCCAGCTAGTGGATGGTAATAGTATATGTATATGTATATTTTACTCGTATAAGATTAGATTAAAAGGCTACGAGTGGATTCCTAATTGAGTATAAAAAGGACGACTTTATTGGGTGGCCTTTCAGAGTCAATGCTGCGTCAATCTTCTACCACTCAATTGGCTGAAAAGAGTGTTTGTACAAAATCGGAATCTATTCCATGTTTAAGAAAGGTTTCAAGGCTATAATGCTTGGTGTAGGTTATGTTTAATAAATTTTTATGCTTCGTCATGTCTTGATATGCTTGTATGTTTTATTTTTCAGTATTTTATTTTTGCCTGATTTGTTTTTTTAATTTTTCATTTTTTAGTCGGTGGTCCTTTTAGAAATCTAAATAGTTTCTATACATAGATTACCCGCGTATAGACGATAGAGAGATCGTTTGGATTGGAGTATTGTCTTTGTTTCAAAACATATATGTCTTTTGTATCCCTGCCATGGCTTAACCTTTTTATCTGCTGTAAGAGACGACACCCTGCCATGGTACATTAGATCTCCTTTACTTTTTATTTTTTCTGCAGATTCACTTTTCTCTTCTTTTTTCTATCTATCTATACATATATATATTATAATCATAATCATATAATTATATATTGCTTGAAAGTAGAGTGAGCGGGGTAGGAAAATGGATTCTGGGCATGGTAAAAAGAAGATGAGAATGAGTGATAATGATATAGAAACAGCAGTTGATGTGGATAGATTAAGCATGTTACCAAATGATCTGATTCACAAAATCCTTTCTTTTATTAGCACTAAAGAAACTGTCAGAACCATTGCTTGGTCATCTAGATATAGATTTATCTGGACTACTATGCCATACCTCAATTTCTCAACTTATGATTTTCCTGAGATGCGGAAATTTTCCAAGTTTGTTACACAGTTTCTTAAACGTCGCAATAGTCAGATAGACGTGTGTTTTCTCGAGCTTAGATATATTGGAAAGGTTGCCCTACCACCATCTATTAAAAAACTTATGGACTATGCGTTCTCTCACAATCTCCAACAACTTAATATTGAATGTTTATCTCAGAAAGACATTGAATTTCCCCTCTCAGTATTCAGTTCCGGCTGCCAGTCTCTCAAACATCTCAGATTGAAAAATGGATCCTTTAGATATGTCCTTAAAGCCAAATCAACTTTGGAGCTCCCTGCTTTAACAACATTGTATCTCCGAGGTGTCTCTTTCTGTAGTAATGACCATACTGGCCTTTTCTCAAAGTGTGCAGACTTGAAGGATCTCACCTTAGATTACAACTGTAAAACAGAGGAATTGAGTATTTGCCATTCTGGACTAGCGAATCTCACAATTGATGTAGGGCGCTTCAGTGGTGTAAATGTTGTTAATGTGGTTGCACCTCAACTCGAGAATCTCACTATCAGATCCCACGGCAATAGTAGGCGGATGTATGTGATTTCTGCACCTAATCTTGCCTCCTTGGCTTATAGAAGTTACTCTCCTTTGCACCTATCTACAGATGGTTTCCATTGTTTAAAGGAGGCAGATATTTGGGTTATAGATCCAGATGTTGATGATGCTCATCAGATGGTTTGTCTGCTTCAACAGCTCCGCAATGTCAGATTTCTTACACTTAACTTGGAAATTATTGAGGTATATCTTCATGTTTGTCATGTGCATCTTAAACTGTTATTTATCAGCCGAAGGAATACTGTTAATTATTACATTCCCTAGTATTCTAAAAGCAACAAAAGCATTAAAAGCAAGATGAGGTAGAAGAGGTATATTGAGTGACGATTACTTACATAGGTAACATGTTAAATAGTTGAATTGGCTTTCTTAATGTGTTTAAAACTATCAATGCTAAAAGTTAAATATAATATAAATTAAAAAAACAATAGTATTTTTCTTCCCAAATGTTAAAAGTTTTATGCTTTTCTAATTGATGTTTATAATTATACGTGTATAAGCGTATTACTTACTGTGTGATTCAGACTTTCAAATTTAGGGGGTGTTTGGTTTATACTAGGTTGTTCAATGATTGGATTTATAGTTTCTTTAGTTTTTAAATTTGGAAGCTTAAACATAAATCAATTCAAATCATTTTAACTACGAATAAGCCAAAACATTTAAGATGATTTGGTTTCGATAATTCGATACAAATTCGATTTTAACAAAACCAAATCATTTTCAACTTTTGTAGGAATTTTTTTTGGTAAAATTCCTTCCCAAATTTTCACCTATGGAAAACATTTACCATCATAATATCACAGAGTGAAAAAAAAAACAATATGTTAATATCTAACATTAATTGTATATTACAAGTTATCTTAGTGAGTAGATATACATTAATGTTATTCATATATTTTTAAAACTGAAATCGGTTTTCGATTGGATTGGTCTTGAAAAATCAACATTACGTAAATCAAATCATACACAAAATTGCTAAATTGATTTGGTCGACTAAATTACATTATCAAAAATTCAATTCACTATAAAAGAATCGACTTTCATTTGGTTTGATTTCCGGTCTGTTTGACTTGAATCCAAATACTGAACACCCCTATTTTCTACTATGGAATCACTATGGATTTGGATTTATAATGGGAATGGGATTGAATTTTGAAATTTACCACCCTCAATGGGTATAATATGACTATTTTAATGGGTTTGATACCTAATTGTTAATTCTAATGCTATAAACGGGTCAATATGACCACTCGTTTATTAAAAGGGTTAGTTTTGAGTAACTTTTTGACAAGATCAACTAAACGGGTTACATTTTTGAGAGAGACGATCATGCCATCCCAGACCCATCATCTCGAACACTTTACGACTGCTATAGTTTCACACGCCCACCAACCATATTGATTATTACATTATTATGCACCACCCACTAATTTTCATTATATTTGTCATTCCTGATCATGTTTCATAACCTTTGAATCTCCGATCAATCACTCCCTTGCAAACCTGAACACGTTATTATGAATGTTACACAAGCTTTTTTGTTTTGTACGTATAATTTACCCTTGTAAAATATTCTGCAGCTTCTTTCTTCATCCGTTGAACTAATCTCTCATCAACCTTCTACGTTTGTTAACTTAAAGAGTTTAACTATTTTTCCAAAAAAGATTTTGGGGTGGGAGACAAAGGGCCTGCCAAAAGGGAAAGTCAATTTGTCTACTGAAGTAAAAAGATATTTGCTGGATGGTTCACCGGGGGCCACCTTAACAATGTTTTCCCGTGAGGTATGTAAACTACTACACTTGGAAGTATATATATATTCATATGCATTATGCATCCTACTTATTGCTCTAGAATCTAAAGGTAATTATGGCAAGAATTAAGCATAAGTAAGATCCTCATGTTAACTTTCAATCAAAGGTATATCAGCTGTTGTCATCTGGGAAGTCTCAATCTGGTGACATATTTTCATTCATCACTGTTGTTTTCGATCTTCTAATTTTCATTGTAATGCCTAAAATGGGATATATGGTACGTGTTCCATTTTTTTAGTTTTTCCAAATTTGAGTCAGCTGTGGTATTTTTTTGAATAAAGCATTTCCTGTATTCAATTACTTGCTCTTGAGTTGTTTTCACATCTTGTAGCTTTTTGGTTTGATGAGTCTATTTATGTATCCTATAAAGTTTGAAACTCTTTAAGATCATGCAGGAGATTATAGCAATCGAGGGCATCTCATCAACATGAAATCTTATGGCTGAATTACGGGTGCTTCTGGAACAAGGAAAAGCTAATACCGAGACCCAAGAGAAAGCACCAATGGAGAGCGACAATGCATGCATAAGAAAAGGAAGGCACAACTTCAAATTGGGGGAAACATTGCACTGAGCAAGAGTTGTTGGAAAGATCTGAGTGTGCAGTTTGAGCAAGGGATAGCCAAGGCTTGTCTCATTATTTCCATGTTGGAGAGTTAAAGGATTACTCAAAAATCTGCCCGCAACAAACCGTGCTATGATTCAACCATGTTTTTCTAGTCTTTGTGCCAAAACTGACACCGTCTTGAGTAAAATAACAGATTGTATGAAGATGCAGTGTGATGAGAATCAAAGCCGTTCAAGTGTCTTTTCATAAACTTGCTACAAGTACACCAATGGAACCGTCGTCTTAGCAAATTGTAAGTTCTTAATTTCTCTTATGCTTACGAAAACAATATCAAAATGTTGACTATTGGTGCCATTTTATCCTTTTGTTTTGATTACAGGTATGATGTTTTTCTGTTATTACCCTAATGCAATAGAGAGCAGCCTATTTGTACAAGTTGCAACGGCGAAGTTATAAACTCTTAGCAGATGTTGACTCAAGCAGTAAAGCGTATCATCTTTTTTTTTGCTGCTATGATGCACACAGATGACATTGATCATATATCATAACGCACATCGCTATCTTGTGATGATATGACAAAGTGATGTGAAACCAGAGTTCATAGTCTCTTATGTGTAGTAGTGTAATAGGGTATCAAAATGTTGGGGTGTTCAGTAACAAATAAACATGTGCCCTTTTCAATTGATAGGTGTTTTGATTTCTGTGAATATAAAATGTGTACTATGGTAGCCTTTTAGACATGTGATCATGATTTGATTAATCAAGGTTAAAACTTACAATACTAATGTAGCTTTTCGGAACCCAAAATATCGAAAATCGGATACTTGTAAATGAGCTTTTGTGTGTTTAAGTTGGTTCTCCGAAATATACAGTAATATATACTAAATTTGTTTCTAGTTCTAATCATTTTTTTTCTTTCAAGTGATACTATACATTAAATTAGTTATCAGTTCTAACAAATTAAAGATGCATTAAACTTGTACAAATTTCTCTTCTGTAGACTCAAAGAAGTAAGGTCATCTTAATAAGGATATAGGTTATGAGTAATCTCTACTAAGAGGCTCCCCAATGGTTCGTCCCTATGCTCGTTCGACTCACAGGGACGAGTCCACACCGTTGGGTGGGACTCGTCCCTGGTTCGTTCGGGTCGCTCGTCCGGGTGGTTCGTTCCTGCAGGGACGAATGTTTATGTTTTTTTTTTTTTTTTAAATGCAACGGCTAGTTTACAAGGAAAAAGACAAAACATTTGAAGTTTCAAAAGTTGGCAAAACAGGTCCCTCTAACGGCCTGTTTGACCACCTGCAGTACAAAAAGTTTACACTTTTAGTCCTTTATATATACAACTTCATAAGCACTAGAACACACCACACTTTCATTATTCAGATATATTAACACATACAAATCCATTTTAAGCACAAATCATGTCGAACTTCAACAACCAAAAAGCCGACGACTTCTGGAACAACGCCGTGAACGAATGAACTTTTACTGATTTCAGCTAATCGGTTGATGTTATACGAGTTTAAAAACTGATTATTTCATGTTTGAGTTAGTCTGTCGTTCGATAACGAGTAAATGAAGGGTCTTTGTGAAGGAGGTGATGGAACACGTTTGTCGCATAGGGCGGCATGAAGGGAGGCTGAGAGTTATGTGGTGTTTGAATTTTTGCTCTTTCAAGTGATACTATACATTAAATTAGTTATCAGTTCTAACAAATTAAAGATGCATTAAACTTGTACAAATTTCTCTTCTGTAGACTCAAAGAAGTAAGGTCATCTTAATAAGGATATAGGTTATGAGTAATCTCTACTAAGAGAGAATTGATATCTAAAAGCGAATGAACTTTTACTGATTTCAGCTAATCGGTTGATGTTATACGAGTTTAAAAACTGATTATTTCATGTTTGAGTTAGTCTGTCGTTCGATAACGAGTAAATGAAGGGTCTTTGTGAAGGAGGTGATGGAACACGTTTGTCGCATAGGGCGGCATGAAGGGAGGCTGAGAGTTATGTGGTGTTTGAATTTTTGCTCTTGATCGAAGTGGTGCTTAGCCCTTAGGTGGCCCATGAAGACTTGTTAACTTACAAGACACCCCCTAAGTGAGACAACCCCTATAAGTGAAAGATATTTAAGGTTGGATTTTATTCTTTTTGGCTGATAAAAAGGATTATTATGTCTATATTTTTGTAGATAGAAATATGTCCCAAATTTTTTTCCATTTCATCACCCAAATCTACCACATGTGAAGTATTTCATCATAAGTGCCACCTCTGGCTCTAGTAACGGTGATCATTTTAAGAATCTGATGTTCAAGCATGCTTATTAATTGTTGTTATCTTGAAGGCTTAATGATCCCAGAAGAACCGTTTACTTTTTTCTTTTGGACAATCTAATGACAAGAGAAGTGAAAGCTGAGTGTTTGTGCACCGAACCGAGGTTAGAACAATGTGAGGTAGGGGTGATTTTGGTTGTGTGTTGGCGATTCCCAAAAGATAGAGTTGATCTCTTTACGCCAATTGAGTTCTTATGCGATCTATGTGTGATCGTCTATTGAAATTGAATGCCCTTTTGAGGGTCTTACGATCCTCCTTTTATAGGGGGGAGTGTTCTTGGAGAACAAGTAGGCCGCTTAGGGTTTCCTAAGTTTTAGGCCAGGGATATAATTTCCGTAATTACCAGTTTGGAAATGATAAGGGGAAATCCCGATCTTTTAGGGGAGCAATTCTTATCCTTTTTATCTATCTGCGGAAGCCTTCGTAACGAACGGACCTTCGTATCACAACGTTACTATGTCAGGGTCTGCGTACCGCTGGAGGGGTATGTCATCAAGCCCCCCAGTCCAAGGTGATGATTTTTGCTAAACAAGCATTACGTTGGACTAGTACTGGCTTCTCTATAATCTCCAGGGGTATTTTTTGTAAATTCTCTAAAGCGCCTTAATTAAATTGATTTGAAAGGTAATTAAGGGTGGTAGATGGGTGCGTATCTCTAGGCGACTTATGGACGGGTGTGATCTTCATGCAACCGGGTATATAAATCCTTTTTCCGTCCTTTTTTCTTTTTATTATATCTCTCCAAAAATAATCCCCTTTTCTTCTTAGGGTTTCTGCTCCTCATATCCTCCGATCATACCATTAGGTACGCGATTTCTTTCCTGTTTCTTCTATTTTGTCTTTCGATTTGTGATTTCTGATGTCGAAGGAGGCATTGAAACTACCGAATCGACCGTTATTTGGTCGAAGTTAAATAAGTTTGTAGATAAATATTTTCCTGGAAAAATATCGTCTTTTGAAATCCCTTCCGACGGTGACACTGTTCTGACTCCCCCGGATGGGTATGTCGGTTTTTATATCAAATCCATGACTGAGGGTAATGTTAGATACCCTTTTTCATCTTTTATGCTTAACGTCCTTGATTATTTTGACGTCCATATTTCCACTGTCACACCACTTGGTTTATCAAGAATAGTTGCCTTCGAGGTTATGTGTAGGGCATATGGCGGTGAACCGTCGTTAGATCTGTTTCGGTATTTTGTTCAAACCTGTCCTTCTGGTGATTGGGTTACAGTGGGTAACCGTTCAAAAGCTGGGTGCTTTAGAAGGGGTGGTCTGGATATCCGTGAATGGAAGAGCGACTTTGTTTTTATGAAAGCTTCTCTGATCCCTGATGGTTATGAGTCAGTAACCAATAGGAAGTTATTGTGTATTCATAAGAAGTACAAGAATCCCTTTCCTGAATATGTTATTGGTGATTTGTGTCGGGAGATTCGGTCTAATCCCATTAAGGTTGTCTTGTACCCTGATGTTGTGTTGTATAAAGCAAGAGTGATAGGTGTCTTGCCTGGTGGTGTAGACATTGATGGTAAGAACTAGCTGTGTACTTTATCTGTCGTATTTTCGCCTTTGTCTCGACTTTGTTGATGACATTTGCTTTTGCAGATATGACTTTCAGGAAATTTGTTAAGAAAGGTGTGAAGGAGGTAACTGAAGTACCTCGTATTGAGGGGCAGGGGAGTCTTGTTGCCGATGCTGGTTCTTCTGGTGTTCAAAATGAAAACCCAGAGGTGTCAAGTGCTGTTAATCCTCCTGTGCTAAATGTGGATACATCTGAAGTTGAAGTTGTTGGAGCCTCTGCTGCTAGTAGAGGGAGAAAAAAGAAGGAGGTCCCTGGTTCTAACATCCCTCAATCTGTTGCAGGCCGTGTTGTGAAGAGAAGAAAAGTTGGTGATGTTTCCAAAGCTGCTGAGTTCCGCAAACCTTCTGCCCCGAAGACAGGTTCAATTTCTTTCTCTTTTCATATATTCTTGATGTTTTTCTTTTTCACAAAATATTATGTAGCATTCATCTATTGCAGATGCTCATGACCAGGAGATTCTCTCCTGGTTGGAAGGTGAGGATATGAATGCTGAGGATGTCAGAAAAATAGACAACATGGATAACGAGACATTCCTTCGGGTCTTCAAGAAGGATCGCCAATTTCATACTTATCTTGATGCTGTTGTTGCTAGGCGTTTTTCCCGAATGTCTGTTGATCTTAGGTCTAAGAGTTTAGAGGTGCAGTCTTTGGTAGCCACTGTTGAAGATCTTAAGGCTAGGGAGGCCAGGTTTGTTACCACCGTCGAGTCATCTGATATTGTTCAAGATTTGAAGCAACAGGTAAATATGTTGAAAGCGGACGCAGTCGTTCATGATGAAGTTGTCTTGAAGTTGCAGCAGGAGTTTGATGCAGAACGTGAGGGTAGCAAGCTTTTGCGTAAGCAGGTTGATGTGTTGAAGCATGATCGGGTTAGATTGATTACGGAGGTGGTTCCTCATGTGAGCAGGTCCTTGCTATACAGTGATGAAGTTGGGCTGCTTTTGGGAGATGTAACTACAGCTGAAAGGGCAGAAGAAAGGTCTACTGTTTTGGAGGAATTTTCTGCAGAGGGCAAGTGTGATTTGCAATGCCGGGCAGATTTTATTGCAAATGCCTCCCATGACCTTGAAATTGCCGACCAGAAGTGAAGAGAAGCAGTCTTTCCTTACCTGGACAAAGTTGTGGCTGATCCCAATGCTGCCGTTGATGACCTGCTCAAGATCGTTCCTGATGTAATCCAACCTGAAGATGCTGCCAACCCTCAGTGATATTCTCATGGCCTGCGTGCCTCGTCTGTGCCACTTTTAAACAATTCATCTTTTGGTAACAGCCTATGATGTGTTTTGAACAATTTACTTTTATGTTTGCAGCTTATAGCTGTCTGTGGGTATTTTGAACTGCAGTTTGCTAACTGTAGTTTGGTAACTTTTTATGATTGCAGCCTAGTAAGCTGCTTTGTGAATATTATATGCAATTTAGCATTTGTGTTTTAATATTTTGCAGCTTAAGAGCTGTCTTTTTAATTGCAGCTTGGGAGCTGTCTCGTAGTTGCAGTCTTATTTTGCTGCTTTGTAAATGATATGCAACTTTAGCAGTTGCTTTTGCAGCTTAAGAGCTGTCTTTTGGAGCAGTTATGACTGCTTTTAGTTGTTTCGTTTGGACTATAGGTCCTTTTAACCTCCAGAGTTTGAGTATATGGGCGTCTTCATTTTAATGCATATAGCATTTTGTTTATTTTTTGCGCATATTTGCGTCTTTCTTCTTTTTTTTCAATAGAAAATTAATTGAAAGAAATAAGAAGCCTTTATTTAGTAATATAAGTGAGGTTACATACCATATCCTCTAGGCTTTAAATAATAAAAGACTAATAGGTCTTGTGAATGGGGCTTGCTTTTGGACGGATCATCATCCATCTAAGCGCCCGTAGTAGGGTCCTTCGCTCCATGAGAGCCAATGGGGGCCGTTTTGGTCTTCTTCAGATAGCTTCTTTGCCTTTGTCACCAAGGTCCCTACTCCTCCGTTAGATTCGTACTTGATCATGCCATGTACTACAGACGGAATCATTTCAAACTTCTGGATTCCAGGTCTCCCTAGGATTGCTTGGAAGGGTGATGTTCCGCTGACCACTAAGAAAGTAACCTTCTCTTTCCGCTCCCAGCGTCCTCTTCCAATTGTCATTTTTACCGACAATTTTCCCATTGGTGTAGCAGTATCCCCGGAGTACCCTTGTACCGAAGCTTCTGTCTTCCTGAAGTTCATTCGTGACACAGGATGTAACATCCAGAATGCCTTTTCGTATAGGACGTTGCATTCGCTTCCCGTATCTATAACAATTTACTTGACTTTTGATATTTCCAAGAGTGCTGAAATCACCAAGGGGTCTCTGAAGGCCTTATAGGTTGAGGGAAATGTAATCCTTGTCATATCTCCCCTGTAGGTCTTCGGGAGCGAACGTCCTATCCCGGTTTGCTTTTTATGATGGTATAAATAGTTTTCTCGGGGCCTTTCTTCCTCTCATCCATGTCATCCTCCTTTTTAGCACTCTGTTGCTGTCTGACGCTTTTCACCAAATGTGACAGCTTCCCTTCGTTAATCGCTTCTTCTATTGCTTTTCGGAGTTGCCAACACGCATTCGTATCATGGCCATGATCTCTATGGAACTCACAGTACTTCTCTGGGACTTTCCTATTTTTACTGCTCAACCTGGGTGGAGTGGGGAAAGTCTTTGCGATACTTTCGGTGAGCAGTATTTCTTTTGGGCTTTTGTGTAGCTCCGGGAGGTTAATTTTGAGGTACCCTTTGTCATCTTTGAGATACGGGCTATATCTTGTTTTTTCTTTTTCGTTGCTCCATTTCCCTTTTCTACTTACCTGGGCCTCCTTCTCTCGTGGGGGACTGGTGTCTCCCTTTGAGGCGGTGTCCCTAGCATCTAGGTATACATGAGCTCTCTTCTGAACTGCTTCATATGTTTTCGGAAGGTCTCTGTATAGGAACTCAACTAGCCCTCTGCTCCGGAGGCCATGTAACAGTCCGGATATCCTTTGTGACTCAGGAAGGTCCATGATATCCTCTGTTTCGGTGGTGAATCTGTCAATAAATGCCCTGCAACCCTCCGTGTCCCTTTGTTTTATTCCATGGGCCTCCACGTGGATCTTCTTGTGTTTCTTTTGCTGGCTGAAACGGGCTCTAAACTTTTCTTTGAGGTCATCGAAACTGGTGATGGATCCTTTCGCTACACTCTTTAGCCATTCCCTGACGTCTCCTTCGAGTGCATATCTGAACATTCGGCACGCAACTGGTACGTTCCATACCTTCATTTCCGCTGCTCCTTCAAATGCTTCCAAGAAGTCATCCGGGTCGCTCTTTCCCTTGTATGTCCCTAAGTAAGAGGGATATTTCAAGTCCTTCGGGAGAGGATAGTTCTGTATCCAGGCGACGAACGGTGAACTCTCGACGCTTCCCCCGACGATTTGCAATTCCAGCGCTTTTTGGTATACTGGGGCCCCCCAGTTCTGAGGGCCATACGCTCCTGGAATGGGTGTAGACCCATGGATTTGTGTGGCATACTGCGGTCCTCCGGTACCCGACGGGACCCCCTGGGTTGACGCGGTGTATTGTGAAGCATGATACTGATGAGGCTGCGCTTGCCCTCCTGGTTGGGTGCCGTATGTTCCTCCCGCAGGTTGAGTACCATATTGTTGGGAGGAGTATTGCTGTGTTCCGGACCCATACATGTTTCCGTAGCTTTGACCCGTAGGTCCTTGGTAGCCTTGACCTGAAGGTCCGTGATAGTTCTGGCTTGAAGGTCCTTGGTAGCTCTGGCCCGAAGGTCCTTGATAGCCCTGGCCCGAAGGTCCTTGATAGCTCTGGCCCGAAGGTCCTTGATAGCCCTGGCCCGAAGGTCCTTGATAGCCCTGGCCCGAAGGTCCTTGATAACCTCCGGACGGAACATTGTAGCCGGCGGGAGTACCGTGCGCCGGAGTGGCATTATCAGCATACTGGGTACCTCGTCCGGGGACAGATCCTGCCTGGGGTGTGTCGGACTGCTGACCCCTAGGTCCTGCGGATCCTGGGGGGCATTAGCCTGAGCGCCCGCTCCAGAGGCGGCGTTCTCTGGCTTTGAGGCTTCGGTATCTTCCGGCTGTGTCTGATGCGGAGGTGTCCGGGGCCGGAGGCCTTCACTATTCAGTCCGAAGCCGTAATCGCTTCTGACCCTGGATCTCGGGATCCGCGGGTATCGCCGGAGTCCCCTTAGGGGTGTCTCCGCATCATAGTCATCCTCCGTTTCATCATCAAAGTTTAATACCCTGGTGATGCCATCAAGTGCTCCAACCCTTCGGAGATGCCTTATGGTGTGCTGGATGTGACCATAGTTTCGAATAATATAGTCTGGATCAAATAATTGCGGGGTCCTGGATGGGGATCCCTGAGTGAACCCACCTTGTCCCCCCGGTGTCTGGGCTGGGCGCTCAGTGTCTTCACCAGTTCGACGATTCGTTTGTTGATCGCCACTGATCGGCGCTTCAGTCGCTGGCCCAGATATGGGTGGAGAGTTTCCACTGGGCTCGTTCCCGGTCATCTGCTGGGAGCTTTGCCCGAATCCTGGTGGAACGTCGGCCATTTTTTCTGATTCGATACAAAAAACAGGTTTTAGAGTGGTTATGGGATCTGAGTATGGGGTCCCACGGATGGCGCCAAATGTTTGTGCACCGAACCGAGGTTAGAACAATGTGAGGTAGGGGGTGATTTTGGTTGTGTGTTGGCGATTCCCAAAAGGTAGAGTTGATCTCTTTACGCCAATTGAGTTCTTATGCGATCTATGTGTGATCGTCTATTGAAATTGAATGCCCTTTTGAGGGTCTTACGATCCTCCTTTTATAGGGGGAAGTGTTCATGGAGAACAAGTAGGCCGCTTAGGGTTTCCTAAGTTTTAGGTCAGGGATATAATTTCCGTAATTACCAGTTTGGAAATGATAAGGGGAAATCCCGATCTTTTAGGGGAGCAATTCTTATCCTTTTTATCTATCTGCGGAAGCCTTCGTAACGAACGGGCATTCGTATCACAACGTTACTATGTCAGGGTCTGCGTACCGCTGGAGGGGTATGTAATCACTGAGCCCTCTCACCAATAACACAATCAGCTTCTACGATTAAATGTTCAATCTAGAGACAATAACAACACTCTTTATACATACATCTTAATCTTAATCTTAATCTTATTATCTTAATCTTAATCTTAATATATATTATAAGACAGTTGAACTAATGACTTATTAACCAATCAAATCACTCAATTTCATCAAATTGACTCTCGCTTATGTCATCATTTAATTAACTATAAATATAAATTAAAAATCCTAATAATCATTAGGGTTTAGTCACTGGATGATTAATGTAATTTCTCTCATTTACATGGCTGCCCATTGAACTGGATTATTGATATGTATCACCCATATACTTTTCAATTTTTTACATGGTTGCCCTTATTTGACCTGATGACCTCCTATAACAGGTTAAATGCTTTTTCTTTTTGATTAAATTATTTTCTTTTGATGAACAACCCACCCTCTGTACCTATATAGTATATCTATGTCCATATAGGTATGAATTTTTGAATTTCAACATCATCTTCAAGAAGATCCTTTTTTGAAAATTATTTTTTATTCAAGAACCCTAATAATAGAAATTGGGGGTTTCACAAATCGAAGCTTTTGGTAGTTATATCTACTTTTGTTCATCTTCTATTTCAACAAAACACTTGTCTAATCATCTAAAAATGAAAATAAGAACAAGTAACTCCGATCTTGACAACTATTGACAAAATACAAGACCTCCTCAATGCTTCCTCAAGTTGCTCTAAAGGTTCACGTATTTCCAGGTACTTTTTAACCTCGCTAGTCCTAAGGTTCACGTGTTCATCTTCCTTGCAGTTTTTCAAATTTAGGTCAAAAGATTTCCAATCAACTTTTCTCAATTTCTTTTGGGTATGCTCGGATCTAGCCATACAGCAGCAGATCTTGTTTTTTTCTTTTTATATTGATTGAGATGATTATGTTTGAATTTGGGTATCGTTCGAAATGGAATGTCTTTGTGTAGATTTAATCTGTGTCTATAACCTTTTATTTAGGAAAACCCCTAATTTTTTTGACCTAAATTTGAAACGAAAGAACATGGTTGCCAGAATATTTACCGGAATTTTCGCTGGGAAAAATTGATGAAGATGATGAAGCAGAAATTAATAAAGTTCTGGAAAAAAAGTAAAAATAGAGTTTAACATGTTATTGTAGGTCATTAGGTCAACACTTGGTCAACCATGCAAAAATTAGAAAAGTATGTGGGTGATATATATTAATAATTTGGTTCAATGGGCAACCATGTAAATGAGGAAAAGTACATTGGTTATCCAGTGACTAAACCTAATCATTATCCAAATATATTATTATATTAGTATTTATATTAATTTGTAGAAAAAGTCTCATTAATTTACACTTTTTTGTTTTTCATCAATAATTTACACTTTTTAGCCCTGAATACTTAATTTATATTTATTTTTATATATTTATATTTATTCAACATCCTTATTCTAAACACAATAGGAATCACAGAACACGAGACGATTACAGAACAAAGCACGACCCAAAAACTATGGGAACTCTCAAATTATGTATTGGATCACATGTTTTTTTTGTTCATTCACATATGAAATGATATAAAAAAGTATGTTGTAGAAGAAATTTTTTTAAAAAACCCCTTACAAAAATTTGTAATCCACATGTGAACTCTCAAAGTACGTTTAGTAACATGTAAACCAATACATAATTTAAAAGTTTTCAAGATTCTTAAAAAAAATGGGTTTTCAAAACAAAGGTAATATATATATTGGGAAAGATTATTCTAAACCCTTAAAAAAGTAGGAACCTTTAGGAACATTTTTCCATCAATATTTACAAGGGTAATATTGTACTTTCATAATTTATGCAATGTGATCACCAATATGGTTGTTCATGCACATGTGATCACCAACTAATTTTATGAAACATTGATTACAAAATACTAGCATACATGTAACCATAACACCATTTATGCACACAAGATCACCAATTAATCTCATAAAATATTCATTTGTAAAATATTTGTATATATTTTCATACATATGATCATATAACTGTTTGTACACATGTGATCACTAACTATGTATATGTGCACATATGATCAATCATATAAATACTTCAATACATATTTACCCATTGCATACATATGCACATGAAACAAACACAAAATAAAAAATATTGCATGTAATCTCGTCAACGACGGTGGCCCGTAACTTTTACATGCACATGTGATCTCGTCGACGCCCCATTTGAATGAAATCAAATAGTTTAAGCCGTAAAAAAATCGGAGTCGAATGAAATAACATAAGCCACAAGAATGAAATATTCAATAAACAACCCACAATCAATTGTAGATCAAATACCATATATTGTGATTAAATAAATTAATACCGTCCACTTTATATAACAAAGGAGTCCAACTGTGATTAAAACAACATCATCTCAAACATGATTGGAAGAATAACGAAGGAATAAATTGAATGTTTCAATTTTGTAAGATCACTCACAGTCACCAATCGAAAATTTGGAGAGAAATATGTTTTTTTTTAAAAGGTGAATTTCGCTGGAAACTTCGTGTCGCGATTCGACAGCGGTAGGTCTAGCATACGTTGTCTTAACCGGGTCCGCGCTAGAGAGCTCCCTCGAAGTAGAAATGCCTATTTCAAATACCCGATGGGGGGAAAACCCCCTACTAATCCGTCCGAAAGCACGACGATTAATAGGGGTAAACCCTGCCCCTCAGACTTGAATCTGGGTATACCCAAGCCAAGCCTCATAAAGGGACTTAATTCCTATGTCCTCCCTAAGGCTTGAACACAATACCTCATGCAAGGAAGGATGATCTTTCAACCATTGAGCTAAAGCTCAAGGACGGAGAAATATATTGATCCAAAAATATAACAGTTTAATAGGAATAGACGGTTTTTTATATAATTCATATGCTGCCCTTTTTGTCATTATTATACATTAATAGTGTTTTATTTATTTCTGATAATGCCATAAATAATTTTAGTCATTGATTAAAATTTTCAAAGGTCATGATTAACTCAAAATGGTTCTTAAGGGTTCCTACTTTTTATGGGTTCTTAAAATAACTATATATATATATGTGAGTTGATCCAAAAATATAACAGTTTAATAGGAATAGACGGTTTTTTATATAATTCATATGCTGCCCTTTTTGTCATTATTATACATTAATAGTGTTTTATTTATTTCTGATAATGCCATAAATAACTAGAAACTAAATTAGATGTTACTAAACAAAATATAAAACAAATTTATATTTCCGGTCTTTCAAATTATTTAAAAAGACATAAGTACAATTCTTGATTTACCTTTTAAAACATCCAAAGTATATATGCTGTTAAAACATACAAGTTATTCGATGTATACATTTTTTCAAGTTCAATGTAAGTTTTTTGAGATCATATATATATATTTTTTTTGAACGTTTGTGTCACGGGACGGCTAGCCGTTACATTTAATTGGGCAGACAGTCACTAGCGAGCGATCCACGAAGTCAGGGACCACAGGGGAGGGAAAATCCACCAATTTAACCGCTACAGAAGGCACGACGTTAAATTGGAGGTAAAACCTCGCCTGCTCAGACTCGAACCCTGGTCTCCCAGGATCCAAGCATCATTGCAGGACTTCGGAATGCCGTTGGGGTTTAAACCCATTGGCTGAGATCATATATCAATATCAACTTGACAATATAAACAGGCAAAAAGTTAATGTCACATGTGTTAGAACTTCGAAACACTTTAGGAATATAATAGTAGCTCAAAGCCAGCTTGCAATATGTATTCATATTTTACCAAAAAATTCAATTTATAATAATAACCCATTGCTATGCTAGACTTTTCATTTCTTATTACTACTTGATAAAACAGAAACACTACAACAAAATTGGAATTTGTATAACAATCGGTAAACTACAAAGTCAAAAAGCTTAAAGATGTGGTAACTATTTGATTCTCTTTTTTGAGGACCCAGTTTATATTGGCATGTCTTTATTCTTTTCATTTTTGGTTGTTAACTATTTGATCTCTTTTTTGAGTTTTTCATATACTGTACATCAGATCTAAAATTTCCACTCTCAATTATTACCTCAGACCCCAACCCCTTCCTTTCTATTAGATCCAAAACCATCACCAGTACTCATCTTTGTGAAGAATAAGATTTAGGACTAATTTAGTGTTCAAATTGTTTGTTATTTTAGAGCTTTTGATATCTGTAAACTTTGATAATGTTTTAAAATATGGCATCCCCAATTGAACCCCTTAAACACTTGCAAATCTCACTTGAAGATGTAATAAAGGCCACCAACAACTTTGATGAGAGTAATTTCATCGGAGGTGGTGCTTTCGGAAAGGTTTATAGAGGACAACTTTTGCTGTCCGGGGAGATGGTGAATATTGCTGCTAGGAGATTAGATCGAAAACATCGACAGGGAAGTGTCGAGTTTTGGACCGAGATTTCTATGCTTTCTAGCCTCAAGCATGAAAATATAATTTCTCTGATTGGGTTTTGTGATGAAAATGGTGAGAACATCATTATAACCAAGGATGAGGCCACCAAGATGAGTCTCTTTATGTATCTTAACAAGACACGCCTCACATGGATTCAAAGATTGAAGATATGTATTGGCGTTGCGCGCGCATTGGATTACATCCATAACGGTGAGGGACGAGGTTATAGTATCGTACACCGTAATATAAACAGCTTCACAATTTTATTAGATGATAATTTCGAAGCAAAATTATCTGGATTCGAGTATTCTATCAAACAATCGGTAAATCGAATGGACTTGGTTGTCCTTTCGGAAGCTATTGGGACAAAAGGGTATATGGACCCTGAAATTTTAAAGAAAGGGGGTGTAAGTCACAAATCCGATATTTATTCATTTGGAGTCGTTTTATGTGAAATATTATGTGGGAGGACAGCATATAATCCAGATGTGGATGATAGATTTGTAGCTCCATTGTTCAAAAAACATTATGGAAAAAAATCACTGAATGATATAATCCCGCTGGATCTACGGTATCAAATGTCGCAGAGATCACTCACCCGGTTCTCGAAAGCGGCATATTCTTGCTTAAACGAGAACAGACTTGAACGTCCACAAATGAACGAGATTGTCGTTGAACTTGAGAAACTACTGGAACTTGAGAATTTTGTAAGACCTCGATCCTCTGTCTTTCCTTTTTCTTTCCTCATAATTTTATCATAGTATGTTAAATATATCTATATGTGTATCTATTATCTATGTAAGTATCTATAATAAGGATGAGGATTCCTCATATTCCTCAATTTGATTTGGATTAAAATTAAATGTTTTTTGAATCTATGTCAAAATGTGTTTTAACAGCCCTACATTACTAGACATCCCTTTCATTAATCAAGCTTAACTCACAACACAATTTTAAACATTGATATTTTCATCCGAGCTCCGATTTGGACATCTTTTAATTCATTGTAAATTTGTAATCCTTAAATAGGCGAACACAACTGGATTAAATAATCATTATTATAAATTGGTAGCAAACGGAACAAAATGGTTGCATATTTTAGTCTAGGAAATAATAATAACATGAAATAGATTATAGCTTAATGCCATTTTTATTGCCACGTCTAATCCATGTCGTAATTAGTCACATTTGAAAATTTTTAAATAGTTGTATATTTAGAAATATTCAAATATAATGATTTAATCAAATTAATGTTAGTTCACTGGCTTTACTAAATTTTCAAATGAAGCCGGTTGGTAGATACATTTGCTAATTTTTCCTACCGGTTTTGGGTTTGACTTTCTTTAGTGACAAGTCTGTGGGTTTTTTCTCTGAATGTCAGTAACAGCTTCTGAACCTCTAGCGAGCTGGAGTGTTGTGATGGACTGGTCCATTGTATGAGTTGATGGTGTTCCCTGAACGTCGATTATCGACGTTCTATTTAAAAGAAATCAAATACCAAATTAAAAAAAGTTCAAAATTTGAGAAAAAGTCGTGAAGCATGCATAACAAAAATATTGCATTTATATCTGATAGTTTAAATTCTAATAGTTTACTTTTAATATATGCTAAGTACTAAAAGGAATAAGAATATATAATTCTGAACTATTGGATAGCAAAACTGTTGATCCTTAATGGTCCTATGCCCATTTTGGGACAAATGTTACCGCAAAGATTACAGAGAAAACTCCTAAGACCATGACAAACGACACGACAACTAATTAGGAATAAAACATTCGTCCGCTTAGATTCGAACTTGGGTCACCCCAGACCAAGTCTTCACTAAGGGATTGGGAATAGGCTATAGCCACAATGGTACGGAAATAGGGAATAAGAAAATAACCTTTCAATTTATACTGTAAGCGTAAATTAAATTTACATTCATGGTTTATCTATTAACTGAAGTTTGTATAATATATACCTTTTCATCTGTTATTATATGATTTCATGATTTAGATATCATAAAAGACATATCATATAAAGAACAACAATTACTATAGTTTTACAAATTCCCCTCAGTGATATAATGTTGGCCACCAAAATTTTGTTACAGATATTAAACAAATTGGAGCACTTGAAGATTCCCCTTAGTGATATAATGTTGGCCACCAAAAATTTTTCCAAGGCATGCAATATAAAGGTCAACAATTACTATAACTTTTACAGAGCAAAACTCGAGCATTTTGATGAAGAAAAAAGTTCTTCCATCAAAGAGGGGAAGAATAAACGTGAATTTCCCAGGAGACGTAGCATCGTCGTTATAAAACGCCTCCTCCCAAGAGAAGACGAACAAGGTGAAGAAGTGTTCTATACAGAAATTAAAATGCTTCACACTTGCAAGCATCCAAATATAGTCAAAGTACTTGGATTCTGTGATGAAAGTTCGGAGATGATCCTTGTCGTTGAGCATCTTGCTAATGGATATCTTTACGATTATTGGACACACATCAGCCACATGCCTATTCTTACGTGGGAAAAACGTTTGAAAATCTGTCTAGATGTTGCAAATGCATTGAATTACCTACACACTGAAATGCATGACCAAAAGATGATATTACATCGTGATGTTAATAGCAACTGCATTGCTTTGGACGAGAACTGGGTGGCAAAATTTATTGACTTTCCGATCTCAGTATTAGTGCCTCTAAATCAAATTTATGAAGCTCGTGAGTATCGTTTGGGATTTTTTTGTTACGAGGACCCTGTGATTATGTCAGATCGTCGATTTTTCAAAAGGGAATCAGATGTATATAGTTTCGGGGTAATTCTGTTTGAATTTCTATGTGGGAGGTTAGCCCATGATACAATATATCGTAAGGAGCATAACTTAGGGCTGGCGTTTGTGGCACGACGACGCTTCCAAGATGGAAAACTACCACTAGAAATGATAGATCCAATATTAAAGGAAGAAAGTGGTGAAAATAACTTTATTCTAAAAAAAGGACTCAACAGATATTCGTTGGAGAAATTTGTAAAAATTGCATACAAGTGCATAGCCGAAACTCAAGACCAACGTCCAACAATGAAAGTGGTCGTCCGGGAGCTTCAAAAAGCCTTATTCAGTCAGGTAAATCTTTTTTATACATTGTCTTTTGATTTCTTTTATTGGTAAAAAGATGTATATTTTTAGTGGTAAAGATATTTTAGTTTAAAAAATGCATGAGAAATTTGTTTTGATAGTAAAGGAAAAAAAGGGGTTAGCATTAATTGTTTGAAAAACAAGGTATTGTTCGTTTTGAAGAGATTTTTTAGTTAAGAAAATGATTAATTATATAGTAAACTGTTGGAAGAGAAATAGACTACTTGATTAAGTTGGTTGAAAATAAGAGATTACGACAATTTTATATATAAAAAAATTAAAAAACTCACATAAGTCGATAAAAGGCTAGTATAGAATTTTTTTTATTTCTTTTTTTGATATTGATGATACATACTATAGAAATTACAACTCAGTGAAGCTAATACCGTCTTGTACTTATCAACGGTAGATCTATAAAGTTACCAAACTAATACCGTGTTATACTGTCCCGACACAAGTTAGCAAATCTCATTTATAATTTATTTATAGTTTTGTATAATATTTCATGATTATTTATTTCTCCTTTAAAAGAAAAGCCTATCTATATCTATCTATACTACTCTATAAAGCAAACTACCCATTTTCTTTTAGAATAAATTACACTTTTCGTCCTTGAAGTTGGCACGTTTTTCACTTTTCATCCCTAAAGTTTAAAAAATACAATTTTGACCTTAAAGTTGGCCAATTTTTTCAATAATCGTCCTTTGGCCGTTAACGTACGCACGTGCTAAACACGTGAGGAACTTCAGGGACGAAAAGTGAAAAATTAAGCTACTTGAGGGACGAAAAATGAAAATCATACAAATAAATTTATTCTTCCATTCTTTCTTTTCCGATCATCTTCTCCGATCATCTTTTCCGATGGAATTTTCGACTAGACATTTATTTTCCGATGATACCTAATAAAAACTCGACTTTCAATCCAAATCTAAACCACCGAAAACACGAAAATAAATCTAAACATATATAGATCAATCTCACCAAACTCATGCTTGCTACCTACAGTATATTACACACACACACACATATATATATATATATAGCCTCTGTATATATCTATCAACTGTAATTAATTAATTAATATGATCTCAAATTCATTCCTGTAGTGATCAAGTCTTAAATTATTCATTTACTTAAACTTAATTAATCACTCACTTTGAAAAGTATATATGATCGCCTGATCGGAATGAATGAAATAAACTTAGTTGCAGCTAATTAAACAAAAGTAGAAAACGATATACTAGAAATCAACAACTAGTCAAAACAAAACAGAGCGCATCAATTATCTATACATACATACATCATAAGTTATATATATAGACGATCCGTATGATTAAAAAAATGAATTATAAAATCAACAAAAAATCCAGATTGTTAAGTAGCAATACCAGATACTGAATCATCATCATAATCATATATTCCATTTATTTTCGTGTTTTCGGTGGTTTAGATTTGGATTGAAAGTCGAGTTTTTATTAGGTATCATCGGAAAATAAATGTCTAGTGGGAAAATTCCATCGGAAAAGATGATCGGAAAAGAAAGAATGGAAGAATAAATTTATTTGTATGATTTTCATTTTTCGTCCCTCAAGTAGCTTAATTTTTCACTTTTCGTCCCTGAAGTTCCTCACGTGTTTAGCACGTGCGTACGTTAACGGCCAAAAACTAACGTCGTCTGGCCAAAGGATGATTATTGAAAAAATTGGCCAACTTTAAGGTCAAAATTGTAATTTTTAAACTTTAGGGATGAAAAGTGAAAAACGTGCTAACTTCAGGGACGAAAAGTGTAATTTACTCTTCCTTTTAAGTAATTAAGATTTTTAAATGATCGTATTACCCCTCTTCTTCATTCACTAATTTACTCTTCCTTTTAAGTAATTAAGATTTTTAAATGATCGTATTACCCCTCTTCTTCATTCACTAATTTAAACATCTTTACCTATTTACCTATAATACCCTTAATGAAATAACTTAAAACATAGATCCCCCAACCCTGAAAGAACCATATTAACCCCTCTTACATCAATTAATTTACATTCGCCACCACCACCGTCACCGCCACACATCGCCGTCGCCACACCTTCATCGCTATTACTATCACCGCTGCAACGCGCGGGCATTCGTTTAGTAATTTAAGATGCATTTTGAATGAGACAAGACTTTTGCAAATATGTTTACATGGCCTAGTTATATATATTCTGTTGTAAAACACTTATGCATCTTTCTTAATTTATAATTTAAAAAGACAAGTCTATCCTCACAAAATATATTGTCTAAACTTTTTAATTTCGTATTTCTTTAACCATATTTTTTTTTTCACAAAGGAGGAGCAGTTACAGCCTTTAGATATGGTGCATGTTGCCGATAAAGTTGAGGAATCGATGGAACTTAAGTTAACACGCAAAAAATTGGTAAGAGTTATAACTATTTTGTGTTTTCTCACACAATATTTTTTTTTCCCTATTATATCATTTAATAAAAGAATATTATTTCTTAAAAGGAAGATGAGAACATGGTTCAAGATGTCGATGAACTCAAAAAATCCATGGAGATTAAGTTGATAAATGCAAATTCAGTAAGATCCTTTTCTTCTTTTTATCGTGTTTTGGATATTATTATACTAGCAGTATATATGCGTAATGTGGAGTGATGAATGATTTATTCAAAAACGGTAAAATTTTAAAATGTAGAGTACATAAAATTCGTAATGTTCATTTAGTACATGATAAAAAGGTGATTGTGGCCAACATCCAGACTCATGACCGCCATTTTTATATTCCTAACAAGTGCTGTCTTTGAGAATGTAAAAATATTTTGAGACCTGACTCAAAAATAAAAGATGGGCCCTTCAATTAGTAACTCAATAATAAATTATAATTTAAAATTTTTAACAATTAAGACACTAATCATATGCTTTATAATGTAGGGTTAAATACATAAAAAAGTTAACTTATTTTCTCAAAATTCTTAAAAAAGTTATCTTATTTTTGTTTTGATTATTAAAAAGACTATGTTTTCAAATTGTAAACAATAAGGGTAACATGGTTAGTTTGGGCGTTAAGTCTCATGTTCTCTATCATCATCATGGTATTCCACGTCATTAAAAAAAGGTCGCGTTTGTTTAAAATGTTACTCTAAAAAATGAATGCATTGTCATTTCTTTTTAGGGAAAAATACATAAAAAGGTAACCTTTTTACTTAAAATTTATGATAAAGGTAACTTATTTAGTTTTCGTTTATTAAAAGGATCTCATTTCTAAAAAAATTTCAATAAAGGTAATACTGTTAGATTTTAACTCCAACCCTCCGTTAAATGTCATATCGACTTGCCACGTCATTAAAAATTACTGATGTGGACCTTGACTGGAACAAAAATTAATCTGAGATAAGAAAAAATAGTTCTTTCATACAAAAATTAAATGAACGAAAATGATTATTTACTTATAATTATTTTATCATATCTATATATCTATTATCTGTTATTAGTATAGTGAATCTAAATTCAAAGTTTTAGATTCAGTGGGCAATTTTTTCCCACACAGCTGCTTACATTTCGATTCAATCCCCAAGCCTTAATTATTAGTTGTTTATCATTAAACTAACACTCTTCTTGATCGATATTCAAATCTCTACACCATCATGGAATCTGAATTTGTTCTTAGACCGAGGAAAACCCAAGAAAACTTCAAAAAGATTGGCAACAAAAAATTTTAATTCATTGTGAAGATTCAAGCCAAACAAAATCCAAATCTGATTTATAACAACAATCAAATACATCCAAAAAAATTTCCGAGATCTATTATCAAATTTGATGTTCGCATCGAGGATTTTCCCCCAATCTGAATCTGATGGTGGTGCAGTCAGTGGTCGTTTCTGGTGGTGGTGGTGGTTGTCGGCGAGTGACCGAATCTGGTGGTGGTAGTAGTTTCCCGTCACCTTCTGCCGCTCTTTAGGGATCTCTTTAGTAGCGAGATTTGAATCTGATGGTGGTGTCGACAGTGGCCGGATGTGGTGGTGGTTGTCGTTCAATGGCCGGATCTGGTGGTGGTGCTTTCCGGTCACCTAAGTTCTCAAGACTAATAATGTGATTAGGATTTATGAGATGTGCCAAACTTTGTAGACAAGGAATGGAACAGCAAGTGAATGGGTTTGAATTGGTCAAGTTTGAGTCTGTTTTGTGCTTCATAAGGTCTGGTACATGTAAATGAAATGTTAGAAAAATTTCTTTTCAAAGATCTAACAATTGGTTGGAGAATATATATAATAGTACGATAGATTTGCATTTCTTGGATTGATACAAGATAAAATTTTTTTTGAAGATGATTAAACCTGGAAAACCATATGAAGATGATATAAATATATACGGAGTATAAATTTAGAAGGTGATTATGATGGTCATGATGAAGATACACATATATATCGTATATCGTATAAATATATATATTTTTAGTTACATATATATGTCCACGTGGATTTTTTAATGACGTGGCAAACCGACGTGGCACTTAACGAAAGTCTAGCGTTAAAAATTAACGATATTACCTTTATTGAGAAATTTTTAGAAATGAGATCCTTTCAATAGACGAAAACTAAATAGATTTCCTTTATTAGGAATTTTGAGTAAAAAAGTTACCTTTTTATGTATTTTTCCCTTCTTCTTATTGAACTTTAAATATATTGAGTTCATCGTTTAAATCTTCTAATTGCATTTAAGAGTTGAAACATTGTTTTCCCGAGTCTCGTATTGCAACAAAAAGTTGTTGAAGAGTTCTTGATGTTTGCAATGCTTCCCTCCAAATTACCGGTTCCAAAACAATAGAATCATCCTCAGGTCATAAACCGGATTTTGAAAGGTATCCACATAATTTCTTCAATGTAAAATTTATTGATTTCGTCAAGATAATCTAGCAAGTAATTTATATCTATTTTGTAGTGATAATGCATGCCTGTAGTCAAGTTCTCAAGCTCACAAATGTCTTCTTTAAAATTTATATCGCAAAACCTCTTCAAATTAATGAATTATTAATTTATCAATATAATTAATAACGGTCTCGCTATATTGAAAAACTATCCCAGTCACAACCTAATTAATTTATATAGGTTTTAATGTAGTTTTCAGTGACCAGATACTTCATATTTCTTTTCAAGTAAGTCACATAATAACCAACTATCCTACTTTTTTTTTCTCAAATTGTTATAGATAAAAAAATTGGAGCATCTGAAGATCCCCCTGAGTGATATAAAGTTGGCCACCCAAAACTTTTCCGAGGAATTCCAGATAAGGCATCCCGGATACTATAACTTATACAATGCAAAACTCGAGCTTTTTGATGAAGAAAATTCATCCATCAAAGAAGGGAAGAATAAAGGTAAACTACCCAGGAGACGCGTCATTATCAACCGCTTCCTCCCAAGTCAAGCTCAAATGTTCGATAAGGAATTTAAAATTCTTGTCACTTGCAAGCATCCAAGCATAGTCAAACTACTTGGATTCTGTAATGAAGATTCTGAGATGATCCTTGTCGTTGAGTATCTTTCTAATGAATACCTTTATGATTATTTGATGTATAGCAACAGGCCCAATCTTACATGGGCACAACGTTTGAAAATTTGCCTTGATGTTTCAAATGCCCTGAATTACCTTCATTATGAGATGGAGGACGGACAAAGTGTAGTACACCGTGATATACGGATCAACAACATTGCATTGGACAAGGATTGGGGGGCGAAGATTGTTAACTTTGGGTACTCGGTATTCCAACCTTCAAATCAAGATGATGAAGCTCTCTATGACGAAACAGATGTTCACATGGATCCAAAATATATAGAGACTCGTAAGCTGACAAGAGAATCAGATGTATATAGTTTTGGAGTCCTTTTGTTTGAAGTCCTATGTGGGAGGTTAGCCAACGACAAAATATACTTAAAAGAGAGTAACAAAGGGTTGGCGTTTGTGGCACGACGTCGCTTCCGAGAGGGAACACTGATGGGAATGGTAGATCATATATTAATGGAAGTAACTGATGAAAAAAGCCTTATTTTAAAGAGGGGACCCAACAAAGCTTCTTTAGATAAATTTGTAAAAATTGCACTCAAGTGTATTGCAGAAATCCAAGACCAACGTCCAACAATGAAAGTGGTCGCCAAGGAGCTTCAAGAAGCCTTAATCTTTAATGTAAGTCAATATTTAAATATGTATTCATTTTCATTAAAATATTGTTATCAATAATGTATGTATATATATTGATGTCTCGTGACTAACAGATGGAAAACAAGGACGACCTCATAATGTTACTTGATGACATTAAACTGGCCACAGAAAACTTTCATGATAAGAATTGTATTGGTAGAGGAGGATTTGGGAATGTTTATATAGGAAAAGTTCCACAAGGTGAAGGGTTCAAGACCATTGTTGCAAAGAAATTGGATACAAAGCAAGGTCAAGGAGAACATCAGTTTAGGACTGAGCTCCAAATTTTGTTTGAGTATAAACACGAGAATCTTATCCCTCTTGTGGGATATTGTGATGAAAAGAACGAACAAATCATTGTTTACGAGTACGCTTCTCGAGGAAGCCTTGATAGGTATTTGAAGGACGATGATCTTACATGGGTGAAGCGACTTAATATATGTATTGATGTAGCAACTGCGCTAGCTTTCCTTCATGGAGGAGCTGGAAAACAAGCAATAGTGATACATAGGGACATCAAAACTGCAAACATTCTACTAAATGATGAGTGGAATGCAATGCTTGCTGATTTCGGGCTTTCCTTGATAAGTCCAATTAATCAAGAAACAGACTATGTCATTGATCATGTGTGTGGCACAAGAGGCTACTTGGACCCGGTTTACTTGAAATCGGGTTTCTTAACCAAAGAATCTGATATTTATTCATTTGGGGTAGTATTGTTTGAAATGATGTATGGCAAATCAACGTATGAGATCTTTAATCAAAAAGGTCAGTATCTACCAGGTTTCATCAAAGAGAGCTTTGAAAAAGGGAAACATGAGGACTTGGTGTTTGAGGCTCTAAAGAAAAAGATCGTACCGAAAGCATTGACTGCATTTCAAACAATTGCCTACCAATGCTTACATGACGATAGAGAAAAACGGCCAACTGCAAAAGAAGTTCTAAAACAACTCAAGGAGGCACTGGAACTCCAGGTAAGTTCTCATACATAGTTCTACAAACACTGTCTTCCTTTCATATCAGTTGTACTAAAAAACAAGTAATATGTATTCATAAAAGAAACAATAGACCAAAAGATATTTGAGAAATAAATTAATTATATCTAGGTATATAAAATTTCTTGCAATGTATATGATGATGTTAGAACAAATATTTTTACATGACCAAATTATTTATGTTCTTTTATAAAACACTTATGCATTTCTTTTAATTCCTTAAAATTTGAAAAACTAGTCTATCTTTACAAAATATATACTTTACTTAGACATTTGTTCAAACTTTTTAATGTCCTATTTCTTTCACCATGTTTTTTCATAAAGGAGAAGCAATTACATCCTTTAAATATGGTGCATGTTGCCGATGAAGTAGAGGAATCGATGGAACATAAGTTGACACGTGAAAATTCGGTAGGATCCTTTTATTATTATAAAATATAATTATTTTGTGTTTTCTCACACAACAATAAATTTTTTTTATTATAACTATTATTTAAAAAATATTATATTTTGAAAGGAGGATGAGACTCAACATTCAGAGATGGTTCAAGATGTCGATGAACTCAAAAGATCTATGGAACTTAAGTTGATAAATGCTAATTCAGTAAGATCTTTTTCTTCTTATTATTATGTTTTAGATATCCTTTTATATACTATTAAATATTTATTCTAATGATTTATCAACCAATGATAGCTCTTGATTTCTTTAAATTGACTTTTGTTTTCAATTTTGACTTTTGCTATTATAATTATAAACTAAAAATATGAGCCCACAAAAAACTTAATTATTAATTATATTTTCCCCTATAATACGCGAGATAAACATATTAGGTTTTCACAAGAACATGATTAGTTGTCGTAGGTAAGACAAACTCAAATATGACGATATAATTATTAAAAAATATTTTGTATCGAAGATTATTAACTATAGAAAAAATCTTATTGATTTACGTTTTTTTGTTTTCCATCACTAATTTACTCTTTTTAACTTTTCATAAAAGAATAAATCTTACAAAATATTTACAAAAATCATATCTTTACAAAAACTCTAAACTTATCTATATTTCAATTGACGATTGTAATCCAATTCACATTATAATTTATATTGACATCTTAAAAAATACAAAATATATTATAAATATATTAATAATATATCAAAATATCCGTTTTTTTTGTAAATATCGTATTACCAGTCTGTTTTTCTTGTATTTTTAAATTTAAATTTATAAAGTTTTTTCATTTGTATCTATTTAATAACTCATTTTATTTTAAAAATGTCGTTAACTTCTCGTGTATTTGACAGTTGACTAAATATAGTTATTATGCTAGAAGTATGTCCGCGCAACGCAGAGTGATAAATAATTTCTTCAAATACTTATAAATTGTAGTGTACATAAAATTCATTTAAGTCTTGTTTGTTTAGAACTTAATGGACTTAATAAAAAATGAATTAACTGGTAGTTTAACCATTAGTCCAAGATACAGTGGATACATTTGAATATGTTATGAATACATATGGTTGTGTACGACTGATTGTTAAATCGTAAGTCCCTTCCTATTGTTGAGCGCGGCTGGTTGTTGAACTGCAAGTCCCTTCCTCCTCTCTCTGATGATCGTCGAAGACAGCTCAGTGAGTCTGGATTCTTCAAGAGATCTACTACTGCTCTTCCTGCTGCTCAACTATCTATTCAATCATCAGCAGGCCATCAACATCAAGCAATAGATATACTTGCCTTGACTGCTGATGGAAAAACTCAAGAAGAAGCCATCAAGGAGTTGGATAGGATTAAAGCAAATCAAGAGAATGAAAGGAAAAATCTTGAATTTATCAAGCAGCTACCTTTCCTTGAAAAAGATCAGCTAGATGATGAGCAAAGAATGATTTTAAAAACTGGTGGAGCTGAAGCCTTGTACAGACAAAAGCATGCTGATGTTGAAGTACAAGTCAGCGAGAAGAGAGCCAAGTTTGAACAAGAAAAGGCTAAGTGGTTGAATCTTATGAATGATAGAAAGAGGCCCCAAAAGATTATTGCTGCTGAAGCCTTTCGTGCTGAAATGGGTCTCAAAACAAACTTGAAAATTTTGAGACAAGGTGCTGACAATCCCATCAAACTAGAAGGGGTCAAGCCAACCTCCTTAGGTGCTTCTGAATGGGCTGAAGTCTACATGCTGGTAAAGGATAAAAAGGCCATCAGCTATGAACAACTCCAGAAAATGCTCAAAGATTATTTTGAAAAAGCCAGGGAGTATGAAACTAAGTTCAAAGCCGACTTGCCCATGCTGAGGCAAGTGTTTGGCACACCAGCAGCTGTCTCCTCGTCAGCAGGAAAAAGGGTGCAAAGAAAAAGGAAAGTTGAGCACCAAACAGTGACAATGAATCTTCCTCCTATCACTGGTGATGCCTCGCTGAACACCAGACTCCCTCCCAGAAGCTTATTTGAGGAAGGGAGAGTGATAGAAAGTCCTGCTGGCATCTTCTTCACAAACTTCCAGAACAATCAATTGTTCTTTCGCTTGGATGAACTTGAAAAAGCTTCCACTGGGTTCATCTTAAGCATAAGGAGAAGGTGTGCTGAAACGACCAACAACCGATGGTTTATCAGCAAACTGGATGAGGAGCTGGTTAAGCCTCATAGATACAATGACCCAGCAGTTCAGATTGCCAAGCAAGAACATGCTTGGGAATTTGAAGCTGAAGATATGTAGATGTCTTACAAATATAAATGCTGTATGAGTCAGCGTGTAATGTTTAAAGTCAAATATATAAGACATCTTTTCATCCTTCTATATTTTTTCTAAAGTCTTCACTCAACAAGTCTTCTCAGCGAATAGGGGGAGATTGTTGAGTCAAGGATTCGCTCACCAGACGTGGGTCGTCAGCGAGTCATTGACTCTCGTCAGCAGGTGGTTTGCTTTCCAAATTGTATGTCAAGGCGGGAAGTTTTCAAACCACAAGAAGACAAGAAGTCACATGGTGGTTCTTCCAACTGAAGATTACCTTATATGGCAAAGGTACAGTTGGGACCAAAACAAGGGTTTCTCTCTTTCGTACCCGTTTTGGTAAAGAAGACAAAGGCTCCTTGATCCAAGTACTTAGAGCCAATGGAACGTCGTCAACCACCATCACATCACTATCATTGTAAGGCTGTGTTGCCGGAATTCCTCTCTATATAAAGCAACACAGCCGCACCATTTACACTTCGTGTTTGTCACCACAAAGTGTGTGTCACTTTATTTGTAATTGCTTAAGTTTCTTTCTTCCTTTCTAGGCTTAGCAATTATCTAGTTCATTTGTATTCTTGTAAGACAAGTTGTAATATCGACCATGTATTCATCGTTTAATCAATGATACATATGATTAGACTTGCATAGTTTTCTTACAATTGAATTTGTTCTTGTTTATATTCTCTACTTTCTGTTGTTACTTTCTTGTCTAAGATTAATCATAATCTAAGTGTGCAAATCAAGGACTGTCAAAAAACTATCCCAGTCACAACCTAATTAATTTATATAGGTTTTAATGTAGTTTTCAGTGACCAGATACTTCATATTTCTTTTCAAGTAAGTCACATAATAACCAACTATCCTACTTTTTTTTTCTCAAATTGTTATAGATAAAAAAATTGGAGCATCTGAAGATCCCCCTGAGTGATATAAAGTTGGCCACCCAAAACTTTTCCGAGGAATTCCAGATAAGGCATCCCGGATACTATAACTTATACAATGCAAAACTCGAGCTTTTTGATGAAGAAAATTCATCCATCAAAGAAGGGAAGAATAAAGGTAAACTACCCAGGAGACGCGTCATTATCAACCGCTTCCTCCCAAGTCAAGCTCAAATGTTCGATAAGGAATTTAAAATTCTTGTCACTTGCAAGCATCCAAGCATAGTCAAACTACTTGGATTCTGTAATGAAGATTCTGAGATGATCCTTGTCGTTGAGTATCTTTCTAATGAATACCTTTATGATTATTTGATGTATAGCAACAGGCCCAATCTTACATGGGCACAACGTTTGAAAATTTGCCTTGATGTTTCAAATGCCCTGAGTTACCTTCATTATGAGATGGAGGACGGACAAAGTGTAGTACACCGTGATATACGGATCAACAACATTGCATTGGACAAGGATTGGGGGGCGAAGATTGTTAACTTTGGGTACTCGGTATTCCAACCTTCAAATCAAGATGATGAAGCTCTCTATGACGAAACAGATGTTCACATGGATCCAAAATATATAGAGACTCGTAAGCTGACAAGAGAATCAGATGTATATAGTTTTGGAGTCCTTTTGTTTGAAGTCCTATGTGGGAGGTTAGCCAACGACAAAATATACTTAAAAGAGAGTAACAAAGGGTTGGCGTTTGTGGCACGACGTCGCTTCCGAGAGGGAACACTGATGGGAATGGTAGATCATATATTAATGGAAGTAACTGATGAAAAAAGCCTTATTTTAAAGAGGGGACCCAACAAAGCTTCTTTAGATAAATTTGTAAAAATTGCACTCAAGTGTATTGCAGAAATCCAAGACCAACGTCCAACAATGAAAGTGGTCGCCAAGGAGCTTCAAGAAGCCTTAATCTTTAATGTAAGTCAATATTTAAATATGTATTCATTTTCATTAAAATATTGTTATCAATAATGTATGTATATATATTGATGTCTCGTGACTAACAGATGGAAAACAAGGACGACCTCATAATGTTACTTGATGACATTAAACTGGCCACAGAAAACTTTCATGATAAGAATTGTATTGGTAGAGGAGGATTTGGGAATGTTTATATAGGAAAAGTTCCACAAGGTGAAGGGTTCAAGACCATTGTTGCAAAGAAATTGGATACAAAGCAAGGTCAAGGAGAACATCAGTTTAGGACTGAGCTCCAAATTTTGTTTGAGTATAAACACGAGAATCTTATCCCTCTTGTGGGATATTGTGATGAAAAGAACGAACAAATCATTGTTTACGAGTACGCTTCTCGAGGAAGCCTTGATAGGTATTTGAAGGACGATGATCTTACATGGGTGAAGCGACTTAATATATGTATTGATGTAGCAACTGCGCTAGCTTTCCTTCATGGAGGAGCTGGAAAACAAGCAATAGTGATACATAGGGACATCAAAACTGCAAACATTCTACTAAATGATGAGTGGAATGCAATGCTTGCTGATTTCGGGCTTTCCTTGATAAGTCCAATTAATCAAGAAACAGACTATGTCATTGATCATGTGTGTGGCACAAGAGGCTACTTGGACCCGGTTTACTTGAAATCGGGTTTCTTAACCAAAGAATCTGATATTTATTCATTTGGGGTAGTATTGTTTGAAATGATGTATGGCAAATCAACGTATGAGATCTTTAATCAAAAAGGTCAGTATCTACCAGGTTTCATCAAAGAGAGCTTTGAAAAAGGGAAACATGAGGACTTGGTGTTTGAGGCTCTAAAGAAAAAGATCGTACCGAAAGCATTGACTGCATTTCAAACAATTGCCTACCAATCTTACATGGGCACAACGTTTGAAAATTTGCCTTGATGTTTCAAATGCCCTGAATTACCTTCATTATGAGATGGAGGACGGACAAAGTGTAGTACACCGTGATATACGGATCAACAACATTGCATTGGACAAGGATTGGGGGGCGAAGATTGTTAACTTTGGGTACTCGGTATTCCAACCTTCAAATCAAGATGATGAAGCTCTCTATGACGAAACAGATGTTCACATGGATCCAAAATATATAGAGACTCGTAAGCTGACAAGAGAATCAGATGTATATAGTTTTGGAGTCCTTTTGTTTGAAGTCCTATGTGGGAGGTTAGCCAACGACAAAATATACTTAAAAGAGAGTAACAAAGGGTTGGCGTTTGTGGCACGACGTCGCTTCCGAGAGGGAACACTGATGGGAATGGTAGATCATATATTAATGGAAGTAACTGATGAAAAAAGCCTTATTTTAAAGAGGGGACCCAACAAAGCTTCTTTAGATAAATTTGTAAAAATTGCACTCAAGTGTATTGCAGAAATCCAAGACCAACGTCCAACAATGAAAGTGGTCGCCAAGGAGCTTCAAGAAGCCTTAATCTTTAATGTAAGTCAATATTTAAATATGTATTCATTTTCATTAAAATATTGTTATCAATAATGTATGTATATATATTGATGTCTCGTGACTAACAGATGGAAAACAAGGACGACCTCATAATGTTACTTGATGACATTAAACTGGCCACAGAAAACTTTCATGATAAGAATTGTATTGGTAGAGGAGGATTTGGGAATGTTTATATAGGAAAAGTTCCACAAGGTGAAGGGTTCAAGACCATTGTTGCAAAGAAATTGGATACAAAGCAAGGTCAAGGAGAACATCAGTTTAGGACTGAGCTCCAAATTTTGTTTGAGTATAAACACGAGAATCTTATCCCTCTTGTGGGATATTGTGATGAAAAGAACGAACAAATCATTGTTTACGAGTACGCTTCTCGAGGAAGCCTTGATAGGTATTTGAAGGACGATGATCTTACATGGGTGAAGCGACTTAATATATGTATTGATGTAGCAACTGCGCTAGCTTTCCTTCATGGAGGAGCTGGAAAACAAGCAATAGTGATACATAGGGACATCAAAACTGCAAACATTCTACTAAATGATGAGTGGAATGCAATGCTTGCTGATTTCGGGCTTTCCTTGATAAGTCCAATTAATCAAGAAACAGACTATGTCATTGATCATGTGTGTGGCACAAGAGGCTACTTGGACCCGGTTTACTTGAAATCGGGTTTCTTAACCAAAGAATCTGATATTTATTCATTTGGGGTAGTATTGTTTGAAATGATGTATGGCAAATCAACGTATGAGATCTTTAATCAAAAAGGTCAGTATCTACCAGGTTTCATCAAAGAGAGCTTTGAAAAAGGGAAACATGAGGACTTGGTGTTTGAGGCTCTAAAGAAAAAGATCGTACCGAAAGCATTGACTGCATTTCAAACAATTGCCTACCAATGCTTACATGACGATAGAGAAAAACGGCCAACTGCAAAAGAAGTTCTAAAACAACTCAAGGAGGCACTGGAACTCCAGGTAAGTTCTCATACATAGTTCTACAAACACTGTCTTCCTTTCATATCAGTTGTACTAAAAAACAAGTAATATGTATTCATAAAAGAAACAATAGACCAAAAGATATTTGAGAAATAAATTAATTATATCTAGGTATATAAAATTTCTTGCAATGTATATGATGATGTTAGAACAAATATTTTTACATGACCAAATTATTTATGTTCTTTTATAAAACACTTATGCATTTCTTTTAATTCCTTAAAATTTGAAAAACTAGTCTATCTTTACAAAATATATACTTTACTTAGACATTTGTTCAAACTTTTTAATGTCCTATTTCTTTCACCATGTTTTTTCATAAAGGAGAAGCAATTACATCCTTTAAATATGGTGCATGTTGCCGATGAAGTAGAGGAATCGATGGAACATAAGTTGACACGTGAAAATTCGGTAGGATCCTTTTATTATTATAAAATATAATTATTTTGTGTTTTCTCACACAACAATAAATTTTTTTTATTATAACTATTATTTAAAAAATATTATATTTTGAAAGGAGGATGAGACTCAACATTCAGAGATGGTTCAAGATGTCGATGAACTCAAAAGATCTATGGAACTTAAGTTGATAAATGCTAATTCAGTAAGATCTTTTTCTTCTTATTATTATGTTTTAGATATCCTTTTATATACTATTAAATATTTATTCTAATGATTTATCAACCAATGATAGCTCTTGATTTCTTTAAATTGACTTTTGTTTTCAATTTTGACTTTTGCTATTATAATTATAAACTAAAAATATGAGCCCACAAAAAACTTAATTATTAATTATATTTTCCCCTATAATACGCGAGATAAACATATTAGGTTTTCACAAGAACATGATTAGTTGTCGTAGGTAAGACAAACTCAAATATGACGATATAATTATTAAAAAATATTTTGTATCGAAGATTATTAACTATAGAAAAAATCTTATTGATTTACGTTTTTTTGTTTTCCATCACTAATTTACTCTTTTTAACTTTTCATAAAAGAATAAATCTTACAAAATATTTAAAAAACTCTAAACTTATCTATATTTCAATTGACGATTGTAATCCAATTCACATTATAATTTATATTGACATCTTAAAAAATACAAAATATATTATAAATATATTAATAATATATCAAAATATCCGTTTTTTTTGTAAATATCGTATTACCAGTCTGTTTTTCTTGTATTTTTAAATTTAAATTTATAAAGTTTTTTCATTTGTATCTATTTAATAACTCATTTTATTTTAAAAATGTCGTTAACTTCTCGTGTATTTGACAGTTGACTAAATATAGTTATTATGCTAGAAGTATGTCCGCGCAACGCAGAGTGATAAATAATTTCTTCAAATACTTATAAATTGTAGTGTACATAAAATTCATTTAAGTCTTGTTTGTTTAGAACTTAATGGACTTAATAAAAAATGCATTAACTGGTAGTTTAACCATTAGTCCAAGATACAGTGGATACATTTGAATATGTTATGAATACATATGGTTGTGTACGACTGATTGTTAAATCGTAAGTCCCTTCCTATTGTTGAGCGCGGCTGGTTGTTGAACTGCAAGTCCCTTCCTAGTCAAATTTAGCCTGGTAACGTAAGTGCTGTCAACCCTGAGTAAACATTTTCAACCTTGTGATTATTGGCAACCTTGTGATTATTGGTTACCTTGAGTAAACATTTGAATGCATGAGTTAAACTGATAACCTATTAAACAAGCCTACGAACTCACCAACCTCTGTGTTGACGCTTTCAAGCATTCCTTTCAGGTGCACAGGTTAGAGGTGGCTGAGGATTATAACATGGAGCCTGTTACCAGACTTTGGACTTTAGGATTCATCGTTGTTGCTTTAATTGCTTTATGCTCTTCTTATGCGATAACATGGCACTATGCCTGACTTCTGATCCCTGGGAGTTGACTTATATTATCTTTGTTATTTGGATTCCTATTGAATGTTTAGTTGATTTCAATTTAAGTTGCTTATCTTATGAGATCATTTAGTATCCTATGTAACATCCACGACACATGTGCTTATCGTTTCATCTCGAGTTTTCTGCCTTAGTCGGGGTGTGACAAAAAGTCTTAAAGAATTCTATTCATATATACTTTTAATTTCCTTCTAAATTTGTCCTTACCATTTCTTATGGATTCTGGACGATAAGGAAATTAAGTCTAACATACATGTACAGTTTCCCACATTACATTATCATTCAAAACTTCTCATATGGAGTTCTTAGAGATCTTAGAGATTAGTGGTAGCATTGCATATCCTAATAATAATAGGGAGTGACGATTGTCCTTACTGAAATTACACCTTTTTTATATGTTACTGCTCCATCACAACTTATCTCCTTAGAATCCAATAATACTTCTAACAAAGTTCTATTAATAACTAATTGAATATGGTAAAACTTAGATTTTTTACTTACTACCTCATGTAATCCTTTATAAGAGAAACTGAAAAACAGTTGACCCTAACTGATATCTAATTGAATATGGGAAGCTAAGTTGTTTCTCTATAAGAATCTGTTTGGTCTTAATAAAATATTAGCCCTAATCATGCAAAATTTTCTAAAGATTTCTAAGCATAGTGGGAGTACTAAAGCTCTTATCTGGACTTGCCAGAAGTACAAGAGGCTGGGGAGAGACTCATTAAATTTCACTCCGAATTTAACTTCGATTATACACCTCTTATATTCCAGACTTCACCAACTCCTACATACTTAGAAACAAATATTGCTCCTAATATGCCTGGAATTTAGCCAAGAGCTAATCTACTAATCAGAAACTCATAATAAAAACAATAATCAACTCAGAAGGTCATACATATAGGTCTAAAAGATCTATTAATATTGATGATTATATATCGCTCGATTAAAGTTGAAATGGATGTGGGAAAGTTTACCGATCCTACCTCTTCTAATTATGTTGTTTACATCAATCTGTATTCTAAATGTCATAAAGCTATTATTAGCATCTTGACTCCATAAACTTGGAATAATATTTGGATTTTGATTGAATTACCTTAAAGGTATTCATAACTTAACTAAATCCAAATAGAAACAATAAATGCTAAAAGAATGATTGATTGCATAAAGGATATACTCAAGAGGATATAAGTAATCAAAGAACCTCGTTGCCTGTCTTACAAAGGATTATTTGAGGATCATTACCGTTTTAGTAACTCGTGATGGTTTAGAGTTGCATTAGATGAGCATTAAATCAAACTTCTATAACAATACATACAAGTTCACAAAATGACCTGATAATTCTTTACTGAAGGTCAATACCTAGGGTCTTCTCTAAGATTTTATGGGCCTAGTTCGATAAAAAAAAAGTTATTGCAGCAGCTTTTGTAACATTTGTTAGACTATAAAATAGCATCTCACGATCATTTTTAGAAAAGTACCTAACTCCCTGTCAAACAAAAGGACCTGATTTGCAAACGTTATTGTTACTCCCGTTAAACACCCAAACAAAACTTAATGACCGTTAATGCTCGTTAGACATTTTTAATAATTTTTTAACGATGTGGACCATTATTGCAAGAGATTAAATGAAATGGACTAATATTGCCCAAAATAGGTGCAGCACGCAAAACCATTGTCATCAACCTTCCCCGTTTGTTAACTTACAGAGTTTAACTATTTATCTGAGAAATCTTCCATAGTGGGAGACGAGGGGCCTTCCAGAAGGAAATTCAATTTGTCTACTGAAGTAAAAAGTTGTTTGCCGGATAGTTCACCAATGTTCTCTCGTGTGGTATGTAAACTACTACACTTGGAAGCTAATGGCCGAATATGGGTGCTTTAGGAACAAGAGAAAGCTATGGTTTTGATAACCGGACTGGCCTGTCTGACCGGTTGAACTGTGAACCGGCGGATCAGCCAGTTTGGTTCATACAAAAATAAAACACATAAAATGTAAGCAAAACCAGGAGTCGAACCTGGATGGCGCGAAAGTAGGGAACATCCGCTTACAAACCTTATCTGCCACATTTTTGTTGTTATATTACCGTACTTATTGAATATATCTAGTATTAATTAACTAAAATATGAATTTTTACAACCAACTATCCTAAAATCGAACTAGCGGTTGACACAGTTGCATTACCAACTCGTTTTTTGGACGTTTCCTTTTATATTTGAATGGATATGCATTATCAAATTATACATATTTTTTAAAATTTCAAACATGTGTTTCATATATATGAATAAGTACTTTTAGAGTTGTATTCATGTGCAAATCATTATTTTGGTGCAAACGAAGGAACAGCTAACATCCGTTGGATCAATATGGATCAATGGTCAAGATCAAATCAAAATTAACACTGGAAGGGCATTTAGGTCATTAAGCATATTCATATATAAACGGCTCAAACACACCTTCTTCTAACAAAACACATAGTAAAACACACACAAACACACACCGAAACACACACACCGCCGGAAACTCACCGGAAACTCACCGGAAAACCGAAACACACACACATCGCCGGAAACTCACCGGAAACGATCGGAAAAACGTTTTTGTAGTCAAAATCGTTCGCAATCAATGAACGCAGTAACAAATTGATAGTAACACTACATCAAACAACAAAAAGATGACGAAAATTGAAACCCTAATAATTGAAAACCTAATCGGAAAATCAATTTCGCCGGAAATTGAAGCAATAAGTAGCAGCCGCTCGCCGTTAATTGACATGAACAGTAATTAAATAGTCGTAAAACGTTTTGAATCCTCACGCCGTATCTCCGGCGAACTCTACCGGTTAACCGTAAATTTGAAAGCTTCTCCACGCGCCGCATATCATCCTCCTGTTCGTGTATCAAGTAATTTTCTGTATATATTTCTATATGTATATTACTACCAGTTTACATTTAGGTTTAAGCTATATCCTTATATGTAAACACATATATGTATATGTTTATACACACACACACACACTTAGTATTCAAAATTATCTGTCATAATTTACTTGTGATGATATTTAGACTGTGTCATGTGTGTGTGTATGTGCGCAGATAGCCGTATTGAATGCTTATAGGGGTGACCGAAATGTATGTAAATCTAGATCCATTGTGTAGTCAGGTGAAATGATATGATTCTTTTACACTGTGTTAAAGCTCGGATTTAATGTTGTTTATTGTTTTGTTTGATTTTGAAGTTAGGTTCGAAAAATTTCTTTAATGGTTTAGATCGGAACTTATATTTTGTGAAGATGAGAAATGATTTTGTGAGATCGGAACGATTCTTTAATGGTTTATTAATGCTCAGGTTTAGATCTGTTTGTATGTATGTATATGGTTTATGTATGCGAGTTGTTTTATTCCGACATTCAGATTTAAGTCTTAATTGGCATGAACGGAATATATGTCAGCTCTAATAAATAATGTATTCGAGGTTCACTGGATATATCTTCTCATGAACATAGTGTTTTAATAAAAGGCCATCTTTGAACGAACTTGACCATTTGGAGCTAGTGTCTAGGTATCTCGCTTGACCAAGGAGTAAAGATGATTTTCTTTTTCACTTTATGGAGCCAATCAGCTCCGACTCTCCGAGCCAAGATTCTCAATTGGCGATAGCGGCATAGTAACTGTTGGGGGAAAATTTGTTCTTTTTTGTATATTTGTTGTTCAACAATGTTAGGGCTGTAGATATAAGTGGATAAAGCTTATTATTATAGCTTATTGATTAAGCTTATAATATACCACTACAAGCTTATTTATATAGTATTCTACACTCTTCTTACTTTGTAATTATGTTTGTCCTGCCGATGGATAGGACATGTCGGTGATTCTTTATTTGTTGGATGGCAAATAATTCTCAGTATCCTGCCAGGTAGTTTATATAACTTATATACTCTCTTATGGTTTACAATGCATACCCGTTTCTTATTTTTGCGACTGTATTTTAATTTTACGGCCACATTGGCCACCTATTTCTTCTGTGGGGCCTCTCCAAAGGCCAGTTCCAATGCATGTACGTGCTTTTCAATTTATTTATATAGATTCTTCATAATGTTCTGACCTGTCTCACTGTCTGTTCAAATGCTGGAATTCATGTAGTTCTGCCCAGTAGGTCCTTCACAACAACCACCTCCATATATGCCTATGATGTTCCAACAGTTTTTAACAGTAGGGAAACCAAATATGATGTCCCAACCTATACGACACTACCTCCAGACCTGGACTACCGGCACTTGGCATAGTGTCGCCTTCTTCAACGCCACCTGCACCCCAAGCTTTTGTAGTGACTGATGGTCAACCTAGTGTCTATCACCACAGCCCTAACATGTGGTTCCAACACCTAATGGTTATATGCCCGGTCAGAGTGGCACGCATGTTGCTCACTTGCTCCTCCGCCTTCATACAATGTATGATTACTGAAAGTGAACTGCTATTAAGTTGGAAATTTGTGGAATCAATTTCATTCGTTGTTCATATTAAAATATTTTTAGCAGCTAACACGTCAACAACTGCACAAGTACATGGAAATGCGGAAGCAGCTAGCCAGTACCAACCACTCTCCCAGTATGAACTAGTGATTCCAGTTTATTGTTTGGTTGTTACTCTTTTATATATCGTACAATTCTTTAATTAGTTATTACATATGTATGCTGATTTATTAGGTGACAACTGATTTATCAAGGAAGAGGACAAGGGAAAGGCACCCTCAAATTAGCCGATTCGGTGGATTCACTTGCTTGAGGTAGTAGCAAGTCTATTATCTCTTAAAGTCTATGATCTTTCAGTAACAAAAGGTTGTGGGCCCAAGTCTGAAAGAGACTAAATCTTTATTAAGGATAATTATGGAACATGCTCTTATATGTTTTCAGCTTTTGTATATTTGTTGTTCAACAATGTTAGGGCTGTAGATATAAGTGGATAAAGCTTATTATTATAGCTTATTGATTAAGCTTATAATATACCACTACAAGCTTATTTATATAGATTCTTCATAATGTTCTGACCTGTCTCACTGTCTGTTCAAATGCTGGAATTCATGTAGTTCTGCCCAGTAGGTCCTTCACAACAACCACCTCCATATATGCCTATGATGTTCCAACAGTTTTTAACAGTAGGGAAACCAAATATGATGTCCCAACCTATACGACACTACCTCCAGACCTGGACTACCGGCACTTGGCATAGTGTCGCCTTCTTCAACGCCACCTGCACCCCAAGCTTTTGTAGTGACTGATGGTCAACCTAGTGTCTATCACCACAGCCCTAACATGTGGTTCCAACACCTAATGGTTATATGCCCGGTCAGAGTGGCACGCATGTTGCTCACTTGCTCCTCCGCCTTCATACAATGTATGATTACTGAAAGTGAACTGCTATTAAGTTGGAAATTTGTGGAATCAATTTCATTCGTTGTTCATATTAAAATATTTTTAGCAGCTAACACGTCAACAACTGCACAAGTACATGGAAATGCGGAAGCAGCTAGCCAGTACCAACCACTCTCCCAGTATGAACTAGTGATTCCAGTTTATTGTTTGGTTGTTACTCTTTTATATATCGTACAATTCTTTAATTAGTTATTACATATGTATGCTGATTTATTAGGTGACAACTGATTTATCAAGGAAGAGGACAAGGGAAAGGCACCCTCAAATTAGCCGATTCGGTGGATTCACTTGCTTGAGGTAGTAGCAAGTCTATTATCTCTTAAAGTCTATGATCTTTCAGTAACAAAAGGTTGTGGGCCCAAGTCTGAAAGAGACTAAATCTTTATTAAGGATAATTATGGAACATGCTCTTATATGTTTTCAGCTTTTGTATATTATTATAGCATCTGATCTTAAGTTTTGGCCTTGGGATTTTTTTTCATTCATATGATATGTTTTAATAGCGCATACTATTTTGCAGCTATGCACTTGTTCACTTGGAAATTAAAAACCAGGGGGAGGATGCATTTAAGCATGAGATATATGGAAATGTCATAATTTTAGAGCGCAGAATAACTGAATCAGCCAGTACTAGTGTTCTGAAAGATCATCAAGGTATTTTTGTTTACTTTCTTTGTTTTTCGTTGGATATGGATATCATATCTATGAATATTGCAGCTATACGCGAACACGTGAAACTCATGTGTAACTGATAATATGCCGTTGACTCAACGAGTCCACTTTAATTCTGGGAAATTATAGCAAGATGATTGTGTATTTTATGATATAGTTTGCCATGTTGTTAGTGAGAGTTTGTAGACCTGTTATCATGAATGCTCGCTCTTTCATATGCTCCAAATTGCTTATAAGTTATATCATTGGTGCATGCATTCTTTACTTTTAGTTACTTTTTCTTTTGACACTGATTTTATTTTTCTACTTTAAAATCTTATCTTTCAGTCTATAAGTTAGAGCAATGTTTATAATTATCTACTATAGACTTAACTTTGGTTTGTGTCATTCCTGTTCACCAAAAGTCAGCGGTTATCAATTGATTTTTTTGCTTAAAAAATTCCTGGATTTCAGTTTCTGGATGTTCAAACTACAGAACTAAAGTAAGAAAGTCCAGTTGAAGCTGAAAGGAAATATATAGGATGGTGTTGAGACCGCCCATAAGAGTGCTGGGCCACAAGTCTAGGCTTAATTTTCTGATAAACCTGGGTGATTTGAATTTACTTTTTTTTTCCAGTTCGGCAATTTTCGGTTGTGTGTCTGTATTAGAGTCTAGACATATCTTCTGACAAATGTTTACTTTATACTGAAACATGTATATATATGATCCGAGTTGGTTTGCACATATTTCTTAACTTTCCTTTTACTTAACACGTGTCATTTAACAGGAAGAAAAGTAGCTACCAGGAGAGAAGACATCCGTGAGCTTGTGGAACATTTTAATGTGGGTATTTTTTGTATTTCACGTTTTTCTGTTGTGATATACACGCATTTGTACTTTACACTCATGTTGGAGCTTTTTTAAGATGCATTACACTTCATACATGATCTAGACCTTTGGAATTCCCATGTGCAGATTGATGTTGAGAATCCTTGTGTAGTAATGAGTCAAGACAAGAGCAGAGAGTTTCTACATTCAGGGAATGACAAAGACAAATTCAAGGTCTGAAGTTAAACAAGCAGTAGCCTTTTTTTGTAAATCCGCCTTTCATTTACACAGTTTTGAACGCAATTATTTTTTCTACTTAAGAGGGTGCGGGCGGGTTGGGTATCAGGCCAAAATAGGTGATTTCTTGGTATTGGTTGAAATAGAACATTTCTTCACCAAGTTTTATTAGGTGACAACTTGTAATGAAATTGCCCCTTTGTGCAACTTGCAAAGTAAATATATATGTTGTTTTAGTCTAGTCAAGATGAAGTAAATGTATGTAGTTGGTTGTCATTTGGTATATGTGTAGTAGTTTTTAAAATTAGTAACAATGTAGTATGTGTATGTATCAGGTAGGTTGTCATTTGGTATGTGTAGTAGGTTGACAGCAGTTTTTTGTCCAGCACTTGGGCTGTTTTGACAGCAGTTTGCTGCTGTTTTTTGCTCAACTAATAGGCTGTTTTGACTACAACTTTTTGCTGTTTTTTTTTGCCCAGCACTCGGTTTGTTTCGACATCATTTTTTTGCTGATTTATCATTGCTATTATAGCTCATTTGTTGTTTCCCGTGCTCTAGTTATGCATTTTCTTGTATCATTATGTGCTTGCTCATTTATTTTTTTTATAATTTTCATCAAATTATCATGTAAAGAGGGTTTAAGTGATGAGTTTTTTGATGAATATGATCACCCAAATATACGCCTTCTAGATGGAGTTGAACATGTACAAGATGGTGGTGAAGATAGAGAAGAAGAGGTAGCACAAGAATTGATTCAAAACAATGTAATTTACGAATAATTTACCAGTTATTGTGTAATTGATACTTGGTGCTATTATTGTATTTTTGATATAACGTGAATGTTAAATGACCTTTATCTACCAATTATACATATAGTTTTCATTTTTTGTTTGTATTTTCTTTGATTATTTTCTCTTATTATATACTAAATCATATGATGATTGGGTAATAATATTTGGGTGATTTTATTGCCATTAGAATGTAATAATTGAATCTCTTCGTGATTAAGTACCAATCCCATGGGGATTATTTGTTTTTGTTCTTCGTAAATTTTTTAGCCAGTTATGGTTAAAATCTTTTAGTGATTATGTGTCAATCCCATGGGGATTATGTGCCAATCCCATGGTGATATCAGTCATATGGTAATTAGAATGTAATAATTGATTCTCTTCGTGATTAAGTACCAATCCCATGGGGATTATTTGTTTTTGTTTTTTGTAATTTTTTTAGCCAGTTATGGTTTAAATTTTTTAGTGATTATGTGCCAATCCCATGGGGATTATTTGTTTTTGTTTTTCGTAAATTTTTTAGCCAGTTATGGTTAAAATCTTTTAGTGATTATGTGCCAATCCCATGGGGATTATGTGCCAATCCCATGGGGATTATTTGTTTTTGTTCTTCGTAAATTTTTTAGCCAGTTATGGTTAAAATCTTTTAGTGATTATGTGCCAATCCCATGGGGATTATGTGCCAATCCCATGGGGATATCCAATCCCATGGGAATTATTTGTTTTTGTTCTTTGTAAATTTTTTAGCCAGTTATGGTTAAAATCTTTTAGTGATTATGTGCCAATCCCATGGGGATTATGTGCCAATCCCATGGGGATTATTTGTTTTTGTTCTTCGTAAATTTTTTAGCCAGTTATGGTTAAAATCTTTTAGTGATTATGTGCCAATCCCATGGTGATATCAGTCATATGGTAATTAGAATGTAATAATTGAATCTCTTCGTGATTAAGTACCAATCCCATGGGGATTATTTGTTTTTGTTCTTCGTAAATTTTTTAGCCAATTATGGGGATTATTCAATATGAATATAATTGAATCTCTTCGTGATTAAGTCCAATCCCATGGGGATTATTTGTTTTTGTTCTTCGTAAATTTTTTAGCCAGTTATGGTTAAAATCTTTTAGTGATTATGTGTCAATCCCATGGGGATTATGTGCCAATCCCATGGGGATTATGTGCCAATCCCATGGGGATATCAGTCATATAGTGATTATGTGCCAATCCATGGGGATTATGTGCCAATCCCATGGTGATATCAGTCATATGGTAATTAGAATGTAATAATTGAATCTCTTCGTGATTAAGTACCAATCCCATGGGGATTATTTGTCAATCCTGGGATTAGTACCAATCCCATGGGGATTATTTGTTTTTGTTCTTTGTAAATTTTTTAGCCAGTTATGGTTAAAATCTTTTAGTGATTATGTGCCAATCCCATGGGGATTATGTGCCAATCCCATGGGGATATCAGTCATGGATTAAGTCCAATCCCATGGGGATTATTTGTTTTTGTTTTTTGTAATTTTTTTAGCCAGTTATGGTTTAAATTTTTTAGTGATTATGTGCCAATCCCATGGGGATTATTTGTTTTTGTTCTTCGTAAATTTTTTAGCCAGTTATGGTTAAAATCTTTTAGTGATTATGTGCCAATCCCATGGGGATTATGTGCCAATCCCATGGGGATTATGTGCCAATCCCATGGGGATTATGTGCCAATCCCATGGTGATATCAGTCATATGGTAATTAGAATGTAATAATTGAATCTCTTCGTGATTAAGTACCAATCCCATTAATCCCATGGGGATTATTTGTTTTTGTTCTTCGTAAATTTTTTAGCCAGTTATGGTTAAAATCTTTTAGTGATTATGTGCCAATCCCATGGGGATTATGTGCCAATCCCATGGGGATTATGTGCAATCCATGGGATTATGTGCCAATCCCATGGGGATTATGTGCAATCCATGGGGATTATGTGCCAATCCCATGGGGATTATGTGCCAATCCCATGGGGATTATGTGCAATCCATGGGGATTATGTGCCAATCCCATGGGGATTATTGCAATCCATGTGGGATAAGTCCAATCCCATGGGGATTATTTGTTTTTGTTCTTCGTAAATTTTTTAGCCAGTTATGGTTAAAATCTTTTAGTGATTATGTGTCAATCCCATGGGGATTATGTGCCAATCCCATGGTGATATCAGTCATATGGTAATTAGAATGTAATAATTGAATCTCTTCGTGATTAAGTACCAATCCCATGGGGATTATGTGCCAATCCCATGGTGATATCAGTCATATGGTAATTAGAATGTAATAATTGAATCTCTTCGTGATTAAGTACCAATCCCATGGGGATTATTTGTCATATTATGTAGAATGTTAATTGAATCTCTTCGTGATTAAGTACCAATCCCATGGGATTATTTGTTTTTGTTCTTCGTAAATTTTTTAGCCAGTTATGGTTTAAATTTTTTAGTGATTATGTGCCAATCCCATGGGGATTTTTTTTTATTTTTATTTTCTTTTGAACAATAATCTCATGGGGATTAACTGTTAAAATACACAAACAGAGATCTTTTACCCAATTACGGTTAAAATCTCTCAGTGATTAATGGCCAATCCCTTGGTTATTAAGTGTTAAAATACACAAACAGATGTGTTGGTCGTCTTTGTTATTTTCTTAGGGTTTGTAATTGCTTTAAAAACAACTAAACCCTAATGGCTAACCCTACGACTTCAAACCCTAAACACTAAAGCTTAATTGCTAATCCGAGGGGAAAGCTAGAATCTAAAAAACCTAGAAATTATAAACCCTAAATGCTAAACCCTAAAATGCTAAAAAGGATGAGGGTTCCCACTCTAGGGTTTATGGTTTGAAGCCCGGCTAACCCTCGACCTTCAAACCCTAAACCCTAGAGCGGGTACACGATACGCTTTAGGGTTTAGGGTTTGAAGTCGTAGGGTAACGGCTAACCCTACGACTTCAAACCCTAAACCCTAAAGCTTAATTGCTAATCCGAGGGGAAAGCTAGAATCTAAAAAACCTAGAAATTCTAAACCCTAAATGCTAAACCCTAAAATGCTAAAAAGGATGAGGGTTCCCACTCTAGGGTTTATGGTTTGAAGCCCGAGGGTTAGCCTATCGGCTAACCCTCGACCTTCAAACCCTAAACCCTAGAGCGGGTACACGGTACGCTTTAGGGTTTAGGGTTTGAAGTCGTAGGGTTAGCCGGATTAGCAATTAAGCTTAGTTTAGGGTTTGAAGTCGTAGGGTTAGCCCCTACGACTTCAAACCCTAAACCCTAAAGCTTAATTGCTAATCCGAGGGGAAAGCTAGAATCTAAAAAACCTAGAAATTCTAAACCCTAAATGCTAAACCCTAAAATGCTAAAAAGGATGAGGGTTCCCACTCTAGGGTTTATGGTTTGAAGCCCGAAGGTTAGCCTATCGGCTAACCCTCGACCTTCAAACCCTAAACCCTAGAGCGGGATGTAGTAAGGGGACGGATGTATACGGTACGCTTTAGGGTTTAGGGTTTGAAGTCGTAGGGTTAGCCTAACGGTTAACCCTACAACTTCAAACCCTAAACCCTAAAGCTTAATTGCTAATCCGAGGGAAAAACTACATTCTAAAACCCTAAAAACCCTAAACCCTAAAATGCTAAAAAGGATGAAGGTTCCCACTCTAGGGTTTAGCCTAACGGCTAACCCTACAACTTCAAACCCTAAACCCTAAGCTACATTCTAAAAAACCTGGAAAATCTAAACCCTAAATGCTAAACCCTAAAATGCTAAAGCCTACAGGAGGGGGACGGAAAATCTAAACCTTAAATGCTAAACCCTAAAATGCTAAACCAACTTGGATTAAATCCCAATCCCATGGGGATTATTTGTTTTTGTTATTTCTAAATTTTTTAGCCAGTTATGGGTAAAATCTCTTAGTGATTATATGCCAATCCCATGGGGATTATTTGTTTTTGTTATTTCTAAATTTTTTAGCCAGTTATGGGTAAAATCTCTTAGTGATTATATGCCAATCCCATGGGGATTATGGAGCAATCCCATGGGGATATCTCTGTGATTAAGTACCAATCCCATGGGGATTATTTGTTTTTGTTCTTTGTAAATCTTTTAGCCAGTTACGGTTTAAATCTCTTAGTGATTATGTGCCAATCCCATGAGGATTATGGGCCAATCCCATGGGGATTATTTGATTTTAATCTTCATAAATTTTTTAGCCAGTTATGGTTAAAATCTCTTAGTGATTATATGCCAATCCCATGGGGATTATGTGTCAATCCCATGGGGATATCTCTGTGATTAAGTACCAATCCCATGGGGATTATTTGTTTTTGTTTTTTGTAAATTTTTTAGCCAGTTACGGTTTAAATCTCTTAGTGATTATGTGCCAATCCCATGAGGATTATGGGCCAATCCCATGGGGATTATTTGATTTTAATCTTCATAAATTTTTTAGCCAGTTATGGTTAAAATCTCTTAGTGATTATATGCCAATCCCATGGGGATTATGTGTCAATCCCATGGGGATATCTCTGTGATTAAGTACCAATCCCATGGGGATTATTTGTTTTTGTTTTTTGTAAATTTTTTAGCCAGTTACGGTTTAAATCTCTTAGTGATTATGTGTCAATCCCATGGGGATTATGTGCCAGTCCCATGGGGATATCAAATCACATTTATTTATATCTGTTTAACCAGTTAATCCCCATGAGATTGGAACATAATCCCCATGGGATTGGAAGTTAATCACTAAGAGATTTTAACCAATTACTTTATGATGGTACGAATCACTTGGTGATGATACGAATCACTAAATGATTTCAATAGATAATTAGGTATTCTGTAATGTTGAATGATCCAGTAAAATAATAACCAAAGAATAGTTGTACATAGAACAAAACATAACGCTTTTATCATATTTTTCTTTCATAGCTTTATTTCCCGTGTCCTTATCATCATCGGTGCGGTTAGACTTGTGTTTGGTGGAAGGTTTTCATCTGCAATCCAATTGCCAAGACCCAAATAAAATTCTGCCAAGATACATAGTTCAAATTAGCATAAAACTCGTTATAGATTTTATGCTACTTATATAATTGAAAGAAACTTGCAAAAAACATTACATCTGGATCTCATGTCCTAACATACTATACCAAAACACTTAGCCTTGAAAGCTGGGACTCCATCAAGGACCAACAAAATATCTAATTATTAGAATAGTTAAGCATTGATTCCTTATGAACGGAGGTTCACAAGTCTTTATATTCTAATTACAACAAATACAAATGCTAATAAATCAAGACAACTTTCTGGTAGAAAACTCCTTATAGATTTTATATTCTAAAAAATATTATGCCATAAAATATGATATTATCAAGACAACTTTCCAATTATATGTGACAGTAAAAAAGAATCAGCAAAAAGAGGTTCAAGAATACGTCAATTTCACCATGACATTGAAATGGTGGGTCTTTGATTTATGCAAATCAGAATAGCGATCTTGGTTGGCGGTTTCGGATGAATTCCTGTAGATCAACAATGCATATCACATTACACTGTAACTATGACTAAGAAATTCTGGTAGAATTTGTCAGCTCAACTGAAATTACTATCATAAGATAGGTCAAAGACATTTCAAACTGAAAATCATCTAATAAATAACTCCATTAAATAATACAACAAAAAATAAATAACGCAAATCACCAAAAAAGAAACCAATACTTGCAAAAAAAAATTATTGTGTACTCTATGTAAACTAATGCTTGCATCAACATACCTTCAATAAGCACCATACTTCAGTCAAAGAAGATAGCATAAGCTTGACTTGTATCAAAAAGCTGAAAGCATATATATTTAATGCACCAGGTGTCAAGACGATGCTCACTGGCCAATCTACTTTACCAAAGGACTGCCCTTCCATCCCTTGGATAGATAGATAGATAGATAGAGAGGGCAGAGCTTTTGGTTTTTCATGAGGCACAAAATTCTGAAAGACTGTATACTTGCCAGCATATTAGAAAATATGTGAAATATACATTTTCGAGACCATAACATAATTTCTATTGGGGGACAAGAGAAGAAAGTAAGAACAAGGAATGTTAGATGGATATACCAGTTGCAAAACCAGGAAGAGATGTTGTGCTTTCTTCTTTCATGTACATGAACGATCTATCCTTATAATGGTCTCTTTCGCATGAAGACCTCTGAACTGAGAGTTCCAGAAGCACAAATTTAAAACTAATAGAGCAAAAAAAATCATCTATACATATGAAATAGAATATTTTTTTATGTCCTCTGTCACATCATACTGAAATAACGACATCAACTACTCATACTGAGATACCCGAGGGTTAGCCTATCGCACGAAGACCTCTGAACTGAGAGTTCCAGAAGCCCCTAGATTTCAGATATCCTGTTATCTACCTCTGTAGCATACCATTTCTAAAAAGATAAGAAAGACTCAGTATAAGATTATTTATCATCAACCATAAAAAGTATAAAGTCTTCTAAAAGAGAGTGTACATGATGCCAGAGTGACACGATAAACAAGTCTGCCCAGTCTGCTGATTCCATCATATGGTATCACCGCAAAGCCAGCAAATGTTCTTGTAAAGAGAAACCTTCCTCAAGTAGGTTAATTGTCAATTTACTGACATACATATATGATATATCTACCATCATTAAGGATGAAAATGAAGGAAATAACTGTCTTCATTGATGCAAATTAATGTGCTTCAATCACTACTTTGGCATGATATAAAGGTCATAACAAAAAACACACTATTTAAGTAGTCGACTTTGGCATGATATAAAGGTCACACCCAAAACAGTTACAATAGACACATGAGCTAAAACTAGCTATCTTCTCCTTGAATGCTGAGACTAACATCTGAAATTTTGACATTGACATAGAAAAACGTCAAATGAGCTAATAATAAAAATAGTCTAAATAAGTTATCAATAATAACTACGAGTACTTGAAGTTAAGAGCTCATCATATCACCCTCGTCATTTGTTTAATATAAAAACAAAGAACTTCCTTGAATTTCTACTAGAATCAATGTTAATATCAAAAACCAAACTAGGTACTCTATTGAACGGAATGGGAAAGAAATATAGTCCTTACGATATAATTTACTAACTTTGGGTTTGGTTCATGAACTGATGAATCCAGGCCTTTAATCAAGCTAGAAACTCAAAGTTATGTTTTATAGCTTACCATCCATGTTTCTATCTTGACTTTATAATTCATTGGAGAAAGCCTCATTTCCAAGAACTAGCACTCCAATTTTTGATGTGCTTCTGCTAATCCCAACTGTAGATGCAGGATATATAAATAAACTCCATTACATATTTTTCAATCAGCATACAAAGTGTATAATCCAATATTGATAAAAACATACTATAAACTGACCACAACAGAACCAAGGTTTTGGCTGGGCAAGGTGAGGCTCCGGGCCTTATCACGCCAGGCTCTTTTGGACCATGCTTGTGTCACAGTCATCCTATGTAACAAGAAATCAATTAAAGATCATAGAGATATTACAATAATAAATAAAAATTGTAATATGTGCAATATCACAGATTTCATATCCAATATGTGCTTGTGTCACAGGCTCTTTCCCCTTAAAAAAAATTCTTTTGGACCATGCTTGTGTCACAGGCTCTTTCCCCTTAAAAAAATTATATTTCTAAGCATTATCACAGATTTCATATCCAATATGTGCAACTTCCAAGTAATACTGCTCATGAGTATGGATATATAAAGAATCTAGATGTTTAAGCTTGAAAAAAATTACACTAGTTACACTAAAAGAAAACAAGGGTATCTAGTTATGCTACAAAAAAACTAAAAGATAATAATGGTGTACAGAAAATTATATCAAAATCCATGTTCCATGGAAGTATAGAATATTTCAACTACAATACACGAGTATCAAATCAAATGGAGCAATTTTGGTATAAAAAACTGAACCAAACATTAATAATCCAGTTTTGCAGTTCACCTTGGCAACAGTAGTTTCTATTCTTTCATGCTTCATCACCTACGAGACCATTGTCCTACATAAGCAAAACACCATCATCTTTATCTTCTACATACACACACGATATTACCACATGAAAACAGACTATCGCAAACCTGAGCATGGAAATTCGATGTCGAGTGGGACGACTGAGGTTCGTTAACTTAGTCATGACACTCGAAACATAGAACACCTACAAAATTAGCAACACACAGATACATAACGTTTGTTAAGAGGAGTTGTTTCGTCATCGCTACTTTGGTTACTAATACTTCAAACAGTTTGCTAGTAAAATAGTTTGCTAGTAAACTCATCCAAACACTATGTATTTTGTTTCAAGCATTTCAACAAACACTTTTTATGCACTCTAAATATCTCAATCACTATAACCAAAACAACAATCAATTAAAAAAATTCATCATTTAATTCAAACAATCAACTAAAAAAACGAATCACTTCTTAAGTGTTACTCAAATTAACTCTCAAACAAGCATCAACTATGCATATACACTACAGATTTCAAGAAGTTGAAAGGAAAATCACAGTTGAGAATTAAAATGATAATTACCGAAATCGAAGAACGCTAAGTAAGATGAAATAGATGATAATGACACACGAATCTGATGTTATTGATTGCGAACGTTTTTGACTACAAAAACAGTTTTCCGATCGTTATTTGACGGTTAATCGGTTTTCCAGTGAGTTTCCGGCGGTCTGTGTGTGTTTGTGTGTGTTTTGGTGAGTTTCCGGAGGTCTGTGTGTGTTTCGGTGTGTGTTTTGTGAATCGAGGGTGTGTTTGGGCGGGAGAGAAGAAGCAAGGGTTTTCCGGTGACTTTCCGGCGGAGAAGGATAGAGTGTATGTGTGACTGTGTGTGTTTGTGTGTGTTTGAACGAAAAAGAAAGTGAGTGGGCGGGAGGAGACGCATCAAGGGGGGGTTTTTTTTGGCAAAAAGACCAATTTGCCCCTCCGTGTTTTTTTTCTAAAGGATGATCAAATCAGATCTGGGCCGTAGATCACACTAATCTAATGGTCAGAAATTGTGCCTTCATTTTCACTTAAACTTTTGTTTGCAAATGAATAAATCACAGTACTTTTATTATTTAAAATATAAAATATAACAAAATCGTTTTTCCGGTCCGGTCCAATCGGTTGAACCTTGAACCCCTTACTAGACCAGTTCGATATCCTATCCGGTTCTGATAACATTGAAGAAAGCTAGACCGGTTGAACTTGAACCCCTCACTAGACCGGTTCGATTATGACAATATTGGAGAAAGCTAATACCAAGACCAAAGGGAAAACACCAATGGAGAGCGACAATGCAAAGATGCGTAAGAAAAGGAAGACAACCAGAAATGAAGATGCAACTTCAAAGTGGGTGAAATATCGCACTGATTGAGAGTTGTTGGAAAGATCTAAATGTGCAGTTTGAGCAAAGGATAGCTAAGGCTTGTCTCATTTATTTCCATGTTGCGAACGATTGAAGGATTACTAAAAAATCTGGCCACAACAAACCGTGCTATGATTCAGCCCTCCTTTTCTAGTCTTTGTGCCGAAACTGACACCATCATAAGTAAAATAACAGATTGTATGAAGGTGCAGTGTTATGAGAATCAAAGCCGTTCAAGTGTCGTTTCATGAACTTGCTACAAGTACCACAATGGAACCATCTTCTTAGCAAATTGTAAGTCCTTAATTGCTCTTATGCTCATGAGAACTATATTAAAAAATGTTGATTTTTGTGGCCATTTTATTCTTTTGTTTTGATTTCAAGTCTGATGTTTTTTTGTTATTACCCTTATGTAATAGCGAGCAGCCTACGGAATGGTAAAGTTATAAACTCCAAGCAGATATAGACTCAAGTAGTACAACATATATGCTTTTTTGCTGGTATGATGCACACTGATAACATTGATCATATATCATAGAGTTAATTTCATTACATGCCCCTGAGGTATGTCATTTTATTAAGTTTTGCCCCTGTACTTTTTTTTATCATTACATCACCCTGGTGAATTTTGCTCATTAACCCCCTCCTTTAACAGACGTTTTGGGCTCCGTTAACCTCCTGCAATGTGCATTGGCACATGATGGCATGTTTGTCCTTTCACCCAAACTCTTCTA
>CM067167.1:200543426-200613713 GCA_034093135.1 Erigeron breviscapus | reverse complement strand
ATGCTTTGTGAGGCCAATATAGAAGACTTTGCCAGAAATGGGTCATCTGTTCAAATCCGTTCCCCACTTCATAGGGTGGTACCCAAGAACATATGCTTGGGGCTGGTCATGGGAAAGTTGACTTTAAAGGACAGGTTTCTCCACCAATCTAAACCTTTTTGGCTAGAATTAAGTCAAACAAGTAGAAATTTTGTAACCATAAAATCCCCTAAAACCTTTATTTGATCATTACTGTAATTGCATAGCTTTTGTATTGACATTTGTGGCAACAAGTAATTTGACCAAAAAAAATGTTGGGTCGACCTGACATGACCTGACAACTTCAACACGTACTAAAAGATACCAACTTTGACCCAAACACATTTTAGCCACCGAGATCTCTAAGTTAGATGATTTACTGGACTTCCTACTTTTCAATCAAACCTAGCACTAACTAATTTTTCACCAACATTATCAAGTTGCTACCCAAACAGAACACATTCTAAGAAGTTCATTATAGTTATCCATTCACATCAATTTCATTTATGGAATATATAAGAGCAATTCAAATTTAAGAGTTCAAAAGATAATACCTGTCCAGGATGGGTACCATCGAGTTCCTTTTCTGTTGCACAATACTCATGGATCACCCAATGAGTCCTCTCCCCTTTTGGAGCGCGCCCAATATAGAACACAAGTGTCTTCTTCCTCCCAATCACACGACCACCCCTACTAGTCTTAATCGTCCTATCTTTCCCTGTGGCCTTCCAATACCCAGCCACAGTTGCCCGATTCAATCGATCCCCATTTTGATACTTACGATCCTTTGGGCAAAAATAGAACCACTCATTATCAATCGATTTAACCACCGACAGATCTGCATTCAGATTCAGTTACAACACATTGTTAATGATCATGATATCCCATTCCAGTAAGTAGCAAATCCGGAAACAAAAAAAAACAACTTTACATGGAACACAAAATAAAACATATGTATAGTTGATAGCTCATTAACTATTTTACAAAAATTTGGGTAACTGCAACATGTGTGAACGCAAAACCAATTAACTAATAACAATGAAGTTCTTTCTATTAATACTTGCAACCATTTTCTGCAATACTACTTTGCTATAACAAGTTTCATGATACAAGTAAACTTTAAACATTTCGTTTTAAAGTTCAGATTACAGCATATGGTCACCCAATATCCAGAAAACAAGATAACTATAGATTATCTTCATGTTAACATTGTCATATTATGAATCAAACTGTTCAGATATTGCTACCGGAACCATGTAACACGTAATAAACTGATGACATAACACCTGTTGTATGTAACAAGTAACAACGTGGTAGATGAGCCATAGACCGTAGTGTGTGTATATATATATATATATATATATATATATGATTGTCAACTTGTCATGTCATGTCATAAATCATTTCTTACAAACTAGTGACCTAAGGACAAGGGTGTCTCAAAGTTAAAGTTAATGTTCTATGTTTCCCATTTTTAAAGAACCCCCACTTTTGTGGAGATATGGATATATTAGAACTCTGTTTTTGAACACTAAAAGAAAGTCTGAGTCTATCTTTGAGATTCCTTCTTTTTTTTATTACTTTTGAGATGACACTTAAAGCAAAAGTGTGTCTAAATACTTTTATGTTGATGACTAATATGTTCAAATGTTTTATTTACTATGTATTGTTGTATTTGCGCTTAAGTGTGCTATGTTGTATGCTTGCTTTTCTTCTCTACTCTTAATGTAACCAGGTGATACTCGGCCGACATGTATGGTTACTAAACTCTTTACACTCTCCTGCTATTATCTCGTTTGGCCGGAGGTCCTCATGGAAGTAGTCTCTCTACCCCTGGGTAGAGGCAATACTGTTTACGTCTCACCTTCCCCGTACCCCGTATGCAGGGATTCGATTCTGTTGTTGTTGTTGTTTGAATACTAGTATATTGTTTATGTAATTAGGCCGGCCATACTTCATAAGTCTAATATAGGTAAGGTAATAGTTACCCAATTCCGTTTTCCACGAGGATTTGGGTGGTGAGGGCAGAAACACCTATTTCAAAAGCAAGGGGCCTTCCAACTAATTCAATTTTGTTTGTTTAAAATTAACAACTTTTGCAAGTCCAAATCTAATGCATATGATAGGAACTTTGTCACAATTAATTACAAACAAAATATGTAGTAAAAATCAATACAGTCTCAAATACGAATTTATTGCATACATACATACATACATACATACATTACATAATTACATATATACATACAAATAATAACAAAAAAAAAGGGAGTTATACATACCGGGTAGGTCCCAAGGCTCGTTCTTACAAACATCGAGTTCGCGAATACAGCTAACGTCAGCATGACGACCATTGATCTTTAAACGCAAGTAATGATGGATCAGTTCTTCATCTGTCGGACGAAACCTGTACCCTACTGGAAGTACCGGAAAAGCCACCATTCCTTCCTTAATTATTATATTCGTATATATTCTTATATTCGATTAATATATATCACACAAAAATCAAAACAGTAAATTAAACACTATGTTTGTTTTTATGTTAGAAGAATGTGGTAGTTATATTATAGATTTTGGTTATATCTAAAGTGTGAAGAACATCGGTGTCATCAAAGTGGAAAAGTGATTTACATTCACTGTCCCCGCGTTTTGGGTTCCGTGTATATCGGTTTGGACAGAAATATGGGATCTATAACGATAGTGCCATTGAGTTTTGGAGTTGGGCATATAATGAAAAGGGCAAACTCGGAAGAAGACTTGTGAATCTTAACGAGTAAGGAAAATGATAACGAATGAGAAGATGACACGTGGCTGGGTGTTGACGTGTATCGTGCACAAAATATGTTCAAGTGCTGTTGATTTTGGGGTAGGTTATATGAATGTAAATTATGTACAGAAACTATTTTCATTGGTTTCCAATAATTTTTTAATAGACTCAATTATATTTCTCTATGATATATATACTAGATAGATGCCTGCACGATACGACGGCGATGTGTAGATAGTGAATATAAATTAATTGATGTAACAGGGGTTAATATGGTTATTTAAGGGTTGGAGGATCTATATTGTAAGTTATTTCATTAAGGGTATTATAGGTATATAGGTGAATATGTTTAAATTAGTGAATAAAAAAGAGAGGTAATATGGTCATTTCAAAATCTTAATTACTTAAAAAGAGAGGCAATGCTTTATATAAAAGTATAGAAAGTATAGATAGATACACATGCTCACACGATACGACGACAATGATGATAACGACGACGGGTGACGTTGATGGCTGTCGGGCGTGTGTTGTTGGCGATGATAGTGGCGGCGGTGACAGGTGTTGATGGTGGGGAAGGGTGGGGGGGGGGGGGGGGGGGGGGCGATGGTGGTGTGGTGATAAATATAGAAGTAATTGATGTAAAAAAGATAGTGTATTATTTTAAAGGTTTTGAGGTTGTAATTTATTTATTTAAAAATAATATTATATGCATATTATGTGAAGATTTTATTTTTTTTATTTTTTTGAGAAAAGAAGGTAGGTGTTTCTTTATATAGGAGTAAAAATAAAAATTTTGGTGGTATATTTAATTGGGTTCGAGTCTCACTCTCCACATTTGTGAGAGTGAATTACTTGAGGGGGTTTTCGGAAATCCTAAGGGGGTGTTTGGCCTAGCTTATATTTTTATGCTTATGCTTTTATTTTACAAGTTGTTTATGTTTATATTTTATAAGCTTACAAGCTCTTTTGATAGTGTTTGGATTAGCTTACCTAGCTTATTAACTATTTCAATGGCTTGTGTTAGAAAACCATTGTTGGAGAAGCTTATCAAAACTAGCTTATATAAGCTCAAATGCTTATGTTCAATAAGCTAGGCCAAACACCTAAATGGCTTATCTTGTGAAATATAAGCCAAAAAAGCAATAAGCCCTCATAAATAAGCTAAACACCCCCTAAGTTGCATCTTAAATATCGTATAGTTTAAGAGTAAGCGTAGAGTAGAATAAATTATTGTTAAAAAAAATATACGAATTTAGTATGCATTTTGCTCTTCATAAACCTATAAACTTATGTCACTATGATTTTACCTTATAAACCTTTGTTGGGTGTCTTCTTGGAGCATTGGTAGCACATTCAGCTCTATTGAATGTGATATGATGCTACATCATTATCACATCATTACAATATCTCATATACAACATAAGGCCCTTGCCAACACAAAGTTTTCTCAAAATTTTCTAATATGTTTTCTGAGAACGCCATTAGTATGGGTGTTTTCTCAATCATTTTCTCAAAAAAAATGTATGATATTTTCTGGTGAGAAAATGCAAGAAAGATATAGGAAGGAATTGAGGTGGGGCCATACATAATCTTCAACCAATTAAAATTGAGTTTTGTTTGCTTGTGTTTTTTTTTAGTAATAAAATATATGTGAGAAAAAAATATGGTTGGTAGTGTTATTTTCTGGATTATGAAATGATAAAAAGATGATGTGGTGCTGATGTGACAATGAAAAAGAGGTGAGAAAATGGTTAGGGTTAGATATGACCTAAGTTTCATCTATCGTAACACCATTTATTGTTTACTACAAAACAATGCTCTCCAAGTTGTTTATACTGGGGTGGACATAGAAAGTCTTTATATGAGGTCTTGGCTTGCCGGATTGGATAAAACCAAATTCAATTATGAAGGGGCAGAATTTACACTTATTAATCGTCGTGCCTTCGGACGAACTAATAGGGGGTTTTCTCCCATCGGGTATTTGAAACAGACATTTCTACTTCAAGGAAGTTCTCTAGCGCGGACCCGGTTAAAAGAACGTATGCTAGACCTCCCGCTGTGGAATCACGACACAAAGTTTCAAGCGAAATTCACTTTCAAACAAAAAAGTAAGGAACTTTTTCTTCCATACAATTAACTACCAATAGGGGTGTTCAAAACTATTCATATTTGAACCCATTATCCAAAATTCTGATCCGATATTATCCGAAAAGTCGGAAATTTCAGATTCAGATTCGGATTCGGATAGTGATTTTTGAAAATTTTGGATATTTCGGATATATGAAAATATCAGAAAACCTTATTTTTAAAAAAATTTCAATATTTAATTTTTTAATATCCGAAGTTATCCGAAACTATCCAAAATTCTTCGAAACTATTCAAAATCCGAAAGTATCTGAAATTATCCGAAAAATCTATATTCAATATCCGAAAATATATATTTTTTTATAAAAGTTCGGATTTGGATATCCGAATTTGGATATCCGAAATTTTGGATATGTGTTCGGATATTAAAACTTCTGAAATTTCGGATATCCGAATTTCATTTATCCAAAACTTTGTATATCTGATTTTAAACACCGTTAACTATCAGTCTACCACTACCAACTCTTATAAAAATTGCAAGTTGTGAGTTGCATTTTTTCTCTCTTTTGAACAGTGTGAGTTGAAATTGATAAGCTGTTTAAAACAATGTTGAACATTAATTGCATATAAAAAAACACAATAATACATGATGAACACAATTATAAGACGATCTAAATCAAATGATGCTTATTACTATTCAAGTATATTAAAACTAGCGTTATACCCCGTCATTGGCCAGGATAACAACCAGACATAAACTTGAATACGGCTCATCAATTTTAACATGTCAGTCGTTACCATTAGACAAAAAAGACACATCGTTAAACCTTACACCGTAAATCTTAAAACACAAAACCTTGATGGCGAAATAAAAAATTGCAAACTTTCTTAAAGTTAATAATAAGAAGCTAAAAACTTTAATGGTAAAAATAAAAAAAATATTAAAATTTAGCACCATGAATCCTCAAACATAAAACTTTAATAGTAATTAAAATAAAACCCTTAACAGATTTAGTGATTGAAGTGTGAGCACTAAAACGTTACCACTTTAAAAATAATGATACAAATCAAGACGACAGACTGACATCTACCAAACATGTTAACCAAAAACCGAAAAACAAAAAAAATCTAAGCAAGTAGACAGGTTGTTGAGCCAGCCGCCAACATACTTGCTTCACTATTCATGTGAATTTACTTTATATATAGGTTATATAATAATTAACTTACAACAAATCTTCGGGATAGCGGCTCTCAATATACTTCAACTGTATTAATAATGTTCTCGTTTATATATATACAATGATTAAAATAACTATATATTTATATTAGATATTTTTTATGGTCCTATATATATAGTGACATAGCAATTTTATGATTTTGATGAATGATCAAAGTTTGATACAGTTTTGTGTTAACATTTCATGTTCATGCACAGTGTCGGCTTAATCTTTTTGGTGGTTTTAGGCTTCTAAATTCTCTAATAAAAACCCTTATCTATTATCCAAGTTTTGGACCGCAAAAATATACTAAAAAACTTATAAATGACAGTGTTCAAAGTTATTAAAAAGATAATGTTACAATTAGATAATACCCCATTTGAGAGGTCTATATGATATAATTTGAAATAGTCTTTGAGACAATAAGGTTGCAAACATAACACAATCTCATCCATCTCTAAGATTCTAACTGAATAACCTGCTAAAAAATGATACCTAGGATAACATTTGGTAAGTTTGATTTGTAGACCATCACATAATGACATGTATATGATCCGGAAACATTATGCTTTGGTGGTGGCCTAAACTAACACAAATAAGTCATAGATAGTGTTGTAAATTCAAACTATACACAAATTTGTGGTGGCCTATGTAAAACAAAAAAACCCAGTCTTTGTTTGTGGTTAAACAAAACCAAAAACTAAGAATTTGGGGGTTTTGGTACTTGGGGGCCTTAAGCCATTGCCTAGCCGAAGTACCCTATTGGGCCGGCCCTGCTCATGCAACAACCGGGTGGTCTTGACTTGTTTTGCTTCGAAAACATTTTATTTAAAATCTTAAATTTGTTAATTTGGTGAAATATCAATCGTTAGATAATGTTGATGGTTTACTAAAATTAATGGATGTTAAAGCATTTGTAATGGGTGAGCTGTGGACGGGGTGAAAGACAAGACCTCGACGAGATGCTGTGGAACCATTACAACTTAAAGGTCCTTTTGGTGTGGAAGGTGCAAGGTTGTTGGGTCCGCGGTGAAGTTAAGGTGCGCCATCCTTGTAAATACTTGATTAATCTTGATTCATAGGGCACTATCAAACTATTTTTCGATTTTGCTATTTTTAGCTACCAATGAAACATTGAAGAAAAATTAACTTATCCACAGTGAATCTAAATAAAATACACAAGGCCAAGTACAGGCGTACAGCCCATAAGGGTGTATATAGAGTGCAGCCCATCTTATGCAAAAACAAAAGAAAATGCAAACTGTTGAGCCCGTTATTGGTATTTTTAAGTTTTTTAAAATTAAACATGTTATATTTTAATAGTATAAAAATATGGTGCGATGGTCATTGTTACAAATATGATATGATTAATTGTTGGATGGTATTGTATAATGTTAATGTGGCGGTGATGTGTCACACCACCTGGTGTGGTCTGGTGGTATAAACCATTACCAATGCTCATTGTATAGATTAGTTATAAGGTGAATGAAAAATGAATGGTATAAACGATCTCAAAGACAAATATATATGTTACTTCTATTACTTTAATGTATTTTTTTTCATCTATATATTGCATTGCACATGTATATTCTACATTTATTACAACAATTCGATATGGTTGGAGCTGCCTGTGTATCACGAAATCCACAAACACATCACGTGAATATGATCATGGTTGGTCTCTTATTAATTACACAAAGGCTCTCCAGTCATGTACGTCTTACCTTGCATTTCCTTCTATATATATATACATGATATATATATATATATATCCAACCCCAAGTGTCCATTTCACTTCATCTATCTATCTCATCTTATATCCATTATTTCATTTAAATGAATCAAGAAAAACTCAACAAGAACACAAAGCATAGAAGGGAAAGACTCGAAAGAGTGAGCTTTTCGGCAAGTTTACCAAAAGATGTTAATGGGGTATTTGCAGATAGTAATTGTGTGGTCAAATTTTCGTCAAATCCTTTCTTGGATATAAGAAATTCTATAATAGAGATGATCCAATTTGTGAAAGTTCAAGATTGGAGTGACATTGAAGAGTTGATCTACTGTTTTATTGCCCTCAACTCGCCCGATATTCATGTATACATTGAGGATGCTTTCCTCAGCTTATCTAAATCTACTTTGTATAGCAAATTTAAAGATGCTAATAGCTAATTGCTAAAGCAATATGTGTTAGTGTTGTGTTCTTCTAGTATTTCAATATATGTATGCTATTTGCCTTCCTTATATAATTTGGGCAGATTGAAACTTAATTTGCTAAATGTAACTTTTGAAGTTGTTCCCTAGATATGATCTATATGACAAATTTTCTTTGTTAAAAATAAAATAGGACTTTTAACAAGTTTAACCCGTTAGAAATTTCTGTAATCCAAGTTCTAATTGCCACATTGACTAGGTTATGGTTCGTTTTTTTTTTTATAAAAAAAAATAATAATTTTACCAGTTTCAAATCTCAGTTATTGTATGTATATGTGACAACCATATAAGCGGTAATGTCTAATGTCACGTTGTCAGATTGCAAATTTGTGATTGGTTGGGTACATACAATAATCGGGATTCGAAAGTTCATTACATACAATGCGCATGATTGAAGTTCGATACACACTGACAAATTGTATAGAATTGTTTACATTCTGATATACGAAGTAGCATGATTGGATCAGTGGTAAACACTCTGGCCTCCGGAGACAGAGGTCATGAGTTCGATCCTCATCCCAAGCAAAGGTTGGAGGGCCTTTTCTACCATTTAAGTAGAAAAATGAAAACAACCTCTTTAATTAGGTAGAAGTAAGGTCTGCCTACATCTTAACCTCCTCCATATACCGTCGAGGTATTGGGGCTCAAAACCTGCAAAAGGCGGCACTGGGTAGTTTTTTCCCCACCTTGCATGGGATGAGGATCGAACCCATAACCATTGTCTCCAGAGGCTAGACTATTTACCACTGATCTAATCATGTTGTTTTTACATTGCATAGATAACTCTCTAGTATTATAAAAAAATTTCTCACCTCATGTTGAAAGTTACAAAAATTTAATATGCGAAATGATCTTTCCGGTTTCCACAAAGCATCTTAGAACTTAGTTTATAAGAGGTCCTAAGACCCGTGCGTTGCACGTCTGGGATGGATTATATTTGTTTTCGCGTAATAGTTGTATTTAAAAAGTATTATTTTGATTTTTAGCGTGTGGTTTAAAAATGATATATAGTAGAACGATGTTGAGCTGTGTGTAAAAAAGTTACGGAGCATTGATTTGATGTTGTATATGACTATTTAAGATGATTTTTAGGTTAATTTATAGGGTGATAAATTATTTTTATTTATATAATGTTTGTTACTTATTATGTACAATATGTTCACTTATAAAAAGTTTTTTTTTTTATAAAAAAAAATAATAATTTTACCAGTTTCAAATCTCAGTTATTGTATGTATATGTGACAACCATATAAGCGGTAATGTCTAATGTCACGTTGTCAGATTGCAAATTTGTGATTGGTTGGGTACATACAATAATCGGGATTCGAAAGTTCATTACATACAATGCGCATGATTGAAGTTCGATACACACTGACAAATTGTATAGAATTGTTTACATTCTGATATACGAAGTAGCATGATTGGATCAGTGGTAAACACTCTGGCCTCCGGAGACAGAGGTCATGAGTTCGATCCTCATCCCAAGCAAAGGTTGGAGGGCCTTTTCTACCATTTAAGTAGAAAAATGAAAACAACCTCTTTAATTAGGTAGAAGTAAGGTCTGCCTACATCTTAACCTCCTCCATATACCGTCGAGGTATTGGGGCTCAAAACCTGCAAAAGGCGGCACTGGGTAGTTTTTTCCCCACCTTGCATGGGATGAGGATCGAACCCATAACCATTGTCTCCAGAGGCTAGACTATTTACCACTGATCTAATCATGTTGTTTTTACATTGCATAGATAACTCTCTAGTATTATAAAAAAATTTCTCACCTCATGTTGAAAGTTACAAAAATTTAATATGCGAAATGATCTTTCCGGTTTCCACAAAGCATCTTAGAACTTAGTTTATAAGAGGTCCTAAGACCCGTGCGTTGCACGTCTGGGATGGATTATATTTGTTTTCGCGTAATAGTTGTATTTAAAAAGTATTATTTTGATTTTTAGCGTGTGGTTTAAAAATGATATATAGTAGAACGATGTTGAGCTGTGTGTAAAAAAGTTACGGAGCATTGATTTGATGTTGTATATGACTATTTAAGATGATTTTTAGGTTAATTTATAGGGTGATAAATTATTTTTATTTATATAATGTTTGTTACTTCCATGATATGTACAATATGTTACTAATAATTTAAGTTAATTAGCGTTTATTGTTTGTTTTGAAAAAGTAATACGTTAGTTGGCGTATATTTGTTATCAATTGTTTTTGAGTGTAACCTTTAAATGTAACATCTAAAAATATGGTAGCAATTGAGAATTAGTTAGTCAACTTCACATTTCATTCTTTCAACTTCCTAATCATCTTCAATAGTAAGGCCAATGGAATTCCAAAACTTCTCATTAAATGACACTTACATGGATAATCAATTACTAACTCTTCCAATAATGCAAATACCTACTAATAAATCACATAATAAATCAAGAATTTACTACCCATGCTACATACATTTGTAAACCATGCAATTAGAACTATAACAACAATTATGAAGAGATATTATTTTAGTTTTAGAGTTTGATTCATTACTCAACTTTTAGGGGGTGTTTGATTCGCAGAATTCGTTGGAATTCAATGGAATTGGAATCTGAATTCCATTCCATATTATGTTTGGTTGACAGAATGGAATTCAGATTCCATTCCATGTGGTTCGTAAGGAAAAGGAATTGGATTCCTTCGAATTCTACCATATGAAGGAATTCAAGATTCCTTCAGAAATTGGATGGAAAGTTTTGAATTCCAATGGAATTCAAAATTTGTTAAACAACTCTTTTAAATTCATTATTGTATATATTTATATTCTTATTACAAGTATTAAAAATAAATTTTATTGTTATTTATTAGTTTTTGGCAATTAATTATAATTTTATTAAAATTTATTACTATTTTATAAAATTTTAATTTTATTTTAAAAATATTTAACTTATAAAAATTTTTTATTTTAAAAATAATATTTATTTTTAAAAACTATAATATTTTATAAACTATTAATATTTTCTTATAATTATTATAATAAAATACTGTTAATGATTATTTTTTGGCAATTATAAATTTATAAATTATTATTATTTTATAAATTTAATTATTATTAAAAAAATGTTTTTTATAAAGTATTATTTATTTAATAAAAATAATGTTAGATTATAAAATTTATTATTTTAAAAAAATATTTTATTGTTAGAGCTATAAATGTTAATAGAATATATATTATCTTATTAGTATTAATTTTATAAAATATAATTATTATTATTATTATTATTATATTATTATTATTTTATTATGAATTCCATTCATTCCATTTCATTCCGGTCAACCAAACAATAACAGATTATAATTCATTCAAATTCCAATTCAATCATATTCCAATTCATTCAGATTCCAATTCCTTCAAATTCCAATTCTTTTGACAGATTCCAATTCTTTCAAAAACATTCTGCGAACCAAACGAGCCCTTATATATATAAGGATTCCTAATCATCTTTAATAGTAAGGCCAATGAAATTCAAAAACTTCTCATTAAATCACACTTTTATGGATAATCAATTACTAACTCTTCCAATAATGGTACTTGAGCTTTAGCTCAATGGTTGTAAGGCCATCCCCGCTTACATGAGGTCTTGTGTTCAAGTCTTGGGGAGGACATAGGAATTAAGTCCCTTTATGAGGACTTGACTTGGGTATACCCATGTTCAAGTCCGAGGGGGCAGGGTTTACCCCTATTAATCGTCGTGCTTTCGGGCGGATTAGTAGGGGTTCCCCCCCATCGGGTATTTGAAATAGGCAATTCTACTTCGAGGGAGTTCTCTAGCGCGGACCCGGTTAAAACAACGTATGCTAAACCTCCCGCTGTCGAATCGCGACACGAAGTTTTCAGCGAAATTCACCTTTCAAAAAAAACTCTTCCAATAATGCACATACCCACTAATAAATCACATAACAAATCAAGAATTTACTACCCATGCTACATACATTTGTAAACCATGCAATTAGAGCTATAACAACAATTATGAAAAGAGATTATTTTAGTTTTAGAGTTGATTCATGACTCAACTTTTATATTATATAAGGATGAGTTTATTTTATTTATAACTTTATTTATATAATTAATTTATTCATATATTTTATTTTAAATCATAAATTTAGACTTATTATATATTTTAAAAACGATTACACACTTATTCTTTAGCCACATGTAATAATTGATCCCTATGCCGCATTGTATCAATTATTAAAAATTTACAAATTTTATTTTTAAGTTATAAAAAAATTAAAAAAGATTTTTATAACCCATCAACCACCATCGTGGTACCCTATAAACCCATCATCATCTGTTAAACCCAAACCCTAAAACCTCTGCCACAAAATGAGAAGCTCTCCACTTGTCCTCTTTCTCTAATCTCCGTCCCTCCCCCGCTCACACTCGCATCTGCCTCGTCATCCATCATTCCTGAATGGTGAGTTTTTCTTACCCTAATTTCTTATCTTTCTTTTTCCATATATATATAAATATATATTATGTCTCTGTGTGTGTCTGTGTTAATATTATCTCATTATTTCGTTAACTGTTTTCTTCATATTTTACTAAAGGAAGATGCAAATTATTACTTTTGTAACTTATTTGGGTGTTTGGCTTATGAATCAATATAACACAATATTAACTTATTTGCTGTATTTTCTTAACACAATAAGCTAATAAGATGTTTATAGTGACTAAGCATAATTGTTTGGATAATTGCTTCCATCAAAATTGTTTTTTAGTTTTTTTTATAAGCGCCAAAGCTAGAAAGCTCATAAAAAAGCTTAGCCAAAGTGCCAACCCCCCCTCCTTAAATGCAACAACTGAGTTTCGTGTTGGTTTTATCACAGTGAGGTTTCGTTTCGCTCTTAACTATTGTCGGATAGTTTGCGTAGGATGAATTAGTATCTGTTTGTACAATCTTTTTATCAAGCCCAACTAGGTAGACTGACTTCTAGATTATAATTGCATTTTGATTTGTGGTGAAGGGAAATTTGGCCTTTTAGCATGACAAATTTAGCTTTTTCTTCTTTCTTTTTAAAAAAAAAATAAAAAATGCAGTTTAGATTAAACCAAGTTCGTGTAATTATCTAATACAACAGTAGTAGGGGATAGAGCTTGGTTCCCTGAGGCGATAACAAAAAGCTAAGGCATTGGGTTCTAGGTGCACGCCTCACGTCCGTAAGACTCCCTTTTTCATCAAATACTTGTATCACTTTTACATACCATTTCCATTAAGCAAATGCTTTAAACATGCTTGAGAATCACTTCTACATAACAAAGATACATACGATGCTTCACTTATATACCATATTACCAAAACTTTTCACCAGAATGTAGTGACTAGCGAGTAATAGTAATATAGTATCATAGTTCGCTACTTGTTGCTCAGTTTTCTTGCTCAAAAGTGCTGCGATGCTGGGGCAAACGAATCCATGCCTTTATTTACAAGACGGGCTTAAAAAGGCCAATTAACAACATGCCTTTTACTTAAAAAGTTCATCAGTCAGCCCTTTTTATCAACGAAAACATAAGGCGCCATACGAGTAACAAAAGGCGGTGCATCCAAAGCTCAGGTTCTAGGCGTGCCTAGGTAGACCAATGCATAAGAGAAACTATGTTTTCAGTTTAGCAGCAAGCCACGCTCAAATGTGTTAGACAGGACAGCATAAGATGACATGTATTAACTATTAATAGCTCTCACACAACTGACTTGGTTGTAAGGTGACAACGCTAAGGTTTCCAATCTTAAACTATATGCAAAAATGAGACTATTATCTCAAATTTGTGTTGCTTTGATAACCCTTTTTGATTTAATATAAATTGTGTGTGTTACTTGATTATGCAAATTAGTCTGTTAAGTTGCAAAATCTGAGGTTCGTGTTGGTTAGGTTTCAGTTTCATTTCATAAATTGTGTTGACTAATAACCTTCATTGTTAAAGATTGAGGCTAAAATCGATGGATATCGGGCTTAATTGAAACAATAACAGTTTGAATAGCTCTTTATATACTTGCAAACATTTTCCAACTCACTTAACTAAGTTCCTTCATGTGGTCTACTATCTTATCACTTAACCACTTCAACACATGTTTATACCACTTATAAACTGACGTGTTCTTTGTATCTGTAACTATATGATAAACACTATAGCTCCACTATAGTATTGTAGGCATTTTGCTCTTTGAAGCCGAGGTGCTCTTTAGAACCAGGGATTCACATTTATGCGAATAGAATAATGCGCTTATGCATCACAAAATGAACCAGGACATCATCTTTCTATATCATAATGATCTTCACTCTCTATGGACCTAAGCCACCTGTCAACTGATTTGGCTTCTACATTTATTTTGTCATCCTCTCTTTCTCTCTCTCTCTCTCTCTCTCATCATTGTTTGCATAGCTTTTCATTCTCTTTCTCATCTTCACTGGAAGCAAGAATAAGTGTCAACTTGCAGTAGTAATGTTCACGGGATTTTTTTTAAAGCTTCCACAAGGATATGTGATGTATGCGTGCATTGTGCTTGTGCTTTTTATTCCCATGGATGTACAAGGATGTGATGTACACTGTTTGTGTATGTCCACACAAAGAAGTGTTAGTTGTTACTTTCGTATACACAAGAAACTCTGCAAGGTTGATTACTTTCTTCCATCAAAGTATTCCCTGATTTTATCTGGTCCTGAAACCCCTAAAATATCCAACCAAACAAGCTTGGTTCATGATTGAAGCTGCTTGGGTCCAGTTTACAAGTGCATGCACTGCATTAAACATAATCTTGCTTATGGTAGCCTCTGTATCAGACTATTAGCTATATCTTATTGTTTGATTTTATGATGGCAATGCCATGTTATTGATACTAGGTTGAGTGAATTATATAGTATGCATTTGTAATCCAATATTTATGCACGGACATGAATGCAATTAAGTTATATGTGCTTTCCTATAAATGTTCAATGATCTTTTCTCTCTAAATACACTGCTTCACTTCCTTAAACATCAACAGAGTTATTGATCTGATCTCTTCATAAAAGCAAGGCTTTTGAATACTAGTCTATGTCATCCACATTTGTATGTTGTTTCACCCAAGTGTTATATTTATGATAACAAGTTTTGTTTCTTGATTTATTTTGGTTTCAGGTCATCCGAAGCACACCACAAATACCAGTAGTAAGCATATATACTCATGGATGTTGCATGTCAATGGTGCACATTGAGCAATCATAATCATGCTATTAGCAAGTCAATATTTCACAACCAGATATTTATGCACCCAAAATCATCCTATTCTTGAATCAGTCGGTCTCAGGCACTGGTTCAAAAACTGGCAAGAACAAAGAAAATATAAACTAACAGCAAGCACTTTTGCACATGCTATTGGCTTCTGGCCCAAACGTAGGGTCCAGCTCTGGCTAGAAAAGATTGGTGCTATTGAACCATTCACCGGAAACCTTGCAACTTGTTGGAATAACATCAAAGAAGAAGAAGCACTCGAAAGATATAAACTAATAACTGGCAATCCTGTTCTGTTTCCTGATTTCCAAATTAGTGGGAAATTAAACCCCGAAGACTATTGGCTTGCAGCTTCTCCAGATGGAGTAATTGACAAGATTGCTTATGGTTTGCCTTATCGCGGATTGTTAGAAATAAAATGCCCTTTTAAGGGTAATATGAGAAAAAATTTACCATGGTCTAATATAACGTATAATTGTATACCACAAGTTCAAGGATTGATGGAAATTTCAGATCGAGATTGGATGGATTTTTATGTGTGGACTCCCAACGGAAGTAGTTTAATTAGAGTAGAGAGAGATGTAGAGTATTGGAATGTGGTAAAGATAGCATTATCAGATTTTTGGTGGAATCACGTGCAGCCTGCAAGGGATATATATAGTAATCATATGGTAAAAGATCCGTTAAATGAGTTAAAAAGTTTATGCCCGGCGCCTGAGCATGAGCTATGTAGTTATATAGTCAATGAAAGCAAACGCGTTGTTGGTAATTCTAGATTGTTGATGCGTGAAATCAATGGGAAATTGATAGACTAACACACAATACATGTACAGTTCATAGCAGAATATTGGAATATGAAATCATTCACAGCTAAGTAATTATAATATTCGATTCTTTGGTTCACTGTGTTTTGTAGTCTTTTGTTATTACCCATGTGTTGTATCAGAGGCGGATCCAGAAATGTGTGTAAACGGGGGCAAAAAAAGTGGTAACATCTTATTGTCGAAATAAAAGACATTAAACAATAGTAAAAAAAAAGCATAAAAAATTAAAAACAGCAAAATAAAGCATTGGAACAACTACTCGTACACAAACTAATAACGAACAACCAAAATAGTAAACTTCATTAAATTACACCTTAAGATCCTATACGTATTAGGTTTATTTTTCCTTCAAAATTCTTTACCAACATCAAACAAATATAAAATGCATAATTGACAAATTGCAACAGATAAATACCAACAACTAATAAATTAATTTTCAATACATATTTGCAACTAATAAGTTATTTCTTGTTAGTTATGGTTTATAAAATTATAAGTTATGTTAGTATTTTTACTTACCTTATTGGTATAAAAAGTTGGAGAATGAAGATGTCAACTAGCAGTAAAAAAAATAAAAAGCAAAAGAAGACAAAAAATAGGATATTTGAATTGTTATTGTTTAAGTCTATTTGAACGAAAATAAAAAATAATGCAAACTTTTGGAGTTGTAAATAATTATTCTCAATATTTGAATTGTTATCTTCTTTTTGAACAGACTTTGATTGTTATATGACAATCCATTTTTCCAAATTAGAGTTTGAGTTGGGGGCATTTAAATTTTGGGCTGAGGGCATTTAGTAATGTTTGGGCTTTTGTGACATAACTTTACATACCCAAAATATGTATTTTGGAAAGCCAATAGGGGGCATTACCCCCCGCTAATCCTATATTACATCCGCCCCTGCATAATGTATCATATGCAAGCTATCATTGGATTTCTTCATTCTGGTTGACTTGTAGTTTCTGGGAGGATGGAGATACATATGTCCGATTGTCCCCTTTAATTTGGGTTAGAATATAACCAGCATTACCTGCCCCAATTTGTATCAGGTATCGTGTTCTTTATATCAATCTTGTATTATATACTTTTCCTTCAACTTACTAGCGAATTCTTGTAGCATGAGCATGTCGGTAATTTTTATCTCAGTTGGGGTTGCTCTTCTCTTGAAGATCTTTAAAAATAAATTCAATAATTGCATAAAAAAAAAGGTTACAATGTTTTAGTGATAGGAAAAAGTCCTCACTTTTGTAGGCACAAAAAAGTGGTGTAACAATAAGAATTGGAATCACAACCTCCATGCTTCATATATATGTGTACCATTTTGCACAACACATATTGGTTTGAAGTCTCCGGTGTTGGTGTCTTTATAGAAGTAGCCAAAGCTGCAGTACAAGACATGGCATTGCACTCAGAGCAAATGTGTGCAAATGCAAACTAAATGAAGCAATGTTCATCGTTTACCTAGGTGAGTACCCGAGACAATCAAGGTTTTTCCATAATCTCCCTAAATAGTTCCTTAGGTGCAGTCAAGCCTGTAGATCTCACATATTGCTCATATGCCTGCACTATAAACATGAGACCCCAACCACTGGGTTAAACCCCAGTGGCCAGGGGTGTTTCACTAAACCTGCTATGCGGGGCCCCGGGGGAGTTTACTCCAAGGTCTCGAGTTCGAACCTTGGTAGGTTCTCCTCGACGGTATTTTCCAATTAAGGAGGTGGTATGGTGAGAAAGGCTATTTAAGATCCGCTTAGTGCGAGACCCTTTCGTTGTGCGATTAGCACACATCATACGCGTCTGAGGTAAAATTCACTTGTCAAAAAAAATAAAAAATAAACATGAGACCCCTGTTATAATAGTAGCTTCACATTCTCCTGCTTCCTAATGTAATCTGGTAATTTTGGTGAGTAAACAGCATCCATCAAATACCAATGCATTTGATTTTAATGCTTTCTTGGGAACACGAGTCTCATCAATATTTGGTTGCATGCCAGTGAAGTAGTGTTCGCGAGTATCATACCCTCTTCTGGGCTGTAACGTCTTAGCACTATCATAAGTCCGGTTAGTTTTCACAATCCCTGCACCCTTCTGTTTGGTTCTATAGGCAAGTGCTTTTCTAGTACCACCCGCATCAGTAACTACAAATAGTAGACCAGCTAAGGGTGAGCCAGTTGCACCATTCTGAATGCCTGAATCTCACAGACCATCTTCAAGAGCAAAAATAGCTCCCACATGGTCTGTATTACAGCCGTATAACTTCCCATCATTCTGTGTTCTGATAGTGCAGTTGACTGCTCTTATTGACTTGTCAACTGGATCAAACTCATCAGAACATTGAAGCAAAGATTCTTTGTGAATAATGCTACAACTGAAAGCAGATCATGTCTCAAGAAATTTTTTCACATTATCCACCAACATATGTACATAAATTCCTATAAAGCCAATTTATCTGAAAGCTTGATTGAATAACGTTGATGATTTGCTATGCCCGATAGGCTTCCCGATAATGCTGAATACTTTTGTGTGAAGCACCAATTGTTTGAAATTGGATAAGTCCAAAAGATCTTTAGTTGGCTAGTTTGTAAGCCGCCCAGTTGCAGATAGGGTAACAAATGTCAAATATCCACTAAGTTTTGGGCATAGTACCCTACTATAGCTATAATTGGAATGACACTTGCTTCAGAATGAGCAGTTATTTGAAAAACCCCATGCTACATCAGTTATATCTACAGCGGTTGTTGCAAACTTCACTATGTCAGCCCTTAATTATTGTATATTGGCAACAAAGTTGCCCAGTTCTTCTACTGATGTCGTATTTTGATAATCGTGGGAAGAAAGTATGAGTCTGCATTTTGTAGTCTAATCTCCATGGGTTAAATTATCAACATCAATGTGATCAGCTCTTAACTCCATTGCCGACTGGAGAGCACTCAATCGACTGTGTTCATCTCTATCATACTGACCACCTTCCACGAGTAAAAAGTGTTTGTCAAGGTCTAACTTCAGTTAGGGTTTGAGTATCTTCTCTTGTACTAAACCGTTTCTAACCTTCCATGGTGATTTCAACCAAGTCAGCATCACTAGTTTTCGCGGAATTTATCTGAATCATCTGATCCAGCGTGTCCACCATTATCGGTGCACAAATTGGGGTTAAATCTCTTCTAATATTGTCACTTTTCCCCATCTTCTCCACTTTAGGTGTTACAAGTTCCATTGTGGGACTGTCGATGAAGCCGAGAAAGACGATGCTCTTACTCTTGAAGATTTGGCAGACTAAAATTTCTAAAATCTTTATTAGATCCACCAGGGCATTGGGAGTGAATGTCACCTTTTAAGGTCTCTCATGTAAGTGAGTTGTTTACTTGTTTTCTACTTTATCTTGTCATTTCTACATTGTGAATCAGATGTATGATATGAGAATGCATAGTACTTGATCATTCTCTCCTATTTTTTTTATATTGAAACAAAAGACATCAAAACGTTACCTTTTTCTTTCTTTTTCTATACTCGTAATGAACAATAGGATAACTTTTTTTTCCTTCTTTTTGTTTCAGTTTTGGACTCCCCATGAAGTCAAGTGTTAGCCACGAGGAGGATCAATGTAATTTTTTCAAAATGAAGACAATTAATGAAATTTGTGCAAACCACAGGACCATCCGTGTAATTTACTCGAATATCGGTAAAAATCAATTGAAATAATGCAATAGTATATTTATATATAAGTGAATACACACAAAAAATTGTTCACACGTGATGTTGAAAAACGTTAAAAAGTAGTTCGTCAACACCTTGGCTCACACGCTCATAGGTCTCAATCGAAGTTAATAAAGTTTTCTTAATTCAAAAACAATATTGGATGTTACAAGAATAAATTGCTAGCTTTGAAAACAATCTTCACATATAATTCAATTATTGCAAGTGAAAGCAACAAGTTCCTTAAGATTATGGCGTTTAGTTGTGCGAGGATAGCAATTATTATCACAAATCACCATATTAAGGGACTAATTTAACTTAAAACAGTACTTATGACTAATTCAAAGACAAATCCAGTTATGACTAATTCAAAGCTCACATGTATAATGAGTAATTTAGTAGCAACTAGCAAGTCAGGATGTCTCATATGCACATCCTTTTAAAGACATTGCATTTGTATGTATCACACGCAAATTATAATGCGCAATCCAAAATGGGAACGAAGCTAAAAAACTTATACTTGCAAAACAAAATCTACCAATATATAGAGAGAGTACAGATGCGAGGTTTTTATAATACAATTTTCGGCATATTAGTTCAGTTTTACCTGATGTAATGTATGTTGAACTTGTTTTCAACATTTTACCGAAAGATTTTAATACAATTCGCTGTTAAAAAACGAACATAGTACCACTTCATATGCATCCAGTATGTATCAATGAATAAAAAAAGTAGGTGTGTCGGATATGTTTGGTAAAGGTAGTTGTAGCTTTTTGGTAAAGTTGTTAGCTATAGCTTTTATTTTCTAAAAATGTTTGGCTTATATGGTAGCTGTAGATGAAACTTTAAGAGGTTTTTTGAAATTTAAAAAATTAAAAGCTTCAACTACAGTAAAAGCTCATGGAACGCTACTACAAGTAGCGTTTCATTTTGGAGCTTTTTTTAAATAAAAACTAAAGTTAGTTACATTCAAACAAAAGCTTGTAACACTATAAGAGCTTTTAGTTTAAAACAAAAAACTAAAGTTACTGAAAAACTCGTAAAAAACTTGTGCCATAGTCAGTGAACATAGTCGTCATATTTTGTAATGTTTTTTATATGGGAAGTGATCTGTACACCATCAGATTTTGATCGTACACCACCAAACATGCTATATAGTATTGTACTGTACAACATTCTAAAGCGCATCTGGTGGTGTACGATCAAAAAAGGTGGTGTACAGATCATCCCCCTATATATTGAAAACACTTGTAATCAAAACCTCACCGTAACTAACCATACTATCCAACCCTAGAAAACATAAGAATCAGTCCAATCAAACTATCTTATATAACTAATTTATTTATGACTAACCAACCAACTAACTAACTAAGTGGAAGATGGCTAATAGGCCTTCTTTCCGTAATTAAGAATCACATGAAGGAACCACAACGATAGATAAACACGTAAACTAAATTAGGTACTTAATTATTTAATGTGAGCTCTCTCATATCAATATCAATATTCATAATAATTCTGTAACTTTTTGCCTTTTGGATATAAGTTCGCGGATTCATCCTTAACATAAATGTATTTAGGATCATTTGGTAGGAATATAAATGTTATAAGAAATTTGTCGTTCAAAAAGGAAATCCTATTACCTTTCAATATGAGAATCGATCTGTACACCATTATATTTTGACAATACACCACTAAATGTGCTTTACATTATTGTATAGTATAATACTGTAAAGCACGTTTAGTGGTGTATTGCCAAAATTTAGTGGTGTAATATTGATCGGATGATAAACATAACATATTCTTTTTATACAAACCTTTGCCTAGTCCAAATGAATATTCTGGATGAACTCAAGTCACATTGGACTTAAATGTGCGTTGACATCACTATAATCGAATGAGGAAAGACAAAAAAAAAGAAGGCACATTAATCGGACGGCTGCCGGCCCTCTCATCAGGTTTATTCAATTATTATTAAGTCATTTTCTAAAAAATAGACAAAAGAATACAATAACGGCCAGATGTATGCTTGTTTAGAATACTTGGTTTTTGGTTAGCGATATTACTTTCGTTACATTGTTTGATTATTAACTCCAAGACGGCACAAGAATCCTTTTTGCATACATTACAAGAAAAACAACCGAGACGAAATTTTATATATGGTTTACTCCAGATAGATTATTATTGTCGGTTTTATCTTGATATTGTTCGATTAGTCATTTCTAAACCTACTTTTATATATGGTTTACTTTCGGCATTCCTTTGACCAACGACACATTTTAAGGCAAATATATTTAGAGACGATATAACTTTTCATTTGTTATTTCAAACGTATCATTGTTTCGGACAATGGTTTAATGATAAGCCGGCTCAATTTTTCCTTGGCAAAGGTCATAAGTTTAAACCTCTATAGGTAAATTTCTTGAAATGAACAAGGTAAAGCATTAAAACCTATCACGAAAATACTAATAATAAACAATGTAAAATTTATCCACTTTATTAAATCAAACTACCTAAATGATAATAATTTGAAATGTCTATTTTACCTCAGTCTTTCTATTTTATCTTTTCATTCCTTCATTAATATACCACAAATACTTTTCATAAAATAATTTATAACATTCTATCTTTTTCTTCATCATCACCTATATCATCAGTAATAATATTGTCATAAATATAAATATATAGGGGACCCTTATTTCGAGAACTTTTTTTTTAGGAACCGTGAGAACTCCTAAATTATGTATTGGATCACATGTTTTTAAAGTTCATTCACATGTGAAACGTTATAAAAATGTATGTTGTTGAACAAAACTTTTTTCAAAACCTTATATATAACCGTTTGTTCACTTGTGAACGAAAACGTGAACAAATTCATTCACAGGTTCACAAAAGACTATTTAGAAGGTTTTGAAAAAAAAGAATTCTTCTACAACATACATTTTTATAATGTTTCACATGTGAATGAACTTTAAAAACATGTGATCCAATACAAAAATTAGGAGTTCTCACGTTTTGCAAAAAATGGTTCTTAAAATAAGGAAAGTATATATATATATAATGTGTGTGTGTGCGCGTGTGATCCGGCTAGCCACCGTCCACACTCACACCCACATCTAAAACCTTAAGATCTGTCTGCCCCTTACACTCGCCTCTGAAACCCTAAGATTCGACTACCGCCACCACCCACCTCTTCGATCGCCACCTAACCCACTATCTGAAACCCTAAGATCGCCGACACCACCACCATTTTAGATATGTGTTTCTAGATGAAAGTAAATATGTTTCTGTATTTGATTCAAATGTATGTATTACTTTTATTATATGATGATATGAGAATGGGTTTGCACTTGTTAATTTAAAAAGAGTAGTGTAACTATTTTAAAAGTTAAGGGGTAGATGTTGTCAATTAATTTTATTAAAAGTATTACAGGTATATCAAGTAGATATGTTAGAGAACAAATAAATAACATTTTAAATAGTTTACCTTTTTGGGAAGGGCTAAATGGTATGTGTGTATATATCTCTTATATAACTAAGAGAAGATAATATTTCTCTTAGTTGACAATAAGAGTTTGACAACTTGGATTTTTGATTAGTTGTCATTTTTATATTAATTGTTTTATTTTTGTACCATTTTATATAGTCATGTCATCATTTAATTTTAGTCATTAGTCAAATTTTTACAAGATAGTAAAGATCCGTATAAATGAGTTATGGGCACAAATTTTAAAATTTTATCCAAATATATCTATTTCAAACAATTATTGTCGTGTAAATAAGTATTACATAACTTTTGTTAACTTAGTTATTTCTTATCAATTTAAATTATAATCTTTTTTTTAAATGGCAGATTAGCTATCAATTATAAATCGTTTAAAGGAGTATATTATAAATTATAAATATAATATAAATATAAATTCTAAATATATAAATATTATATTAATATTAATTTTCTATATAACTAAGAGATAATATGTTTTATAGTTGTCATTTATAAAAACTTATCACATTAGATTTTATATGATTTGCCATTTTTGCATTAAATTGTTATTATATTAGAGTTGCCATGTTTGTCATATATATTAATATTTTGAGTAAATTACACTTTTCGTCCCTAAAGTTGGCACGTTTTTCACTTTTCGTCCCTTAAGTGAAAAAATTACAATTTTGACCTTAAAGTTGGCAGATTTTTTCAATAATCGTCCCTCGCCAAACGTCGTTAAGTTTCAGCCGTTAAGTCGGACACGTGCAACACACGTGAGGGACTGAAACTGCAAAAAATGACAAGTTCAGGGACGAAAACTGAAATTTACTTTCCTGTTGTCATCATCTTCATCTTCTCCGGCTGACTTTCGTCGGAAAATTCGCCGGAAAACTTAAAATGCCGATATCTCACTCGTTTCTTCGAATTAGACCACGAAACCACCACCAAACTTCTCAAAATTAATTTTCGCACGAATCCTAACCAAAAGATTTCAGATTCAACACTTGCCGGAAAACTCAAAATACCCATAACATGGATTTTGAGCAATATTTCTGTACGATTTAGCTTGTTCCAAGAATGCAATATTTCTGTTTTCGCAAATAAGTCCATGTTGGATTAGGTGTACGTGCTCCTCACTAAGACACCAATGGTGTGCCTCATTTATTATTCCATAAGCTCTGCACCAAAAAGAAAAGTACAAAATGGGGAGAGACCTTCATGTGGGTTCGGTTTTTGTCAATGAGGCTTAGTTTATGTAATAGAAGTTCAAAGCAATTTACAGTTCGTCATTTGGTTGATTATAGCTCTTGTTCTATATTTTGTATAGAAACTTTAAATCCGTTGTTCGTGAAATCCTTACGTCGAAATCTCATTCTGAAAGTTGTTACAAGTTTACTATTGATTCATCTAGTATTGTGTTAAGTTTCATAGCGATTCGTTACCTTTCATTTTTGGCGATTTACTGGGTCTTGGTTACAATTTCATTTACGATGCTTTTCATTTACATTTCATGAAATATCGGCATTTTAAGATTTTTTGGGTTAGGATTTGTGCGGAAATTAATTTTGAGAAGTTTGGTGGTGGTTTCGTGGCCTAATTCGAAGAAACGAGTGAGATATCGGCATTTTAAGTTTTCTGGCGAATTTTCCGTCGAAAGTCAGCCGGAGAAGATGAAGAAGATGACAACAGAAAAGTAAATTTCAGTTTTCGTCCCTGAACTTGTCATTTTTTGCAGTTTCAGTCCCTCACGTGTTTCGCACGTGTCCGACTTAACGGCTGAAACTTAACGACGTTTGGCGAGGGACGATTATTGAAAAAATCTGCCAACGTTAAGGTCAAAATTGTAATTTTTTCACTTAAGGGACGAAAAGTGAAAAACGTGCCAACTTTAGGGACGAAAAGTGTAATTTACTCTAATAATAATTTAACTTAATAATATTTATGATACTGATTTTTTTAAATCCATGATTTACTACTATACGGGGTGGATGATAAGCACAATAACTTTACGATGATTCTTTTTAGCAAATAATATTGCACAAGATCCCGTATTTCATATATATGAGCACAAAGATGTTTATATACTTTATACCGTGTCTTTTATTAATTCAATGATAACTATCATTTTTCAAATGAGTTTTTTATTATTATATTATATTTAATAAGAATAAATCATAAAAAAGATTTTTATAATTTATAAATATTTACGTTTCATTAGTCATGCTTTAACATATTTGATATAAATCATATATCATAAATTAGAATTTTATTATTTGCATCAGTTGTAATCTGACTATTTTTTTATATTATCATAAACTATGAATAATAATGTAATTATCAGTTATTTAATTTATGTTCTCAGTCAGCCCCGCACAACGTGCGAGTTTAATCTAGTATATATATATAGTGAAGGGATCAAGTGAGAACCAATATATATGGTGAGAACCGTGAGAACCACTAAAAAACCATCTCTAAGGGCTTTGCCCTTAGAGTTAAGGGCTACGCCCGTACCGTATACAACCGTCACCATCTCTTGGATCGCCGCCTATCAATCTTCACCACCGCATGGGCCACCATTCTGTAACACCCCAAGCCAAGGCTCAGAATATCACGGAAATCATATAGCACAAGGTGGAATTAATGTAGAACATGACTAAATGCAATTAAAGGATTCAGTGAATCCTTACAGAACGATAAACAAGTATCAAATACATAAGAGCAAGTCACCATCAAGAAATACAACAGAACATCGAAAGATGGCTAACGGTCCTAAGTGCAATGCAAAAGAAGGCAAATGGATCCTTGATCCATATAAGTCCAAGTCCGGGTTCAACAGCAAGCTAGCAAATCGATCATACTTCATGTCTTGGAATAACTTGATTTCCTGAAAAGTGTACTAAGCATAGTCAACACAAGGTTGGTGAGTTCGTAGTAATGGTCCGTAAAGAATCATCGCCAATAATCATAATACACGTGTAGAGGCTAGACATGACTTACAGCAAGCCTCTAGGTAACACAATGACGTCCAATAACAAGATCACGCCAAACAAGTAAGCGTGAAATAAGAGTGCACAAATGATGTAAATATCAATACAAACGCCAAAAGCATAAACAATCATAACGCCTATCGTAATACATATCGAATTCGTATCAACCATGCCACAAAATACACCAAACAGAGTATACTTGCGTGTGAACCGCGTGCGTGTGAACCGCGTATATAAACAGGTCATACTTGCGTGTGAACCGCGTGCGTGTGAACCGCGTATGAATATATATATTATGCTTGCGTGTGAACCGCGTATAAATATATATTATGCTTGCGTGTGAACCGCGAATAAACACCAACCACAAATCAACAATCGTCAACCATCGATAATTAACTCAAAATAAACTACACGCACATACACTTAGGAGGATTCTACTTTCATCAAGTTCTAGAGGCTTATATATAGGGTCACCCGCAGCCTTCCCACCACGTCTAGAACTCTTTGAAGGCATAACCGACTTCCATGTATGCACGTCCATCCTAAATAGTAATAATAATAATAATAAATAATAATATATATATCGCAATCCTTTACTAAAATTAAATAAACGTAACCAACAACCCATTAATCCATCGCTCAATCGATCATTCAATCGTCAAACATTAATTCATAAGTTCGTCAATACAACGATAAAGGTATGCTCGAGTGCGTATCACACAAATCAAGCATATCAAGGTATTCATGTCTATCTCAAATGTGATCCCAAAGTCCATTATTTACTCTAAACAACGCGTACATACACTTCGGAGGATTTTACTTACATCGAGTTCTAGATGCTTATGTATAGGGTCACCCGCAGCCTTCCCACCACATCTAGAACCTTTTGAAAGTAAAACCGACCTCTATGTATACACTACTATCCTAATTTATTTAACAATATCCCATCTCATACAAACCCATCAAGCACTAAAGCAAAACTATCCATCATTCATCCAATGTCACCAACAAGACGTTTTGTACGTGAGTAAAATCAAACAACACCAACAATCATTTACAAACACAATTAAACAAGTAATCACATAAGTTTACACTTTTCATCCCGAATCTCAAGCGAGTAGGGAACTACGGAACTCACCTTGATTTCCAAGCAAAACGACAAGTTAATATCGAGCTATAAATGTCCAACGACCGCCACGAGCCCACAACCTATCAATATATATCATGGTGTCATCAAAATCAACTCTATAACCCTATACAAGTTGGTTAATTAAGTTTGAGTCGCGCCAAAGTCCCATAACGCCTTAATGACTCTCCCGAGCATGAACTATAACACTTTGACCCGACATTTTTAGAAATGGAAAAGGATTCAGATCAAAAGAACTTTACCATGAGAAAGTAGACTCTCTCACGATTCCAATGATAGGTCATATGACTTATTTGGACTTACGGATCAAAAGTTATTAACATTTGAAAAACGACGCGCAAACTTTCCAGCATCTAACCACTGCGCCGCAGTGAGCCTTTGCCAAGCTCACTGCGCCGCAGTGGGCTAACCAAGAACTGGGCAGACCTTAGCCACTGCGCCGCAGTGGGCTAGGCCTAAGCCACTGCGCCGCAGTGGCCCTTTTCTGGTCAGAACCACAAGCAGCAGCAGCATACGCAGGAACAACAACCCAAAACCCTTAAACTCGACCCAAACCCACTCAAATCGATTTGTAGGAACTTGTAACTTAGTTTGAAGCATAAATAAACATCATTAATCATAAATAAACATAACCCAATCCACAAATCCGACCAAAACATCAAAATCACACCAAAACCTTCAAACCCTAATTGAAACCCTAATTTGACCCAAAATTAGTTTTAGGCCGATTTAGGACTTGTAAATGTTCAAGATGACTAGAAATGCATAAACAAACATAAGTAGGAGTAAATGGGATGAATTTGACTTACCAAAACCTTCACCTAGTCTCTAACCCGAATTTGACCCGAAATGGCTAGAAATCTTGCACTTTGAAACCCAAATTTTTGATATGTTGTTAAGATGAGGTTGATGATGAAAACCCCAAACAAAATCTTGCTTAATTCCCAATATATGAGATAGAATCTAGAGAGAGAGAGGTATGTGTTTGTGTGTGTTTCTTGGAGGAGAAAAGAGAGAAAGAGGAGAGAAATGAAAGGGGGAAACAAGAGATAAGGAGAGGATTGGGTCTTGGGTGGCTGGTGGGTCGTGGACTACCCACGGGCCGACCCGTTTCTCTTCCCAAGCCAAGTTACAATCGTTAGGCATTTAAACACCGATCAAAACACATTATTGACCCAAATACGACACGTTGCCATTTAATTCACGAAACGACCAAATAGCTTCCACATTGTCATTTAATCACCAAAACGACCCGAATACTTCATTAACCTGTATTGTTAGTCATATTACACGTAAAGTCAACGAGTCAAAATTCGCGGATGTTACATTATCCCCCCGTCAAAAGAATTTCGTCCCGAAATTCAACGAATCACCAATTGTTAAACAAAGGTGGGTACTTAGGCCTCAACTCTAGCGATCTCCACCCCTCATCAACCCATTTCTTGTCTTCGGCGACTTCATAATGAAGTCCATCACAATTTGTTTTCCTTCAAATCTCTCTCCCGTCTTTCACTACACGCTTATTCGCAGCTCAGAAGTCTATAAGGGTTTTGACCACGCGCGCGATGTTAGGAAGTTAAGCATATACGAGATTTAAATTATCGAGATGGGACAAGCCCGATAAGTCACCCGGAGAGGCCTCGGGGACTCAAGATTATCGGAGACGACGTTAGTTTCCAGATTCTTAAGACGGTAGCTCTAAGGACGCTTGAGTTTGACAATTTGCATGAAACCCGAGAAACCCTACTGTTAAATATTTCTACATTGGTAATCCCTACTACACAACTAAGAACCGTATTACCCGTTGGTATTCAAATTGCACTCACTCAATCGTCAAGAACCTTAATATCATAGAGCACAACGTACGTGAAGAGTTTGTCGTCTTCTAGGGTCAAGATGTACACACGGGGTATTTGACCAAATTTGGTTAGTGAGTCGTTAAACACTCGAAATCTTAAACATATAGTTCGAAAACACACGAACGAGCGTAATTCAAAGGAGTAACGTTAGGATAAACGAGATCATAGTCTGTTCCAATATCGAATAGTGTCATATCATAACGACTGTTAAGAAGAATGTACCTTAACCAACGTTTGGATCATTTTGGCCTCCATTGCCAATTTCCGCAAGAGCTCGGCCACGAGGATGAACTTAATGGCCTTGTTGGCCACGGTTTTGATTCGGCCCGGTAATTTGGAGTTGATTCGGATGGACCGCCACTTCGACTCGTTGTCCAATCCATTGCGGACAATTATTTCGGTAGTGATCAGGGCTTCCACATTTAAAGCACGTACCCCATGGAAAGTTGTCTTGAGGATGAACGGTTTGAAGAGGTACTATATTCAAAGGTGCCGTTTTCGGTGCTCTACAATCTCTTGCCAAATGTCCAAGTTGATTACAATTGAGGCAAGCTCCACATTGGGTGTTAATGGGATGATGCTTATTACACTTGTTACAAAAAGGATGAGGTCCCACATAAGGCCTCCTTGCCGGCTTAACTGCCGCCATCCCCCTTCCCCGGTTAACATTCGTGGGATCAAACTTTCCCATTATCTTCATCCCACTTGATTCTCCCATTTCCTTTCTCTTGTTTGTTGAGGAGTTACTCAGAACACCGCTTCTCAACAAGTCTTCAGTCACACTACCGGCTCGGTTGACAGCATCGGCCAAAGAAGTAGGCATGTTAGAATTCACATAAGACCGGACTTGAGGATTCAAGCCCAATACAAACTTCTCGATGGCCCGAGCCTCAGAATCCACCAAGTGAGGAATGAGGGTAGACAACTCTTGAAATCGTCTAACATAACTCTTGAAATCGGCTCCCTCCATATTGAGATTAGCAAACTCAATGGTCAAGTTTTGTAGTTCATAGGGAGGACAAAACTTTGCCTTCACTTTGTTCTTGAAATCGATCCATTCCAAGTTATAAGTCCGCCCCAAAGTTATCTCTTGGTTCCACCAACTCAAGGCGTCATTTTTAAACATGCCGGATGCATAAGAAATCCGTTCGTCATATGTGCAATGACTCCTCTCAATTACTGCCTCGATCTCCTCAAACCACCTTATACACTCTGTGGGACCGCCTCTTCCATTAAACTCTGGCGCCCCACAGCTTTTGAAGTCTTTAAATATACACCCCTGTCGGTACCCTCCGTGTTGATTATACAGGGGTATACGGTTATCAACTCTCACTGGTTCCTCTTCTTCGTTTTCTGCGTCCTGAGGTTGAGCATTTTCATTATCCACATTCTCTGGGGCTTCATTGTTTTGAGCCACATTGTTCTGCCCAAGACTTGCCGTGACTTGAGCAATAATGGTTGGCATGAGATTGGCGATCGTTTGAGCGATCACCTCAGCCATGTTTGGTTCAGGAATTTCACCACGACCCCTTCCTTGGCCTCTACCACGACCTCTATCACTGCCTCTACCACGGCCCCTACCTCTAACTCCTTGTACCTCCGGTTGAGCTTCCGGTTGAGGTTCTTCCGGTTCAGCCCTATAGTTCGTTCCGGCTCTCCTTGGTCTCACCATTTCTATATAGCAAGTGACACGTTGACCCGAGAGTTAGTCTCAAATGCTCGCATGTTAGTCACACAAGTAATCAATGCTCTCATACCGATACCACATACTCATTTCATATCCTTAAGCTAAGGCAAGAGTGCTAGAATTCTATGAGATTGTTACTTAGCGTATCATTATGTCAATTTCATTACAATCGTTCATTATTAATTCAAGTAATCATGCTTAATACATCATAAAATCAAACAATTAACACCAATGGGTTAAGTATAATCTGAATTCGATATGCTCTCTAGTTATTGATCAGGTATGTATACAGGGTGTACCAACGGCTAACCCTCCACCCAATCAACTTCCATTAAGCATATCGGTTCCCTATTATACACTAATCCAAGCAACTAACACGAATGATTCAAGGTATAATCCGAATTCGATATGCTTTCTAGTTATTGATCAGGTATGTATACAGGGTGTACCAACGGCTAACCCTCCACCCAATCAACTTCCATTAAGCATATCGGTTCCTTATTATACTTTAAGCCACACGTGCGCAATCCATGATGTCATTAACTTGTTATAATGTTGGGCGACCATAAAAGAGTTGATCGGGTTCTTTTAGGGTTGCCACAATATTATACTAAGTTAATACCATAACTTCATTTTGCTCTAACGCATCCAACAAACATCAATCAGTAACAACAATCCCATATCAATGACAATTAATTTCAATCAATGCACACATTAACCACATTGTACCCATTCCACATTCATCACGTTGAATTCAATCCATCACATAAGTGGTCTTAACTACGAACTCACAATATACACTTTCTAAGGTTCACAGAATTCATGTTGCACACAAATTTCCTAACCATGCATGCTATATGAAGAGTTTTAACTTAAGCCGTAGTCTAGGTCAAACCGCCTAATTCTCTACGACCACGCATGGGCCACCATTCTGTAACACCCCAAGCCAAGGCTCAGAATATCACGGAAATCATATAGCACAAGGTGGAATTAATGTAGAACATGACTAAATGCAATTAAAGGATTCAGTGAATCCTTACAGAACGATAAACAAGTATCAAATACATAAGAGCAAGTCACCATCAAGAAATACAACAGAACATCGAAAGATGGCTAACGGTCCTAAGTGCAATGCAAAAGAAGGCAAATGGATCCTTGATCCATATAAGTCCAAGTCCGGGTTCAACAGCAAGCTAGCAAATCGATCATACTTCATGTCTTGGAATAACTTGATTTCCTGAAAAGTGTACTAAGCATAGTCAACACAAGGTTGGTGAGTTCGTAGTAATGGTCCGTAAAGAATCATCGCCAATAATCATAATACACATGTAGAGGCTAGACATGACTTACAGCAAGCCTCTAGGTAACACAATGACGTCCAATAACAAGATCACGCCAAACAAGTAAGCGTGAAATAAGAGTGCACAAATGATGTAAATATCAATACAAACGCCAAAAGCATAAACAATCATAACGCCTATCGTAATACATATCGAATTCGTATCAACCATGCCACAAAATACACCAAACAGAGTATACTTGCGTGTGAACCGCGTGCGTGTGAACCGCGTATATAAACAGGTCATACTTGCGTGTGAACCGCGTGCGTGTGAACCGCGTATAAATATATATTATGCTTGCGTGTGAACCGCGAATAAACACCAACCACAAATCAACAATCGTCAACCATCGATAATTAACTCAAAATAAACTACACGCACATACACTTAGGAGGATTCTACTTTCATCAAGTTCTAGATGCTTATATATAGGGTCACCCGCAGCCTTCCCACCACGTCTAGAACTCTTTGAAGGCATAACCGACTTCCATGTATGCACGTCCATCCTAAATAGTAATAATAATAATAATAATAATAATAATAATAATAATAATAATAATAATAATAATAATAATAATAATAATAATAATAATAATAATAATAATAATAATAATAATAATAATAATAATAATAATAATAATAATAATAATAATAATAATAATAATAATAATAATAATAATAATAATAATAATAATAATAATAATAATAATAATAATAATAATAATAATAATAATAATAATAATAATAATAATAATAATAATAATAATAATAATAATAATAATAATAATAATAATAATAATAATAATAATAATAATAATAATAATAATAATAATAATAATAATAATAATAATAATAATAATAATAATAATAATAATAATAATAATAATAATAATAATAATAATAATAATAATAATAATAATAATAATAATAATAATAATAATAATAATAATAATAATAATAATAATAATAATAATAATAATAATAATAATAATAATAATAATAATAATAATAATAATAATAATAATAATAATAATAATAATAATAATAATAATAATAATAATAATAATAATAATAATAATAATAATAATAATAATAATAATAATAATAAAATAAAATAATAATAATAATAATAATAATAATAATAATAATAATAATAATAATAATTTCTAATGAATAAAATAATAATAATAATAATAATAATAATAATAATAATAATAATAATAATAATAATAATAATAATATATCATGGTGTCATCAAAATCAACTCTATAACCCTATACAAGTTGGTTAATTAAGTTTGAGTCGCGCCAAAGTCCCATAACGCCTTAATGACTCTCCCGAGCATGAACTATAACACTTTGACCCGACATTTTTAGAAATGGAAAAGGATTCAGATAAAAAGAACTTTACCATGAGAAAGTAGACTCTCTCACGATTCCAACGATAGGTCATATGACTTATTTGGACTTACGGATCAAAAGTTATTAACATTTGAAAAACGACGCGCAAACTTTCCAGCATCTAACCACTGCGCCGCAGTGAGCCTTTGCCAAGCTCACTGCGCCGCAGTGGGCTAGCCAAGCCACTGCGCCGCAGTGGGCCCAAGCCACTGCGCCGCAGTGAGCCTTTCTAGCCACTGCGCCGCAGTGGCCCTTTTCTGGTCAGAACCACAAGCAGCAGCAGCATACGCAGGAACAACAACCCAAAACCCTTAAACTCGACCCAAACCAACTCAAATCGATTTGTAGGAACTTGTAACTTAGTTTGAAGCATAAATAAACATCATTAATCATAAATAAACATAACCCAATCCACAAATCCGACCAAAACATCAAAATCACACCAAAACCTTCAAACCCTAATTGAAACCCTAATTTGACCCAAAATTAGTTTTAGGCCGATTTAGGACTTGTAAATGTTCAAGATGACTAGAAATGCATAAACAAACATAAGTAGGAGTAAATGGGATGAATTTGACTTACCAAAACCTTCACCTAGTCTCTAACCCGAATTTGACCCGAAATGGCTAGAAATCTTGCACTTTGAAACCCAAATTTTTGATATGTTGTTAAGATGAGGTTGATGATGAAAACCCCAAACAAAATCTTGCTTAATTCCCAATATATGAGATAGAATCTAGAGAGAGAGAGAGGTATGTGTTTGTGTGTGTTTCTTGGAGGAGAAAAGAGAGAAAGAGGAGAGAAATGAAAGGGGGAAACAAGAGATAAGGAGAGGATTGGGTCTTGGGTGGCTGGTGGGTCGTGGACTACCCACGGGCCGACCCGTTTCTCTTCCCAAGCCAAGTTACAATCGTTAGGCATTTAAACACCGATCAAAACACATTATTGACCCAATACGACACGTTGCCATTTAATTCACGAAACGACCCAAATAGCTTCCACATTGTCATTTAATCACCAAAACGACCCGAATACTTCATTAACCTGTATTGTTAGTCATATTACACGTAAAGTCAACGAGTCAAAATTCGCGGATGTTACATTATCCTCCCCGCCCTCCTAAATGCAAGGAGCACTTCCCCGCCCCTCCCCGCCCTTTTTTATTTAATTCATTTTCTATTTATTTTAACAAACTTAAATAAATTAAAACTTTAACTTCAATTAAAAATACACCCACAAAATACAACTAAAACACATAAATTTTTATTCAACACACAAATAACTTAAACATAACAACTTAAACATACAAACTAGGGCATCGGCCATCCGTATCTCGTACAAATGTCGCGTTTCCGCGCCAACACCATCTCCAACATCGGCCCGGTGAGGTGATCGTGTGACCTGATGACGAATTCCATATCGTTCTGCTCTTGTTGACTTTGGACCATACGTGTCATCTCCTCCTCCCGTGCTTTCCTAGCTTCCTCCGCCGCCATATAACTATCCCTCATCGCCTTCTGAATCTCAAGCTTCTCCTCTCGAGCTCGTTTTTTATCCTCATTGTCGCATTTCAATTCCGCGACCATCTTCAAGAACTCCTCAGATGTAGTGGAGGCGGATGTAGCAGCCTGCTTACCTCTAGGTTTACGGCGGGGCGGCGGCACGGGTCTAGCAGGCGCCGGTGGTGCATCAACGTCGTTCCCACCTACATCTTCTTCGACACCCTGATCCTCGTTCAAGTCAATATGGATCGACGCCTCCCCGGATGAACGAACATTCACATTCGACCCTTCCGTTCTTACCCTTTTACTAGCCGAATCCTCCATTCCCTCCAAGGTAAGAACTTCCGCCCATTTAGGCGCGTTTTTCAAAACCTGCCACGCCTCTACATGTGGAAACCCGGACCTGTTATTGTACTTCCGCATGTACACCGTCACGGCCGCCCTATACACATCGTCGTCGCTTTGGCCACTCAACATCTTACTCTTCTTAACATTATAAATACCACTAAAACCCGAAACCTTATGCTTCAAATCCTTCCATTTCGACCGAATCATTTCCGGTGTACGGCCCGAATCACGCTTTAAGTGGACTTCCATCTCATGCTTCACCCTCCTCCAAAACGAGTTGCCCGTTTGGGCGTTTCCGGTGTACGGATCCTCGGACACGTTTAACCAACCTTTTGCCAAACACGCCTCCTCATCTTTCCCCCAATTTCGACACGCTCTTTTTCCTTTAACCGGAACTTGTGTTTCCGGTATTGCTTCTTCTTCTTCCTCCTCCTCCTCGTCCTCCTCCTCTTCTTCTTCCACATCTTCGACATCATCGTATTCTTGTTGTGATGAAGAACCACCCGCAAATTGCGGTTGTGATGAAGAACCACCCGCAAATTGCGAAAACCCGGATACACTTTCATTCATGTATTGCGAAACTCCCGGTGTTACGAAAAAAGCGGGATCCATTTGACTCAAGAATTCATCAACGGGTTGCGGTCGGTATTCATTTTCAGTGGTGTTTTGTGGCGGAGGAGGAGGTGGCATTGAATCGAGATTGTTTGGGGGCGGTGGTTTTTTGCGACGTTTGGGAAGTTGATTAAACAATGGATCTTTTCGTTTTTGATTACCCTTTCCTTGATTCATTTCTGTGAATTTTGTTTGTATGAATTTGTGATTGAAATGTGAGAATGAAACAAAGAAAAAAAAATGAAACGGCAGTAGGCAGGGGAAAAAAAGAAAAGAAGAAGAAGAAGGAGAGAGAAGGTAACGTTCGGATGAATGTGGGCCCCATGTTTTTTATTTTTATTTTTATGTGTAACGGTCGAATCATTTGCGAGAGGGAGCCGGGGACCGTGGTATCCATGCCGGTCACCACCCAACCGGTACCGGTACCACGGGGCGGTGTTCCCCCCGGTACCGGACCAGTACCGGTGTGGTGCCTAACCCACTCCGTCCACCCTTAGAATTAGATAAACGTCCTTGTTATGAAATGAATGTAAAGGTGAAAAAAGTCTTTATGAGACATAGGACCATCAGAATTACAAGATTCGAATCTTGTTTTTGTCAAAAACTGTATTTCCCATTTTCTTTCACTATTCTTTTATTTCAAACCAAATATTCATATTTATCACTTCACTCCCATGGATCTGAATCTTTCATGGATATATAAAACATGTTCCATTGTCATCTTCCTTTTTGTCGTATCATGAAATTAAGCCTTTGATTTCTTCGTATATGTCAACCCTTAATTCACCCTTACCTGTCTCTCTGTCTCTATATATATATATAATCCTATACATATCACTTACAATTCCATTCATCACTTATTATAAATCCCTCCCTCATTTCCCTCTACACAAATCTCTTTCTCTTTATAATAGTATATACATACACATATAGAGACAGATTTGATCATGGGTGAAAAAGATGACCAAGAAACAGGATCCCCAATAGCAATAAAAAACTCGGTTTTTCGATACAATTCGCCATTAATTCAAGTCGGGTTAATCGGGTTAGTCTGTTTCTGTTGTCCAGGAATGTTTAATGCATTATCAGGTATGGGTGGAGGTGGTCAACTTGACCACACAGCAGGTAACAATGCTAATACTGCCCTGTACACCACCTTTGCTATTTTCGGCATTTTGGGTGGGGGCATTTACAACATTTTAGGCCCCCGTCTCACTCTTTTCGCAGGGTGCAGTACTTATATAGTATTTGCAGGGTCATTTTTGTACTATAATCATCATCACCAACAAGGTTTTGTTGTATTTGCTGGGGCATTATTAGGTGTTGGTGCTGGGCTTTTATGGGCAGGGCAAGGGGCAATTATGACATCTTACCCACCTGCAAATAGAAAAGGGACTTATATATCTATATTTTGGAGTATTTTTAATATGGGTGGTGTTATTGGAGGGTTGATTCCTTTTATAATGAATTATAATCGTGAAACCGCGGTTTCTGTTAATGATGGGACTTATATTGGGTTTATGGTTTTTATGACGATTGGTACTGTACTTTCTTTAGCTATATTGCACCCGAGTAAAGTGATTCGTGAAGACGGGTCTCATTGTACTAATATTAAGTACTCGAGTGTTGTCACTGAATCTGTTGAAATCGTTAAATTGTTTGGTAACTGGAAGATGTTGTTGATTGTGCCTGCAGCGTGGGCGAGTAACTTTTTTTATAGTTATCAGTTTAATAATGTGAATGGGGCCTTGTTTAATCTGAGAACAAGGGGGTTAAACAATGTGTTTTATTGGGGTGCACAGATGATTGGGTCTGTGTTTATCGGTTATATTATGGATTTTAGTTTTAAAAGCCGAAAGAAGAGGGGTTTGGTTGGTATCACAGTTGTCGCAGTTTTAGGAACCGGGATTTGGATTGGTGGGCTTTTTAATCAAAGGGGTTACAATTACCATGATGTGAAGAACGAAAGCTTGAAGCTTTTAGATTTCAAGAAATCTGGCAATGATTTTGCAGGGCCGTTTGTGCTTTATTTCAGTTATGGGTTATTGGATGCAATGTTTCAGAGTATGGTTTATTGGGTTATCGGTGGCTTGGCTAATGATTCCGTCATTCTTAGCAGGTATATCACTAATTCTGTTTTTATATTATTGATTGGTCGGTATTGTTACTTAGAACTGCGAACATGCTTCTTGCATTTTGAACTTTAGATACAACAACATATAAGCCTTATCTTTGGGATTTCTTACCAAAACTAGTTAACTAACTATTTGAGTGAAATACGCAACTTGAAACTGCGTATTGAAAACTACATGTCAAAAAAAATAAGCAGAAAACAGGCTAGCAAACGATCCAAAACACCCGTTACATGAAAAATAGTAATCTTATAACATTTTTGTTGTTTTTTCAGATATGTTGGATTTTATAAGGGGGTACAAAGTGCTGGTGGCGCAGTGGCGTGGCAAATTGATACACATCATGTGCCATTCATGACTCAGTTGATAGTTAATTGGGTACTTACTACTATAAGTTATCCTTTGTTAGCCCTTTTGGTCATAAAAGCCGTAAAAGACGAAGATGAAGTGGAAGAAGAGTTTCCCTCTGGCAATCCACAGGCAATAGAGTCTAATGATGAATTTAGCAAACCAACTTAAAAGAATATAGTGATGAAATGATGCAAACAGTTTGTTCATTTTGTTTATTTTTGTTTCTAAATGTGCTGTTTTCTTAAGCAGAATGGATATCATGAAGTGTAAATGTTGTCTATTGCAGCATTTTTTAGGTGTCTGAATTTTAGATTGTCTTCTCTATGAAGACTGGTTTTATCTTTGTTTCTTGAATTTCATACAAGTGGAATTAGTTCTTTCTTCTTTTAATTTGTTTTTAGTCTTGAATGTAAATTTAGTCTTTTACCATTGTGAAAGACTCGTTGTTTCTGAGCATGTTGTATAATCGCAAATAGTTTATTTTCTTCTCTTCAGTCATAAATTCTTTCCTATTCCGAATTTCCGATAATGATCTTTTCTTCTTTGTCAATGCTTTAGATGATATTTTCAGTTTTTTATATATTTGGGTAACTTCCGAAATTTTAACTAGGCCGGCAACTTGGGTAACATAGCTGAATCAATACAAATTGATATATATTTTAGTCAGATTCACTTTTCTTGCTAGAATCAACAACTTTGTTTATGTTGCCGTGATTCGTCGATAGTGTATTTGGTTGTGATACGCTGTCGAATGGACTGTTAATGGCCAAGGGCATATGTTCTTTGGTGACATTTGAGGAAAAATACCGAACAAGAACAAGAAAAATGATAATGGACGAAGAATACTAAATATGAAATTTACTTAAAATGTGGTGTTGAATATTTGTTCTTTTTACTTGTAGTCTTTATGCGATAGCTACAGATTTTAGGATTTTCAATTTGTTTGGCCTGTTTGACATCGACCCTCTTTTTTTTTTCCTTTTTTTTTTCTATGTGGCCCATTTAAGAGAAAACACAAGTCAAGTTGACCCATTTATAACTAAATGGATCAAAATTGCCACCTTTTTGCTGTGATATTGATTTATAATTGTGCTTTTACTAACTTTTTGGCTTCAGGAAGGATTTTTTATTTCTTGGACAGCAAATTGAAAAAATATAGATTGGTGTTTGCAGGTGGTGCTGGCTTACTTATGCTTGTAAACAAAACAGGCAAAAGTAATGAAGTTGTATAAAAGTAGAAGAATCACATCCTCTACTGATACACATAGCTTACTGCTACAAAGTTAACATCACTAAAGTCAAAGTCAGTCGGTGAGCAGCTTGGATTAGAAATACAGAACATGGGCCGCTAAAAGACCTTCGTAAGAACAGGTGCAAGCTCAGTACTCGCGGGCAGGTGAAAAAGCTATATTTAAAAAACTTTGTTTTTATAAATTGTAGTGATATAACCTGTTTCTATGGGCATTTATATTTTATTTACAAGTATGAAAAAGAAATCACAAAAATGAGGACCAGCTGTAGCCAAAGAAGAGAATCAGGGCCAAACCAGCAACACGAAACGAACCTAACCAAGGACAATGATCTGGACAGGAGAACATCCCCAACTTAAAGACCAGTGATTCTTGATGCATAGAGAAACGGAACAGATATGCTTTTAAATGTTTCCGATCTCTATTCACAACAGAATTACAAGTTGAATCTTATCGACCTTTAGTAAATGATATAACATTTTAATCTACTTAGTTAGGGTTCTTAGGCTTGTTTACAACTTGGGTTCCACCCCAAGACCATGTCATGGGGGAGTTATCGAAGTTGTGATCCATTACTTCTTTCAATAAAGGGTACTAAGAAAAAATCAACAAAGCCAATAACATTTAATGAAATGAAATAGAGTATAGTTTTATCAAAAGGGAATTTCATGATCCAGTATAAGAAATCAATGCATAAGACACATACCACATTATTCATCGAACTCATCTGTGATTTTCTTTAGGAGATCCTGCTTATAATCTTCAAATGAACCACCGATTTTCTTTACCACTCCATTATCCACTTCCCATATTTCACTTTTCTCTTTATCATCACAAACACGCGATATCAGCCTGGAATCATGACTCACAAGAACAACGCCACCAGTAAACTCATTGAGTGCATCTGCAAGTGCATCAATACTCTTCATATCTAAATGATTTGTGGGTTCATCCAGAAATAAAATTTGTGGTCTGGACATGAAGATTGAAGTGAAAACCACACGAGCTTTTTGTCCTCCAGATAACTTAGCAATTGGGGTCAGGTGATTTTTGGGAGGAAGCCCAAATTTACCGAGTTTAGACCGAACAGCTTCTTGCTTACTGCAACCTTCTTGATCTGGATGAAGACGAAGAAGATATTGAACGGGCGTTTCACCCATGGTCAAAATGTCAACAAAATGTTGGGAATACCACCCAATTCTCAACTTTTGATTCCTTCGTACTTCACCCTCTGTTGGGTTTAAGTCTCCGGCGAGAAGGTTTAATAATGTCGATTTTCCAGCTCCATTGGGCCCCACAATAGCAACACGTGTACCCATATCAATCCCGACATCTACTTTAGATAGTTTAAAGTCCGCTTTTCTGGATAGCTAAAACTAACGTCATAAAGCTGTAATAATGGTGGTGTCAATTCAGTAGGCTTGGGAAAATGGAACACTACCTTATCTACTTTCCCCTTTGATTTTTTCTTTTGTTCTTTAACAGAAAATTTTGCTTTTTCTTTGACTTTTTCTTCTTGTTTCTGGTTCCCATCCCTCTTTGCAGCTTTCACCTGCTTGTCACACTTATTTTTTTCTTTGCGATATTCCTTTTCAAAATTATCATAGTTTCCACCATATAAATGAAGTTCAAAAGAATCTAAATGAATTATTCCATTGCAGACAGTGTTCAAGAAGTCTCTGTCATGTGAGACAACAACAAGCGTATTCTTCCATCTGCATAAGTACTCCTCTAACCAAAGAGCAGCTCTAAGATCAAGATGATTGGTCGGTTCATCCAACAATAGAAGAGTCGGTTGGATGAAAAGGGCCCGGGCCAATGAAATTCTCATCCTCCACCCACCACTTAAAATTTTTGTCGCACGGGTTTGCATAACTTTTGTAAAACCCAACCCAGCAAGAATCTTCGATGCTTGGGCTTCAGCAGCATCTGCGCCCATGATCTGCAACTTTTCATATAATTCAGCAAGTTTCTCTCCCGAGTCATGACCATCTTTTTTTTCCAGCAACGACACCTCTTGTCGCAGCTTAACAAGCTCTACATTTGCAGACATAACAGCTTCAAGAGCAGTTCTTTCATCACCAACTATTTCTTGTTCCACCAAAAGAACATCTATATTTTTAGGCACGGGAATCTTCCTCCAAGCAAGAAGCTTTAACAATGTCGACTTTCCTGTCCCATTACGTCCCACTAAACCGTACTTATTCCCATGAGAGATCTTCAAAGAAGTATCCTTCAACAACTCTTTTCCACTTGCCAAAACCGAAAAATTATCCACTGTTATATCTTTGACATTAGCGTTAGCATCATCTTGACCATCAAGAACCGCAGCCCGACATCCAATCACAACCGTGAACGCATCATGGTCATCTTTTGTCACCTCTTGTTTACCCGGCTCAACCTTATTCTTCTTGCGTTTCTTTTTTTCCATATCAGTTTTTGATATCTCAAGATTCTTATCACTAGCCCTCTCTTTCCGACTTACCCTTCCCTTATCAATAATCTCCTCTCCAGACTCCACCTCATCTTCTTCATCATCAGAAGGAGGAAGATCAATGTCTGCATACGCCTGAACCTTTGCAGGCGCTTTCGGTTTGGTATTACGAGCTGTAGAGCTCGATGAGGTTACCTTCTTCGCCTTATCAGGTTTCTGGTCCATACTTGCAAGCAGAACTGAAACTTTTCCTACTTTACGACTCTTTTCTACACCGTCTTCTATTTTCTTCTTACCCACCATCGTAAAATTAATCGATTATTACAAAACCTAAATACAGAAAACAAACAAACATTATTTGTATTATAAAATTTTAATTAACTTATTATTTAAGCTGAATAACAAATGGTACTCATAGCCAAAATAATCATACATTAAAAACATCAAGTTTGAAACTTTAATCTAAAATATTTGACCCAATTATATAACATTAATTGCCCACAAATTAACTTAATGAAAATTATATAAAGATTCAAGATAACTGGATCAGAGTTACTCCCAAATTAAAAACAATAAACACATTTGACTGTGTATGTGTGTAAACATATATAGCTAGATACAGATTAATAATTATACCAACATATAGAAGAATAGAAGTCGTACCTTCAAAATTAATTTTGTGATTCGTATGTATATATATTACTCGTATGTATATATTATGTTCTGTTCATGTAACCATATTCTTATATTTGGATAGATTGATGATAACTTGGAATACAAGGAACTAAATAAATTTTCGAACATAATTCATAAACCAAAAAAGGAAACATATTTAGGATGGTGTATCTTATAAACCCTGATAATTATATTCTTACAGCATATCTTATACAAAACCCCAACTTCACAATCATTTATTCAATAAAACCGCACAAATTTTGCAGGTTTCTTTTTGGTGCTGTTTGTTTGACAAATAACAAGAAATTAGAAAGAATGGAGAGGTATGAAAGAATGATGGAAGTTGGGCGTGGATCATCGATCTGGTGTAGTTTATAAGGCATTGGATAAGCAAACAAGCGAATTCTTTGCGTGAATGATGTAAGTATTGTTTGAAGGTCTTCCAGACATGCATCGGAATGGATACATTCATCGTGACCTCAAACGCAACAAGCTTCTTGTTACCAAAGATGATGATGTATAATTTTTACTTCAACAATTAAGCATAACTAAGAACTAAGTTGGTTTTACGATTCAACCTTATGGAGCTTTGTCTCGAGTAACCTTGTAATCGTCAAATCAGATCTCTCTATCTCAAACGACTAAACACGATCATTCAAAGTTTAATTGTTCAAAATCTCTATCGCTAACTCCTCTCGAATATCATTGATAATGAAGTCATTAAAAACGATTAATTTTTTCATGAACTAATTTGTAATCCCACAAGTTCCTCTCAAATACCTATGATTAATTACTAACTACTCGTAATTTATATAAGAGACTAAAACAATATATCAAACTCAAACAAACATTGATATTCGATTAAACGTAAAACCACGTTCAACATATATGTATAATAATAATAACAAAGTAAATAATCCTGTCACTTGCTGTCATAATCCACTTAGCTGTAAGAAAAAATTAGTTACTCATAATAACTAAAAACATAAAAACAATATTCAAAGAGAGTATATTGTACCGAAAGCTTGCAATGACGAAATCCAAATAAATATTTGGAAGAAAATAATGCGGCCCTTTTATATATAATGTTGTATGTATTTTGAACGTCTACTCCTCTAAAAAAACACAGTGTTGTATTGAACATGAGCTTTGGCCCGGTTTAGTATGTGGCCCTTCCCTTTGGTGATCCATAGCCCATAGTGTAGGAAAATAAAAATAAAAAGAGAAAATTACATTTTGCGTCCCTGAACTTTGCAAGATTTTCACTTTTGGTCCCTAACGTGGAAAAATAACAAAAAAAATCTTAAACTTGACAGTTTTTTGACTTTTGGTCACCGCACCTAAAGGCGTTAGTTTTTCTCCATTAAAGTTGCCCACGTTCATTAGTTTTTTTTTCCACTTTTCGTCATTCCAAAAACTGTCCATCGTTGTAGAAATAAAATTTATCAAACAAGACAATAACACAAATGTATGATTTACACGATGAATAGTCTAATGAAACAAGTTTATTTACACGATTTACACAAATGTTAATTGCATCGTGTATATCGTAGCTTTGTATCATTGTCTCGTTCGATAAATATTATTTTTAAACCAATGGGTAGTTTGAAATTATCAAAATAAAAAAATAGGAATGACGAAAAGTGACAAAAAAAATTAATAAACGTGGGCAGTTTTAACGTAGAAAAACTAACCCCGTTAGGTGAGGTGACCAAAAGTGAAAAAAGTGTCAAATTCGGGATTTTTTTTGTTATTTTTCATTTTTGACAAAAAGTACAAATCTTTCCAAATTTAGGGACGAGTAATTTTCCCTAAAAAATTTAAATCAAATACTGTAATAAAACTCTTTTACTTTGTAGCCGTGGGTTTCTTCTTTTGGTCAAAGTCTCCTTTATTCAAGCTCAAAATCTAGGATAATGATTTAATATGACTTCATGTTAGTTGTTTGTGAAGGTTCCTAGCCGAGAATCTAATCTAGATTTATATCTAGCCACATTGTTATGTACCTTGAGTTATTTAACTTTTCTTTCAAATCACCATGTTTTAGCTCATTTTTATCGTCTTTCATCATGAACCTACGATTCAATAAAATCACATGTTGAGCATCAAAAGTCCATCAAAACAAATATAAAAGAGATGATATCACGTAAAATAAGTATAAATATAAAGTAGTCGATATCATGAACACCAAGTGGGAACCCAAGTAGAAGCCAGAGATGGAGCTTTGAAGAAGTATTAGTGACTAAATCATAGTAAAGAAAGAGAAGGCAGGTTGATCTCATGAACGAGAACCCATGTATCATTAACAAATTGCTTAATGTTCTTGTGTAAGAAAACGGCAAGTTCATGAAGATCAAAAACCGACGTGATATGTTCATCCATACGACCATACTAACTTTGTAGTAAACTATATTGGTCTTTTATACTGTCCCCTTTTACCATCTAATCTCGCAGAAAAGAGTTCCTTTGAAAAAATTACTGAGCCTAAACATGTTTGGGATGTCCTTCACTGCTATAATCTCCTGAATGATCTCAGAGAGTTTTAAACTTTATAAGATACGTATATAGATTCATCAAACCAAAAGGCTACAAGATATCAAAATATAAACTTTAGGTAAAGTAGAACTCAAGAGCGAATGGGAAATGCTTTATTCCAAATTTGGAAAAACTAACAAAAATGGAACACATGCCATCTATTCCAAGCATGAACTAAACGATTACAATTACATATATAAAAGATGGACTCATTGCCCATATGGGCCATGAATAACTACCATTTCTATCTCGACTAAAATCCAAAAATACGATAATGAAACAATATAGTGAAAAACATCACCTGCCTAATGAATAACATGATTCTTATGTTTCCATAACAACCACCACCATCAGGGCCGGCCTTATAGTTCTATTGGACTAGGCACAAGCCTAAGGCCCACCAAATATTAAGGCCCCCAAAATTTATATACATTGATCGACTAGTATACTGAGTTTTGTATATTTAGATTAATAAAATTATAGTTAAGGCTTCCTTTATCATAAAAACAACGCCTCTTTAATCTTCTATCACTAATCAGTGAATATGAATCGCTTCATCAATCACACTTTTTTTTGAAAATCCAACTTCCATTAATCTCCTAGAGAAATTCGAAATTTCAAACAGCCTTGCCGGCTCTTCCATGATTGTGTTATTTGAGTGATATGAATTATACAAAGTGATATGAATTTAGAAATTGAAGGTAAGTGACCATGAAAGTCACCAGGTAACAATGAAAGGCTCTGTGTACTAGCAGACCAATAAAAAGACTATTTCACAATCAAAGTGGATGGTTTTTATGCTTATCTTTGTATTTTCTATTATCACAATAGCAGGTAACAATAAAGGCAGTAAATACTTGGCAGAATAATGAAATGCAGTAGACCAGCAGTCGGTAGAAGGGAGCACAGCAGAAGACAGCAGTTCAGCAGACTAGTAGTACAACGTTTTTAGTCTTTCGCAGTAGTTTTGTATCTCCACCATAAGGCAGGTACCTTTCTTTTGCTTTCTATGTTTACCTTAGTTTATTATGCCGTTAGCTAGGCCCCCAAAATTTATCCCACTTAAGGTCCCCAAAAACGTTGAGCCGACACTGACCACCATACAAAACAAGAGGTTTTCAACGCACGTTTGAATTTGGGTGGGAAAAGGGAATTGTGTACATATCATCAATTGTGGCATGTTAATAGGCAAATCAATATTGAGCCAGTCAATGACACGTTGTGCAAGCTCGTTGAAAAAGGCACAAGGTGAGAAGAGATAATCAATTGATTCGACACTATGCTTACAAAGTAGACAAGATATGTCACTGATTTCCAACCTTTCCGACTTAAGTTTAAGCGAGGTGGAAGACAATCGGGAAGCAGTATCCAAACGAAGATATTCACTTTTTAGAATACTAATGAATTCCAATGTGTCTTAATTAGCTCAGAAGGGAGAAGGGCACGTTCAATACACACGAACGAAAAGCCATCATGACCTGGAATGTTCCACACCCAAGAGTCTTCACTTTCTGACAATTGTATGCTATGGAGTACCGAAATCAGATCAGAGTGTTGTGAAGCCTCGCTCCCACCAAGGATAGCACTGCGTCATGACCAAACCCATTCCCCATTGTTCCATTTATCACCGACTCGGGCTTGTTTATTTACATCCAAAGCATATAATCGCGGGAAACTAAGAGAAAGAACCTGGTTGTCTATCCATAAATCATTCCAAGAAGAAATTGTCCCATTACCGAACCGTCTAGATATAACATTAGAGGGAACTGTAGTTATATTATGAATTTCCTTGAAGGAAGCACATAATTTTCCCAAAACACAACTGTTCTTGGTTGTGAAATTTGTGAGACATTGCTGACCGTGTATTGCCATGATAACTCATATCCAAAGAGCTTCTTTAGAAGACATAGCCTACCATCTCCATGTGTACAACAATGCAAGGTTTAACTCATATAAAGTTCCAAATACCCAAATCTCCAACAATGCAAGGTTTAACTCATATATTTTTAACCAAACTGGTACAACTGAATGAAATAACTATTTATATTTCGGAGAACCGATTTAAACACACAATAGCTCATTTATAAGTATTAAATTATCAATATTTTGGGTTCTGTGGAGCTATATAAACGGTTTATATTCACAGTAATCAAAACACCTATCAGTTTGAAAGCACATGTTTAATTGTTACTGAACACCTTCTAATTTTGAGACCCTCTTAGATATAATATATGTTCAAAACTTCTTTCGCGCATGGGATGCCATAAGGACCAAACAATGAACTCTGTTTCACAATTCACATCACTTTGTCATAGATATAATATTTTTAAAAATATCTTATAATGTAGGTATTTTACTACATACACTTGAATGATCATAAGATAAGAGCCACAAGATAGCGATGTGCGTAATGATAGATTATCAATGTCATCGGTGTGCATCATAGCAGGAAAAAAGCATATAGGTTGTACTACTTGAGTCTATATGACTATATCTGCTAGGAGTTTAGAACTTTACCGTTCCAACTTGTGCAAATAGGCTGCTCGCTATTTCATTAGGGTAATAACAAAAACATCGGACCTGAAATCAAACAAGAGGATAAAATGGCAACAATCAACATTTTTTATTGTAGTTCTCGTGAGCATAAGAGCAATTAAGGACTTACAATTTGCTACGAAGACGGTTCCATTGTTGTACTTGTAGCAAGTTCAATAAAACGGCTTTGATTCTCATCAAAATGCGACTTCATTATCTTATTCATGACGGTGTTAGCCTCAAAACAAAGACTAGAAAAACATGGTTGAATCATAGCACGATTTGTTGCAGGTAGCTTTTTGAGTAATCCTTCGATCCCCTCCAACATGGAAATAATGAGACAAGCCTTGGCTTTCCTTTGCTCAAACTGCACACTAGATCTTTCCAATAACTCTTGATCAGTTCTCTGTTTCCCCCAATTTGAAGTTGCATCTTCATCTCTGGTTGTGCCTTCCTTTTCTTATGCATCTTTGCATTGTCGCTCTCCATTGGTGCTTTACCTTTGGTCTCAATATTAGCTTTCTCTTGTTCTAAAAGCACCCATAATTCAGCCATACGCTTTCGTGCTAATGGGATGTCATTCACTGCTATAATCTCTTGCATGAACTCAGAGAGTTTTATACTTTATAGAACACGAATATAGATTCATCAAACCAAAAGGTTACAAGATGTCAGAATGTAAACTTTAGGTATATAGAACTCAAGACCCAGACTAAAAAAAATGGAACACATACCATATATCCTTTTTTATGCAATACGATGAAAATTAAAGGATCGAAAACAATAGCTATGAATAGAAACAATGTTACCAGATTGAGACTTCCCAGATGATAACTCATATACCTTTTTTTGAAACTTAACATGAGGGTCTACGCTTAATGCTTGCCATAATTGTCTTTAAAATCTAGAGCAATAAGTAGGATGCATAACACATATGAATATATATACTTCCAAGTGTAGTAGTTTACATACCTCACGGAGAACATTGTTAAGGTGGCCCCTGGTGAACTATCCAGCAAATAACTTTTTACTTCAGCAGACAAATTGACTTTCCCTTTTGGAAGGCCCGCCGTCTCCCACTCAGAAAATCTTTTTGGATAAATAGTTAAACTCTTTAAGTTAACAAACGGGGAAGGTTGATGAGAGATTAGTTCCACGGATGAAGAAAGACGCTGCAGAATATTTAGCAAGTGAAAATTATACGTACAAAACAAAATAGCTTGTCTAACCTTCATCATAACAGGTTCAGCTTTCCAAGGGAGTGATTGATGGGAGATTAAGAGGTTATGAGACATGATCCAGAATGGCAAATATAATGAAAAAAATAGTGGTTGGTGCAGTATAACATAACAACGAAATTTGGGAGGTGGGTGTGTGAAACTATGGCAGTACTAATGGGATGGCATGATCATCTACCTCAACCCAAATCTAACCCATGTAATTGATCTTGTCAAAAAGTTACTCAAAACTAACCCTTTTAGTAAATGAGTAGTCATAGTGACCCGTTTCCGCCTCATATTAAAAGAAAAGGGTGTGCCATTAAAAACCTACATGTATGTTTGGCACTTTGGTTCATAGGTATGCAAACAATAGAGTGACTTACATTCTCATTGAAAATGTCTGGTTAATATGTCTGGTTGATAGCATTTTGGAAGAAATTACTATTATTTTTTTTAATTTATACTCGTAATATTTAACTTTTTGTACTGATAGTTTTAAACACATTCAGAAAGCCAATTTAATTAGCATGTTAAATATGTAAGTAATTGTCACTCAATATCCCTCTTCTACCTTATTTTGTTCTTAGTTTTATTTATTGCTTTTAGGACTACTAGAGTGATAATTAAGATAACTCATTCCTTTAGCTGATAAATATTAATTTAAGAGTCACATGACAAACATAAAGACGTACCTCAATAATTTCCAAATTAAGTGTAAGAAATTGGACATTGTAGAGCTGTTGAAGCAGACAAACCATTCGATGAGCACCATCAGCAACATTTGGATGTAAAACCGAAATATCCGCCTCCTTTAAACAATGTAAACCATCTGTAGATAGGTGCAAATGAAAGTGACCTTTATAAGCCAAGGAGGCAAGATTAGGTGCAGAGATCACATGTTCCCTGGTGTAAGATCCTCTGATAGTGAGATTCTCGAGTTGAGGTGCAACCACATTAACAACCTCTACATCCCCAAGGCCCCCTTCATCAATTGTCAGATTCACTAGTCCAGGATGACGAATACTGAAATTAGTCAATCCTAATGTTTGACAGTTTTCTATGGTGAGATTCTCCAAGTTTGCACACTTAGATAAAAGGCGAGCAGTCCGGTCATTACTATAAAAAGTGAGATTTCGGAGATACAATGTTGTTAAAGCTGGGAGATACAACGTTGATGTGTCTTTAAGGACGATATATCTGCAGGATCCCTCTTTCAAACTGAGATGTTTTAGAGACTTGGCGGCGGCAGAACCGAATAGTGAGAGGGGAAAATAAATGTCCTCCTTCTGAGAGAACCATTTAACATCAAGTTGTTGGACATTGTGAGAGAACGCATAGTCCATAAGTATTTTCACAGATGGCTGGGTAACCTTTCCACGAAAACCGAGCTTCAAAGAAGACACATCTATTTGACTATTGCGGCGTTTAAGAAACTGTGTAATAAACTTGGAAAACTTAGGTAAGTTAGGAAAATCCTTAGTTGAGATATCAAGGTAAGGCATAGTAGTCCAGATAAACCTATATCTAGATGACCAAGCAATGGTTCTGACAGTTTCTTTAGTGCTAATATAAGAAAGGATTTTGTGAATCAGATCATTTGGTAACATGCTTAATCTATCCACATCAACTGCTGTTTCTATATTATCACTCATTTTCCTCTTTTTACGAAGCCCAGAATCCATTTTCCTCCCCCACTCACCCTACCTTCAAGCAATATATATATATATATATAATAAGACAGTAAAATAATATATATTATATATATATATAAGATGAACAGTAAAATAAGTATAAATATATTTATATATGATGCTAGAATCAAGGAAGAGATACTGTAGCTTAGAGTACTCCTAGCGCCCTCGTGACCGGTGCCACATTAGATTCATCAGGTTTGTTTCCTTATAGCATTCGTGAAGGGAGTCGGATACGAGGGTAACGAGCGAATTTTTTTTTCTTCAATCTAATATATATATATATATAAAAGTTATTTTGAGAACCTTAAAAAAAGTGAGAACCTTTGAGAACCATTTTAAATCAATCTCAACCTTCAAAATTTTGATCAACGGATTACAATAAATATGGTAATTTTGTAATTAATTAAAATTATAAATTATTGATTTAATAGTGCTATGGGTAATTTAGTCACATAAAATTAAAAAAACTACCCTAATCTAATAGTGAGCCGCTAATGTAGCCTTTTTATTGGAAAAGAAACTGCCGTAATCTAATTTATATTCTTTACACGATTCGGTGCTCTCTTCACTCTAATAAAAAAATTTTACATTTGTATTGTGGACTGATTTTAAGTTGAGGCTGGAATATTACAAAAATACCAACCCTCAACTTGATTTGTGATGGTATGTAATTTACGTCAATTGGTTACCATTCTAATTTTTGATTTTTTAATTGTTAGTATATATGAATGTTAATTTTATTTATTTATTTTTTGTTTATTATAGTTAGATCTTGATTGGTCTATCTATGTTGGCCGATGAATGTGGCTATTCACGTTTCAACACACGGAGATGATAAGGAACTCTTCAATATGCAGCCAGTTCACAAGCAATAATAATTGTCTTATTTTGATGTTTTTTCATATTTTTAAATCAGAATGTTGAAGGAGGCAATGGTATATATTGTGAAGGCAATGGTATATATTGTGAATGAAGACAAAGATGATGAAGATGATAATCAAGTATATGATATTTGTAACAATAGAATTACAACGATTTTTATTGTTTCTTTATATGAACATATGTATGCAAATATTTGATAAATAAATGTTTCATGAGATAGTTTGTGATCATATGTGCATGAACAATCATCTGAGCATAGTATGCAATTATATTGTAAATGAACAATTGATGTAATTAGTTTGTGCATATGTATGCTAGTATATTGTATACAATGTTTCATAAAAATAGTTGGTTATTACATGTGCATGAATAGCCATATTGGTGATCACATGTGCATGAACAATTATTTGAGCACATGTATGCTAGTATATTGTATATAATGTTTCATAAAATTAGTTGATGATCACATGTGCATGAAACCATATTGGTGATCACATGTGCATGAATACATATTGGTGATCACATGTGCATAAACATATTTTTTTATTTTCTATTAATTTAATTAATCAATTAAAAAAGTACAATATTACCCTTATAATATATATATATATATAACATATATATATAGGTAAAAGTGAATATAAGGCTGTTCGGCACCTAAGCTTAGGTGTGGAACCCCTCACTTACAAATTTTTAATATTTCTTGATTAATGAATAAATGTTTGGGCCCCATGAATTTTATGGATTAAAAAAACAATATGTGAGTGTTCCACACCTAAGCTTAGGTACCTAACAACCTTATATTCCCATCCCCCATATATATATAGGTGAGGATCCTGGAAGAAGGTGTCTTAAGGAAAGAAGGGAGAGAAGGTCCTATGGACCAATTAGAACGCGACATGTGTCAAATTAAATTAAAACGCGCGGTGGCAATTTTGTAAATAAATCAAACTTTTTTAAAGCGCGGCGCGGTGGCAATTTTGTAAATATTGAGCTCCGTTAGTAATTAACATTTCGTTATCTTCCGTTATCTTCATTAAATAATTTAAATTCGATGATATTTTCAAACAGCGAAAATTTACATACATTTTCCAGATCTGTGATTTTGAAACAGCGAAAATTTAAATTCGATGATATTTTCAAACAGCGAAAATTTACGTACATTTTCCAGATCTGTGATTTTGAAACAGCGAAAATTTACTACATTTTCCAGATCTGTGATTTTGAAACAGCGAAAATTTACTACATTTTCCAGATCTGTGATTTTGAAACAGCGAAAATTTACTACATTTTCCAGATCTGTGATTTTGAAACAGCGAAAATTTACTACATTTTCCAGATCTGTGATTTTGAAACAGCGAAAATTTACTACATTTTCCAGATCTGTGATTTTGAAACAGCGAAAATTTACTACATTTTCCAGATCTGTGATTTTGAAACAGCGAAAATTTACTACATTTTCCAGATCTGTGATTTTGAAACAGCGAAAATTTATACATTTTCCAGATCTGTGATTTTGAAACAGCGAAAATTTACTACATTTTCCAGATCTGTGATTTTGAAACAGCGAAAATTTACTACATTTTCCAGATCTGTGATTTTGAAACAGCGAAAATTTACTACATTTTCCAGATCTGTGATTTTGAAACAGCGAAAATTTACTACATTTTCCAGATCTGTGATTTTGAAACAGCGAAAATTTACTACATTTTCCAGATCTGTGATTTTGAAACAGCGAAAATTTACTACATTTTCCAGATCTGTGATTTTGAAACAGCGAAAATTTACTACATTTTCCAGATCTGTGATTTTGAAACAGCGAAAATTTACTACATTTTCCAGATCTGTGATTTTGAAACAGCGAAAATTTACTACATTTTCCAGATCTGTGATTTTGAAACAGCGAAAATTTACTACATTTTCCAGATCTGTGATTTTGAAACAGCGAAAATTTACTACATTTTCCAGATCTGTGATTTTGAAACAGCGAAAATTTACTACATTTTCCAGATCTGTGATTTTGAAACAGCGAAAATTTACTACATTTTCCAGATCTGTGATTTTGAAACAGCGAAAATTTACTACATTTTCCAGATCTGTGATTTTGAAACAGCGAAAATTTACTACATTTTCCAGATCTGTGATTTTGAAACAGCGAAAATTTACTACATTTTCCAGATCTGTGATTTTGAAACAGCGAAAATTTACTACATTTTCCAGATCTGTGATTTTGAAACAGCGAAAATTTACTACATTTTCCAGATCTGTGATTTTGAAACAGCGAAAATTTACTACATTTTCCAGATCTGTGATTTTGAAACAGCGAAAATTTACTACATTTTCCAGATCTGTGATTTTGAAACAGCGAAAATTTACTACATTTTCCAGATCTGTGATTTTGAAACAGCGAAAATTTACTACATTTTCCAGATCTGTGATTTTGAAACAGCGAAAATTTACTACATTTTCCAGATCTGTGATTTTGAAACAGCGAAAATTTACTACATTTTCCAGATCTGTGATTTTGAAACAGCGAAAATTTACTACATTTTCCAGATCTGTGATTTTGAAACAGCGAAAATTTACTACATTTTCCAGATCTGTGATTTTGAAACAGCGAAAATTTACTACATTTTCCAGATCTGTGATTTTGAAACAGCGAAAATTTACTACATTTTCCAGATCTGTGATTTTGAAACAGCGAAAATTTACTACATTTTCCAGATCTGTGATTTTGAAACAGCGAAAATTTACTACATTTTCCAGATCTGTGATTTTGAAACAGCGAAAATTTACTACATTTTCCAGATCTGTGATTTTGAAACAGCGAAAATTTACTACATTTTCCAGATCTGTGATTTTGAAACAGCGAAAATTTACTACATTTTCCAGATCTGTGATTTTGAAACAGCGAAAATTTACTACATTTTCCAGATCTGTGATTTTGAAACAGCGAAAATTTACTACATTTTCCAGATCTGTGATTTTGAAACAGCGAAAATTTACTACATTTTCCAGATCTGTGATTTTGAAACAGCGAAAATTTACTACATTTTCCAGATCTGTGATTTTGAAACAGCGAAAATTTACTACATTTTCCAGATCTGTGATTTTGAAACAGCGAAAATTTACTACATTTTCCAGATCTGTGATTTTGAAACAGCGAAAATTTACTACATTTTCCAGATCTGTGATTTTGAAACAGCGAAAATTTACTACATTTTCCAGATCTGTGATTTTGAAACAGCGAAAATTTACTACATTTTCCAGATCTGTGATTTTGAAACAGCGAAAATTTACTACATTTTCCAGATCTGTGATTTTGAAACAGCGAAAATTTACTACATTTTCCAGATCTGTGATTTTGAAACAGCGAAAATTTACTACATTTTCCAGATCTGTGATTTTGAAACAGCGAAAATTTACTACATTTTCCAGATCTGTGATTTTGAAACAGCGAAAATTTACTACATTTTCCAGATCTGTGATTTTGAAACAGCGAAAATTTACTACATTTTCCAGATCTGTGATTTTGAAACAGCGAAAATTTACTACATTTTCCAGATCTGTGATTTTGAAACAGCGAAAATTTACTACATTTTCCAGATCTGTGATTTTGAAACAGCGAAAATTTACTACATTTTCCAGATCTGTGATTTTCAAACAGCGAAAATTTACATACATTTTCCAGATCTGTGATTTTGAAACAGCGAAAATTTTCTTTCAAAATATATTCGTCTACACATATGGTTGATCTTCAAGAATTATATGAAAATCTAGGTAGTTATTAATTCTATTTATATTTTGTTTTTATTTTATTTTTAAATTTATATTAATCTACTTCTGAAAAACATTAAGACGAAGATTAATGTCAATATAAAAATCAGATATACATCTTTTTGGTAACCAAAAATTCGAATGTACACATAAAAATAAAAATATATTTTTCAATATTTATGTCAAGCTGAATCAGTTTCTAAATTTACTGTTAAAAGTTGAATCAGTTTTAAATATTGGAATAAATTTATGTAGATTACGTAATTTATGTAAAAATAAAGTAAATAGTACAAAGTTTTACAATTACATTTTTAGAATTTTTTGAAGCTGAATGAGTTTGAGTTTTGATTAGCTTGATACAGTTAGCTTGTGCTTTTTTGGACACACTACATTTGTGTAGATTATTTGTCATTTGTTTCAAGCTGAAAATCTGATACGTCCCACAGTGTATCAATATACCAAAGTATATTGAACACAGAACAGTTGTAGAGGGGGGTGAATACAACTTTCTTCAATCTTTACAAACTTTTAACACAAAACGTTTTAAGATTCAGTTAATGAATATTAAGCAAGTAAGTAAAGAGCAGGAATCATTAAAACAGTAAAGAACCAAAAACATTCTTGAACACAGATTGTGGTTTTCAAATGTAATCCTTTATTAAGAAATAATCTATACAAAGAATTACAGGGTTGTTGCGGAATAAAGATAACCTATAGATATCTAAACAACCCTATGAAATGACAAACAACAATCAATAAGTTTCAGCTCAAGAGAATCAGCCCAAGCTGATCTCGTACAGACTAAGCTGTGTGTAAGAGCAGAGAAACTTGTGTGAAGAATGATTCTCAGGAAAAATGCCACGCATATGCAATCCATGAATGAGGCTTTTATAGGCGAAAGCGCTCCTTCATTAGGTGTCCGTTGCAGCTACGTGTTCTTCATTCAGTGGTTGATGAAGGAATAATCAATCGTGCCTTTCATGGTACTTGTGGTCCCCCACGTACTGACGCACATTCTTCATCTACCAATAGGAGTATGGACACGCATATGTAAAACCAACCACCAACCTGGATCCTAGGATTCTTCCTAGTCATGTCATTTGTCCTTATCTTCAATCCAGGTTGTTATCTTCACTTGATTGTCAGACACAGATTGGGCCGTTTGTCAAAGCATCAATCTGCCTAAGTGTTTCCAAGCTGACTGCTAATCCCAAGCTGTCTTCCACTAACATCTTGGTCTTCTATCTTCAATCCTCCCCTTCGACTTGGACTGAATGCTAATACATTGTTGATGCAGCTTGAATAACACTAGCTTCCATAAGATATTACAATTACAAGTATGAAGCGTGATCTGGGTCAGAGACAGATCGTAAGCTGTGTCAGCTTAGTCTGACCCAGATCAGATTACAAGAACCAAAGATTACTAAGTGTTTATAGGTCAGATTTGTCATCATTAAATTTACAATTAACATTGGGACTCAACAATCTCCCCCTATTTGATGATGACAAAACCCAACAACACTTCTAACTATCAGCTTACAAAGAATCAAAGTAAAATGAAACTATCAGATTGTGACCCTTTGAATCTTTTGGGTTCTTTTGAACTGAAATGAAGTTTTAACAAAGAAACTAGATTTGTACAACTGCCTTTGCATATATAGAGAATAAAACAAAGATATTACATGTTACATCACTATTCTCCAAGCATTTCTATAGCTTCTTGCTTAACTTCAAATGATGGGGCAACTCTCACATCTAATTGCCTATCTAACCCCTCATCAATAAGGAACTGCTCATACCCATTACCTTCTTCACTAAAGTTTTTGCAGAATCTGTATAAGGTAAATTGGTGCATAGATGGTACCTGTTTTAGTTCAGCAGTCCTTTGGAATACCAAATTCCCTCTTGCATCTACAAAGTACATCCCATGTTCAGGTTCAGTAATGAACATCCCACATCTTGCATTTTTAACACCAGCAGGTAGAGTCAGATTAAGATTACTCAGAATCTTGTCAACAACACCAGAAGATAATTGTGCAAGCAACTCTGAAGGAGACAAGTTTTGGAGAAAAATTGAATGATCACCTCCAGGAGCATCAATCCTTTTGAACCTTCTTCTTTTCTTCTTTAGTGGCTCAGCTGACTCATCTTCATAATCCATATCATATGCTATTGGTCTTGGAAGGCCAGTGATATCAATCTTGTACTTCACAATAGCAACTAACTTCTTCTCAATGGCTTCCAAGACTGTCTCTTTGTGAACTCCAGACATACCAGTTATGATATTGTGCAACTCCACCCACTCAGTGTATCCTAATTCAAGCAGATTGTCAAGATCATGGGTTTCCCAGCTGGTTTCATAACCTCTCCTTGTAAACCTTATGCTGGGAATGTTCTTTCCTTTTCGCCTTTTGAGTAGAACCTGGAGGATTGGTTCTGGATGCCTTCTATAATTGATCTTTTCTGTTACTTGTCTTTTCTCCAGAGCCTCAAACCAATCATGGGCTTCACGACTCTTTTTCACATCTTTAACCTTCTGTGATGGTTTAGAATGAACCACCACCTTCTTCTTTTCTTTTCCTTTGCCCACAACTTTCTTTTTGGAACCAATGGCTGCAAGATCTTCTTCATCTTCCTAATTTAATTGTTCTTGAACAACCTTGGCAATTTCAGAATCAGACTTAGTTGCAGCAATTCTTTCTCTTTCTAATCTGTCCTCCTTAATCATTTTGTATGCCACTTCAACTGTTACCCCAAGCTGTGGAGCTGTTTCAGTTGCAAGCTCCCAATCCTTTTCTTTGTCTGTTAAGACCTTCACACCACTTGACCCAACTTCTGTTGTTCTTCTTGATCATGAACTGGGACAGAGTGGCTGTGTCTTCACTAGAGGAAGATTCAACAATTTGTTCAAAGGGAGCTGGGTCAGCTTGAGTTGGCACAGCTTGCACAGGAACAGCTTGGGAGGACTTTCTTTTCTTTTCAGCCTTCTTAACTTTTTCAACTCTAACTTCCTTCCTTATATCTCCCATTTCCACATCAACAGTCTCCCCCTTGGTTGTATCACTCTCCTTTTCAGCCTCTTCATTTGTTTTTCCAACATTTTCCCCACCAGACTCAGATTCTAGTCTTTTTATCTCCTCTACTGTTTCCTTCTCACCTTCCACCTTAGAACCATGCACAACCATTCTTCTATCATTGACTGCCTCCTCAGCTCTGGCCTTATTCCGTCTCTCTTTCAGTTTTTCAAAGTATTCTTCAATTTCCTTGTCAACCTGAGCTTTTTGTCTTTCTCTTTCTAGCTCCATTTCAGCTTCACTCATTGCACTCCTTTTTCTTTTCTTTTCCTTTGCCCACAACTTTCTTTTTGGAACCAATGGCTGCAAGATCTTCTTCATCTTCCTTATTTAATTGTTCTTGAACAACCTTGGCAATTTCAGAATCAGACTTAGTTGCAGCAATTCTTTCTCTTTCTAGCTCCATTTCAGCTTCACTCATTGCACTCCTTTTTCTTTTAGTAGCATTCTTCTCCCCCTTTTTGTCATCATCAGCAGGGAAAGAGCTCACTGGAGTAGCAAAGAGGCCTTTGAGATCCTGGTTGATCAAGTCAATCTTGACATTAGTGAGACAGCAGGCTCTTCTTAGCTCAACATAATCCTCATGGAGGAGTTCAATCTTGGATTTGACACCCTTAGAAGCTTCAATCAGATCATTCTTGAAATCTGCTTGTGATTTGTTTGCAGATCGAAGTTCTAATGTGACTTCCCTTGTAAACTTGGTTGCAGCATTCTCAATCTGACTCAGAGTACTCTTGTTTCTTTCATTCTCTTCATTGACTGCCTTTGTAAGACTAACAAGAGACTCTGTCAGCTTGCTCTGGTTCTGCTGCATCAACTCAACTGCTTTTAACACATTTTCTTTCAATGCAGTCTGATCATGACTCAGCTTATCCACCTTTTGATCCGTCAATTCCTGATCCTTTTGGATCTTTTCCAAGCATTTGGTCAGCTGTGAGCTCTCAACCTTATAGGTTGATTTGAACTCAGTGAGCTGACCCACCACATCTGAAATGAGATAGTGGCAGCTTGGGAAGAACTTGCAGTTGGCTTAAAAGCCACTGACTCTGGAAAGAGCAGCCTGCAATCGTTAATATCAGAGTCATTGGGGTATTTAGAAGGGGGGGAGGCTTAAGGAGTTTTGGAAAATTTTCTCATGAGAGTGAGTCTCATGAGTAGATTTGTCAGAATTGATGATGAGTTGGTCAGCCTGAGAAAGATTAACGTTTAATTCAGGCTGAGGGCCAGTGGGAATGTGTTGATCTTGATTTTGATCAACTCCTCCACTGGTATCTTCCATCAGAGCATCCCTTGAGGATGGATGGGCAAACTCATCATCGAATGAAGAATCACTTCCGGAGATAGTGATCATGTTCTCATTGACATCGTGAGGACCATCAATGGTTCCCTTTGCTGCACAAAGGGCTAACATAACTGCCTTAAAACAGTCATGTAACCTACAGAATCCCTCTGTCCAAGGACAGATGCAGACACAAACTCTGCAGGTGTAATGTTTTATGTAATTGATTGCCCTTCAACAGAGGTGTGTTGTTGCACCAAAGTATCCTTAGGGATAATTAAGGCCTGTACCCCTCCTTGTGACATAGAAGAGGCATTGACAGCCTGTGCAGACTCAGAGTGTAAGAGAGAAGGAGTCTGATCAGCTTGGGGAGGAGAAGCAGTGTCACCAATGCGTTCGATACTTCTCTCCTTTGGCTGACCATCCTCAGAAATGATGTGCATTGACTCTGAATCACTTTGGATCTGGGCTAGATCCTCTGTTATTCCTTTAATGATATCATCAACCTTTTGGGAGGCTGATGATGGCGATTTTGGTGCAGACTCAGTATGACCTTGGGAGGAGGTCTTTCTTTCAATACCGTCACCCTGTTTGGAGGGTTGGGTAGCAGGTGTTCCCTTTAGCTCGTCTACACTCTTTTGGGAGAGTGCAGATGGGTGTGGTGATTTCGGTTTGTCAGCTTGGGTGGCAGGGACAACTTTGGAACGTTCCTTAGCTTTCCCTGCACCTTGGGGGATCTCAAGATTGGATGTTGCAATATCAACCCCAGAAGCTGGCACAGATTTCCTTTGCGATCTTTTCTTTTTAGCACTGTGAGGCACTAAGTCCTCAACAATGGGTCTTTTAGAATCGGATTCTGGATGAGTGGATGAGGGTGTGGCTAGGGTGGCTGATGTTTTGGCCAACCCTTCACCCTCTTTTGTAGGAGTAGAATGTTGAATAGATTGAGAAGAGTTTGAGGGTTCAGAAGCATGTGTACCTGGGTCCCCCTGATTAGCAGATTGAGTGTCAGACTCAGATCGCGTCGAAGAAGGGACAACTTCCCCAAGTGCTTCTTGTTCCCTTTCTCTTTGCCTGCAAAAATCAAGGTAGATCTGCATTGCTCGGGTCAGACCCTGCACAGATACCTTGGGACTATTGAAGATGTTGTTGTTAATAGGCTTGCATTCCATAGTCTGACCAGTTGCCAGACTGTAATCATTGTCAAGTATTGCCTCAATGATAAGAGCAAGAATCCTACCATAAGGTATGGTAAGACTCTTCTTATGAACACGATCAACAAGGTCCTTAAACATTAAGCTAGCAAAATCTATTCTGGTCATAGTGACCATTGCATGAAAAATCTGCAATTCTAGAACATTAGGCTGATCAAAGCTGTCTGCCTTTACTTGTAAAGTTTTAGAAATTGTGCTCAATAAATAGTTCCAAATGCCAGTTAAATATTTCATTTTAGCCACTGAAGCCAATGGACCAGTATATCCAACTTCTTGTAAAATATTTTTGGCTTCAGTATGAGACACAACATTATCATATTCATCATCAGGCATATAAGACAGCTCAAAAGCAGACCTAATTCTCTCATAAGAAATATATACCTTTTTCTTATTGTTGAGGATTGTGCCATAGATTGCAACATCTCCTTTCTTGTTCTGTTTCACAACACAGCTCGCCCAAAATTCACAAAGAAGATCTTGAAACACCCAGTCTGGCTTCTCAATCATCACCTTGCCGAATGGATGATGCCATAAGAAAGCTACAATCTCATCGTATCCTTTTGCCCATGAAGGAGGATAAATATTGGCATAAACCAGACTGCCAATCTTGATTTTACCAGTATCAAGATCAGCCAGAACCACTACTACATTACTTCCCACCACATAAGGTGAAAGCTTGTTGGCGCTTATCGGAGCTGGGTATTGACTTTCAGGTTCAGAAGAAGAACTAGATTGAGAATCATTAGTATGAATAGAAATAAGATGATGATGCCATTTTGAAAACAATTTTTAGAAGAAATTAAATTTAATAAAACAGTAATCAGATTAGAGAAGAAAAATTGATTTGAGAAAAAATATGAACAAGTGATTTGGGATTTAGGTTAATTTGATATTATATACAAAACTCAAAATATCTCGTTTGAAAAAGTTGGAGAGAGAGATTTTGATTGGAGGATCAACAAGTAGTGGTGGTACTTTTTCAGTAACCGGCCATTACCACTACACGTGTCACACTCCAATAGGATCAGCAAGTACACTTAAATAAAATAATGAACATAATAAAACGCACTGAGATATATAATAACAAAAATAACCACTGAAGCTGGGTCAGACTCAGCTTACCCTCTTTCACTTGAAATGCACCAAGTGTGAAAGGGTAGTCTGGGTCTGACACAGCTTACCCTCAAAATTTAGTATAACTCTAAGGGGTCAGATTTGCTATTACTTAGCTCACTACATTTTACAAATTAAGCATACCTAGCTTACTTATGAGGTAGTTGAACCTTGATTCATCCAATGGCTTTGTGAACAAGTCAGCAAGCTGATTGTTTGTTGGAATGAAGTGGAGTTCAACATCTTCTTTCATTACATGATCCCTGATGAAATGATATCTTATATCAATGTGCTTGGTCCTTGAATGAAGCACAGGATTGTTTGAAATTGCTATGGCATTGGTACTGTCACAAAAGATTGGAGTTTTTGTTGCAGTGACACCATAGTCTTGAAGCTGATATTGCATCCAAAGAATTTGAGAGCAACAACTTCCTGCAGCAACATATTCAGCTTCTGCAGTGGAGATAGAAACTGAATGCTGCTTCTTGCTGGACCAGCTTACAAGTCTATTGCCAAGCAATTGACAGGCTCCTGAAGTACTTTTTCTGTCAATCTTACAGCCTGCAAAGTCAGAATCTGAATAGCCAATTAGATCAAATCCTGAGTCTTTGGGATACCAAAGACCTAGATTGGGACTACCTTTAAGGTATCTAAAGATTCTTTTCACAGCCTTAAGATGAGATTCCTTAGGACTAGCTTGATATCTTGCACAAAGACATGTAGCAAACATAATATCTGGTCTACTAGCAGTCAAGTAAAGTAATGATCCTATCATACCCCTATAAGCTGTGATGTCAACAGATTTGCCATTTTTATCTTCACCCAGCTTATCACCAGTTCCCATAGGAGTTTTCATAGGTGAGCAATCAGTAAAGCCAAATTTGTTTAAGAGATCTTTAACATATTTTCCTTGGTTTATGAAAATTCCATTTTTAGTCTGTTTAACTTGTAAACCCAGAAAATAGTTTAGTTCTCCCATCATGCTCATTTCATACTTTTTAGACATTAATTCAGAAAACTTTTTGCAAAGTCTTTCACTGCTAGACCCAAATATTATATCATCTACATAAATTTGTACAAGCAGGATATCACCATTATACTTTCTCACAAACAAAGTCTTGTCAACATTACCTCTTTTGAAGTTATTAGCCAATAAGAATTTAGACAAAGTATCATACCATGCCCTTGGAGCTTGCTTCAACCCATAGAGAGCCTTGTCAAGCTTGAACACATGGTCAGGAAACTTTGAAATTTCAAAACCTGGAGGCTGTTCAACATATACTTCTTCTTCCAATTTTCCATTAAGAAATGCACTCTTCACATCCATTTGATAGACTTTGAAACCTTTGTGAGCAGAGAAGGCCAAGAACATTCTGATTGCCTCTAATCTTGCCACTGGTGCAAAAGTCTCATCATAATCAATTCCATCCTCTTGTCTGTAACCAAGAGCTACCAATCTTGCTTTATTTCTGGTCACAACTCCCCTTTCATCCATTTTGTTTCTGTAGACCCACTTGGTTCCAATCACAGTCTTGTGATGAGGTCTTGGAACAAGTTCCCAAACCTTATTTCTTTCAAACTGTGTTAGCTCATATTGCATTGCATTTATCCAAGAAGGATCTGCCAGTGCTTCATCAACCTCAGTTGGTTCCATCTTGCTTACAAAATTGACAAACATGCAGAAATTGCCTGTTGCCTTTCTTCTTGTTTAAACACCAGAGAGTGGATCACCAATGATTTGGTTAATTGGATGACTCTTTATCCATCTGGTAACTGGGACAATAGACTGATTCAGATTAGATGGTTCAACATGATCAGCTTGAGGAAGAGGCTGATCAGCTTGGACAGGAATGGAGGGATCTGAACCAGTTGGAGAGTCATTTAATGGATTCTGAACAATTTCTTCAGTAGGAGCAGGATCAGCTTGTGCATTTTCAAAGATTGGAACATCTTCTTCTTCTTCTTCTTCTATAAGTTGCTCCCCCTGAGTTTGAGCATTATCAGCTCCAACTGGAGGATTAGTTGGAGGCTCATTCTCAGGTACAACCAGTTCTTCAAAATTGAAGTCTTCATCTTCAGGAGGAGAGCAATCTGGCTTAGAGCAACCTTCATCAATGCTTACATTAACAGAGTTCTCAATGGTTTTAGTTCTCTTGTTGTAAACTCTGTAGGCCTTCATCATTGTTGCATATCCAAGTAGGATACCTTCATCTGATTTCTCATCAAACTTTCCAAGATGGTATTTCTGATTCAGAATGTAGCAAGGACTTCCAAACATTCTTAGGAAACCAATCTCAGGTTTTCTCCCCCTAAGAAGTTCATATGCAGTCTTCTGGTGTCTTTTCACAATAAGGGATCTGTTCTGGGTAAAGCAAGCTGTGTGTACCGCTTCAGCCCAGAAATGAGACTTGACATTGTTTTGATCCATCATGGATCTGGCAGCTTCAATAAGAGTTATGTTTCTTCTTTCTGCAACACCATTTTGTTGAGGAGTTCTGGCAGCTGAGTAGACTTGTGAAATCCCTTTTTCACTGCAAAATGAATTAAGAGTGATATTCTTGAATTCAGTACCATTATCACTCCTTAATTGCCTAACAGGCCTTTTGTAGAGAATTTCAGCTTGCTTGATGAAATGAATAATGCTGTCAGCAGCTTCAATCTTGTGTCTTAGAAAGAAAACCCAGGTGTATCTTGAATACTCATCAACAATTACGAAGGAGTACCTCATTCCAGTGAATGATGGAGTACTGATTGGTCCAAATAAGTCCATATGAAGCAGATCCAAACAATTATCAATGGTTGAGCATGTTTTAGACTTAAAAGTAGCTTTATGTTGCTTGCCTTTCAAACAAGCACCACACAGCTTGTCCTTCTCATAATTGATCACTGGAAGACCAGACACCAACTCTTTCTTACACAGCTTGTTGATGTCTTTGAAATTCATACGAGACAACCTTTTATGCCACAACCAATTCAGCTCATCTTGAGACTTTGACATGAAACAAACTTCTCTTGTGACAGTTGGATTTCTCATGTCAAAAGAATACAAAGACTCATCCCTCTTTGCAATAAGAACCACATTGCCTTCTAAATTAAGAACAATACCCTTATCAGACCTGAATCTCACTTCATAACCAGCATCACACAACTGACTCACACTGATCAGATTGTGCTTCAAACCATTTACATATGAGACCCTTCTGAAAGTAAGGGGACCATTTGAAAGTACACCAAAACCTTCAGTCTTTCCTTAAGAATCATCTCCAAAAGTAACATTAGGACCAGCGCGAATCCTAAAGCTACATAGCAGGGACTTACATCCGGTCATATGCTTGGAACATCCACTGTCCAAGTGCCAGGTGTTATCGTCATGACTGCCCTGCAATTATGATAAGAGATTAGTTCTTTTTGGGAACCCATCCAAAGATGGGTTCACCAGAGCTGACCTTCTGGTCTGACTCAGATTGGGTAACTAAACATAGACTCTTATCACATATTGAAACCCATTGTTGCTTGGTCTGTCCTTTACCAGATTCAAAGTTCTTTCTAGCAACACTTAGAGTTTCCTTCTGAACAAAACCTTTGCCTATTCCAGCTTTCTTACATTCAGCTCTCAATTTTCTTTGATCAACAATTTTTGGATCATACACATTCTTAAGAAAATTTGCCTTTATTGACACCTTGTCAGTTTTGGACTCAACATATTTTAAAATCAACTTGTCAGAGTCAGACTTGGTGTTACCTGAAACAGACTCAGATTTTGCTTGTGACTCATTTCCTAGAGAACCAGACTTCTTACTCTTTAAAATCTTTATTTTCTCTTTAGAAACACTGTGATCTCTAGCCTTTCTTTTATTTCTCTTTAAACTACTCTTGTTTGTTTTAGTCTTTGAATCTGACTCAGATTGGGTGATGGTCAGTTTGGACAAGTCAAGACTTTCTTCAGGTTTTAACTCAACAACCTGATCAGCTTCAGACACAGCTTCAGTAATGGTCTGACCAATGGTTTCAGGATCTTTAAACCCAATACCAGATTTCTGAACCAACTTAATTGGTTTAGAAATTGTTTCTTTGGTTTGGACTTTGGGTGGTGAAGGAGGCTGATAACAAGGCTCCATAACACATAATCACCATCAAAAATGGCTTGGATCTGATGAGGTATTTATTCCTTTACACACTTAGCAACTCTTTTAGAACTTATACACCATGTTTCAGTAATCTGTTTAACCTTTAAAAACTTTTCTTCTGCAGTTTTAGCTTCTTTAATCAAAATGGAGTTTAATTGCTTTTGAGCTTTAACTTCAGATTCTAGTTTTTCAATGGTGTGACTCTTAGAGCTGTTATCAAGTTTCAAAACATGTATTTCCCTTTTAAGTTCTTGATTAAAGTGTTTTTGTAGTAGAACCTCATCACCAAGTTTATTTAGTCTGGACAGTTTCTCATTATCAGACAGATTGGAAAAAGAAGTTACCTCAGGTGGAGCAGTCTGACTGGTAGATGCCTGGTGAGCTGACTCAGATTGCTGTTGTATTTTCACCAGATCTTCAGCAAATCTTTGAGTAGCTTCTTTAGCCATGAAACACTTGGCATCTTTGTACAGCTCATCATCAGATGATGTGGCACTTTCAGCCCAGTCTTTGGCTACCAGACTCTTCTCACTTTTGTTCACCTTCTCAGTCAGCTCAGCTACTTGTGCTTTCAAGGCTTTGTACTTAGTCTTGAGCTTAGAGTATTTTTCACCTCTTTCACCTTTGGCTGGCACAGCTTGAGCAGTTTCTTTGGATCTGCAATCTCCAGCCATATATCCAGTCTTGCCACACTTGTAACAAGTGACCCTGGACATGTCAAATGGCTTCTTGGTCTTGTTAGCTTGGCCACTTTTTCCTTTTCCTTTAAACTTATTAAAGGATCTCCTTCTGATCCTCTCAGCCAACATAGCTACTTCATTAGCTAGTTCATCACCATCAGATTCATCACATTCAGATTCAGCACAAACAGAGTTAGGATTTGACATCACAGGAATATCATCATTAACACAAGGAATGATCTCATTACTAATTGAACTAGGGTGTTCAGTCATAGAAGCAACAAGTGCAGCAGCAGGCTGACTATAAGAATCACCCATAGCAATTAACTTTTCAGCCTCTGAACATTCTTGGTTATGAAGCAAACCAAAAAGTCCAGGGAGATCAAGATCATGATAAACAGAACTTAATTTAACAGAAGAAATATAGTTGTTCCATTTAGGTGGTAATGAATCAAGAAATTTACTCTTTAAAACCTCATTTTCTTATTAATTCCAACAGCAGCTAAATCATTTACCAAAGCATTAAAGCGGGTATGAGTGTCAGTCAAGGATTCATTTCTCAACGAGAAAAATCTCTCATACCTCCTGGTCAATGTAGTAATTGTGGATTCCATGGAGGTAGAGCAATCCTCAAACATGACAGTCAATGTACCCCACATTTTCTTAGCTGTTGAACACATTTTAATGGAATGGTAAAGGTCTTTGGGCACAGCTTGGACAATGAAATTTCTAGCCTTCACATCCAAGTTTGCCAACCTCTTATCCTCATCCCCCCAATCTGCCTTGTCCTTAACAATAGATTTGACTGTGGCAGGAATGGTTGGTTGACCTTCCCTGACCACAGCTTCTACCACAATGGTTTGTGTAAGAACATAAGGACCATCCGCAAGGATCTCAGGCATATTGTTATCGATGGATTCAAGGAACAAAGACATTCTACCTTTCCACCCACTGAAATCATCTTTGTCAAACATGGGTGGTCGGGTTGAAGAACCATTATCAATATATGATGACATAATGCTTTACTATAAATGAAAATATGCAAGGATCAAGTCAAGTTAATTCTCAACCACCGCTCTGATACCAATTGATACGTCCCACGGTGTATCAATATACCAAAGTATATTGAACACAGAACAGTTGTAGAGGGGGGTGAATACAACTTTCTTCAATCTTTACAAACTTTTAACACAAAACGTTTTAAGATTCAGTTAATGAATATTAAGCAAGTAAGTAAAGAGCAGGAATCATTAAAACAGTAAAGCAGTAAAGAACCAAAAACATTCTTGAACACAGATTGTGGTTTTCAAATGTAATCCTTTATTAAGAAATAATCTATACAAAGAATTACAGGGTTGTTGCGGAATAAAGATAGCCTATAGATATCTAAACAACCCTATGAAATGACAAACAATAATCAATATGTTTCAGCTCAAGAGAATCAGCCCAAGCTGATCTCGTACAGACTAAGCTGTGTGTAAGAGCAGAGAAACTTGTGTGAAGAATGATTCTCAGGAAAAATGCCACGCATATGCAATCCATGAATGAGGCTTTTATAGGCGAAAGCGCTCCTTCATTAGGTGTCCGTTGCAGCTATGTGTTCTTCATTCAGTGGTTGATGAAGGAATAATCAATCGTGCCTTTCATGGTACTTGTAGTCCCCCACGTACTGACACACATTCTTCATCTACCAATAGGAGTATGGACACGCATATGTAAAACCAACCACCAACCTGGATCCTAGGATTCTTCCTAGTCACGTCATTTGTCCTTATCTTCAATCCAGATTGTTATCTTCACTTGATTGTCAGACACAGATTGGGCCGTTTGTCAAAGCACCAATCTGCCTAAGTGATTCCAAGCTGACTGCTAATCCCAAGCTGTCTTCCACTAACATCTTGGTCTTCTATCTTCAATCCTCCCCTTCGACTTGGACTGAATGCTAATACATTGTTGATGCAGCTTGAATAACACTAGCTTCCATAAGATATTACAATTACAAGTATGAAGCGTGATCTGGGTCAGAGATAGATCGTAAGCTGTGTCAGCTTAGTCTGACCCATATCAGATTACAAGAACCAAAGATTACTAAGTGTTTATAGGTCAGATTTGTCATCATTAAATTTACAATTAACATTGGGACTCAACAAAATCAGATTTAGTTTTTGAGTTATTATTAGTTGGTTTGTTACAGTTAGCTTTGGCTTTGTTAGTCACACTACATTTATGTAGATTATGTGTATATAGTGTGAAGCTGAGTCAGTTTTAAATATTGTACTACGTTTATGTAGATTATGTGTATTTAGGTAATAAAAAGTAAATAGTATGAAGCTTTACGACTACATTTTTGTGATTTTGTGAAGCTAAATCAGTTTCAGTTTTGAGTTACTATTGATTAGCTTGTTACATTTAGCTTGTGCTTTTTTGGACACACTACATTTGTGTAGATTATTTGTCATTTGTTTCAAGCTGAATATTAGTTTCAGTTTTTGAGTTATTATTAGTTGGTTTGTTACAGTTAGCTTCGGCTTTGTTGGTCACACTACATTTGTGTAGATTATGTGTAGATATTGTGAGCTGAGTCAGTTTTAAATATTGGACTACGTTTATGTAGATTATGTGTATTTAGGTAATAAAAAGTAAATAGTATGAAGCTTTACGACTACATTTTTGTGATTTTGTGAAGCTAAATCAGTTTCAGTTTTGACTTACTATTGATTAGCTTGTTATAGTTATCTAAGGCTTTTTTGGACACACTACATTTATGTAAATTATGTGTATTTAGGTAATAAAAAGTAAATAGTATGAAGCTTTACGACTACATTTTTGTGATTTTGTGAAGCTAAATCAGTTTCAGTTTTGACTTACTATTGATTAGCTGTATACT
>CM067167.1:200336750-200542426 GCA_034093135.1 Erigeron breviscapus | reverse complement strand
TTGCATAACCAAGAATGTTCAGAGGCTGAAAAGTTAATTGCTATGGGTGATTCTTATAGTCAGCCTGCTGCTGCACTTGTTGCTTCTATGACTGAACACCCTAGTTCAATTAGTAATGAGATCATTCCTTATGTTAATGATGATATCCATGTGATGTCAAATCCTAACTCTGTTTGTGCTGAATCTGAGTGTGAAGAATCTGATGGTGATGAACTAGCTAATGAAGTAGCTATGTTGGCTGAAAGGATCAGAAGGAGATCCTTTAACAAGTTTAAAGGAAAAGGAAGAGGTGGCCAAGCTGATAAAGCCAAGAAGCCATTTGATATGTCCAAGGTTACTTGTTACAAGTGTGGCAAGACTGGACATATGGCTGGTGATTGTAGATCCAAAGAAACTGCTCAAGCTGTGCCAGCCAAAGGTGGAAGAGGTGAAAAATACTCTAAGCTCAAGACTAAGTACAAAGCTGAAAGCACAAGTAGCTGAGCTGACTGAGAAGGTAAACAAAAATGAGAAGAGTCTGGTAGCCAAAGACTGGGCTGAAAGTGCCACATCATCTGATGATGAGCTGTACAAAGATGCCAAGTGTTTCATGGCTAAAGAATCTACTCAAAGATTTGCTGAAGATCTGGTAAAAATACAACAGCAAAATCTGAGTCAGCTCACCAGGCATCCACCAGTCAGACTGCTCCACCTGAGGTAACTTCTTTTCAAATCTGTCTGATAATGAGAAGCTGTCCAGACTGAACAAACTTGGTGATGAGGTTTTACTGCAAAAACATTTTAATCAAGAACTCAAAAAGGAAATACATTTTGAAACTTGATAACAGCTCTAAGAGTCACACCATTTGTGAGTCCCTCGATAGCTATGGATCGCTCTCGAGATCGTCTATGGTTATGTCGTGAGTGCGGAATCCTCACGAGATAACTGTTTGATTAGTTATCTATTATATTGCTAATTATAAGTGTATAATCAGCCTTATATTGCACTATATTCGTTTGGTATATAGTCACAACGAACTTAGATGCTTTAGGTGTGTGTGATATATCGACTGGATTTCTCAATTTAGGTTTTCCAATCGTTTATATATGTTCACAATTGATATTGGGCTTGCTGGGCTTTGTTCTTACGAACTTAGCAGCCCAGCCCATCAAACGAAGATCATCTTCGTTCGTTCCTAACGAAGATCATCTTCGTTAGTTGTAAATCATCTTTATAGTTATATTCCTTAGTATTTCACATACAAGGAATCCTAACGTATATTATGTTTGTACTTGTATAACATACATACATAACAAACATCATATATAAACATATATAACACCTAAACATGTAATCGATCATTACCAAAACATTATGTTCATAATCTATCAATTACATATACAAATAAGACATAATCAAATCTAAGTTGCTGTTGTCACATCAACATGCATCAACAAACTCCCCCTTGACAGCAGCATCTTGGATTTCTTTAGTCTTCAAAAATCTTGTCATCCATCAAATAACAACCGCTTGCTATTGGCATGGATATTCTCGTGTAAGCAGACTTGGAGAATCTTACGATATCGGTTTTCTTCATTCTTCCAAAATGTTAAAAATGAGCATTCAGTATCGTATAATTTCCTTTGATCATTTCTTGAGAAGTTGACCAACTGCATTGGATCATACATTCTTCTCAACAAAATCTTCTTCTTTGAATCTGCATACATCTTGGCTTCACCAGAATCTCGATCAATCTCCCAATTGTCCATTTTATCCAAGACATCTTGTGCCCATTTCTTGGCAGGGACTTTGATCATGCACTTGATATCACGCTGAATATACTCAATGCTTTTGTCTGGCTTCACCACTTTCTTCTTTCTTCTTGGCTCAATATGAAACTTCGGTTTCTCTGAATCTTTCATATTCAATCTCAGCCTGAAATCTTCATGAAGCTTCTTACCAAGAACATCAGCAAGACCGTACTCACTTGGATTGATAATCCAATTGTTTCCTAGTTCATGTAAATCTTCCTCACATAAACTTCTGAAATGTCTTTCTTTCCATGCTAAATACTGACAACCTTCTGGTCTTTTAAGAACAAATAGCTTCAGTTCTTCATCATAAAACCAACTCCAGATTATTGTCTTGTATTTTGCAGCATCTTTGTCTGAGATATGAGTCCAATACACAGAGGGTCTTAGAGTATCCCTAGTGACTATAAATTCACAAACACTTTGTCCAGGCACAAGCCTATCAATCACTTGTAATGGATCATCATCTCTGAGAGGAACTGGAAATTCATTTGGATTAAACGATCTTGTCAAATTAATTTCATACGCAAAAGGAACTAATGCGTCATCAACCTTAGCAAATACCACAAAGTTTAAAACTTTAGCATTGCTACTAAACGAAACTTGAAGCATTCTTTCCTTCACATCTTTTCTCTTTAACTCCAATGCTTTTCTTTCTTCTGTAGATGGATCACCAGGAATTGAGTCCCAAACATCATCAAACCCATAAGGTTTCTTGAATATATCCATATCCGGTTCAGGAACAAATTCTCCTTCCTCAAGTTCATCTCCATCGAAGAATAATTCTGCCTCATCTGTTTCATTTATTAAGATTACACAGAATGAACACCAGAGTATAATGATAATAATAATAAAGATGAAATACAATTGCATTAAGGTAAGATTTATTACATTTACATGTCATAACTTATTACATGCAACCTACAATATACTTCATCTAATCTTTATCAATATCATAAGTTGAATCAGAATTAGAATCAGATTCCAAAACAGTTGGCTTTTGAATCTGTAATTCTTTTTCTCTTTCAGTAACTGCTTCTTGTTGTTTATCTAACAAGTAATCAAATACATCATGAAAAGCATTTTCTTCGGTATTATAGTCATGTCCAAATTTTGCCTTAACTTCACGCTTTAATCGTTCAGTTTCAGCTTCAACTTGATCATCACTTAAATAATCAACCGATTTCGAAGAATTACCTGAATCAAGTGCTTCAATAACTTCAGCCTCTCGAGGAGCACTTGAACCACCCGCACCAGAAGTACCAGTCTGGGTAGTCTCTCTTTCTGTCTCCCCCTGAGTCTCAACCCCTTTCCTTTGTCAGAAACTGGGCGAGAATCACTCCTATTACCAGCATCATCAGCATCATCATCATCATTCTGACGTCTTGGCTGTACTACTGATAATCTGCAAACCTCTTCAGGTACATCTCCCCCTTGATTCTTGACCCAGTTGATGAGAAAGGTCAACACAGCTCGGGTATCCGTAAGATCAGACTCTAAAGTATTAACACGAGCCTCTAAAACATCTATACGGCGAACTAGCGGAAGAGGAGGAACAACTGGCATCCTTGGCAAAACAGATAAAGGACTGAAAAACTAGAATCTGAAGTTAAAGCTCAAAAGCAATTAAACTCCATTTTAATTAAAGAAGCTAAAACTGCAGAAGAAAAGTTTTTAAAGGTAAAACAGATTACTGAAACATGGTGTATAAGCTCTAAAAGAGTTGCTAAATGTGTGAATGAACAAATACCTCATCAGATCCAAGCTATCTTTGATGGTGATTATGATAGGGCCATAGCCATAGCTGAAGTATGTGCTATGGAGCCTTGTTATCAACCTCCTTCACCACCCAAAGTCCAAACCAAAGAGACTATTTCTAAACCAATTAAGTTGGTTCAGAAATCTGGTATTGGGTTTAAAGATCCTGAAACTATGGGTCAGACCATTGCTGAAGCTGTGTCTAAAGCTGATCAGGTTGTTGAGTTAAAACCTGAAGAAAGTCTTGACTTCTCCAAGCTGACCATCACCCAATCTGTGTCAGATTCAAAGAATAAAACAAACAAGAATAGTTTAAAGAGAAACAAAAGAAAGGATAGAGATCACAGTGTTCCAAAAGAGAAAATTAAGCTTTTAAAGAGTAAGAAGTCTGGTTCTCTAGGAAATGAGTCACAAGCAAAATCTGAGTCTATTTCAAGTAACACCAAGTCTGACTCTGACAAGTTGATTTTAAAATATGTTGAGTCCAAAACTAATAAGGTGTCAATGAAAACCAATTTTCTTGAGAAGGTGTCTGATCCAAAAATTGTTGATCAAAGAAAATTGAGAGCTGAATGTAAGAAAGTTGGAATAGACAAAGGTTTTGTTAAGAAGGAAACCTTGAGTGTTGCTAAAAAGAACTTTGAATCTGGTAAAGGAAAGACCAAGCAACAATGGGTTTCAAAATGTGATAAGAGTCTGTGTTTAGTTCCCCAATCTGAGTCAGACCAGAAGGTCAGCTCTGGTGAACCCATCCTTGGATGGGTTCCCAAAATGAACTAATCTCTTATCATAATTGTAGGGCGGTCACGACGATAATACCTGGCACTTGGACAGTGGATGTTCCAAGCATATGACCGGATGTAAGTCCCTGCTATGTAGCTTTAGGATTCGCGCTGGTCCTAATGTTACTTTTGGAGATGATTCTCAAGGAAAGACTGAGGTCGCGTTTGGTTCACATAATCTGATGGAATTTGATGGAATTGGAATTGAATTCCATTCCTTAGTGCGTTTGGTTGCTCAAAGAAGAGGGAATCTCATTCCATAGGAATGTAAACATTCCATCATTTGATGGAATCTCCATTCCTTGGGTATGGAGGAAGGAATTAATTCCTTCCATCACTTGAATTTTCAAAAAATAAAAAACATTCCGTCAAATTCCATTCCTTCAAATTCCAATTCCTTTGAAAGATTCCATTCCTTCCAAAAACATTCCGTGAACCAAACACGCCCTGAAGGTTTTGGTGTACTTTCAAATGGTCCTCTTACTTTCAGAAGAGTCTCATATGTAAATGGTTTGAAGCACAATCTGATTAGTGTGAGTCAGTTGTGTGATGCTGGTTATGAAGTGAGATTCAGGTCTGATAAGGGAATTGTTCTTGATTTGGAAGGCAATGTGGTTCTTATTGCAAAGAGGATGAGTCTTTGTATTCTTTTGACATGAGAAATCCAACTGTCACAAGAGAAGTCTGTTTCATGTCAAGTCTCAAGATGAGCTGAATTGGTTGTGGCATAAAAGGCTGTCTCATATGAATTTCAAAGACATCAACAAGCTGTGTAAGAAAGAGTTGGTGTCTGGTCTTCCAGTGATTAACTATGAGAAGGACAAGCTGTGTGGTGCTTGTGAGAAAGGAAAGCAACATAAAGCTACCTTTAAGTCTAAAACATGCTCAACCATTGATAATTGTTTGGATCTGCTTCATATGGACTTATTTGGACCAATCAGTACTCCATCATTCACTGGAATGAGGTACTCTTTGGTAATTGTTGATGAGTATTCAAGATATACCTGGGTTTTCTTTCTAAGATACAAGAGTGAAGCTGCTAACAGCATTATTCATTTCATCAAGCAAGCTGAAATTCTCTACAAAAGGCCTGTTAGGCAATTAAGAAGTGATAATGGCACTGAATTCAAGAATATCACTCTTAATTCATTCTGCAGTGAAAAGGGAATTTCACAAGTCTACTCAGCTGCCAGAACTCCTTAACAAAATGGTGTTGCAGAAAGAAGAAACAGAACTCTTATTGAAGCTGCCAGATCCATGATGGCTCAAAACAATGTCAAGTCTCATTTCTGGGCTGAAGCAGTACACACAGCTTGCTTTACCCAGAACAGATCCCTCATTGTGAAAAGACACCAGAAGACTGCATATGAACTTCTTAGGGGGAGAAAACCTGAAATTGGTTTCCTAAGAATGTTTGGAAGTCCTTGCTATATTCTGAATCAGAAAGACCATCTTGGAAAGTTTGATGAGAAATCAAATGAAGGTATCCTACTTGGATATGCAACAATGATGAAGGCCTACAGAGTGTACAACAAGAGAACTAAAACAATTGAGAACTCTGTAAATGTAAGCATTGATGAAGGTTGTTCCAAGCCAGACTGCTCTCCTTCTGAAGATGAAGACTTCAATTTTGAAGAACTGGCTGTACCTGAGAATGAGCCTCCAACTAATCCTCCAATTGGAGCTAATAATGCTCAAACTCAGGGGGAGCAACTCATTGAAGAAGAAGAAGAAGAAGTTCCAATCTTTGAAGATGCACAAGCTGATCCTACTCCTACTGAAGTTATTGTTCAGAATCCATTAAATGACTCTCCAACTGGTTCAGACTCCTCCATTCCTATCCAAGCTGATCAGCCTCTTCCTCAAGCTGATCATGCTGAACCATCTAATCTGAATCAGTCATTGTCCCAGTTACTAGATGGACAAAGAGTCATCCAATCAACCAAATCATTGGTGATCCACTCTCTGGTGTGAAAACAAGAAGAAAGGCAACAGGCAACTTTTGCATGTTTGTCAATTTTGTAAGCAAGATGGAACCAACTGAGGTTGATGAAGCTCTGGAAGATCCCTCTTGGGTTAATGCTATGCAAGATGAGCTAACACAGTTTGAAAGAAACAAGGTTTGGGAACTTGTTCCAAGACCTCATCACAAGACTGTAATTGGAACCAAGTGGGTCTACAGAAACAAAATGGATGAAAGGGGAGTTGTGACCAGAAACAAAGCAAGATTGGTAGCTCTTGGTTACAGACAAGAGGATGGAATTGATTATGATGAGACCTTTGCACCAGTGGCAAGATTAGAGGCAATCAGAATGTTCTTAGCCTTCTCTGCTCACAAGGGTTTCAAGGTTTATCAAATGGATGTGAAGAGTGCATTTCTTAATGGAAAATTGGAAGAAGAAGTCTATGTTGAACAGCCTCCAGGTTTTGAAAATTCAAAGTTTCCTGACCATGTACTCAAGCTTGACAAGGCTCTTTATGGGTTGAAGCAAGCTCCAAGGGCATGGTATGATACTTTGTCTAAATTCTTATTGGCTAATAACTTCAAAAGAGGTAATGTTGACAAGACTTTATTTGTGAGAAAGTATAATGGTGATATTCTGCTTGTACAAATATATGTAGATGATATAATATTTGGGTCTAGCAGTGAAAGACTTTGCAAAACGTTTTCTGAATTAATGTCTAAAAAGTATGAAATGAGCATGATGGGAGAACTAAACTATTTTCTGGGTTTACAAGTTAAACAGACTAAAAATGGAATTTTCATAAACCAAGGAAAGTATGTTAAAGATCTCTTAAACAAATTTGGTTTTACTAATTGCTCACCTATGAAAACTCCTATGGGAACTGGTGATAAGCTGGATGAGGATAAAAATGGGAAATCTGTTGACATCACAGCTTATAGGGGTATGATAGGATCATTACTTTACTTGACTGCTAGCAGACCAGATATTATGTTTGCTACATGTCTTTGTGCAAGATATCAAGCTAGTCCTAAGGAATCTCATCTTAAAGCTGTGAAGAGAATCTTTAGATACCTTAAAGGTAGTCCCAATCTGGGTCTTTGGTATCCCAAAGACTCAGGATTTGATCTAATGGCTATTCAGATTCTGACTTTGCAGGCTGTAAGATTGACAGAAAAAGTACTTTAGGAGCTTGTCAATTGCTTGGCAATAGACTTGTAAGCTGGTCCAGCAAGAGCAGCATTCAGTTTCTATCTCCACTGCAGAAGCTGAATATGTTGCTGCAGGAAGTTGTTGCTCTCAAATTCTTTGGATGCAATATCAGCTTCAAGATTATGGTGTCACTGCAACAAAAACTCCAATCTTTTGTGACAGTACCAGTGCCATAGCAATCTCAAACAATCCTGTACTTCATTCAAGGACCAAGCACATTGATATAAGATATCATTTCATCAGGGATCATGTGATGAAAGAAGATGTTGAGCTCCACTTCATTCCAACAGACAATCAGCTTGCTGACTTGTTCACAAAGCCATTGGATGAATCAAGGTTCAACTATCTCATAAGTAAGCTAGGTATGCTTAATTTGTAGAATGTAGTGAGCTAAGTAATAGCAAATCTGACCCCTTAGAGTTATTCTAAACTTTTGAGGGTAAGCTGTGTCAGACCCAGACTACCCTTTTGCACTTGGTGCATTTCGAGTGAAAGAGGGTAAGCTGAGTCTGACCCAGCTTCGTGGTTATTTTTGTTATTAAATATCTCAGTGCGCTTTATTACTTTCATTATTTTATTAAGTGTACTTGGTTGATCTTATTGGAGTGTGACACGTGTAGTGGTCCTACCGGTTACTGAAAAAGTACCACCACTACTTGTTGATCCTCCAATCAAAATCTTTCTCTCTCCAACTTTTTTTTCAAATAAGATATTTTGGGTTTTGTATATAACTTTTATTTAACCTAAATCCCAAATCACTTGCTCTTATTTTCTTAAAATCATTTTTTTCTCTAATCTGATTACTGTTTTATCAAATTAATTTCTTCTAAAATTTATTTTCAAAATGGCATCATCATCTGTTTCTATCCATTCTAATGATTCTCAATCTAGTTCTGAATCTGAAAGTCGATACCCAGCTCCTATAAGCGCAAACAAGTTGTCTCCTTATGTGGTGGGAGATAAGGTAGTAGTGGTTCCAGCTGATCTTGATACTGGTAAAATCAAGATTGGCAGTCTGGTTTATGCCAATATCTATCCTCCTTCTTGGGCAAAAGGATACGATGAGATCGTGGCTTTCTTATGGCATCATCCTTTCAGCAAGGTGATGATTGAGAAGCCAGCCTGGGTGTTTCAAGATCTCTTATGTGAATTTTGGGCGAGCTGTGTTGTCAAACAGAATAAGAAAGGAGATGCTGCAATCTATGGCTCCATCCTCAACGGTAAGAAAAAGGTATACATTTCTTACGAGAGGCTTAGGTCTGCTTTTGAGCTGTCATATATGCCTGATGATGAATATGATGTTGTTGTGTCTCATACTGAAGCCAAAAATGTTTTACAAGAAGTTGGATATACTGGTCCATTGGCTTCAGTAGTTAAAATGAAACATTTAACTGGTATTTGGAACTACTTATTGAGCACAATTTCGAAAACCTTACAAGTAAAGGCATGCAGCTTTGATCAGCCTAATGTCCTAGAATTGCAGATTTTTCATGCAATGGTCACCATGACCAGAATAGATTTTGCTGCTTTAATCTTTAAGGACCTTGTTGATCGCGTTCATAAGAAGAGTCTTACCATACCTTATGGTAGGATTCTTGCTCTTATCATTGAATCCATTCTTGACAATGATTTCAGTCTGGCAACTGGTCAGACTGTTGAATGCAAATCTATCAATAACAACATCTTCAATAGTCCAAAGGTATCTGTGCAGGGTCTGACCCGAGCAATGCAGATCTACCTTGATTTTTGCAGGAAAAGAGAAGAGGACAAGAAGCACTTAGGGAAGCTGTCCCTTCTTCGACGCGATCTGGGTCTGACACTCAATCTGCTAATCAGGGGGACCCAGGTACACATGCTTCTGAACCCTCAAACTCTTCTGAATCTGTTCAACATTCTACTCCTACAAAAGAGGGTGAAGGGTTGGCCAAAACATCATCCTCCCTAGCCACACCTTCGTCCATTCGCTCAAAATCCGACTCTAAAAGACCCCTTGTTGAGGACTTAGTACCTCTCAAGGCCAAAAAGAAAAGATCAAATAAGAAATCTGTGTCAGCTTCTGGGGTTGATAATGCAACATCATCTCTTGAGATCCCCCAAGGTGCAGGGAAAGCTAAGGAACATTCCGAACTGTCCCTGCCACCCAAGCTGACAAGCCGAATACACCACGCCCATCTGCACTCTCCCAAAAGAGTGTAGACGAGTTAAAGGGAACACCCATTGCTACCCAACCCTCCAAACAGGGTGAAGGTATTGAAAGAAAGACCTCATCCCAAGGTCATACTGTGTCAAAACCGAATTCACCATCATTAGCCTCCCAAAAGGTTGATGATATCATTAAAGGGGTAACAGAGGATCTAGCCCAGATCCAAAGTGAGTCAGAGTCTATGCATATCATTTCTGAGGATGGTCAGCCTAAGGAGAGAAGTATCGAACGCATAGGTGACACTGCTTCCCCTCCCCAAGCTGATCAGACTCCTTCTATCTTACACTCTGAGTCTGCACAGGCTGCCAATGCCCCTTCTATGTCACAAGGAGGGTACAGGCCTCAATTCTCCCTAAGGATACTTTGGTGCAACAACACACCTCTGTTGAAGGGCAATCAAATGCACAAAACATTACACCTGCAGAGTCTGTGTCTGCATCTGTCTTGGACAGAGGGATTCTGCAGGTTACTTGGCTGTCTTTAAGGCAGTCATGTCAGCCCCTTGTGCAGCAAAGGGAACCATTGATGGTCCTCTCGATGTCAATGAGAATATGATCACTATCTTCGGAAGTGATTCTTCATTCGATGATGAGTTTGCCCATCCATCCTCAAGGGATGCTCTGATGGAAGATGCCAGTGGAGGAGTTGATCAAAATCAAGATCAACACATTCCCACTGGCCCTCAACCTGAACTAAACGTTAATCCTTCTCAGGCTGACCAACTCATCATCAATTCTGACAGATCCACTCATGAGACTCACTCTCATGAGCAAATGTTCCAAAACTCCTTAAACCTCCACCCCCTTCTAAATATGCCCAATGACCCTGAAATTAAGGATTGCAGGCTGCTCTTTCCAGAGTCAGTGGCTTTTAAGCCAACTGCAAGTTCTTCCCAAGCTGCCACTATCTCATTCTCAGATGTGGTGGGTCAGCTCACTGAGTTCATTTCAACCTCTAAGGTTGAGAGCTCAAAGCTGACCGAATGCTTGGAAAAGATCCAAAAGGATCAGGATTTGACGGATAAGAAGGTGGACAAGCTGAGTCATGATCAGACTGCATTAGAAGAAAATGTTAAGAAAGCAGTTGATGTGATGCAGCAGAACCAGAGCAAGCTGACAGAGTCTCTTGATAGTCTTACTAAGGCAGTCAATGAAGAAAATGAAAGAAACAAGAGTACTCTGGGTCAGATTGAAAATGCTGCAACCAAATTCAAAAGGGAAGTCACCATAGAACTTCGATCTTCAAACAAGTCACAAGCTGACTTCAAGAATGATCTGATTGAAGCTTCTAAGGGTGTTAAATCACAGATCAAACTCCTCCATGAAGATTATGTTGAGCTAAGAAGAGCCTGCTGTCTCACCAATATAAAGATTGACTTGATCAACCAAGAACTTAAAGGCCTCTTTGCCACTCCAGTGAGCTCTTTCCCTGCTGATGATGACAAAAAGGGGGAGAAGAATGCCACTAAAAGAAAAAGGGGTGCAATGAGTGAAGCTGAATTGGAGCTAGAAAGACAAAGACAAAAAGCTCAGGTTGACAAGGAGATTGAAGATTACTTTGAAAGATTGAAAGTGAGACAGGAAAAGGCCAGAGCTGAGGAGGCACAAAATGATAGAAGATTGGTTGTGCATGATTCAAGGGTGGAAAGTGAGAAGGAAGATGTGGAAGAGATAAAAAGACCAGAATCTGAGTCTGGTGGTGAAACTGTTGGAAAATTAAATGAAGAAACTGAGAAGGAGAATGATACAACCAAGGGGGAGACTGTTAATGCTGAAAGGGGAGATATAAGGAAGAATGTTGGTGGTGAAAAAGGAAAGAAAGTTGATAAGAAAAGGAAGTCCTCCCAAGCTGTTCCTGTGCAAGCTGTGCCAACTCAAGCTGACCCAGCTCCCAAAATGCAAATTGATGAATCTTCATCTAGTGAAGACACAGCCACTCTGTCCCAGTTTATGATTAAGAAAAGAACAACTGAAGCTGGGTCAAGTGGTGTGAAGGTCTTGACTGAGAAAGAAAAGGATTGGGAGATTGCAACTGAAACTGCTCCACAGCTTGGGGTAACAGTTGAGATGGCATATAAAATGATCAAGGAGGACAGACTAGAAAGAGAAAGAATTGTTGCAACTAAGTCTGATTCTGAAATTGCCAAGGCTGTTCAAGAACAATTAAATAAGGAAGATGAAGAAGATCTTGCAGCCATTGGTTCCAAAAAGAAAGTTGTAGGCAAAGGAAAGGAAAAGAAGAAGATGGTGGTTCATTCTAAACCATCTCAGAAGGTTAAAGATGTGATGCAAAGTGTGAAAGCCCATAATTGGTTTGATGCCTTGGAGAAAAGACAAGTCACTGAAAATATCCATTATAGAAAGCATCCAGAACCAATCCTCCAAGTTCTACTAAAAAGGCGAAAAGGAAAGAACATTCCCAGCATAAGGTTTACAAGGAAAGGTTATGAAACCAACTGGGAAACCCATGATCTTGACAAACTGCTTGATCTAGGATACACAGAGTGGGTGGAACTACATAATATCATTACTGGTATGTATGGAGTTCACAAAGAGACAGTCTTGGAAGCCATTGAGAAGAAGTTAGCTGCTGTTGTAAAGTACAAGATTGATATCTCTAGCCTTCCAAGACCAATTGCATATGATATGGATTATGAAGATGAGTCAGCTGAGCCACTGAAGAAGAAAAGAAGAAGGTATGAAAGGATTGATGCTCCTGGAGGTGACCATTCAGTTTTTTCTCCAAAACTTGTCTCCTACAGAGTTGCTAGCACAATTATCTTCTGGTGCAATTGACAAGATTCTTGATAATCTTAATCTGTCTCTACCTGCTGGTGTCAAAGATGCAAGATGTGGGAAGTTCATAACTGAACCTGAGCATGGGATGTACTTTGTAGATGCTAGAGGAAATTTGGTGTTTTCAAAGGACTGCTGAACTAAAACAGGTACCATCTATGCACCTATTTACCTTATACAGATTCTGCAGAAACTTCAGTGAAGAAGGTAATGGGTATGAGCAGTTCCTTATAGATGAATGGTTAGATAGGCAACTAGATGTGAGAGTTGCTCCATCATTTGAGGTTAAGAAAGAAGCAATTGAAATGCTTGGAGAATAGTGATGTAGATTGTAATATCTTTGATTTATTCTCTATATATACAAAGGCAGTTGTACAAATTTTGCTTCTTGGTTAAAATTTCATATCAGATTGAAAAGAACCCAAAAGATTCAAAGGGTCACAAGCTGTTAGTCATATTTTCATTTGATTCTTTGTAAGCTGATAGTTAGAAGTGTAGTTGGGTTTTGTCATCCTCAAATAGGGGGAGATTGTTGAGTCCCAATGTTAATTGTAAATTTAATGATGACAAATCTGACCTATAAACACTTAGTAATCTTTTGGTTCTTGTAATCTGATCTGTGTCAGACTAAGCTGACACAGCTTACGATCTGTCTCTGACCCAGATCATGCTTCATACTTGTAATTGTAATATCTTATGGAAGCAAGTGTTATTCAAGTTGCATCAAATTGTATTAGCATTCAGTCCAAGTCGAAGAGGAGGATTGAAGATAGAAGACCAAGATGTTAGTGAAAGACAGCTTGGGATTAGCAGTCAGCTTGGAAACACTTAGGCAGATTGGTGCCTTGACAAATGGCCCAATCTGTGTCTGACAATCAAGTGAAGATAACAACCTGGATTGAAGATAAGGATAAATGACGTGACTAGGAAGAATCCTAGGATCCAGGTTGGTGGTTGTTTACATATGCGTGTCCATTCTCCTATTGGTAGATGAAGAATGTGCGTCAGTACGTGGGGGACCACAAGTACCATGAAAGGCACGATTGATTATTCCTTCATCAACCACTGAACGAATTACACGTAGCTGCAACGGACACCTAATGAATGAGCGCTTGTGCCTATAAAAGCCTCATTCATGGATTGCATATGGGTGGCATTTCCTGAGAATCATTCTTCACACAAGTTTCTCTGCTCTTACACACATCTTAGTCTGTACGAGATCAGCTTGGGCTGATTCTCTTCAGCTGAAACTAATTGATTGTTGTTTGTCATTTCATAGGGTTGTTTAGATATCTATAGGCTATCTTTATTCCGCAACAACCCTGTAATTCTTTGTATAGATTATTTCTTAATAAAGGATTACATTTGAAAATAACAATCTGTGTTCAAGAATGTTTTGATTCCTTTACTGCTTTACTGTTTTAATGATTCCTGCACTTTACTTACTTACTTGATATTCTTTATCTGAATCTTAAAACGTTTTGTGTTTAAAAGTTTGTAAAGATTGTGGAAAGTTGTATTCACCCCCCCTCTACAACTGTTCTGTGTTCAATATACTTTGGTATATTGATACACCGTGGGACGTATCAAAAATATCTTTTGTTTTAGAAAATTTGGGGATTAAAATAATATTTTCTTATTTATATTGGGATTTTGTACCCTTATAAATACCCCCACATTTACTCCGGTTACCATTTACTTCCTTTCACATTCCTTCATTTACTTCCCAATCATCAACAATTGCTTCTTTTCTCTCTCTGCTCAATAAATCAAGAACCCTAATTCCAAAATTCTCAATTTCACTTTCAATGGCACCTAAATCATCCAGATCAAGAGATATAAATCTCCTTACTGTCCCATATGTTCCCCCACCAGGTGTCAGACAGGCACCTGGTGCTCCTGGCAATACTACGCTCATCAAATTAAACCCAAATAATCCGATGGCTAGTTTTCAAGGGGTTCAGACTGCCGATACTCTCGTTGGACGAATCCAACGCTTTCTTCGTGATTCTCCAATCGGCGAGTCTTTCTCTCTTAACCCACGCAAGTTATATCATGATTACTTGTGTGAGTTTTGGTACACTGCACAACTCTCCGACGACTGTTCATCCATCTCCTTCACTCTTAAAAATGGAACAGTCGCGTGTACAATAATGGCAGAAACATTGAGGAATGCTTTACACCTCAACTACTGGAGATAAGGAGAATCTCCAGTTGTCATCTCCCCCAACCAAAATTTTAGACAAGTTCTCCTTGACATGGGACACAAGGATTGCTTGGAAAATGGGGTGTTGAAGACAAAGGGACCCATGACCATGAAAGGTCTCTCTCCATCTTGGAAGTATTTCTTCATCCATCTGGTGGAGAGCATGGGTGGGAGTTCTGGTGGATTAGACCAGATAAACTCCACACAAGCAGAAATGGCCTACTGCTTGTGGTACGGACTCAGAGTGGATTTTGCCGATATCCTGTTCAGGGGCCTTGTTCAAAAGCTGAAGGGCACCAGGGGACTGTGCATCCCTTCTCCAGGTATTTATCCCTCTGTTTCCTTGAAATTCTGGGGAGTGTTGAATATCATAACACTCTATCTTTGTACACTACCCCAGAAATGTTAAGGAATCTTGACTCCCTAGCATCAACAACTGGGGAGGTTGATATTCCTGAAAGAATGCGGCTGGCATTCGCTAAAACTGATGCACCAGTCCAAGGTGAGTCAGAAAGGCAACTGGGCGGGCCTCAAAATAATGAGGGACCCACCAGTTCGTCTGCTGGATTAGTGACGGTTGTTGGGCCTGAACAACTGTCTAACCCTTCCAGCTCCAGCTTGTCAGTTCCCTCCACTGTCACTGGAGAACTCCCAACAGGTCTCCAGGGTGTTCCAAAGGCAACCAGATCACGTCGTCTTAGGAGACAGTCAGAACTTGCCACTGACAGTAGAAACCCAACCAGCCCTCCAGCTTCCTCCCAACAGGTTGCTGGAGATAGTCAAATGGGTGAATCGCAAGCAACCACTCTCGAAATTTCTGTAGGAGAGAGTAGTGAAGATAATACTAGGCTACCCCAACCCAGAGTAGAGTCCGTGTCTGCACAATTTGAGTCTGGCTAAATTTCTGACACTTCTTTTCTTGCACGCGCTGACGATGTCTTCGGCCAGTCACAACTGGAGACAGAAGCTCCAAACTCTACGGCCAGTGATGTTATGACTGTGGATAGAGCAGTTATAACTGAGGCACTTCCAGTGACCTCTATCCCAGGTGAAGTTGCTACTACAACTGCACCACCAACTGATGAAACCTTCCAGGAAACTAGAGAAGGTCATCAGGAGACTGATCATTCTGATCAGCCATCTCTATCATTCATGAATCTGGGCATGGATGTTGATGAGTTCCAGCTAGAGTCTTCGGATTCTGAAGGAACAACTTTTGATCAAGAGATTGTTGATGCTTCTGTACAAGATCAACTCCCTTCATCTCTTGATCCGCCCCCAGAACAAACAATTTCAGTTTCCACCACACATATGCTCACTCAAATTCCACAAGAAAGACCTCGATCCCTTATATATTCACTCTTTGTGCCTAGAAATAGGCACATGCCACCGCCACCGCCGTTGGACACACCTGAGCATACTCAGCATGTCCAACAAATTGATCTCTCTAGACGTCCTTCTTTTCCCACTCCTGGTTCTATTTCTGTCTCTCCTGTGGAGTCAACTGATGAGGAACCCTTTACTTTTCCCTCTCCAGTTGCTCCAATAGCACCTGTTGCTGGTCCAATGACACTTTCTCCTCCGTCACTGGACAGTCAATTTGTCTCATTTCAAGCCGATATCCGAAACCTTTTTACCAGGGTGGAGGATATTCAGAAGACAATTGACAAAAATACTAAGTCCTTCTCCAGATTCAACAAAGATACACTGACAAATCAAAAGGTTGTGGATCTGGGGATCAATAAGTTTGCTGCAAATGAGGACTTGGTATTCCAAAAGCTCAACGAGTTGGTCAGAAGCTGCAACACCTTATCAGCTTCATTAAAAGAAGCTTTTGACTTAACTCAGACAAAAGTCTCCACATCTATTTCCAACCTGCTGGTGTTTTGGTCAGAAATTACCTAAGATAATCTACGTTGAAGACTTAGATCAATAATGTAACCAAACTTTTGTTCGTGAGGTTAAGGGCTTGTAAAATATGTTTGAGATTCAAAGATGCGTTTAGTAAAAGGATTTAAAGAACGATTATGTTGACTAAACAAGAAACAAAGGTGTAAAGCAATGATAATCAGAATAACGAGTATCGAAATAAATGAAATTACGATAAATAATGCTAATCAAAGTAAATAATGCGTTAAAAGTAAAGAGTAAAGAGCAAGAACACCGAGATTTGTTATTGAGGAAAAGCCCTTAATCCTTTAAGGATTGCCGGCATAAAAACCCCGGGAGGAAGCAATCGTCTCTGCCTTTGTTCTCTTATTAATGATTGTTAAATGTTTACAAATGGTGGAATTCGGTTGATCGATGTATCTAAGTGTAAAGTAAATGAGAGCAGTGTGTGTGAATACAAGTGTGTAGTGAGCAGGAAAAATAAGATGAGATTAGATGCCTAAATCGATCAGCCTCCTTCGTTTATATAGACCTAGGACCTAACTAACTATCCTAAAAATCTGGGATCTTGAGCTGGCAATCAGGGATCTTGAGCAGATTTTTCTCTTTGACTTGATTACTTGGTAAATGGACGTTATGGAGCCATTTTTACACGTTTTCAACCATAAATTCCGACTTTGGGGGCAAGTCTTTCGTTTTACCTGTTCCTGTACTACTAAGTCAAAGTAATAACGGTAAGATATCTTAGAGCCCCAAGATCTTGGACCACAAAGATCTTGGACCACGAAGATCTTGGACCACTAAGATCTTGGACCACGAAGATCTTGGACCACGAAGATCTTGGACCACTAAGATCTTGGACCACAAAGATCTTGGACCACAAAGATCTTGGAGGTGAAAATCTCAGGCATAACAATTGTCCCTAAAATTCTGACTCGCGTTTAGCTCCTTAAACGGAGTTAGAATTATCCAGAAAACATCTTTAACAATGTCAAATCAAAGTTCAAAATGATAATCAAAAGTATAAGGGATAGAAGTGACCGTGCATGGAAGATTGTTTCCCAATTCGCTATTGGTGTTCCTTTTCTGTCTTGATGATCGTTTAGGAGGTCATTATTGGCTTTATAGCTATCAATATTCATAAGTTCGTTGAGAGTATCTGCAAACCCTGCATTAAAGTAATATATATGTATATATAGAGATAAATCCTGCGTCCAGGATTACAACGAGTAAGCCAAAATTAAGAGGGGAGACCCTTAATTTCAACGGATCATTGCATTTGGGATATTGGTATCCAAGATCTTAGCCCCAAGATCTTGGACCACGAAGATCTTGGACCACTAAGATCTTGGACCACGAAGATCTTGGACCACAAAGATCTTGGACCACAAAGATCTTGGACCACGAAGATCTTGGACCACGAAGATCTTGGACCACAAGATCTTGGACCACTAAGATCTTGGACCACAAGATCTTGGACCACTAAGATCTTGGACCACGAAGATCTTGGACCACGAAGATCTTGGACCACTAAGATCTTGGACCACTAAGATATTGGACTACAAAGATCTTGGACCACAAAGATCTTGGACCACCAAGATCTTGGACCACAAAGATCTTGGACCACGAAGATCTTGGACCACTAAGATCTTGGACCACAAAGATCTTGGACCACGAAGATCTTGGACCACTAAGATCTTGGACCACAAAGATCTTGGACCACGAAGATCTTGGACCACTAAGATCTTGGACCACAAAGATCTTGGACCACGAAGATCTTGGACCACTAAGATCTTGGACCACTAAGATCTTGGACCACAAAGATCTTGGACCACAAGATCTTGGACCACGAAGATCTTGGACCACTAAGATCTTGGACCACAAAGATCTTGGACCACTAAGATCTTGGACCACGAAGATCTTGGACCACAAAGATCTTGGACCACGAAGATCTTGGACCACTAAGATCTTGGACCACGAAGATCTTGGAACACAAAGATCTTGGACCACAAAGATCTTGGACCACTAAGATCTTGGACCACTAAGATCTTGGACCACTAAGATCTTGGACCACTAAGATCTTGGACCACGAAGATCTTGGAACACAAAGATCTTGGACCACAAAGATCTTGGACCACAAAGATCTTGGACCACGAAGATCTTGGACCACTAAGATCTTGGACCACGAAGATCTTGGAACACAAAGATCTTGGACCACAAAGATCTTGGACCACTAAGATCTTGGACCACGAAGATCTTGGACCACGAAGATCTTGGACCACTAAGATCTTGGACCACGAAGATCTTGGACCACTAAGATCTTGGACCACAAAGATCTTGGACCACGAAGATCTTGGACCACTAAGATCTTGGACCACGAAGATCTTGGAACACAAAGATCTTGGACCACAAAGATCTTGGACCACAAAGATCTTGGACCACTAAGATCTTGGACCACTAAGATCTTGGACCACTAAGATCTTGGACCACTAAGATCTTGGACCATGAAGATCTTGGACCACAAAGATCTTGGACCACTAAGATCTTGGACCACAAAGATCTTGGACCACAAGATCTTGGACCACTAAGATCTTGGACCACAAAGATTGGTGTTCCTTTTCTGTCTTGATGATCGTTTAGGAGGTCATTATTGGCTTTATAGCTATCAATATTCATAAGTTCGTTGAGAGTATCTGCAAACCCTGCATTAAAGTAATATATATGTATATATAGAGATAAATCATGCGTCCAGGATTACAACGAGTAAGCCAAAATTAAGAGGGGAGACCCTTAATTTCAACGGATCATTGCATTTGGGATATTGGTATCCAAGATCTGGAGGGTGTCCCCAGTCCTCGAATATTAATGGGTGGCGGTTAGCCAATTCGTGTGAATGAGTATTGGGTGGCGTGGTTAGCCAATTCGGGAGATCGATGGTAACATCGAGAATTGGTAGAATTAATTTCGCGACCTTGGAATTTAACCCTTCAGCCGTGAAATTAACAACGTGCGACTAGGGGCAAATTGAAATCGATGGTCACATCGACAACCAACAGATTAATTTCAACCCTTCAGCCAAAAACTAATATCGTGCGACCAGGGCGATAAGGTGAAAACCTTAGACAAAAGTTGGCGTGAAAGCCAAAAGGTGAAGACCTTGTTCCACATTGCTATAATCTCTTTGTTGGTAGTGATCACTCTTCAAGCTTAACCTGCAAAATTAGACTTCGACAAAAAGATACTGACATTAGCATGTTGGCTAACGCCACTCCGACGCTCAAGTCAGTATTGTGATAGAAACAAATGAAATTCTATAAAATTGAAATAGATTAAATTGATAGGCATACTATCCTTAATTGAATATAAAGTTCCGACATATATACGATTGCATGAACGATTGCATGAATATTAGATCCAAGATCCTAAGGGTCCTGGATTGTCCCCAGTATCTTGAAGTTCAGTATCATGAAATAAAAGATTGAAAATTTTCACAAGCTTTTTTTTTATTTTTTATTTTTTATTTATATTTTTTTTCTTACTAAACACAATGATAATCTGATAAAAATTAATCATGCAGTCATCAAAGATTTTTGAAATTCATATTCCAAGTTAATTATAATCGTATTATCAACTCCTCATATTAAGTTTCGCTTAATAACATCTAATAAATCAAGGTATTATGTCCCCTGTAAAAATTTTAGTATGACATCTAATCTTGTTCTTTATATGTCTACTTCTACTTGTAGAATTTCTAAATTTATTTTATGTCGGAGATTACTACTAAAATTAGTCACAAGTTTACTAATATATGGGATATCATTACCGTTCTATGATCATATTCTAAATCACAAGCAAATCATACATCCTATTGGTGATTTCTAGTTGCTATGTAATCTATAAGATATTATATAAATATAAATATTGCCACCGGTGAGTGTTATTTTAATTGAATCTGGATCATTCGATTCCTATTTAAACGTAGCCGCGTAAATTTTCCAATTAAAACGGGGTGGTTGTTACATGAATTATCTAAACGTGGTTAATATGTATACCGACCAGTACCATTAAAGTAAATAAGTAAATAACTAAACCCCCTACTTTTCAGCGATATATTTTATTTTAAAATTGATTAATAATGAACAAAAGTGACTTAAGTGTTTGTGCTCGTGACCAAGTCTTCTGCTTATAATATTATAATATTTGGTTTCCATTAAAATAACAATTAACAAGTAAATAGAATCTTTGTTTGTTGAGTTTTTTACGTTCATTCTGCCCTATATAAAGGTTTTACTGTATTTAAATGAATACCTATTAGCCTTTATATATGTAGCATGTATTTCAAATATTGCCTATGTTTTATAGAAGATATAAGTAATGATAAAGTAATATATTTAAGAAGAGAATACCTCGTTTTCGCATATGATAAATTCTTACTTGGAATTTGATGTTATTCACGTAGAGATCACGTCTCAATTCTACTCAAAATCTCATTGAGGTATCCTTTGCTCACGAGAATGCTTACTTCTTTCCTTAAAGCAAGACAATCTTTAGTCATGTGGCTGAAATCCTCGTGAAAAGCGCACCAATCGGGTTTTCTGTTCCATTTAGGATTTTTATTTTCGCCTTTGGCCATCTCACTTTGTTCCCAAGTTCATACATTGCAAAAATTAGACCTGAAATGTCAACAGAAAAATGATAGTCAATTATCCTAGGATATTCCTCATTATCCTTATCTTTATCCATGTCATCGACTATGTGGTTGTCAAATCTTGAATAGGGTTTAGCCCTAAAAGATTTGGAAGACAAGGCTTTCAATTTCCAGTTAGGACAATCATAAGCAGATTGCGACTTAATCCTCATCCTATCCTCCTCATCTGCATATCTTGAACCTCGGATCCTTGCCTCCAACAAGCTCCTACACGGATTTTCTGAAAGATCATCATAGAGTGGAGAATCACTATGCAAACCCAAATGGAAAGCCTGTACTGCCGAAGTGATCTCAAGCTCTGTGATAGGAAAGGACTTTTGATGAAACCTGCTAAGATAACTCCCAAGAGATTCATTAGGACCCTGAGTAATCTTATAAAGGTTTTTAATTAAATTTCTATAAAAATGATTATAAAACAAATTAATCATATGAGAGAATGAAGTAATTGAGTAGGGAGGAACACTTAGCAGCCATTCCAAAGCGGAACCCATAAGAGTAGATTCGAAACCTTTGCACAAGTATCCTTCCCTCAAATGCGCAGGAATAGGAAATCTTTCTATCTTCTCCCTAAATCGGGCAACATGCTCTTTAGGACCTTTAGTACCATCATATAGCTTCAAGTTGAGAAGTTGGATACATTTGGGGATCTCCATATCACATATCGGAGGAGCAAATATGGAGATATAGCTTCTTGGTGGAACTTCTTCAGAACTGATTCCATGATCCTGCATATTGTTAGTGTCCAGAAAGTAATAAGGGTTAAAATATTATGACGTGGGTTCTGGTATGAAGATTCCAGAGTTACATCAAAATCCTTAGTGTCAACATCTTGAGCTTTAAGATCCCGAGTTTTAGGATCCTGAGCTTTAAGATTCTAAGCTTTAAGATCTGGAGCTGTAAGATCCTGAGCTTTAAGATCCGGAGCTTTAAGATCCTGAGCTTTAAGATCCTGAGTGAAGATCCTGAGCTTTCAAGATCCTGAGCTTTAAGATCCTGAGCTTTAAGATCCTGAGCTTTAAGATCCTGAGCTTTAAGATCCTGAGCTTTAAGATCCTGAGCTTTAAGATCCTGAGCGTCAACATCCTGAGCTTTAAGATCTTGAGCTTTAAGATCCTGAGCCTTAAGATCCTGAGCTTTAAGATCCTGAGCTTTAAGATCCTGAGCTTTAAGATCCTGAGCTTTAAGATCTTGAGCTTTAAGATCCTGAGCATTAAGATCTTGAGCTTTAAGATCCTGAGCTTTAAGATCCTGAGCTTTAAGATCCTGAGCTTTAAGATCTTGAGCTTTAAGATCCTGAGCCTTAAGATCCTGAGCTTTAAGATCCTGAGCTTTAAGATCCTGAGCATTAAGATCTCGAGCTTTAAGATCCTGAGCTTTAAGATCCTGAGCATTAAGATCTGGAGCTTTAAGATCCTGAGCTTTAAGATCCTGAGCATTAAGATCTGGAGCTTTAAGATCCTGAGCTTTAAGATCCCGAGCTTTAAGATCCTGAGCTTTAAGATCCTGAGCATTAAGATCTCGAGCTTTAAGATCCTGAGCTTTAAGATCCCGAGCTTTAAGATCCTGAGCTTTAAGATCTTGAGCTTTAAGATCCTGAGCCTTAAGATCCTGAGCTTTAAGATCCTGAGCTTTAAGATCCTGAGCTTTAAGATCCTGAGCATTAAGATCTCGAGCTTTAAGATCCTGAGCTTTAAGATCCCGAGCTTTAAGATCCGGAGCTTTAAGATCCTGAGCTTTAAGATCCTGAGCTTTAAGATCCTGAGCTTTAAGATCCTGAGCATTAAGATCTCGAGCTTTAAGATCCTGAGCTTTAAGATCCCGAGCTTTAAGATCCTGAGCTTTAAGATCTTGAGCTTTAAGATCCTGAGCTTTAAGATCCTGAGCATTAAGATCCTGAGCTTTAAGATCCTGAGCTTTAAGATCCCGAGCTTTAAGATCCTGAGCTTTAAGATCCCGAGCTTTAAGATCCTGAGCTTTAAGATCCCGAGCTTTAAGATCCTGAGCTTTAAGATCCCGAGCTTTAAGATCCTGAGCTTTAAGATCCTGAGCTTTAAGATCTTGAGCTTTAAGATCCTGAGCCTTAAGATCCTGAGCTTTAAGATCCTGAGCTTTAAGATCCTGAGCATTAAGATCTCGAGCTTTAAGATCCTGAGCTTTAAGATCCCGAGCTTTAAGATCCTGAGCTTTAAGATCTTGAGCTTTAAGATCCTGAGCGTTAAGATCCTGAGCTTTAAGATCCTGAGCTTTAAGATCCTGAGCTTTAAGATCCTGAGCTTTAAGATCCTGAGCTTTAAGATCCTGAGCTTTAAGATCCTGAGCTTTAAGATCCTGAGCTTTAAGATCCTGAGCATTAAGATCTCGAGCTTTAAGATCCTGAGCTTTAAGATCCCGAGCTTTAAGATCCGGAGCTTTAAGATCCTGAGCTTTAAGATCCTGAGCTTTAAGATCCTGAGCATTAAGATCTTGAGCTTTAAGATCCTGAGCTTTAAGATCCTGAGCTTTAAGATCTTGAGCTTTAAGATCCTGAGCTTTAAGATCCTGAGCTTTAAGATCCTGAGCTTTAAGATCCTGAGCTTTAAGATCCTGAGCTTTAAGATCCTGAGCTTTAAGATCCTGAGCTTTAAGATCCTGAGCTTTAAGATCCTGAGCTTTAAGATCCTGAGCTTTAAGATCCTGAGCATTAAGATCTCGAGCTTTAAGATCCTGAGCTTTAAGATCCCGAGCTTTAAGATCCTGAGCTTTAAGATCTTGAGCTTTAAGATCCTGAGCCTTAAGATCCTGAGCTTTAAGATCCTGAGCTTTAAGATCCTGAGCTTTAAGATCCTGAGCTTTAAGATCTTGAGCTTTAAGATCCTGAGCCTTAAGATCCTGAGCTTTAAGATCCTGAGCTTTAAGATCCTGAGCTTTAAGATCCTGAGCTTTAAGATCTTGAGCATTAAGATCTTGAGCTTTAAGATCCTGAGCTTTAAGATCCTGAGCTTTAAGATCCTGAGCTTTAAGATCCTGAGCTTTAAGATCTTGAGCTTTAAGATCCTGAGCCTTAAGATCCTGAGCTTTAAGATCCTGAGCTTTAAGATCCTGAGCATTAAGATCTTGAGCTTTAAGATCTTGAGCTTTAAGATCCTGAGCTTTAAGATCCTGAGCTTTAAGATCCTGAGCTTTAAGATCCTGAGCTTTAAGATCTTGAGCTTTAAGATCCTGAGCGTTAAGATCCTGAGCTTTAAGATCTTGAGCTTTAAGATCCTGAGCTTTAAGATCCTGAGCTTTAAGATCCTGAGCTTTAAGATCCTGAGCTTTAAGATCCTGAGCTTTAAGATCCTGAGCTTTAAGATCCTGAGCTTTAAGATCCTGAGCTTTAAGATCCTGAGCTTTAAGATCTTGAGCTTTAAGATCCTGAGCTTTAAGATCCTGAGCTTTAAGATCTTGAGCTTTAAGATCCTGAGCTTTAAGATCCTGAGCATTAAGATCTTGAGCTTTAAGATCCTGAGCTTTAAGATCTTGAGCTTTAAGATCCTGAGCTTTAAGATCCTGAGCTTTAAGATCCTGAGCTTTAAGATCCTGAGCTTTAAGATCCTGAGCTTTAAGATCTTGAGCTTTAAGATCCTGAGCCTTAAGATCCTGAGCTTTAAGATCCTGAGCTTTAAGATCCTGAGCTTTAAGATCCTGAGCTTTAAGATCTTGAGCAGATTTTTCTCTTTGACTTGATTACTTGGTAAATGGACATTATGGAGCCATTTTCACACGTTTTCAACCATAAATTCCGACTTTGGAGGCAAGTCTTCCGTTTTACCTGTTCCTGTACTACTAAGTCAAAGTAATAACGGTAAGATATCTTAGAGCCCCAAGATCTTGGACCACAAAGATCTTGGAGGTGAAAATCTTAGGCATAACACTGGAGCAGTACTTGAAAGTTAAAACTGATCAAAGGATAATTGGTATGTTGAATGAAATGCTTGATATCGAGCTGGACAAACATTATCCTGATGATGAGGCTGAATATGATGCAAAGAACATTGTTGTATCAGTGCAGAAGGCCAGAGAAATTAGGGCCAGTGGAATTCAAAGGAGAATGGAAAATGTCAAGAAAGTGGTCAGAAGAGTACTGAATCCACCCAAGTCCAAAGGAAAATTGAAACCACTGCCAAGAGATGCAGATTTGAGGACTTGGGTGCAACCAAATGAGCCCACAACTGAAGATATCCGAGCTGCAGTGCAAAAACTGAGCACTAGCCAGATCCAACTGGCTAATGAATCTGAAGCACGTGCATACTTGACTGAAGTAATGCAACGTCGATATAAACCAGGCAAGATCATTGATGTTAAAGTGTCGATCAAGCCTGGAACTCAATACTTTACAGTTGGGGTTCAGTACTTCAATGGACCAATGTGCTCAACTGAAATCCAGACATCCATAGGTATGGCCATTCTGAGCATGTGGAGATGCTGAATGTGTTGGAGGCTAGGCAGCAGAAGAACAAGTTGGAAAGAGGTTGGATTCATGTGCTTCAAAGTCTTATCAAGTTCAAGGAAAGTGTTGAAGAAAAACTGAACTTTGATCCTGAAGACAACCAACCCATCTCTACAGCTGCCAAGAGAAGGAAAACTGGCGAAGGGCCATCTGTATAAGTTTTCCTTCAGTTATCATCTTGTAATTTTGTTTACATTCTTGTAACTTGTATAAATTTCATTTCCTTGTATAAATGAAGTTACCAGTTTGTAACCACAAGGTAGATAACGGATTAAATCTAACAAACTCAAAAGAAAACCCAAGGCATTTATTGATCTATAAAAATGCCTTGGAAAATTTAGATAGATTTAGTCAAACAAGTCTTTCAGTTGGAGAAGGCCAGAGAGATTAGGGCCAGTGGAATTCAAAGGAGAATGGAAAATGTCAAGAAAGTGGTCAGAAGAGTACTGAATCCACCCAAGTCCAAAGGAAAATTGAAACCACTGCCAAGAGATGCAGATTTGAGGACTTGGGTGCAACCAAATGAGCCCACAACTGAAGATATCCGAGCTGCAGTGCAAAAACTGAGCACTAGCCAGATCCAACTGGCTAATGAATCTGAAGCACGTGCATACTTGACTGAAGTAATGCAACGTCGATATAAACCAGGCAAGATCATTGATGTTAAAGTGTCGATCAAGCCTGGAACTCAATACTTTACAGTTGGGGTTCAGTACTTCAATGGACCAATGTGCTCAACTGAAAATCCAGACATCCATAGGTATGGCCATTCTGAGCATGTGGAGATGCTGAATGTGTTGGAGGCTAGGCAGCAGAAGAACAAGTTGGAAAGAGGTTGGATTCATGTGCTTCAAAGTCTTATCAAGTTCAAGGAAAGTGTTGAAGAAAAACTGAACTTTGATCCTGAAGACAACCAACCCATCTCTACAGCTGCCAAGAGAAGGAAAACTGGCGAAGGGCCATCTGTATAAGTTTTCCTTCAGTTATCATCTTGTAATTTTGTTTACATTCTTGTAACTTGTATAAATTTCATTTCCTTGTATAAATGAAGTTACCAGTTTGTAACCACAAGGTAGATAACGGATTAAATCTAACAAACTCAAAAGAAAACCCAAGGCATTTATTGATCTATAAAAATGCCTTGGAAAATTTAGATAGATTTAGTCAAACAAGTCTTTCAGTTCATACTTGTACAGATACAAGAACTTGAAAAGACTTGGCAATATTTCAGGACAATTAGGGGGAATTTGTTAGGACCAGTTTACTGATAAACTGGCCAGTCTCCAGTTGCATCTGGAGACCTGAAGAAATTGTCCAGAAATATATGAAGTCCAGTTGCAACGTACAGTTAACGCAACTGAAGACTTCCTCCAGTTGAGATCTGACCAGATATGAAGACATTCCAATTGAAGTCGAAGACAACAAATGGAAGATAGAGAATGACAATGGCAGCGAAGCCCAGTTGACATTCTATTCAGATAGAAACTGGAGAATATCAGTTTAAAGCATTTACAAAGCTTTACACTGATTACGAGGAAGACATTTATGCTTTATGTGCTATTAACCGGACAATAACAATTGTCTATGTTTAAAGTACAAAAGTACATAAAGCAGGTTGAATAAAGTGACTTTATGTCATACTTTATACAGCATTTAATTGGAAGTCGTATTGCTTCCTTAAATGCTCTCAACCATATTTGTACGATGAAGTTGGAATCCCAATGACAACTTTATCTATAAATAGAGGTCTTTGCACAACCAAGAAATAACTTTGCATATTCAGACATTTGCATTTCTTGGTGAACTTGTGCAATATTCTCTCAATCGCAAAAAGGAACATTTCACAACTTTAAGTGTTTCGATTGTTGAAGAGAATTTCCAAGTATTAGATCATTGTACTTCATAGGTTGTTAGGATATTTATGAAGAGTCTCCTCTCCATTATGCCCTGACTGCCAATTCTCAAGTAATGTATCATAAATACTTTCTTGAATTCTGGTACACTGCTATCATCAGCAAGGATGAAAAGTCCATTGCTTTCAATTTAAATGAAGGCACAAAGCAGTATATCATATCTCTTGAAGGTTTCAGAGAAGCCCTTCATCTGAACTACCTTCGACCTCCCTCAGTCTATGCTCATATATTGAAAGGAATCAATTTCATGGAGGTTTTGCAAGCCACTGGTCATGATGACATGGTCGATGCAAATGGTGAATTGAAGACCTCTGGGCACATATTCTTATCTGGCTTTGGCAACTGTTGGAGGTACTTCTGGACTCAAATTATTGAGTGCCTGGGTGGAAATCATGGTGGTTTGGACCAGATTTCCTTACCCCAAGTTGAGATGGGGTATTATTTATGGCATGGGATTGAAGTTGACTTCGCTGAGATTCTCTTCTCTCAGTTGATAACAAAATTAAAGGACAAAAAAAGTCTTCATATCTCATTTTCCAGGTTTCTGAGCATCTGCTTCATGAAAATTCTTGGAGATGCGTACAACAATGAGGAGCTTGAGTCTTCAGCAACAGTGTTCAGTCGGGACTTCACAAATGCGTCCACTTCAGAAGATGAACCTGCACTCTCTGCTGCAATGACTCAGGTAATTTCTAAAACTATCTTAGTACGACCGACTGGTTCAGAAAGATCACTGAGCGGGCCACAAAAGAATGTGGGACCCATTGGTGCATCTGGTGGTAAAATGTTGAAGTTGTTCAAAACCCCAACAACTTCATCTACCCAACCACCATCCTCCTCATCCACTGACCAACCTGAGGACCTCCCAAAAGGTCCCTCAGGATCTCCAAAGGGCTTCTTAAAACATCATAAATTTAAGAAATCGTCCTCACAGCCCAAGGACATTAGTACCGAAGCCAACCCTTCTGGTTCTTCCCAACAAGAACCAGAAGAATCGAGTCAAAGGGAAAACCTACACGCAGCCATCCCCAAAACTTCTTTAGGAGGGGATGGTGAAGATAATACAAGTGTGCCAGCCCAGCACACAATAGAGTCCGAGTCTACACGTGCACCCTGTAACACCCGACATTTAAAAATATGGGTTTTCAAAAACTTTCACCTAACGGTGTCAAAATTGCGGAAGAAATCTTTAAAAGATCAAAACCGATAAAAACTGTTCGGTTTCTGCATTTATTGGTGTTACATGCTATACCATAAAATGCGTCTAAATGAAAACCCAACGGTTGCCCAACACAAAACAACCGTCAACATAGGTAACACACATTCCAAAACCGTCACACACATATGTCTAGGTAACACACATTCCAAAACCGTCACACACATATAGTCTAGGTAACACACATTCCAAAACCGTCACACACATATAGTCTAGGTAACACACATTCCAAAACCGTCACACACATATAGTCTAGGTAACACACATTCCAAAACCGTCACACACATATAGTCTAGGTAACACACATTCCAAAACCGTCACACACATATAGTCTAGGTAACACACATTCCAAAACCGTCACACACATATAGTCTAGGTAACACACATTCCAAAACCGTCACACACATATAGTCTAGGTAACACACATTCCAAAACCGTCACACACATATAGTCTAGGTAACACACATTCCAAAACCGTCACACACATATAGTCTAGGTAACACACATTCCAAAACCGTCACACACATATAGTCTAGGTAACACACATTCCAAAACCGTCACACACATATAGTCTAGGTAACACACATTCCAAAACCGTCACACACATATAGTCTAGGTAACACACATTCCAAAACCGTCACACACATATAGTCTAGGTAACACACATTCCAAAACCGTCACACACATATAGTCTAGGTAACACACATTCCAAAACCGTCACACACATATAGTCTAGGTAACACACATTCCAAAACCGTCACACACATATAGTCTAGGTAACACACATTCCAAAACCGTCACACACATATAGTCTAGGTAACACACATTCCAAAACCGTCACACACATATAGTCTAGGTAACACACATTCCAAAACCGTCACACACATATAGTCTAGGTAACACACATTCCAAAACCGTCACACACATATAGTCTAGGTAACACACATTCCTAAACCGTTTCACACATATGGTTTAGGTAACACACATTCCAAAACCGTCACACACATATAGTCTAGGTAACACACATTCCTAGACATTCACACACTTTATCTTCATTACGTTTGGATCCTTAAACGTGCAAGTGACATGGCAACCTAATAAGTTTAGTGAGCTAGGTGTACAAGCCATGTAAGCATGCATATATCACACATCAACTTCATTTCTACATTTCATGCATAATGAGATACTTCGTAATACTACATAAACTACATAACAATATACTACATTAAGCCATACTTCATTTCACTACATTAGGGACTGCATTTCAGGTCTCATGGTCAACTACATAACCCATATATACCTCCCGTGTAACCCCATATGCCCACATGCAATATAAAGATACCAAATGGAAGTATTTATGATTTGAAACCAGCTTTTCGTTGAATCCCCCAGCGTGTCAAAGTAGTGTATCTTACCTCGGCGTAGTCCACAACAATCAACAACTAGTCACTGTGTAAAGCAACTATGATCGTCTACCTATAATTAGTAAACGATTATTAGACAAGCTACATACTCACGTCATTAAGGCCAATAACTAGACCCGCACACTTTAAAGACTCACTTAAGATTCAGGTCTAATCTGCGTGTCAAAACGATGTTACGGTTCAAAACTATAACATTTGCTGAAAACTGATGGGTTGAGCCGCAACATAGAGTTGCGCCGCAGCTCAAGCCTCCAGTTGCGCCGTAACATATTATGTTGCGCCGAAACTTATTCCTCTGGAATTGAGTTGCGCCGCAACTCCCCTTCGACCTGCACTTTTACAAAAATCGTTTTCATCCCCAATTCGACCCCAAACGACTCCAGGTCTGTAATACAGATTCAATACACCATAATCCTTCATATTTAGACCATTACAAAGCATTTCAATCATTAATTACACCATATATGGCTTTAATCCATCAAAACCACTATTAATCTTCATTAAACGATTCCCCCATAATCCAATAATTATTCCTAATGACTCATATAATCAAAAGGACCTGAAATCAATGATTTAATACCTGATCTACCTGTAGATGACAATAGGGATGCAAAACACTTGGCTAAACACAACCGATTCACACTTTGGAAGGATTTTCGGCTTGCAATTGGTGGAGGAATGCTATGGGGCTGCTAGGGTTTGTTTAGGGAATGAATTTTCTGCAAATGACAACCTAATGACACCCCCTAACTCCCTAAACCCGTTTTTGACTTTGTCCCTATGTCAAAACTAGCCCCTAAGCTTCCTAATCCTTCATTACTAGTCAAAAACTACCACATGGACTATATATAACATGATTACTTCTTTAAATGCCACTACATAGGCGTTTAACTACATTATATACACACAAATCCTGCATTATACATTTTAGGCTTTCAAACCTCACACACAATCACACTTTAACTACATATATGCATTAAATCTAATATAGACTTAACGACACACTCTGTTGACTTAACGACATTAGTCAACTGTTAAATAAAAAGTTTGGGATCTTACACACACCCTGTAACTTCACATATCTTACACTCCTCTGATGCACGAACTGATGACGTTTCTGAGGTGACACCATTAGAAACTGAGGTTCCAGACTCTACGGTCAATGAAGTGGTTCTTGACGATGGCACGAGGATCACTTAGGCAACCCCTGTGTCTGCTATCTTTGGCAGTGAAGCTTTGGCTCAACCAAATATTTCTGAATCTGGTAACGATGCATCTGCAGCAGTTGTTGAACCAGAAGCTGGTTCAGTATCTTTGGATCTGAACCAGGGCATATCTGATCAGACTGCAGTCTTAACTGCTTTCTGGGATGATGATGAGCCACCTCAGGGGAACCTTGATTCCCTTGCTGACTTTGAGTTTGACGAGGGCTTATTGGAGGAGAATCAGTCGTCTGATTCTGAGCCAACCTTCAACCTCGCAAACGTCCCTCCTCCCCCAGAAATCCAAAATATTGAACAACCATATCGCCCACCACAAACAAGTCATCAACATCCTTACTGTTAGGTCGGAAATCGACCAAGTATAATTTGTTCAGAAATAGCTTGAAGTTTAGTGAAGACGTTTGTACAGAATTCTGAGGTATCTCAGAATTCCTTCACTGAAGCTTCACTTCAGTTCAGATCAAGGCAAATCTGAAGCATTCATTCTGAAGTCAAAGACTGAAGTATGAAGAAGAGAATCATCTCAGAAGCGAGCAAAGAGTGATTCTACCAGATCGAAGACTGAAGCATCTCAGTATAAAGTATTAACAACACTTTACACTGATTACGAGGAAGACTTTTTACTTTACATACCTTTACCCAGTTAATAGATTTATCTATTAATAAAAGGTACAAGGTAAAAGTATGGGTTTGGAACATAGTACTATAAGTCACATCAACTGACTTATATACTCTTCCTAGTATGAGCATGCAAGGAATTAGGTTTAATTCCTTAAATGCTCACAACCACATTTGTACGATCTTGTCCACATCATCATGGACTTGGTCTATAAATACAAAGTCTTCTCACAACTTGCAAACAGCTTGAAACTTTAGCATTGCAACTTGTGAGATATACTCTAAGTAAACTTACGAGTATTTCCAAGTTATTTAGATCACTTGTTTTTCAGGATTGTTTAGATATTTACACTTGGGTGTTTATCTTTGTTCCGCAACAATCCTTGTATTTGTTTATATATATCAATAAATCAAATACATTAGAAAGGAAACAACGTGTCTCAATGCTACATACTTGATTATACATATATATATCTTATATAGTTTCAGCCATTTAGTTCTTGTTATTTACTTTAAGTCAATTGCTTCTTGTTATCCATATCTGGATCGTAAACTTAACTTGTCCATCAAGATTAGTTGTACTTGCCAGTCGGGTTTAGTTAATCATCTATATTTGGGACTCATAATTGGTATCAGAGCCTTAAGGTTGAATTATATCAATTCATTAACCTTTGATCTACATAGATGGCTGACTTTCAACAAGAACGTCCTGACCCTAATAACACTACTCCACCCCCTGTCATCAACAACAATATACCATCTCACAATGTACACGTACACTTTCCAAACAATCCTGTTCCCAAGTTTGATGGGAACAGTGAAAACTTTCAAACATGGAAAGCTTGCATGCTAAAGTATATTGCTGGTGTTGAAAGACATTTGCCCGATATCTTAAAAGAAGGACCCTTTGTCCCCATGAATGCTTCTACTGTTGTCAGAAATACCGATGGGACTCCTAGGCAGTCACCTAAGGAGAAGGATCATTGGTCTGAGGAAGATCATAGACTTGTAGACCTTGACACTAAGCTACAAAATATGATTTTATATGCAGTTCCTGAAACCCTAATGCCCACTCTTGTTTTACTTGAAAATTCCAAATTAATGTGGGAGGAACTAATGACACAGTTTGAAGGCACAAATGAGACAATTGTCACGAGAAAAGTTGCTTTAAACAAAAGATATGAGTCTTTCTTTGCTATCCCTGGGGAATCCTTAACTCAAACTTACATCAGATTTACAAATCTAGTAAATCAACTGAAAGCCCTGGGTGTAACCAAAGATAAAGAAATTTTGTTGGAAAAATTTTGTGACATTTTACCTTCCAAATGGGAAAACTTAATCTTGGTCTTGAGACAAGGCAAAACTTTGCACAGTCACACTCTTGCTTCCCTTTATGGAGCCTTCAGATATACTGAAGAAAACAAAGCTGAGAGAGCTTTGGCTGAGCAAGATGCCAAAAACCATGTTTCTACCAGTTCTGGTATGGTTCAGTATTCTGAACCACATAATACTGCTCTACTATCTTCTGAGAGTGACATCTTTGACTCGATGAAGAAGATGGTTTCTGAAATGTTAAAAACTGGTGTCTCTGCTAATGTTACTCATGACTGTAATGAGGATGACAATGATGATCTGGTTGCCATGCTGGCTAAAATGTTCAATCGTTTTAAGGCCAAATCAAATCGATCTGGCAAACCTTTTGCTTCCAGCACTTCTATTGACAAGTCTAATCTTGAATGCTTTAAATGTGGCAAGAAAGGACATTTCATGAAGGAATGCAGATCTAGTCAACCATCATCATCACAATCTGCTCCTAACCATTCTATTTTTCAGAAATCTGATGACAGCTATAAGGCCAAATACAAGAAGTTAAAGGTACATATGGCTCTTCTGGCACAAGACAACTCTAGCAACAGTTGTATGATTGCCAAAACTAAAAAATGGGAAGATTCTGATGAATCATCTGATGATGAAGAAGAAGTTAGGGACATGTGTTTCATGGCACAAGAAGATCAAGGTCATTTGGTCAAATCCGATGTTGAATCTGGTCGCTGGGTGGATATTGTAATGAAAAAGGTCAGTAATTTTGGCTTTGAAAATAATGAGGAACACAAACTGGACCTTTTGGTTCTTTTAGAGGCTGACATCTCTTTTGTTGAGACAGTGCGTTCAGAAAGCCTAAAAATGTTTGAAAATAATGCTTCTGAACTGACTAAAAGAACTGAAAGATGTTCAATTGGCTCTAAAAAGTTATTAGTCTATGGTTGCAACTTTAGAATTGGAAAAGGAAGAATTAAAATCCATCCTTGAAAAAGAACAAGCAATTATTAAATCTTGGATGAAAGCACCAAGGCCAGATGCTGCAATTAAAAATACTTTCGCATCACAAAGAGCAGCATATGAGTCTGGTGATCTTCATTTGGCATCTATAATCACTGATTTAGATGCTCTTCCAAAGGAAATAAAACCTGAAATCATTTTTCCTAAAGTTGGCAAGCAGAAAACTGTAACTAATAAAGCCAGGAACAATCTGAGGGTAAATCTGAAACAGCTCAGACAACTGTTTCAGAAAGGAAGGCTAAATCCAAAAAGCCATTCCCTCAGACTTCATCTAAGGTTTCTAAAGACCTAAAGAAGAAGAAAAATTTCTCCCCCACTGAGCCATCTACCTCAGATTCAGGTAAGGCTCAGATGTCTAATGAAGAATCAATTTTGTTAAGGTTAGAAAGTCAATTTCAACTATTGGCTAGACAAGTGCAGAGCTGTAATGCACGTTTAAAAAATGTTGAAACTCCTCCTCTTCAACCTAAACAAAACACAAAACCTTTTTCTAAGCAAACCAAGAAGAAATCTGAAAAGAAAAAGGTTGAAAACCCCATCAAACCAACTATTTTTCTGTCATCTGAAATAATGACTGAAATCCCCTTTGATCCTTCTGTTCCTTATGAACCAAAGAAATCTGAGACTTCTAAGGGAGAGTCTAGTGAACCCATCCAAAGATGGGTTCCCAAAAAGAACTAATCTTTGTTTGTGTGCAGGGAGACCGAAAGAAGAATATATGGTTTCTGGACAGTGCTGCTGGCCGAACCATGACTGGTTATCAGACCCTGCTAGAGGAATATAGGGTGCAAGAGGGGCCCTCAATAGTTTTTGGAAATGATGGTAATGGGAAAACTGAGGGATATGGTGTGGTGAATAATGGTCAAGTCAAATTCACACGTGTTGCATATGTGAACGGTTTGAAATATAACCTGATCAGTGTCAGTCAACTGTGTGATGATGGCTTCAAGGTTTTATTTGATATTTCACAAGGCACCATATTCAACAGGGATGGAAAGGTGGTACTGATTGCACCAAGGAAGGGAAACATTTATGTCATTGATATGAATCCTTCCACCACTGAACAATGTTTTTACTCAAAGGCAGATGAAGACACAAACTGGTTGTGGCACAAGAGATTATCCCATCTGAATTTCAAAAACATTAATAAGTTGTCTAGAAAACAACTTGTTGATGGGATACCCTCTATGTCCTTCAACAAAGACAAGCCATGTCCAGGTTGTGAAATGGGTAAGCAGAAAAGAGCTTCATTCAAGACAAAGCAAAGCTTTAGTATAACTGAACCTCTTCACTTGCTTCACATGGACCTTTTTGGACCAGTGAATGTTCAGACCAGAGCAGGAAAGAAGTACACCCTTGTCATCGTTGATGAATATTCAAGATACTGCTGGGTGATTTTCCTCAGATCCAAAAGTGAAGCTGCTGCTGAAATCATTGCTCTCATCAAACAAATTGAGCTCAAGCACAAGCGAAAAGTTTGTCAGCTCAGAAGTGACAATGGCACTGAATTCAGAAATGCCACTCTGGAGTCCTTCTGCACTGAAACTGGCATATCTCAGAACTTCTCCTCAGCCCACACACCAGAGCAGAATGGTGTTGTAGAAAGAAAGAATCGTACGCTGATTGAAGCTGCTAGAAGTATGTTAAATGAATCTGGTCTTCCCAAGAATTTCTGGGCTGAAGCTGTTGCAACTGCATGCTACACTCAGAACAGATCTGTTTATGTCAAAAGACACAAGAAGACCTCCTATGAAGTACTCAGAAATAGAAAGCCTAATATTGGATACTTCCATGTATTTGGGTGTCCAGTATACATTCTGAATGATTCAAGTCAGCTTGGAAAATTTGATGCAAAAGCTGATGAAGGATACTTCCTAGGATATTCATCAAATCGCAAAGCCTTTAGAGTCTTTAACAAGAGACTTGAAAAGGTTGATGAGTCAATTCATGTTACCTTTGATGAATCCAATTCTGCAATTTTTAAAAATTCCATTCCTGTACCACCCTCAGAAAGTCCAATAAGTTTTGGTGATTCTGATCCTATTGCTGAAACTGAACAGTCACCTGAACATGCTTCTGAACATCTCCGTTCAGAACCAGTATTAAACAAACCTAGCAACATTCCATTTTATCCTCCAGTCAGTTTCAAACTACCTTCTGAACTGACTATTGGATCAGATGTACATGCTGCTTCTCCTCTGATATCAGGCTCCACTGAGCAACCTCATTCTGAAGAATTTCATGATGCAAGTCATGATCTGCAGGAAGAAGAAGAAGCTGAAAATGTATTTTCTGACGCTCCTCCTGAAGTTACTCAGAGAAGTTCTTGCACTGATATCAGTATTCATCCTGGTCAATACTCTAAATGGACAAAAGCACATCCAATTGAGCAAATTATTGGAGAGTCCAGTAGAGGGGTTCAGACCAGAGCAGGAAAGAAGTACACCCTTGTCATCGTTGATGAATATTCAAGATACTGCTGGGTGATTTTCCTCAGATCCAAAAGTGAAGCTGCTGCTGAAATCATTGCTCTCATCAAACAAATTGAGCTCAAGCACAAGCGAAAAGTTTGTCAGCTCAGAAGTGACAATGGCACTGAATTCAGAAATGCCACTCTGGAGTCCTTCTGCACTGAAACTGGCATATCTCAGAACTTCTCCTCAGCCCACACACCAGAGCAGAATGGTGTTGTAGAAAGAAAGAATCGTATGCTGATTGAAGCTGCTAGAAGTATGTTGAATGAATCTGGTCTTCCCAAGAATTTCTGGGCTGAAGCTGTTGCAACTGCATGCTACACTCAGAACAGATCTGTTTATGTCAAAAGACACAAGAAGACCTCCTATGAAGTACTCAGAAATAGAAAGCCTAATATTGGATACTTCCATGTATTTGGGTGTCCAGTATACATTCTGAATGATTCAAGTCAGCTTGGAAAATTTGATGCAAAAGCTGATGAAGGATACTTCCTAGGATATTCATCAAATCGCAAAGCCTTTAGAGTCTTTAACAAGAGACTTGAAAAGGTTGATGAGTCAATTCATGTTACCTTTGATGAATCCAATTCTGCAATTTTTAAAAATTCCATTCCTGTACCACCCTCAGAAAGTCCAATAAGTTTTGGTGATTCTGATCCTATTGCTGAAACTGAACAGTCACCTGAACATGCTTCTGAACATCTCCGTTCAGAACCAGTATTAAACAAACCTAGCAACATTCCATTTTATCCTCCAGTCAGTTTCAAACTACCTTCTGAACTGACTATTGGATCAGATGTACATGCTGCTTCTCCTCTGATATCAGGCTCCACTGAGCAACCTCATTCTGAAGAATTTCATGATGCAAGTCATGATCTGCAGGAAGAAGAAGAAGCTGAAAATGTATTTTCTGACGCTCCTCCTGAAGTTACTCAGAGAAGTTCTTGCACTGATATCAGTATTCATCCTGGTCAATACTCTAAATGGACAAAAGCACATCCAATTGAGCAAATTATTGGAGAGTCCAGTAGAGGGGTTCAGACCAGAAGAGCCACAAGCGATCAATGCTTAAACGTCAGCTTCTTATCTCTAATTGAACCCAAGAAGATTGACGAGGCTATGCAAGACCCAAGCTGGGTTGAAGCCATGCAAGATGAGCTCAACCAGTTTAAAAGAAACGATGTATGGGAACTCGTTCCTTGTCCCAGTAACCTGAAGAAGGAACCAATTGGGACAAGATGGGTCTTCAGAAACAAGATGGACGAAGATGGTCACATCATAAGAAACAAAGCAAGACTTGTTGCAAAAGGATATGCACAAGAAGAGGGAATAGATTTTGATGAAACTTTTGCACCAGTTGCTAGACTTGAAGCTATCAGAATATTCTTAGCTTTCGCAGCTCATCATCAGTTTAAAGTCTATCAAATGGATGTCAAAAGTGCATTCCTGAATGGAGAACTAGAAGAAGTCGTTTATGTGTATCAACCACCAGGGTTCATCAATGAAGAAAAACCACATTGGGTGTACAGACTGAACAAAGCCTTATATGGTCTGAGACAAGCACCCAGAGCCTGGTATGATACTCTTACTAAACATCTTCTTAAAAATGGTTTTAAACGTGGTGCAATTGATAACACTTTGTTCATATTGCATGATAAAAGTGATATCCTTTTAGTACAAATTTATGTTGATGATATTGTGTTTGGTTCTACAAATGAGAAGATGTGTGAAAAATTTTCTAAAATCATGTCTTCTGAGTATGAAATGAGTATGATGGGTGAACTGACATATTTTCTGGGACTTCAAGTAAAACAAACTGAAGATGGTATTTTCATAAACCAGGAAAAATATGTCAGAGATTTATTAAAGAAATATCAATTTGATTCAGTCTCATCAAAAGATACTCCTATTTCTGCTCCATTAACTTTGGATTCTGATCCACATGGAAAACCAGTGGACCATACAAAATATCGTGGTATGGTTGGTTCACTGATGTATTTAACTGCAAGTAGACCAGACATAATGTTTGCAACATGCCTTTGTGCTAGATTTCAGTCTGATCCCAGAGAAGCACATGCAAATGCTGTTAAAAGGATCTTCAGATACCTTAAGGGTGTCCCCAGATTGGGTCTTTGGTATCCCAAAGGCTCCAGTCTAGATCTAATGGGTTATTCAGATTCTGATCCACATGGAAAACCAGTGGACCATACAAAATATCGTGGTATGGTTGGTTCACTGATGTATTTAACTGCAAGTAGACCAGACATAATGTTTGCAACATGCCTTTGTGCTAGATTTCAGTCTGATCCCAGAGAAGCACATGCAAATGCTGTTAAAAGGATCTTCAGATACCTTAAGGGTGTCCCCAGATTGGGTCTTTGGTATCCCAAAGGCTCCAGTCTAGATCTAATGGGTTATTCAGATTCTGATCCACATGGAAAACCAGTGGACCATACAAAATATCGTGGTATGGTTGGTTCACTGATGTATTTAACTGCAAGTAGACCAGACATAATGTTTGCAACATGCCTTTGTGCTAGATTTCAGTCTGATCCCAGAGAAGCACATGCAAATGCTGTTAAAAGGATCTTCAGATACCTTAAGGGTGTCCCCAGATTGGGTCTTTGGTATCCCAAAGGCTCCAGTCTAGATCTAATGGGTTATTCAGATTCTGATCCACATGGAAAACCAGTGGACCATACAAAATATCGTGGTATGGTTGGTTCACTGATGTATTTAACTGCAAGTAGACCAGACATAATGTTTTCAACTTACGTTGGTCATGCCTATGTATCACACAAGTTGCGCCGTAAAAGAGAAAGAAATGAGTACTTTTTCTGAAAAAGTGTTGCAGGGTGGGGCCACTCAAACGTCTCTGCATTAAATGCTGACTTGACCCCAGAAATTGTTTTTAATTGGAAAATCATTTTATATTCCATCTTAAATTCAAATTCCTTTCTCATTCTTTCATTTACTTCATTTTTCATTTACTTTCCAATCATCAATCTCTCTCTTTTCACTCTCAAGTTCCTTAACTCTTCATTTTTTTTTTTTTTTTTTTTTTTTTTTTTTTTTTTTTTTTTTTTTTTTTTTTTTTTTTTTTTTTTTTTTTTTTTTTTTTTTTTTTTTTTTTTTTTTTTTTTTTTTTTTTTTTTTTTTTTTTTTTTTTTTTTTTTTTTTTTTTTTTTTTTTTTTTTTTTTTTTTTTTTTTTTTTTTTTTTTTTTTTTTTTTTTTTTTTTTTTTTTTTTTTTTTTTTTTTTTTTTTTTTTTTTTTTTTTTTTTTTTTTTTTTTTTTTTTTTTTTTTTTTTTTTTTTTTTTTTTTTTTTTTTTTTTTTTTTTTTTTTTTTTTTTTTTTTTTTTTTTTTTTTTTTTTTTTTTTTTTTTTTTTTTTTTTTTTTTTTTTTTTTTTTTTTTTTTTTTTTTTTTTTTTTTTTTTTTTTTTTTTTTTTTTTTTTTTTTTTTTTTTTTTTTTTTTTTTTTTTTTTTTTTTTTTTTTTTTTTTTTTTTTTTTTTTTTTTTTTTTTTTTTTTTTTTTTTTTTTTTTTTTTTTTTTTTTTTTTTTTTTTTTTTTTTTTTTTTTTTTTTTTTTTTTTTTTTTTTTTTTTTTTTTTTTTTTTTTTTTTTTTTTTTTTTTTTTTTTTTTTTTTTTTTTTTTTTTTTTTTTTTTTTTTTTTTTTTTTTTTTTTTTTTTTTTTTTTTTTTTTTTTTTTTTTTTTTTTTTTTTTTTTTTTTTTTTTTTTTTTTTTTTTTTTTTTTTTTTTTTTTTTTTTTTTTTTTTTTTTTTTTTTTTTTTTTTTTTTTTTTTTTTTTTTTTTTTTTTTTTTTTTTTTTTTTTTTTTTTTTTTTTTTTTTTTTTTTTTTTTTTTTTTTTTTTTTTTTTTTTTTTTTTTTTTTTTTTTTTTTTTTTTTTTTTTTTTTTTTTTTTTTTTTTTTTTTTTTTTTTTTTTTTTTTTTTTTTTTTTTTTTTTTTTTTTTTTTTTTTTTTTTTTTTTTTTTTTTTTTTTTTTTTTTTTTTTTTTTTTTTTTTTTTTTTTTTTTTTTTTTTTTTTTTTTTTTTTTTTTTTTTTTTTTTTTTTTTTTTTTTTTTTTTTTTTTTTTTTTTTTTTTTTTTTTTTTTTTTTTTTTTTTTTTTTTTTTTTTTTTTTTTTTTTTTTTTTTTTTTTTTTTTTTTTTTTTTTTTTTTTTTTTTTTTTTTTTTTTTTTTTTTTTTTTTTTTTTTTTTTTTTTTTTTTTTTTTTTTTTTTTTTTTTTTTTTTTTTTTTTTTTTTTTTTTTTTTTTTTTTTTTTTTTTTTTTTTTTTTTTTTTTTTTTTTTTTTTTTTTTTTTTTTTTTTTTTTTTTTTTTTTTTTTTTTTTTTTTTTTTTTTTTTTTTTTTTTTTTTTGCTCGCCTAGCTATCGAACGCCTTTGTGATACTATCTTGGCACTTATTAATTCATGGATCATCACTTCAGGGGGAATGTTAAATATTTTTCAAACGTTAAAATAAACCTTCATTTTTGAGGGGGAACCTTTTTGCTCAGAAAAATGTATTTAACTGAAGCACTTCAGAAAATCAAAAATATTTCAGTTAAATTTTATTAATTGAGATGGCTCAGATCTCTTTGGAACTGACCATGCTCAGAATTTGTTTAGTCATCACTGAAATACAACAATCTTTTCAAGATATTTTTATGATACTTGGTCAATTGTGTGTACACGTGACCAACTACATACTATGTTTTCAACTTACGTTGGTCATGCCTATGTATCACACAAGTTGCGCCGTAAAAGAGAAAGAAATGAGTACTTTTTCTGAAAAAGTGTTGCAGGGTGGGGCCACTCAAACGTCTCTGCATTAAATGCTGACTTGACCCCAGAAATTGTTTTTAATTGGAAAATCATTTTATATTCCATCTTAAATTCAAATTCCTTTCTCATTCTTTCATTTACTTCGTTTTTCATTTACTTTCCAATCATCAATCTCTCTCTTATTCACTCTCAAGTTCCTTAACTCCTCATATTCCTTTCACTTTCATCTTTCGATTCTTAAAATGTCTAAATCATCATCTTCTTCGCAACATAAATCGCTCATAAATTTTGTATACACTCCATCAAATGATGTGAAAACATCTGCCACTTGGCCAAAGAATTTCACTCCGTCTCAAATCCGATTTAACATGAGCAATTTTTTGGCTCAATTAAATGTGAAATCTAAAACGTTAATGGGAAGAATCAATGATTTTTGGGAGAAATCCCCTTTCCATTATGCTCTGACCGCAAATCCTCAGGCATTGTATCATCGATACTTGCTTGAATTCTGGTATACTGCTGTGGTGAGCAAAGATGAACAATCCATCTCCTTCACTCTCAATGAAGGCACCAAGCAGTGTGTTATCACTCTTGAGGGGTTCAGAAATTCCCTTCATCTGAACTACCTCGAACCTTCCCAGGTGTTTGCTAAAAGACTCAAAGGAGTCAATTTCAGGGAGGTTCTAGTCGCCACCGGTCATGGCGATATGGAGGATGCTGATGGTAATTTGAAGACCTCCGGACACATTTTTATGTCTGGATTTGGCAATTGCTGGAGGTTCTTCTGGACCCAGATTGTGGAAAGTCTTGGTGGCAACCATGGAGGGTTGGACCAACTTTCTTTACCCCAAGTTGAGATGGGGTATTATATTTGGAATGGGATACAAGCAGACTTTGCTGAGATTCTCTTTTCTCAGCTTATTACAAAATTAAAAGGAAAGAGAAGTCTGCATATCGCCTTTCCAAGATTTCTGAGCTTGTGTTTCATAGATATTCTTGGTGAAGAATATAATCAAGCTGGACCTGAAGCTTCAGTACCAGAATACAGCAGAGATTTCTCAAAGGCATCCACTACTGAAAATGAGCCTGAACTCTCTTCTGCTATGCTTCAGGTATTTAATAAAACTGTTTCAGCCACACTAGCTGGTTCAGAAAGGTCACTAAGTGGGCCACAAAAGAATGTGGGACCCGTTAGTCGACCTAAAGATAAGGTTGAGACAATCGTTAAATCTGGTAACGATGCACCTGCTTCTGCAGATGTTGAACCAGAAACTGGTGCGGGTACTAGTGACCCAAACCAGAGCATATCTGACCAGATTGTAAAAGTGAATGCTTTCTGGGATGACGATGAGCTACCTCAGGAGAATCTTGATTCTCTTGCTGATTTTGAGTTTGACGAGGGATTATTGGAGGCGAATCAATCCGATTCTGAGCCAGCCACCATCCTCGCAAACGCCCCTCCTCCTCCCCCAGAAATCCAAATTCAAGAAAATGATCCTTATGTTCCACCACCTCCATCTCATCAACATCCATTTTTTCCACCAGGCACCACTCCTGCTTACGTCACCGATCCCACTTTCACTCCATCACTTCAATTTCTTCACCCCCAAATTCACAACATCCCACCGCCTATCAATTATGATGCCCCAATAGAAAAGGACTTGGATTCTGAGACAGAATCTGAGAGTCCAACTGATTTACAAATGAATAAAGTACTGAAAGGGCTTGGTAAACTACCATTTGTTGCTCCTGCTTCTGCACAACCGCCACCACCTTTGAATGTGGAAGCACAGTTAGAGAAAACACAAACCGAAGTCCAAAGCCTTATTCTTAGGGTGGAGGATTTAACCAAGTCTCTAACTGCCAATACTAGTTCTGTGGCTGATATGAAAGGTGCTCAGATGTTTCTTGGAACTGAGTTAACCAAGGTCGCTGGAAATGAAGGACTAGTAGTTGGGAAGCTAAATGAGCTAGTGATGACTTGCAACAAGGTGAGCTCTGCAATCAGAGAAGCCTTCAGATTAACAAAGAGAGATGTGCAAGCTTCGGTCGTTGCAAATTTGACCTCTTGTGTTCAATTGTTGAAGCAAGACTTTATGGCTGTTGGAAGAGAAGTGAATGAGTTGGTTCAGAAGCCCAGTATAAATGAGAAAGAACTTGGGGCTTCTATAAGTGTTGGTATTTTGGATAATCTGAAGTCTGAGCTAACTCAGAATTTAACTGCTCAGATTTCAGACTCCATTTCTGAAAAGGTTGGTGCAGAAGTTAGAATGATGATTGCTGAACTGACCAAAGACACCAATGACAAAGTGGACAAGGCTGTAAATGAAGTAAGAGATTCAGTGTCCAAGCTTGAAGGTTCAGTTCAGAATCAGTCTAAACAGTTAGATGAAATTCTAACTTTTCTGAAGAAAGAAACTGTTATTGCTCCTCCTCCCCCTGCTTCTTTCACTGAAGAAGATAGAAGGATGTTGAAAGACTTAAAAGATCAAGAAGCACTGAACCTTAATTCTTCATTCAGATTAAGGGCTCAGTTTGCTACAATGGCAAAGGGTATTTGTGATTGCCTAGAACAACAAAGTTGGGAACCACTGAAGGCAATTAAAACTTCAATTGACCTTTATGCTAAGATGCCTTCAGAGATTCCCAAAGGGGGAAGTGGTGTGCCTATTGGTTTGTTGGCTAGTACTCAAGAAATGATCGAAGCAACCAAGAAGCAAACTGAGGAACAAGCTCAGAAGAAAGACAAGGGCAAAGGCAAGGCTCAAGAAGTAGAAGAACCAAAGAAAAGCTCTAAGGGTTCTGGAATCATTGTAGGTGAGAATGTGGACGAACATGGTTATCCCTTGCACGATCTTGAGGCTGATAGTAAGAAATTGGAAGCATTGCAAAAGCAGGTTTCTAATCAATTTATTATGTGGAGGGAAAACAAAGAAAGAGAAAGGGAACAACATCTGAAGATGGGGACCCTGGATCATATAGATGCTGCAGCTCTTGGTTTATCATTGGAAAGGTATTTAAAAATCAAAAATGATCCAAGAGTACAAAAGGCCATTGTTGATATGCTTGAATATGAGTGTGGGATGAACTACTCTCCTCTGGAACAAAAGTTAGAAAGTCTGACCTTTAAGTTGTCCATTGAAGACTTAAAGAAAAATAGAGAAAAAGAAATGGTGATCAAAAGGAAGGAAATTCTGGCCGAAGTTCTGAAAGTTGAGAAAGAGTTGCTCAGACCAACCATTAAGCCCAAAGTGACTGGACCAAGATCATCAAGAAAGAGTGTTCGTGATGCTGATCTTTCTACCTTCAAACCAATGTCTGATGATGCTTCTGAAATTGAAAGAAAACATGAAAGAGACCAATATGAGCATTATATGAAGCATCGATCTCATTCAGCCAAAATAATTGATATGGAAGTAACAAAAGCTGATGGATTGAAGCTTTTTGACTTGGTTGTTAAAAGAGAAGGAAGGGCAGCTGAAGAATACCATCAGGTTTCAGTGCACGAGTTTGGGATTTCTGAGCATAGGGAGATGATCCAGATTCTGAAAGGGAAGCCTAAATCTACCTTGATTGGTGCATGGTTAGCAAGAATACAACAAAAGATGCAGGCCAAGGTAGAAATTGAAGGAAGATTGTTTGCAAAGAAGGATCATTCTCCACTGAAGAGAAAACCTACTGAGGCACCTTCTGGTTCAAGGCCTGCCAAGAAGTAGTTTCTTTTCAGTTTATCATGTACTTGTAATATATTTACATTTGTAACAAACATTTCAGTTTGTATATATATGTTGCAAATTGTAACCAATAAGTAGATGGTAAGTTTAAGTTAGAAAACCACAAGTAAAATTCTGAGACATCAATGATCTATAAGATGTACTTAGAAAATTTTTACGACTTAAACAAAAACTTGCATTTCAGACTTACAAACATGTATAGATAGAAGTCTGAGATGCATGCACTATTTCAGAACAAATAGGGGGAATTTGTTAGGTCGGAAATCGACCAAGTATAATTTGTTCAGAAATAGCTTGAAGTTTAGTGAAGACGTTTGTACAGAATTCTGAGGTATCTCAGAATTCCTTCACTGAAGCTTCACTTCAGTTCAGATCAAGGCAAATCTGAAGCATTCATTCTGAAGTCAAAGACTGAAGTATGAAGAAGAGAATCATCTCAGAAGCGAGCAAAGAGTGATTCTACCAGATCGAAGACTGAAGCATCTCAGTATAAAGTATTAACAACACTTTACACTGATTACGAGGAAGACTTTTTACTTTACATACCTTTACCCAGTTAATAGATTTATCTATTAATAAAAGGTACAAGGTAAAAGTATGGGTTTGGAACATAGTACTATAAGTCACATCAACTGACTTATATACTCTTCCTAGTATGAGCATGCAAGGAATTAGGTTTAATTCCTTAAATGCTCACAACCACATTTGTACAATCTTGTCCACATCATCATGGACTTGGTCTATAAATACAAAGTCTTCTCACAACTTGCAAACAGCTTGAAACTTTAGCATTGCAACTTGTGAGATATACTCTAAGTAAACTTACGAGTATTTCCAAGTTATTTAGATCACTTGTTTTTCAGGATTGTTTAGATATTTACACTTGGGTGTTTATCTTTGTTCCGCAACAATCCTTGTATTTGTTTATATATATCAATAAATCAAATACATTAGAAAGGAAACAACGTGTCTCAATGCTACATACTTGATTATACATATATATATCTTATATAGTTTCAGCCATTTAGTTCTTGTTATTTACTTTAAGTCAATTGCTTCTTGTTATCCATATCTGGATCGTAAACTTAACTTGTCCATCAAGATTAGTTGTACTTGCCAGTCGGGTTTAGTTAATCATCTATATTTGGGACTCACACTTACTTTCCACCAGGCTCAACTCCAGCCTATGTCACTTCACCACGATTTCAACCACAACTCCAACATATTCATCCACAACTTCAAGCAGTTCCAAGGCCCATAACTATGATGATCCAGTTGAAAAGGAGTTGGACTCTGAAACTGAATCAGAGAGTCCAACTGAAATGCAATTAGAAAAAGCTCTGGATGGCCTTGGAAACCTTCCCTTCATTGCTTCTGCTTCTACACAACCACCTCCTCCTTTGAGTGTGGAAGCACAGTTAGAGAAGTCAAATGCCGAAGTCCAAAAGCTACTTCTCAGGGTGGAATACTTATCTAAATCTCTAACTGCCAATACCAAATCCCTCACTGATATGAAGGGTGTGCAAGTCTTTCTTGGCACTGAAATGACAAGGGTTGCTACAAATGAGGGTTTGGTCACTGGGAAGCTTAATGACTTGGTTCTTGCTTGTAATAGAATCAGTTCTGCTATAAGGGAGGCCTTCCGACTGACAAAAAGGGAGGTTCAAACCTCAGTGGTGGCTAATTTGACTTCTTAAATGAATTAATGAAAAGAGAAGTCATGTCAGTTGGAAAAGAAGTTAATGAATTGGTAAAGAAGCACAGTGTTGATGAGAAGGAACTTGGGTCTTCTATAAGTGTGGATTTGTTTGAGAAGATGAAGTTTGAGCTATCTCGGGAACTTGTTGCTCAGATTTCAACTTCAATGGCTGAAAAGGTTGAAGAGAGGGTCAGAAGGATGGCCGCTGAACTCACAAAGGATACTACAAAGAGAGTTGATAAGGCTGTTGAAGATGTGCAAAAATCAATATCTACTCTTGATGTAACTGTCAAAGACCAGTCCAAGAAACTTGATGATATTCTGACCATGCTGAAGAAAGAAACAATTGTTGTTCCCACTCCTGCTGCTTCATTTACTAAAGATGACAGAAAACAGTTGAAAGATATCATGGATAAAGAGAGTCTGAACCTCAATTCTTCTTCCAGATTGAGGGCTCAGTTTTCTACAATGGCTAAAGGGATCTCTGATTGTCTTCAGCAGCAGAGTTGGGAACCTCTGAAGGCAATGCAAATGACAATTGATGCATATTCCAAGATGCCTTCTGAGGTCTCCAAAGGGGGAAAAGATCAAGTGCCAATTGGCTTGTTGGCCAGCACACAAGAAATCATTGAAGCCACAAAGAAAGCTGCTGCAACTGAAGATGGTGTAAGTGCACAATCTTAGGGGGAACAACGTGCATCTGAAGCACAAGTTTCTGAGCATGCAATGAAAGATAAGGGTAAAGCCCCAGTTGTTGAAGAACCCAAGTCAAAAGGTTCAAAGGGTTCTGGGCTGGTAGTTGGTGAAAACATTGATGAACATGGTTATCCCTTGCATGATCTAACTGCTGATGGTAAGAAGTTAGAGGCATTGCAGAAGAGAGTCTCAAATGAGTTCATAGCCTGGAGGGAAAACAGGGAAAGGGCACAACATCTTTCGATGGGGACCCTTGACCATATTGATGCTGCAACCTTGGGTCTTTCCTTAGAAAGATATCAGAAAATCAAAGAAGATCCAAGGGTGCAAAAGGCTTTGACTGAGATGGCTGGTCATGAGTATGGTTGTAAGTATTCTCCCTGCAACAAAGGCTGGAACATCTCACTTTTAAATTTCCCATTGACGACTTGGTGAAAAACAAAAATGATGAGATGGAAATCAAGAAGAAAGCCATTCTAACTGAAGTTGCCAAGGTAGAAAGACAACTAACAAGGCCACCACCAAAAGCCAAGGTAACTAGACCTAGATCAACAAGAAAACATGCTCGTGATGCTGATCTCTCAACTTTTAAACCAGTCATACGTCAGGATGCTGCAGAAATACAACACAAAGCTGAAGTGGCTCAGTATGAGCATTATCTGAAGCATAGATCCCATCCAGCCAAGATTATTGATGCTGAAGTTGTTAAAGAGAATGGACTGAGGTTGTTTGATCTGGTGGTTACACGAGAAGGAAGAGCAACAGCTGAGTACAATCAGGTCTCTGTTCATGAGTTTGGCTTGTCAGAACACAGAGAAATGTTCCCAATCTTGAAGTCTAAACCCAAGTCTCATCAAATTGGTGCATGGATGCAGATAATTCAACAAAAGATGATGGCTAAGGTTGAAATGGAAGGAAGACTGTTTGGGAAGAAGGATTCTCCACTGAAGAGGAAGGCTACTGAAAGCCCTACAGGCTCAAGGCCATCGAAGAAGTAGCTTCCTCATTCAGATTATCATTTACTTGTAATTTTATTTACATTTGTAACAAACATTTCAGTTTTGTATATATGTTACAAGTTGTAACCAATAAGTAGATGATAAGTTTAAGTCAGAAAAATACACAAGAAAAATTCTAAGGCATCAATGATCTATAAGATGTCCTTAGAAAATTTTTACAACTTAAACAAAAACTTGCATTTCAGACTTACAAACATGTATAGATAGAAGTCTGAGATGCATGCACTATTTCTAGACAAATAAGGGGAATTTGTTGGGTCGAAAACGACCAAGTATAATTTGTCTAGGAAATAGTTGAAGTTTAGTGAAGAATACTTGTACAGGATTCTGAACCATTTCAGAATATTCACTGAAGCTTCACTTCAGTTCAGATCAGCCTAAACTGAAAGCATTCATCTGAAGTCAAAGACTGAAGACTGAAAAAAGAGAATCATCTCAGAAGCAGAGCCCAGAGAAGATTCTACCTGATCGAAGACTGAAGCTTCTCGGTGTAAAAGTACTTACAACACTTTTACACTGATTACGAGGAAGCCTTTTGACTTTACCAACCTTTACCCGGATAATAACATTATTTCTGGTAAAGTACATGGTTGAGTAAAAGGTTGGGAATAAAGAGTGAAATGTCACATCAAAGTGACTTTCACAAATATCCTTAAAATACGCATGTTAAGGAATTGATTTCAATTCCTTAAATGCTCTCAACCATATTTGTACGGTTCTCAAAATAAGGAAATTTTATATAGATTATTATTTGTGCACATATCATTGTTTATTATTAAGTTATTTTACATCCTATATAGCTCTCAAAATTAAAATAAAAAAAAAAGAAAAAAAAGAAAAAAAAAAAAAAAAAAAAAAAAAAAAAAAAAAAAAAAAAAAAAAAAAAAAAAAAAAAAAAAAAAAAAAAAAAAAAAAAAAAAAAAAAAAAAAAAAAAAAAAAAAAAAAAAAAAAAAAAAAAAAAAAAAAAAAAAAAAAAAAAAAAAAAAAAAAAAAAAAAAAAAAAAAAAAAAAAAAAAAAAAAAAAAAAAAAAAAAAAAAAAAAAAAAAAAAAAAAAAAAAAAAAAAAAAAAAAAAAAAAAAAAAAAAAAAAAAAAAAAAAAAAAAAAAAAAAAAAAAAAAAAAAAAAAAAAAAAAAAAAAAAAAAAAAAAAAAAAAAAAAAAAAAAAAAAAAAAAAAAAAAAAAAAAAAAAAAAAAAAAAAAAAAAAAAAAAAAAAAAAAAAAAAAAAAAAAAAAAAAAAAAAAAAAAAAAAAAAAAAAAAAAAAAAAAAAAAAAAAAAAAAAAAAAAAAAAAAAAAAAAAAAAAAAAAAAAAAAAAAAAAAAAAAAAAAAAAAAAAAAAAAAAAAAAAAAAAAAAAAAAAAAAAAAAAAAAAAAAAAAAAAAAAAAAAAAAAAAAAAAAAAAAAAAAAAAAAAAAAAAAAAAAAAAAAAAAAAAAAAAAAAAAAAAAAAAAAAAAAAAAAAAAAAAAAAAAAAAAAAAAAAAAAAAAAAAAAAAAAAAAAAAAAAAAAAAAAAAAAAAAAAAAAAAAAAAAAAAAAAAAAAAAAAAAAAAAAAAAAAAAAAAAAAAAAAAAAAAAAAAAAAAAAAAAAAAAAAAAAAAAAAAAAAAAAAAAAAAAAAAAAAAAAAAAAAAAAAAAAAAAAAAAAAAAAAAAAAAAAAAAAAAAAAAAAAAAAAAAAAAAAAAAAAAAAAAAAAAAAAAAAAAAAAAAAAAAAAAAAAAAAAAAAAAAAAAAAAAAAAAAAAAAAAAAAAAAAAAAAAAAAAAAAAAAAAAAAAAAAAAAAAAAAAAAAAAAAAAAAAAAAAAAAAAAAAAAAAAAAAAAAAAAAAAAAAAAAAAAAAAAAAAAAAAAAAAAAAAAAAAAAAAAAAAAAAAAAAAAAAAAAAAAAAAAAAAAAAAAAAAAAAAAAAAAAAAAAAAAAAAAAAAAAAAAAAAAAAAAAAAAAAAAAAAAAAAAAAAAAAAAAAAAAAAAAAAAAAAAAAAAAAAAAAAAAAAAAAAAAAAAAAAAAAAAAAAAAAAAAAAAAAAAAAAAAAAAAAAAAAAAAAAAAAAAAAAAAAAAAAAAAAAAAAAAAAAAAAAAAAAAAAAAAAAAAAAAAAAAAAAAAAAAAAAAAAAAAAAAAAAAAAAAAAAAAAAAAAAAAAAAAAAAAAAAAAAAAAAAAAAAAAAAAAAAAAAAAAAAAAAAAAAAAAAAAAAAAAAAAAAAAAAAAAAAAAAAAAAAAAAAAAAAAAAAAAAAAAAAAAAAAAAAAAAAAAAAAAAAAAAAAAAAAAAAAAAAAAAAAAAAAAAAAAAAAAAAAAAAAAAAAAAAAAAAAAAAAAAAAAAAAAAAAAAAAAAAAAAAAAAAAAAAAAAAAAAAAAAAAAAAAAAAAAAAAAAAAAAAAAAAAAAAAAAAAAAAAAAAAAAAAAAAAAAAAAAAAAAAAAAAAAAAAAAAAAAAAAAAAAAAAAAAAAAAAAAAAAAAAAAAAAAAAAAAAAAAAAAAAAAAAAAAAAAAAAAAAAAAAAAAAAAAAAAAAAAAAAAAAAAAAAAAAAAAAAAAAAAAAAAAAAAAAAAAAAAAAAAAAAAAAAAAAAAAAAAAAAAAAAAAAAAAAAAAAAAAAAAAAAAAAAAAAGAGTAAAAGTGGTTCAGTAAAAAAAAAAAAAAAAAAAAAAAAAAAAAAAAAAAAAAAAAAAAAAAAAAAAAAAAAAAAAGGGATGATGTTACTCTCACAAACCATAAAATTCATGGGGGGCTTTTTGACATGGGTAGAAAATGATGTTAGTGGGTTTGTGAGAGCAACATCATCTATGGTAGATGATGTTAACATCATCTTGGTTAGATGATGTTGCTCTCACAAACCATAAAATTCATGGGGGGCTTTTTGACATGTGTAGAAAATGATGTTAGTGGGTATGTGAGAGCAACATCATCTATGGTAGATGATGTTAACATCATATTAGATTTTCCCTATATATATATATATATAAGAATTTAATAATCTGACGAACTTAAATACAATCCTGTCGACCGCAAAAAGAAACTTCGAATCTAAAACCCGAAGGGCGATTAATTATCTGGTGAGTAACCCGTTAATTATACTACTAAAATTCAATGTCGGTCTGTGAGTAAGTTTTACTGTAGCTAAAAGTACAAGTGCATAAGCATGAAGGTACAACACTTCACCACCTGGAAACATGACTTTTAATTGATTGTCCAATAAAAAGCTTACACATATCAGCATCAATAGTTTACTTCCATCAAACATCCCAGGATAATATATAATTTCCGGTGATCGTCATCAACTTCCGGCAAACGTGTTCACTGCTTAAGGGTTAACAAAAAAAGAATACAAGCACCCTCTTAAACCCACTTTGTATCTATAAACACAATAATTCATTATTATATATAGGGGATAACTTGGATGATGTTAACATCATCAGATTTTCCCTTATATATATATATAGAATTTAATAATCTGACGAACTTAAATACAATCCTGTCGACCGCAAAAAGAAACTTCGAATCTAAAACCCGAAGGGCGATTAATTATCTGGTGAGTAACCCGTTAATTATACTACTAAAATTCAATGTCGGTCTGTGAGTAAGTTTTACTGTAGCTAAAAGTACAAGTGCATAAGCATGAAGGTACAACACTTCACCACCTGGAAACATGACTTTTAATTGATTGTCCAATAAAAAGCTTACACATATCAGCATCAATAGTTTACTTCCATCAAACATCCCAGGATAATATATAATTTCCGGTGATCGTCATCAACTTCCGGCAAACGTGTTCACTGCTTAAGGGTTAACAAAAAAAGAATACAAGCACCCTCTTAAACCCACTTTGTATCTATAAACACAATAATTCATTATTATATATAGGGGATAACTTGGATGATGTTAACATCATCTTGGTTAGATGATGTTGCTCTCACAAACCATAAAATTCATGGGGGGCTTTTTGACATGTGTAGAAAATGATGTTAGTGGGTATGTGAGAGCAACATCATCTATGGTAGATGATGTTAACATCATATTAGATTTTCCCTTATATATATATATAGAGATTTAATAATCTGACGAACTTAAATACAATCCTGTCGACCGCAAAAAGAAACTTCGAATCTAAAACCCGAAGGGCGATTAATTATCTGGTGAGTAACCCGTTAATTATACTACTAAAATTCAATGTCGGTCTGTGAGTAAGTTTTACTGTAGCTAAAAGTACAAGTGCATAAGCATGAAGGTACAACACTTCACCACCTGGAAACATGACTTTTAATTGATTGTCCAATAAAAAGCTTACACATATCAGCATCAATAGTTTACTTCCATCAAACATCCCAGGATAATATATAATTTCCGGTGATCGTCATCAACTTCCGGCAAACGTGTTCACTGCTTAAGGGTTAACAAAAAAAGAATACAAGCACCCTCTTAAACCCACTTTGTATCTATAAACACAATAATTCATTATTATATATAGGGGATAACTTGGATGATGTTAACATCATCTTGGTTAGATGATGTTGCTCTCACAAACCATAAAATTCATGGGGGGCTTTTTGACATGTGTAGAAAATGATGTTAGTGGGTATGTGAGAGCAACATCATCTATGGTAGATGATGTTAACATCATATTAGATTTTCCCTTATATATATTATTAAAATAAAAGCTAGAAGTTTAAAGGAAAAACATATACATTGATCTTCAAATCACAGCTACACACACAAATATAAGAGACAAAGGAAAAGCTGTTGCATCAGAGAAGCGGTGAGAGGCAGAGACGACAACCAGCTGGTGATATGGCAACGGCGGCTGGCCGATCGATGGTAATGACGGTGGTTTGAAGATTTTGTGAGTAGCAACATAGGTTCTCTGTCATTCAACTTCCGACAGTCGTCGAACCGGTTGTCTCACACCTTTCTAAATCCAAATCAACATACATACATCTGAGAAACCTAGATCTAGAATTTTATTGTAAGAAGAGGGTGGTTATGAAGGTTGTGTAGAAAAGATATGACTATATGGGAGAAATAGGAGTAGTAGTAGGACAAAGAGTCAAAGATTTCTGTTAGAAATGATACGTGGTAGAGAGTAGTAACAATAGGACAAATATTACAATTACACATCACACTTGGTAATTTAGAAATAAGTGTGTGGCACACCGTTTGGTTTTCTAACCTTTTTTGTTTTAGATTGTCCATTTTAATATGTAAAGCTATACATCTTATTTAACTTTTATTTACAGCAATAAAAATATGGGTAAATTACAAAAATCATACCCGAGGTTTGTTCAAAACTACACTGGTCATGCCTACAATTTAGAAATTACGCGAGACATACCTATCGTTTGCAAAAACCCACACTGATCATACCTAACCCTAACGGAGCTTGACGGACTGTTAAGTTTGGTCACATGCCAATCACGTGAATGCGTAAAAGACTCTTTTGCCCCCATATTTACCCCCTCCTCCCTTCCTGTTGCCACTCCCTTCTTCTTCCCCAAGTTCACCCCCAGATTCATTATACTTCATTTTACCTTCTTTTTGTTTTAAGTTAAAAATATATTTGTATCAAAAACCACAACTTACAAACACCACTACCTGATAATCATTTGAACAAACCTAAGATGGTTAAACAAGTAGTAAAAGAACACAGAATATCTCCAAAATCAAAAGACATAACAATCACCACATTCACAAAGCAATCTTATCCTACTTTATTTTAACTTGAAATCTCACTTTTGTTGTATCATCATCATCATCATATTTATATATCTACACACACACACACACACACACACACACACACACACACACACAATATATATATATTGTATAATAGATAACTAAATATAAAATCAGCAAGAAGCATATCGACGTCATCGATCCAATGGAGATACTCGAATCCGACTTATTACTTGAAAAGACCTAAACGTCTTGCTATCACTGTAGTAAATCTAATCGAAATATGCCAACACCGTCTTGGAAGCCGGAATATGCAGATCTTGTTTTTTTCTTAGCCATATACAATGCTATTTATTTGGTAATTAAAATCTTTTTTTTTCTTTCCTTTGTTTCTATTATATCTATAAACCTGTTATTGTAATAATTATTATTTTTAATGGAATTTAATATAGAAGAAGATAGTTTTTGTTGTGGATTTTCGATGTGAATTTCTAGAAGGTGTTAAATTTTGATGATAATTGTTGTGATTGTGATTTTAATTTGATAGTTGTTTGTGATTTTTGATATAAATTTTTGGGATTATATTTGTTGATGTTATTGAAATCTGGGGAAAAAAAGAATGAGACGGTGATGATGATGATGAATAGAAATGGGTGGAGAAAAGACTATTTTATCCCCTCACACGTGTGGCATGTGACCAAAGTTAACAGCTCGTCAAGCTTCGTTAGGGTTGGGTATGATCAGTGTGGGTTTTTGCAAATGACAGGTATGTCTCGCGTAATTTTTAAATTGTAGGTATGACGAGTGTAGTTTTGAACAAACCTCAGGTATGGTTTTTGTAATTTACCCTAAAAATATTGATACAATAAACAAAATTTAATCATATACTCCGTACATTCTTAACTACGAGACTATAAAATAGATTTCTTATTAAACTTTAATTATCAAATTTACATTGTTATCGTTATTTTTAATTTACAAGTCATATTTATAGTCTGGCATCTTTTATGTAACCCAAAGACTGTCATTCTCATGTAAACATTATCATACAAAAACCTAAAACTCTAAGGATGGAACTATTAAGCGATCAAAGGGGTTCTAGCCCCTCCAAAAAAATTTATTTTTATTATTAATAATTTATTATACCTTCAAAAATAATTTTTATAATGCCCAAACTTAACTTATTTCTATATAAATTTTGACACATTATCATCATAAACAAAGGATATTAAACATACGATACTTCAAATGCTATGAATAACTTACTTAAGCCCGCCGCCACGCGCGGGTATCAATACTAGTTAATTCTAAAATTCAATTTCATTGGTATCAGCAGTAGTTTTTTAATCAGGGTTAGGGTTAAAAATAGAATTGTAGTTGTTTAATCAATCATATGTGTTTAATTGTCAATCATACCAAGCAATTAATTCCTTTTCATCTATTTTTATTTATAAATAAAATAAATTTATACCTGCAGAGATACATTGTTTGGAAATGGAAATACGTGGCAAGATAAAAGATGCACTTTCTAAATATTGTATAGATGGTAGTGGGTTAATCATACAGTTTTGGTCACCCATCGAAACCAGTTGTCAAAGTTCTTGTGAACCCGAGTATGGTCGGATGCAGTGCCTTGCTTTGTTCTGCGTTCCAATGTGGATTGACTTGTTTCTTAACCATCCCCGTCTTTTTAAATCAGACCTCCTCTAGTTCGGTTGTCGGTGTTCTTGAGTGCTCTCTCAGCTGCTCTGATTTTCTTTTTGATATTTTTGAAATAGTGGAAACAGCACTTGAGGTATGTTTATTTACTTTAATTAATTATTAGATTATTTCCCATAAGCCCATTTTTTGGTGGCTTTCTTTGAGGTAATTTTTCAAATTTAAGCCATGAGAAACTCATAAGTCAGAAAATAAGCACAAAAAAATGGGCTTATGGAAAATAATCCGAACAAAATTTCTCAAAAGTAAGATACACCAACACCAGACCTCAATCATGTTGCTAAGAATGACCCCTTATTGCAGAGTGTGGGTCTGAACACATTTCAAGTACCATCTGACTGGCCGTTCAAGGTAAAAGCTTTTTTAATGTTATCATTCTGTCATTGTTTAAGTATATGGGTAGCTGCTGCAACAGCCACCATTTATATCTATTGTATAGTTATATCATGTATGTATGTATGTAACAGATTATACCAGGTCTCACTGCTGCCATAGATGAAGTTGAAGCGGCACTAGAACTCGTTTGTGCATCACTTGACTTACCTGTTGTTCAAGTTTGGATTCCTTACGAGAACGAACCAAACCATACCATTTTATCTTGCACTTGGGCAAAACCAGTGGCTGCGCTCCGTATGATTGGTTATTTTGAAGATTCGGGTGATGCTCCTTTGCCATTCATCGACACTTATTATGCTACTTATGGTACACTGCCTTTGAACTTGCGGGATTTGCCATTCATCGACACTTCAAACTTACGAACCACATTTTTGCAGAAATGTTTATGAGCTTAGGGTTAATGGGCTGTTGGGGATGCTCTATGGTAAGTCTAAGTACAGTTGTTTTGTGATATGCTTGAGGAACATCAACAATGGAAATCTTGATTACGTGTTTGAATTCTTGTGTCCTCAAAGCAGAAGCTATCTTATCTTGTTAGAATCACTCTTATTAACACTAAAGAAGGGTCTGCCAAGTTTCCAGTTTGCTTCTGGTGCACAACTTGATGATGAATTACGTGTTCTAGATGTTGAAAATTCTACAGGAAGTGGAATTGGATCTTTCAATATTCTTGAAAAGAATAGATTATCACAAATACCTAAAGCATTGGAAGAAGGCAGGAGATTAGTGGCTGAGGATTGCATGTCCTCTTCGGAGTTGAAATTCAAGAGGACTTCCATCCTATTACCACGAGAGGATATCAGACAACAAAAAACTGGAACTACTGGTAATCATAGTCCTTTGTTTCATAAATACTTGTTCTTACATACTCCAATTGTTTCAGTTTGCTAAAGATTTTTGATCCTGTGACATTGACCAAACTTCTTTATTTGTTATTGAAATTGATTTTATAGTTTTTACATGTGCATCTGAATGCAAAAATATTGTTCTGGGCATATCAGAGTCACAAGGATCAAACTTTGTCAAGCGAAAGTTGAGCGACTTGTATCAAGAAGATAATAGATCAAATCTAGACCATTCTTTCAGCAGCAACAGGTGTCTGGGTGATGATGAACTTATTATAGAAGCAGATAATGATGAGAAGTACAACTTGGGTCTGGGTAGTGATAACTTCCAGTTTTGGGATTTTGAGGATGAATGGAGAATGCTGGATGTTGACAGAGCCTCAAAGAGTTGCATTAAACGCCTGAGAACTGCGGGTACCCAAACTCTTCGGAAATGTGCCCGACTGGTACGTATCAAATCACTTGTATTCAATACTATTTCCTTTCTTGCTGATAATGACGGAGAGTTTTTGTTACTATACATAGTTCTTTGATTTTACATCTTTTTTCATCTTTTGGTATTGAAGGGGTGATGCTCTCTTGATTAACAATTATATTGCATTATTAAGTCCACATTACATGCTTTTGTGGTACTCTTCGGTTCATTACCTATATCCTGGGATATCAAAACTACATATTCGATTTCATGTTTGCCCCATTTCTTAGATGTCTTGGACAGTTGGACAACATAATTCTGATGTGTACCAATCGATAAAACAGAAAATAGGTGACAAACACAGAGGATAACACAAGAATGAATAAAAGATAATCTGGATAAGCTCAGCAGCCCCTAGTCTGGATTATAGCCCCAGCAGCCCTAAGTTCCTAAGAACAACAATAATAATCTCCAATAATTAACCCTAATGGCTGGCACCCTTATTTAAACATAGGCAGACTTGTTTACCAAGTAATTACTAATAATAATAACTAGTAAAATATCCGTGCGTTGCCCGGGTTACGACTACTAAAGTGAATGTATAAATCACATTAAATAACTAAAGAAAATGAGACTAAATATACCAAATCAACATAAAATTTATCTAATCACAATCAAAAATATAGTTTGAAACATATTCAAACTATACCTTTCAAGCTGAGTAAAAAAAAAAAAAAGCCTTGTAACAAAACCATATTTAAACCATACCAAAGTCATAAAAGAGATATTCAAGCAACAGAGGGTGGTTCCCTATGCTATTCACATTTCCACATTTACATTATAAAGCAAAAGAGGCCAAAGCAGCCTTCACGGTTCCATCTGCCTCCACCATATTCCTCTTTGCCTCTGCAAGCCTCTTCTCAGCTCCGTGGCTCTTCTCTCGGCTTCAGCAGCCCTCGGCCCAAAACAAAGGTTCGTCTGTTTATACAGAGCTTTCAGAGTTGCTACTTCCCTCTCCAATAGACGATCTTCTTTTCGTAACCCTGATCACAAAGAACATACTCATCTAGCTGCTTCTTCCACTTAAAAATTTTCCACCTTCACTTTCCTCTTCACCACTGCAAACCTCCTCTAAACCTATGTAGCTAAACTGTCGGCAACAACAACCCTCTCTTCCCAAGTAGGCTTCATTTGGTCATCCAGGGACTTCAAATCTGCTACCTCCCCCTCCAATACACTGATCTTCTCATAATATACCCCTTATGCCTTGTTGCTCCCACTTCTTGAGGATCCAATATCACCTGAAACTTCTTTAAAGACCTATCTTACATTTACTTCACCTTTAACTATTTGTCACGGAATTCTAAACATACACAAATTACTTATAACGCCAAACAACTTACCTTGCTTGTGTGATCTGATGATGTTGTGGTAAGCTTGCTCTCATTATCCTGCAGCATGTAATATCAAGTACATTGTAAATTGTAATTAGCTATAGCGTCATAGTAAATGGAGTGAAAAAGAACACATAAAACAAATAAATATAGGATTTATATGGTATGACTAATGTGCCTTGTGTACCAATTTGCACTTATTGGCCTGAAACAAAGTATCATAAGTAAAAAAAAACAATTATCTCAACATACCTGTAGAGTTTTAGGATGTGCGTCACAACACATTAATGTAAAATTTGAAACATTGTAGTGAATAATGATCGATAGTCCATAATAAAATAATACCGGTTGTAGCAGAAGCATTTTCACATACTACAACTTAAGGGTAGTTATCAAGCGTATCACCCATCACCTGTAGATTTTATAGTAGGATTAAGCCGACAAGCTAAGTCCTTAGTTTATCTTTAGACTCAAAAAGTACTCCTTCACCTAGCTTTCTAATTACCGGCACCACTCCCTAACTGAAAAAATAAAAATTGGTCCTGCTCCTATGAACAACATAGGCGCAAACAAAAAAGGGAGGTTTATCTCACCTTATCACGCACGAAACATACTTTCATAGTCTCCCATTTTTTTGTTCTTAAATCCAAAGTCTCTTTCTCACCGTCCGCATATAGAAGTTGTTTAACACCAAAACCTGTTAGATTGAATTGGTCGAAAAACAAAACAATAAGAAAGTGATCCATCTCGACATTAGTTATGCCTCCCAAGTTGATTGTGATGCTTTGATGTTATATTTGTGTTAGGAATAAAACTGCACACACACACAAGAACCAGAATATAACAAGAAAAAGGACACAAGAGATTTAACATGGTATCTCACACTAAGCTGTGTGAACTAATCCACGGGGGGCAAAGAGGTTTTCTATTGATTTTCCACACAAATACATGTACAAGAGATGTGTTTATATAGGCTACAGATTAGGGTATAAAACTTGTTCCCCAAGTGGTAATGTGCCGGGTCACGGGTTCGTTTATGTTGCTTTGACGGGTCACGAGTTGCACGGTCCGGCTGAGTTTTGACCCGTGCTCATGCCTATATGAGATGATCATCTTAGGTTGATCTTTTTGTTGACAAATGCTCCTATTGCACTCGCAGTCTGTGAAGGATGTGTAGAAGTCCTAAAGTCCTTTAGTGTCAACTGGACTCTTAGAAATCTCGAATTACGAGTTATGACTTTTCACTGAAAGTTGGTTCACTTCTCTTGGTAGCACATTAATCTTCACATTCCAAAATTCTAATCAACAGGTTCACGAATGCTTCAATATAGTGGGTAACATGAAATGAAGCAAAACAGAATTTGGAACAAAAGTTTTCACTGCCTTTCGATGAGCCCCAAGATCAACCCTGACACATTCTTAAAAGCGAATTTTATCACAGCAAGCAACTCGGTTACCACCACCCACACAAATGCACCCTAATCGTGAATCCGAATAACTCGAGATATAAGTCAAACTGTAAACTGAACAGAATAATACCTCAACGGCTCAACCTCTGACTGATGACGAACAAGAATGTCGCGGTAGTAACAAGAACACTAGCCAATACCTCTCGAACAAGAAAACCAAAACAGTGTTTCTATCTTACAATCGATCTAAAACCCCAAAACCCCCCCAAATTTTAGAAATTCTTATCGCAAAAAATATAATAAAAAACAATGAATTCAACCAAACAGAAAAGAACAGACAAAACCTCAATCGGATCTTGAACAAATTTTAGATCTAAACAGCAAACAAAGGGTTGCGCTGACGGTGGCGGCGCAGTGGTGGAATAGCGGCGGGGATCAACAGCTCCGGTGAAAACAGCCGTAAACCAATCCTCAAAAAGCCAACTGTGATGGAACACGACAACTACAGTGGTACAATGAGCGGCGGCGAGCAAGGGTTGTGAAACCCTAAATGCGGCGGCGGTGGCTGTTGTAAACCGTCGAATAAGGAGGCAAAATCGAACCCCTAATCACTTGAACGACAGCAGCCACACGCAAGAGCAGAACCCAATCAGACCTTAGCTCTACTACCACTTGTTAGGAAGAGCCTTAGCACATCAGAAACATTTAAACAAGAAGATAAAATAAGAAAATAGATAAATGACACACGAAATTTAACGTGGTTCGGCCTTAGTAGGGGGCGTAGAATCACGTAGTCCACCTGCTGCAACTATGTTATTTCATTAAGCTGGATCCATATAAATTACGGTGACTTAGGAGGGATACATATATAGGAGGAACAACTAGGGTTTCTTGGTGAACAAGGAAACCAAATTGGGCACCTAAACACCTAATAAAACCGGCCAAGGACTTCAAACCCAACAAAAATTTATAAGAATTGAGTGACTAAAAGAATTGCGACGCAATCCTTATATAAATAATAAAAAAAAGGGTTGAAGGAAGGGACCCTGCCCTAGTATCCCTTATATTGGATACCCACCTATACCACCCCGTAAGGCTTTGGGTGCCGGTGAAACACCTCCACTTAATTCCCACAGGATATGGGCATCCCCAAGGATCGAACCCTCGTCATTTAAGACTTCCCCTGTGGGCCCTAAGCATCATGGGTGACGGGTACCACTGGGCTATTGCCACATTGGTAATCCTTATATAAATAACGAGACACTTAACCACCAATTATAATTAAATAACTTTTGCCACTTGACACTTCACTACCCCTGTGACTCTGTTGTAGATACGGCCCCAAAGGCCTGTCACCTCTTGAATCTTATTATTTTCCTAAAATTATCAAATCTTTAAATTTCAAATAGCATATCAAAAGAAAATTCAGATATAAAAATCATAAACTTTTCAAAAAAATTTAATTAATTTATTTAAAAATTCAGAAAAGTTTAAGGTTGACAACTAAACAAATGATGATTTTGCTACATATGATTGGAATGACTTGTTAAAACCTTTCAAGTTCCAAAACTTTTCAAATTCAAAACATTCAAACAATAAACATATTTAAACATTTTCTAATATTAAACAATGAACATTTCAAAATTTGAACGTTGCTAAGTTACATGCAAAAAGTAAACATATTAAGGAGGACAAGTAAACAAATGTTAGTGCCATGTAGGATAAGAGCTGGCGTGAGGGCTTAATTAGGATACACGAAGCATTCATCTTGTCACTTAGTTATAGGTAGAGATAATTATAATAGGATACCAATATTACAAACAATATCCATATACATGTAATAGTTAAAATGTAAAATAATGTCATTAATAACTTTATTAATATTTTTGGTAACTTAGATTTTAGGGGAGTTACAATACATTCGATACACAAGTATATCAGCCATACAAGGTAATCTGGCTTCTCAAATGTATATATTATGTGTTAACACTAACCAGTAGAAGGTTGGCAGTTGCATCAACTTACCATTTAAAAAAATATAAACTAGTCACCTCTTTTTCTCCTCTTTGATTTACTACCAACTAGAAATTAGCTGTAAGCATATTATTTTACAACTCTCACCTATGTATGTATGGATGCAACAGATTACACCAAGTCTCAAACGTGCCTCGTGTGAAATTGAAGAGGCATTAGAAATCGTTTGTGAATCACAAAACATAACTCTTGCTCAAGTTTGGATCCCTTATGACAATGACAAGCAGGTGCCCTGTTCCTCAAGTGTGGAGAAACCTCCAACGAAACAATTGTTTGCAGCTAAACTGACTGGTTATTATGTTGATTCTAATGACGGCCTTTCAGCTTCCCTTAAGGAATATTGTGATACTTGTGATGTGCTTCCTCTGGATTTAGGGGAAGGTCTTACCGGGAAAGCACTTCAAACTTATGAACCGCACTTCTGCAAAAATATCTATGAGCTGGATGATAATGGGTTATTGGCATTACTCCCTGCCAATACTGAATGTAGCTGTCTTGCGATATGCCTGAGAAGCATTTACACTGGAAGCCTTGATTATGCGTTTGAATTCTTATGGCCCCACAGGCGATTCTATTTGTTGAAGACGCTGTTGGTAACACTAAAGAGGTGTTTACCGAATTTCAAGTTTGCATCTGGTGCACAACTTGGTGATGAGATGAAGAAATTTTATTCAAGTGACAAGGTTTCAACTGGTGTACGACTTGGTGATGCATCACTTATTCCTGATGGAAACACATCAGCACAAATACCTAATGCATTGAAAGAAAGGAGAGTGTCTAATGACTTGCAAGCAAATCCAGAGCACGCTGAAACTTTCAAGAGTGAGAGTGTGATGTGTCTGGGTGATTATGAACTAGTTATAGAAGCCACATTTGGAGATCATGAGACCTTATTTTATCTCAACAGATCATCAAAACTAGCGGATGTTAAGAAGAATATTGATAAAAATTTGAAGTTGGAACCTTGTAGTTACACGCTTGAATACCTGTTGAAGGATTTATGGGTAATGCTGGATGATGATAGGGATTGGAAGACTTGCATAGAAATTCAGAAACAATATGGCTATGAAACTATTCAAATACGCATATTATTAGAATAGTGGAAAGTTGATTTTTTTAATTTATCATCTGCATTAGGTAGTAGTTGCAGTTAGCACGACACATCTACTGATGGATTACTCTTACGTCCTTGCAGCGTTAAATATTGGTATCCAAGTCAGGTTTCTTGGGGTGGAGAGGGCTTTTTATCCGTTTTCTCTTTATTTTTAAACTAGTATTACGGTCAGTGGCGGATCTAGAAAAACAGTATATAGGGGGTATAAACATAATATGAACAACTCTGATAACATGTAATATAAGTTCACCCCTAATATTTTCTTTGATAAACAAGTTGGATCAAAACAATAATTATCACACCTTGTCGGATTTGTATATTATTTCTAGCATAGTTAGCATAATACCATTGCAACAATTAATTATAACATCTTAATGAATGCATTTGGATATTAGTTAATCAAATTACAGTACTCGTTAGCCAATCATTTGCTTTTATAATTAAACTACTTGTTAGTTAACATCAACGTACAATTTATATGAACTAAAATTTATGTAATCAATATATTCTTTTGCGACAATTTTATCTTGAATCAAATTTGAATTGTCATTGAGTAATATATAACTATAGATATATATATATATTTATATTGTCATTAAGTAATATATATAATTACAGTTATGGTATATATATATATATATAGTTTGTTTTTTTGGTTCACCTAAATATAAAAAGAAAAACAATTAACTCTTTTAAGAGTCCCACATCGATGTGTGATTAAAAGGTAACAAAGTCAGAATACTATAAAAAAAAAGGGGCATGGATGCATCTTATTTCATTGCCTTTCTTAGCTTTTTATTATTTTGAGGGCATGGTAAAATTGGGCTGGGGGCATTTAGAAAGATTGGGTAGATTCACCTTAAAAACACATCGTATTTATATTAACAATTTCAAAGTTATTGGGGGCATAACGGCATTACTCCACTGCCATTACTATGGATCCGCCCCTGTACATCACATAAAGTGGGTTTTTCGTCCACTCGGTCCAGACAGACTATTATTTCTACTTCTAGACCAAACACCAACTCATTTCTTTGTTGTTGAATCGTAAAACTTTCCTAGTTTCTGAATCTCCGAATGACTCCAAAAAAATAACCTGCTCCATAATTTTCTTCTTTCTTTGATTTAGCCGTAATCCATCTACCCACGTCAACATATCCAAAATACTCCCGAAACCAAATAATCCCATGTCTAACCATTTTGAAACCGCCACCCACAATTTACTTGCCATGGGACATATAGTACACGAATGCCTTGCTGATTCCTCTTCAGTAGAAGAAATTGGACAAAGACTCGATTAAATATCAATACCTCTATTAACCAAGTTCACAAGAGTTGGCAATCTATCAATTAAAGCTCGCCAAGCATGAATGTTTACCTTACGGGGGGTCAAGCGGATTCCATCTCGTGGTAAGGGAATGTGATGACAATACTTCTTCATCAATAGCTAACCTGTCTGGCCTAACAGAAAAGCCCTCCGACCCAGCAAAGTTACATATCCATCTATCAACGGTATTAATAAGTGTGTATGTACCAAGACGTTGAGTGAGACCTGTGAGTTCGTGTTCCTCTACCCCACCAAGCACAGCCCTTCGACACTAGTTCGTTAGACACCCATCCTTCCACCAATACGTCACCAAACAGTCCGGATTGATTTCTAATCGAAACACCCTAGTATAAACTTTAACGAGGGGTAACTCACCTATCCAAGTATCCTGCCAAAACATAGTATCACTTCCATCTCCAACTTGACATGGCATAGTAGAAATCCAAGATTGAACAGAAACAGGCGTATGTAACCCATTAATAACTCTGACCCAAATTGCATTTGGTGAATCCTAATATATATTGTTAACTAAAATGGCACAACTGAATGAAATAGAAACTATTTTTATTTCGGAGAACCAAATAAACACACAAAAGCTCATTTATAAGTATCCGATTTCCTATATTTTGGGTTCTAAAAAGCGACATTAGTATTCTTAACCTTAATTAATCAAATCATGATCACATATCTGAAAAGCTACATTAGTACGCTTTATATTCACAGTAATCGAAACACCTATCGGTAGGAAGAGGGCACATGTTTAATTGCTTCTGAACACCCCAAAATTTTGATACCCTCTGACATATAATAATGCTCAAAACTTCTTTCACGCATGGGCCATAAAAAAACAATGAACTCTGGTTTCACAATTCACATCACTTTGTCATAGATATAATATCATTATTAAACAATATCTTACAATATAGGTAGTTCACTAGGTACACTGGGATGATTATAAGATATGAGCCACAAAATAGCGATGTGCATAATGATATATGATCAATGTCATCGGTGTGAATCATACCAGCAAAAAAGTATATATGCTGTACTACTTGAGTGTATATCTGCTAGGAGTTTACCATTCCAACTTGTGCAAATAGGCTGCTCGCGATTACATCAGGGTAATAACAAAAAACATCAGACCTGAAATCAAAACAAAAGGATAAAGTGGCCACAACAATCAACAATTTTTAATATAGTTCTCATGAGCATAAGAGCAATTAAGGATTTACGATTTGCTAAGAAGAGCGTTCCATTGTGGTACTTGTAGCAAGTTCATGAAAACAGACACTTGAACGGCTTTGATTCTCATCACACTGCATCTTCATACAATCTGTTATTTTACTTATGACGTCGTCAGTTTCAGCACAAAGACTAGAAAAAGAGGGTTGAATCATAGCATGGTTTGTTGCAGGCAGATTTTTGAGTAATCCTTCAATCCTTTGCAACATGGAAATAATGAGACAAGCCTTGGCTATCCTTTGCTCAAACTGCACACTCAGATCTTTCCAACAACTCTCGATCAGTGCGATATTTCCCCCACTTTGAAGTTGCATCTTCAATTCTGGTTGTGTCTTCCTTTTCTTATGCATCTTTGCATTGTCGCTCTCCATTGGTGCTTTCCCTTTGGTCTTGGTATTGGCTTTCTCTTGTTCTAGAAGCACCCGTAATTCGGCCATAAGCTTTCGTGCTGATAAATGTTCTTCCCTGCTAGAATCTCCTGCATAAATATAAACTTTAGGTAAGTAGAAGTGTAGAACAGGAAATGCTTTATTCCAATTTACCATAGCCGACTCAAATTTGGAAAAACTAAAAAAATGGAACACATACCATATTTCCCTCTTTATGCATTACAATTATAATCACAGGATAAAAAATAATTGAGGAATGAAATAATGTCACCAGATTGAGACTTCCCAGATGACAATAGCATAGTAGCATACCCTTGGTTAAAACTTAAAGAGGGTCTAACTTATGCTTAATGCTTGCCATAAGAATCTAGAGCAATAAGTAGGATGCATAACACATATGAATATATATACTTCCAACTTCCCAGCGTAGTAGTTTACATACCTCACGAGAGAACATTGTTAAGGTGGCCCCTGGTGAACTATCCAGCAAATAACTCTTTACTTCAGCAGACAAATTGACTTTCCCTTTTGGAAGGCCCGTCGTCCGCCACAGATCAATCTTTTCCGGATAAATAGTTAAACTCTTTAAGTTAACAAACGGGGAAGGTTGATGAGAGATTAGTTCCGCGGATGAAGAAAGAAGCTGCAGAATATTTAGCAAGTGAAAATTATACGTACAAAACAAAACAGCTTGTGTAACCTTCATAATAATATGTTCAGAGATGATCAGGCATGATCAGGAATGACAAATATACTAAAATTCAGAGGTTGGTGCAGTATAATGAAATGTGTGTGGTGGGCGTGTCAAACTATGGTAGTCGCAACGTGTTTGGGATGATGGGTCTGAGATGGCATGGTCATCTACCTCAACCCAAATCTAACCCTTTTAGTGGACAACCCTTTTAGTAAACAAGTAGTCATATTGACCTATTTATGCCCCATATCAAAAAAAAGTGTGCCAAAAAAACCAACATGTATGTTTGGTTCATAGGCATGCGAATGATAGAATGACGTTCATTTCCATTGTAAGTGTCCGGTTGATAGCATCGGAATTAACAATTAGGCATCAACACCAATCAAAATAGCCATAATATACCTATTAAGGGTGGTGGGTTTCAAAATCAAATCCAATCCCATTATAAATCCAAATTCATAGTGATTCCATGGTAGAAACTAGGGGTGTTCAGTATTTGGATTCAAGTCAAACAAATCAAAAATAAAACCAAATGAAAGTCGAATTTTCAAAATTAATTTGAACTTTTCCCTTGTGATTTGAGACCAAATCGATTTAGCACTTTTGTTTATAATTTAGTTTATGAAATGTTGATTTTTCAAGGCAAATCAAACCGAAAATCGATTTCAGTTTTAAATATATACCTCAATAATAATAATATTAACATATATCAAGAATTCAGTTTTGTGCCATCTCCACTTAGGTGGGATGGTAGGAGGCATAACCCTCTTTGGAGGAGAGCAAAGTTCGAAACTTGGGATATGGAGATTATATTGGTGTAATAGTTAGGATGGATATAGGATTTGGCTTAAAAAAACAACAACAATAACAATTCAGTTAAGTGAAGATATAACAATTTAAGTGTAAGAATTTAAGATGCACATGACAAACATGAAGATATACCTCAACAATTTCCAAGTTAAGTGTAAGAAATTTGACATTAGAGAGCTGTTGAAGTAGAGAAACCATCTGATGGGTATCATTGAATTGCGAAACACGAATATCTGCCTCTTTCAAACAATGGAGACCTTCTGTTGAATTAAGGTGCAAAGGATATTCACCTGTATAAGCCAAGGAGGCAAGATTAGGTGCAGAAACCACATGTTCCCTATGAGCATTGTAACATTCTTTGATAGTGAGATTCTCGAGTTGAGGTGCAACCACATTAACAACCTTTACACCCCTGAAGCCCCATTCATCAATTGTCAGATTCACTAGTCCAGGATGACGAATACTGAAATTAGTCAATCCTAATGTTTGACAGTCTTTTAAGGTAAGACTCTTCAAGTTTGGACACTTGGATAAAAGGCCAGCATAGTTGTCAGTATGGTCATCACCACAGAAAGTGACACGTTGGAGATTCAATGTCGTTAAAGCTGGGAATTCCAAAGTTGATTTTGTGAATAAAAGGCCAGCATAGTTGTCAGCATATGAGTGGGATCCATCCTTTAAACTGAGATGTTTGGGAGAATGGGCGCCGGAACTGAATAGTGAGAGGGGAAATTCAAAGAACTTCTGAGAGAAACATTCAATATCAAGTCGTTGGACATTGTGAGAGAATGCATACTCCATAAGTTTTTTTACAGATTGGTGGGCAACCTTTCCAATAAAACTGAGCTTGAGAGAAAACACGTCTATTTGACTATTGCGGCGTTTAAGAAACTGTGTAATAAACTTGGAAAATTTCTGCAAGTTAGGAAAATCCTTAGTTGAGAAATCAAGGTAAGGCATAGTAGTCCAGATAAACCTATATCTAGATGCCCAAACAATGGTTCTGACAGTTTCTTTAGTGCTAATAAAAGAGAGGATTTTGTGAATCAGATCATTTGGTAACATGCTTAATCTATCCTCAACAGCTGTTTCTATATTATCACTCAATCTCCTATTTTTACCATGCCCAGAATCCACATCAATAGCTGTTTCTATATTATCACTCAATCTCCTCTTTTTACCATGCCCAGAATCCACATCAATAGCTGTTTCTATATTATCACTCAATCTCCTCTTTTTACCATGCCCAGAATCCACATCAACAGCTGTTTCTATATTATCACTCAATCTCCTCTTTTTACCATGCCCAGAATCCACATCAATAGCTGTTTCTATATTATCACTCAATCTCCTCTTTTTACCATGCCCAGAATCCACATCAACAGCTGTTTCTATATTATCACTCAATCTCCTCTTTTTACCATGCCCAGAATCCACATCAACAGCTATTTCTATATTATCACTCAATCTCCTCTTTTTACCATGCCCAGAATCCATTTTCCTCCCCTACTCACTCTACCTTCAAGCAATATATTTATATATATATATATAACATATACAGATAATATAAGATAATGCTAAATACTGACCTTATATCATTCGTGAAGGGAGTCGGATAGAGGTTTTTTCTTAATAATACACATATATATATATATAGAGGTTGGGTATTGTAAAACAAGTATTAAAGTAAAACAAATAGGACAAGATCTTGACCTTTAGATCATGGTTAAATTGATGCACGAAAATTCACGAAGCAATTGATGCCCGATGATTTTCATGATGCACGATAATTTTCATTGAAAAAAAACCTATTGTTTTATTTGTTTTATTTTAATACTTGTTTTATTTTACCTAAAACCTATATATATATATATATATATATATATATATCCAATATATATATATATATATATATATGTGTGTGTGTGTGTGTTGTCGGTTAAAAACCGTGCGTGTTTATGCGGCGCCCTCTCACAAGCCAACCTTTTTTTATTATTTTTTTCGTTTCCGTCACCAAATATTTCCTCTTTGTCATTTTATACCCCCTGTCTTCTAAACTTTTAAATATTTCGACCCAACTTCTTTTACCGACTTTATCTTCTTCCCATCTCCTTTTTTTGGTAAGACTCTTATCTTTCTTCATTCTTATAAAAATAAAAATAAAAAAATGACATTAAATCAACATCTACCTAAAATACGGAAAAATTAAAGGAAGAAATACAACTAATATATGTAGATAAGAGTACAAGTTCAGAAGCAGTGGCGGAGCTAGTAGGGGGGCTGGCCGGTGCTCAGCCCCCGCCATACCAAGCAAGCTTCCATTAGAGGTTATGTTCATGGTATGCATAAAGAAAAGGGTTTTTGCAACTGAGCCTCCCCCAATCTTCTGTAGTTGATTGATCTTTGAGCTTTGTAGATGAAAATGAGTAACATTCTATTAGTGTTTTCAAGTATGAGAAGATGAGGTGAATTGGAGAAGATGATAGATTATTTTCAGAGAGAGAGACGGTGTGTGAGAGGGGGCGTAGGTTTAGGAAAGAAAATGGTGTAGGATAAGGGGAGTTTAGAGAGTTGGAATTTGGGATGGTACATTGGTACTTGTTATTTAACTTTCAATTCTAATTTTTGTTTCTTTATTATTCGTACTAATTTTGTTGAAAGGTGAATTTCGCTGGAAACTTCGTGTCGCGATTCGACAACGGAAGTCTAGCATACGTTGTCTTAACCGGGTCCGCGCTAGAGAGCTCCCTCGAAGTAGAAATGCTTATTTCAAATACCCGATGGGGGAAAACCCCCTACTAATCCGCCCGAAGGCACGACGATTAATAGGGGTAAACTCTGCCCCCTCAGACTTGAACCTGGGTATACCCAAGCCAAGTCCTCATAAAGGGACTTAATTCCTATGTCCTCCCCAAGGCTTGAACACAAGACCTCATGCAAGGGGATGGTCTTTCAACCATTGAGCTAAAGCTCAACGACTGTTATTCGTACTAAATATTGGCTACAGTATACATGTGTTTTTTTCTTCTTTTACCAAATACATGTTTTTGTTTGGGCTTTGTCTTCACAAATAAACCGATTCTTTATTGAAAAATAAAATGATTGATTATAACAAGGTTATTATTTCAAGCTAACACATAATGAAGAGTATGGATGATAAAGTGTTTATCGATAACTTTACTTAAAAATATGCAAAGAGAGCCGCATAACTTGTTTCAATATGCGTGTTCACTTTTTGTTGTCAAGCAAACCCCCAAATTTTTTTTACATTCCCGTAAATGATACTCGTTTTTATTTTTAGTTCTTATAGTCTAAATAGTATGTAAATGTTAGGAAAATAATAGTTCTAGTTCTTCAATCTCTGTATATGTTCATTGGTGTATTCTTGAATCATAACGGGTGTGTTCTTGAGTCACAATCGCAACACGACTTTATCATAATGTTAAAAAAATATATATATGCGACCCCCTCCAACTAAAAATCCTGGCTCCGCCCCTGTTCAGAAGCATGAAGTATACACACATAAGGTTGTTGGACTGGATCTTAAGAACCGATCGTTGCCCAACACCCACCAAGTCACCAAGATGGGTTAAGCAGTGGTGGCCAGAGAATGATGATGGCGACGGTTTGGTGATGGTTTGTTAGGATTAGAAAGAGAGAAAGAAATATAATAAAAAGAATGTTAAAAAATATATATATGCGACCCCCTCCAACTAAAAATCCTGGCTCCGCCCCTGTTCAGAAGCATGAAGTATACACACATAAGGTTGTTGGACTGGATCTTAAGAACCGATCGTTGCCCAACACCCACCAAGTCACCAAGATGGGTTAAGCAGTGGTGGCCAGAGAATGATGATGGCGACGGTTTGGTGATGGTTTGTTAGGATTAGAAAGAGAGAAAGAAATATAATAAAAAGAATGTTAAAAAATAGCAATAAAAATATAAGGCAGTAAAATATACGGGTTTACACCATGCCCCACGATCTTCACTCACACCCATCACCATCATCAAATATCTCTGGTTGCTCCGATGCACCGTTCGCCGGAAAAGTAGACAACGATGCCGCCGTTGTCGTCGTTGCCGCCGTAAAATACGGGAAAAAGAAGTGTTGTTGTAAAGGGAGAGATTGCTAATAAGAGATAATGAGAGATGGAGTTGAGGGGATCCAAACATGATTAGAACCTTTAAGATTTTTGTATATAATGAATTTTTCAGTGTCTTGAGTTGAGAGAGATTGTAAATGATGATTTCTATAATGAAAAACTACCCACAGATTTGTGAGTGAAATATTGAGATAAAAGGAATAAAAACAGAAAAGCAGAAAAAATAAAAAAAAAAATAAAAAAATGACATAAAGAAAAGGGTTTTTGCAACTGAGCCTCCCCCAATCTTCTGTAGTTGATTGATCTTTGAGCTTTGTAGATGAAAATGAGTAACATTCTATTAGTGTTTTCAAGTATGAGAAGATGAGGTGAATTGGAGAAGATGATAGATTATTTTCAGAGAGAGAGACGGTGTGTGAGAGGGGGCGTAGGTTTAGGAAAGAAAATGGTGTAGGATAAGGGGAGTTTAGAGAGTTGGAATTTGGGATGGTACATTGGTACTTGTTATTTAACTTTCAATTCTAATTTTTGTTTCTTTATTATTCGTACTAAATTTTGTTGAAAGGTGAATTTCGCTGGAAACTTCGTGTCGCGATTCGACAACGGAAGGTCTAGCATACGTTGTCTTAACCGGGTCCGCGCTAGAGAGCTCCCTCGAAGTAGAAATGCCTATTTCAAATACCCGATGGGGGAAAACCCCCTACTAATCCGCCCGAAGGCACGACGATTAATAGGGGTAAACTCTGCCCCCTCAGACTTGAACCTGGGTATACCCAAGCCAAGTCCTCATAAAGGGACTTAATTCCTATGTCCTCCCCAAGGCTTGAACACAAGACCTCATGCAAGGGGATGGTCTTTCAACCATTGAGCTAAAGCTCAACACTATTATTCGTACTAAATATTGGCTACACTACACATGTGTTTTTTTCTTCTTTTACCAAATACATGTTTTTGTTTGGGCTTTGTCTTCACAAATAAACCGATTCTTTATTGAAAAATAAAATGATTGATTATAACAAGGTTATTATTTCAAGCTAACACATAATGAAGAGTATGGATGATAAAGTGTTTATCGATAACTTTACTTAAAAATATGCAAAGAGAGCCGCATAACTTGTTTCAATATGCGTGTTCACTTTTTGTTGTCAAGCAAACCCCCAAATTTTTTTTACATTCCCGTAAATGATACTCGTTTTTATTTTTAGTTCTTATAGTCTAAATAGTATGTAAATGTTAGGAAAATAATAGTTCTAGTTCTTCAATCTCTGTATATGTTCATTGGTGTATTCTTGAATCATAACGGGTGTGTTCTTGAGTCACAATCGCAACACGACTTTATCATAATGTTAAAAAAATATATATATGCGACCCCCTCCAACTAAAAATCCTGGCTCCGCCCCTGTTCAGAAGCATGAAGTATACACACATAAGGTTGTTGGACTGGATCTTAAGAACCGATCGTTGCCCAACACCCACCAAGTCACCAAGATGGGTTAAGCAGTGGTGGCCAGAGAATGATGATGGCGACGGTTTGGTGATGGTTTGTTAGGATTAGAAAGAGAGAAAGAAATATAATAAAAAGAATGTTAAAAAATAGCAATAAAAATATAAGGCAGTAAAATATACGGGTTTACACCATGCCCCACGATCTTCACTCACACCCATCACCATCATCAAATATCTCTGGTTGCTCCGATGCACCGTTCGCCGGAAAAGTAGACAACGATGCCGCCGTTGTCGTCGTTGCCGCCGTAAAATACGGGAAAAAGAAGTGTTGTTGTAAAGGGAGAGATTGCTAATAAGAGATAATGAGAGATGGAGTTGAGGGGATCCAAACATGATTAGAACCTTTAAGATTTTTGTATATAATGAATTTTTCAGTGTCTTGAGTTGAGAGAGATTGTAAATGATGATTTCTATAATGAAAAACTACCCACAGATTTGTGAGTGAAATATTGAGATATGGACGACATCTACAACACGTGGACTATCACAAGACTTCCAACCCCGACTTATTTTACTTTAATTTAAATATATTTTCTTTTTATATTATTATTCTCTATTACATAAAAGTTGCATTGTTATGTCGAATAATTCATGATCAATTACATTTGACCACAATGGTCAGGGGTGTTTCACTAAACCTGCTATGCGGGACCCCGGGAGAGTTTACTCCAAGGTCTCGAGTTCGAACCTTGGTAGGTTCTCCTCGACGGTATTTTCCAATTAAGAAGGTGGTATGGTGAGAAAGGCTATTTAAGATCCGCTTAGTGCGGGACCCTTTCGTTGTGCGGGACCCTTTCGTTGTGCGATTAGCACACATCATACGCGTCTGAGGTAAAATTCACTTGTAAAAAAAAATTACATTGCATTTATTTATTTAATTTAACATAGCAAAATCTTAAATGTATATATAATATATAAATAAACATACATAGATAATATACATGTGATTACGTGAATAAAATAAAATGGAATGTAAAGCGGCATTTTTACCATTAATTGGATTGTGATTCTCTAAAGTTAAAAATTGGAGAGATTTTGATCTTTAGATTAAAATCAAGGGTCACTATTCAAAGACGAGTTTTTAATCTTGACCATTGATTTTAATCTAATTGTCAAAATTCCCAACTTTGACCTTATACACGATATACGTTTTACGTATCGTTATGACTCTCGGGGCAACGCCCGAGGGTTAAAATACTAGTTAATATTATATATTTTTTTAACTACTAAATGACTAAAGTGACTAGATAGTTAAATATAATTTTACGTATTAAATCAATATAACTTTTATTATATATATCTATACTATATTATAAAGCAAATTCCCCCTGTCTAAATTTTAAGTTTCAACATTTACTTTCCCAAAATGCCCCCCTATCTATTCTATATTTACCTAAAATAACTATAATACTTTCTCTCTCCTCAAATCTCAACCAATCATTTTTTTTCTCTCTCCTCAAATCTCAACCAATCATTTTTTTTCTCTCTCCTCCATAAATCATTTATTCCTCCAATTCATTCAAAATCTTTTATCTCAAAAACCATACATCGATCAAACAAAAGTTTGATTAACTTAATGGATTGAGTATTGTTTTATTAGTTCCATTAAGTTCTAAAAAAACGGGGTCTTAGTTGATTAGATTAGATTTTTAAAATAATTAACGACATAAAAATAAAGGTTTAATGTCTTAATGAACACATCTTTTTTTATATACTAAATAACAGTTGTTCTAATAACTTCTCGACTAATCATTCTCGATTTTCTTCGGATTGACTTTTGCTTTTAATCTTCACTTTTAATATTATAATTATTAACTAAAAAATATGGGCATGCAAAAAACTTTAACCAGAAAAGATCTTATTAATTTATATTATTTTTTTCCATCAATAATTTATACTATTTTTAGCTTTAAAAAAAAAAGAAATCTTAAAAGATACATAATTTAAAACTATTAATGAATAAATTATTAAAAATATATCTTCACAAAAATCTAAAGCTCATCTTGATAACCCAATCCAAATGATAATTTATTTAGGCATATTGAAAAATACATACTATATTATCAGTATATTAAAAAGTATGTGAAAAAATTTGTTTTTTTTAAATATCAAATAACCAGTCAGTTTTTTTTATACTACCATGCTACACGCGCATTACGGCGTATACCATTAACAAAGCGTCTCATATAGTTATTACCGAAAACAATATAAGTGAGCAATCAATAAAACAATATACTACGATGGATAACGTAGCTACAATAGCTGGCGATGTTAACAAAAAAATACCAAGATCCAACAAATATGATAGTTGTCTGACCTTAAAAAAAAAAAATGATAGTTATCTCTAGTAACGGCCTCAAACCCCAAGCAACATAGTTCTTAGTTTATCTCCTTTCTTGCAATTAATTTCAAGGCACTTACTGTATAATGTAGCTTAACCTATAAATAGAACAACACATAAACGACAATTACAAAACATGCTTCATTAATATATTTATGGCATTCTAGCAAAGGCATATACATTAAAACACAAAATCCAAGTTTTACTTGGGTTATAAACATTTACCATCCAAAAGTGGAAATATTTGGAACTATAAAAGGGAGCAGATGTAGGATAGGTATTGACCTGTGCTAACTTGTTTGAAAATAACTAGAGACTAATATACATTTCAAACTCAAAATCATTCTGCTAATAAGAAACCTATGTATCCAAGTGAAACTACCTCAAAGTCGATCAATATATGTATTTATTAGATATTAGATTCAACTTAATACTTTTGAGCATGTAATGGTCAGAAAAAGAAAATCGAAATACCAAAGATAATGGAAAAACCTGAGGAGATAAAACAGAATGCTACACTTCTGTTGTAAAGCTCAAAAGTAAGTGCATCTAAGATAACATTGCATAAATCACAATTTATTGACCACTCCTATCTTACAAAAAATAGCTAAACATATGTCAACCAATATCAGATCCGACACTGGTTAAAGGTAGTTTAGTAGCCTGTTGTTGCAACAATTTGCATTAAAGTTATTTTTAGGACTGAATAAAGGAAAGATTTGCTTTAACAAATATGTCAAACACCTTGCCTACACGAATTTATAACTAAACAAAAATCCTTGATATTATAAAAAAATTATCCATTTTATATAAAGATTTCTAAATACTATCATAAGCATGAAAGTTAAATGATTACTCATATTCAATTGCAATTTAGAGTGTCAACATACAAAATCAAAAAGTATGAGATGATAAGTCAAGGGCAAACCTTTTACTTGTGTAAATTCAATTGGTGTTTGTGGGTTATTAGTGATGGTGTGTATGTGTGATTGAAGAATGAAACAAGAACCAAGCCAAAAGAAGAATCCCAGAAGTATCTATACCTTGAGAGTGTTTGGACAAAAAGTTGAAATGCATATGAGGGGGCAATATGTAAAAAAAAAAGTTTGGTGGCAGAAACCTAAAATCCCAAAAGTTCCATGTACTTAAGGATTCCTTAATTATATTGTTCAAAAAATACATCTTATAATATAGGTGCATCATACCAGCAAAAAAACATATACGCTTTCGTGAGTCTAAATCTGCTAAAAGTTTATAACTTTACAGTTCCAACTTCTGCAAATAGGCTGCTCGCTACTGCATTTGGGTAATAAGAAAAAACCTCGGACCTGAAACTAAAAAAAAAAGAGGATAAAACGGCACCAACAGTTAACAATTGGATTATACTTCTCGTGAGCATAAGACATTAAGAGCTTACAATTTGCTAAGAAGATGGTTCCATTGTTGTACTTGTAGCAAGTTCATGAAAACGGACACTTGAACGGCTTTGATTCACATCACATTGCATCTTCATACAATCTGTTATTTTACCTACGACGGTGTCAGCTTCAGCACAAAGGCTAGAAAAACATGGTTGAATCATCGCACGGTTTTTTGCGGGCAGCTTTTTGAGTAATCCTTCAATGCTCTCCAACATGGAAATGACGAGACAAGCCTTGGCTATCCTTTGCTCAAAGCAAACTGAAATCTTTCCAACTATTGATCAGTGTGACGTTTCCTCCACTTTGAAGTAGCATCTTCATCTCTGGTACCTTCCTTTTCTTATACATCTTTGTATTGTCGCTCTCCATTGGTGCTTTCCCTTTGGTCCAGGTATTGGCTTTCTCTTGTTCTAGAAGCATCCGTAGTTCAGCCATAAGCTTTCGTGTTGATGGGATGTCCTTCACTGCTATAATCTCCTGAATGATCTCAGAGAGTTTTAAACTTTATAAGATACGTATATAGATTCATCAAACCAAAAGGCTACAAGATGTCAAGATATAAACTTTAGGTTACGTAAAACTCAAGAGCAAGTAGCTGAATGGGAAATGCTTTATTGCAAATTTACCATAGCCCACTCAAATTTGGAAAAACTAAAGAAATGGAACACATACCATATATTTATGCAATACCATGAAATTACATGATCGAAAACAATAGTGATGAATGAAAAAATGTGACCAGATTGAGGCTTCCCAGATGACAACTATCTGATATACCTTTGGTTGAAACATAAAAAGAGGGTCTAACTTATGCTTAATGCTTGCCAAAATTGTTTTTAAAATCTAGAGCAATTAAGTAGGATGCATAACGCATATGAATATATATACTTCCAACTTCCAAGCGTAGTAGTTTACATACCTCACGGGAAACCATTGTGAGAATGGCCCCTGGTGAACTATCCAGCAAATAGTTTTTTACTTCGGTAGACAAATTGACTTTCCCTTTTGGAAGGTCCCTCGTCTCCCACTCAGAAATCCTTTTCGGATAAACAGTTAAACTCTTTAAGTTAACAAACGGAGAAGGTTGATGAGATATTAGTTCCACACATGAAGAAAGAAGCTGCAAAAATATTTTGCAAGTGAAAATTATACGTACAAAGTAAAATAGCTTGTGTAAGCTTCATAATAACGAGTTCAGATTTGCAAGGGAGTGATTATTCAAAGGTTATGAGACATGACCAGGAATGACAAATATAATGAAAAATAGTAGTTGGTGCAGTATAACTTAATAATGAAATTTGGGTGGTGGGCGTGTGAAAATATGGCATGATCATCTACCATTTTACCACGGCCCAATCTAGTTGATCTTGTCATATTACTCAAAACTAACCCTTATAATAAACGAGTAGTCATATTCACCCGTTTACGCCCCATATTAAAAGAACACGTGTGCGATAATAAAGCTACATGTATGTTTGGTTCATAGGTATGTGGCTGATAGAATGACTTTCATTCCGATTGAAAGTGTCTGGTTGATAGCATTGAAATTAACAATTAGGTATCAAACCCATCAAAATAGCCATATTATACCCATTAAGGGTGGTGGGTTTCAAAATTCATTTCCATTATCATTATGAATCCAAATCCATAGTGATTCATGGTAGATAATAGGGGTGTTCAGTATTTGAATTCAACTCAACCAAACCGAAAATCAGTCCAAATGAAAGTCTATTTTTTTAAATTGATTTAAATTTTTGATTTTCTAATTTGGTTGAGCAAATCGATATAGCAATATCATTTATGATTTGATTTATGAATTGTTGATTTTTCAAGATAAATCAAATCAAAAACCAATTTCAGTTTTAAACATATATGAACAAATATTAATTTATATTTACTAATATAACTTGTAATATAAAGTTATCAACATATTGTACTTCTTATTTTCATTATGTAAAATTATGATGGTAAATGAAATCGGTGAAAATTTTGGAAGGAATTTTACCAACAAAAAATCTGCAAAAGTTGAAAATGATTTGGTTAGATTTAAATCGAATTTTGAATCAAAACCAAATGATCTTATTTGGTTTGGCTTGTTCGTAGTTAATTTGATTTGATTTAATATTCGGTTTGAGCTCCCAAACATTAAAAAATTAAAGAAACTACAAAATAAATACAATCATTGAACACAATAAACCAAACACCCCTAAAAATTGAAAGTCTGGAGCACACAATAAGTAATACACGTAAACTTATAAGCATCCATTAAGAATACATAAACCTTTTATGATTTGGGATGAAATATACTACTGTATTATTTTTTTTATCTTCTAAAATTTGGCTTTTTGTATTGATAGTTTTAAACACATATAGAAAGCCAATTCATTTATTTAACGTGTTACTTATGTAGGATATCGTCCTTGTTTTTAAATGTTTTTATTGCTTTTTGAAAACTAGAGTACGTAAAAAAACAACAAGAGTATTCCTTAAGCTGATAAATACCAATTTAAGATGCGGATGACAAACATAAAGATATACCTCAATAATTTCCAAATTAAGTGTAAGAAATTTGACATTGTGGAGCTGTTGAAGCAGACAAACCAATTGATGAGCATTGGCAACACCTGGTTGTACAAGCCAAATATTCGCCTCCTTTAAACAATGGAAACCATCTGTAGATAGGTGCAAAGGATCCCAACCTCTATAAGCCAAGGAGGCAAGATTAGGTGCAGAAATCATATACTCCCTGGTGTCGCAACATCCAATAAAGAGATTCTCGAGTTGAGGTGCAACCACATTAACAACCTCTACATCCCAGAAGCACCCTCTTTCTTCAATTGTGAGATTCACTAGTCCAGGATGACAAATACTAAAACTACTCAATCCCTCTATTCCACAACTTTCTAAAGTGAGATTCTTCAAGTTTGCACACTTGGAGAAAAGGCCAGCGCAATTGTCAGTATGGTCATTACTAGAGAAAGTGACACCTCGGAGATACAATGTTGTTAAAGTTGGGAGCTCCAAAGTTGATGTCACTTTAACGCCGTAATATTTGTTCCATCCCTCTTTCAAACTGAGATGTTTGAGAGAATGGGCGGAACTGAATACTGAGAGGGGAAATTCAAAGTCATTCTTCTGAATGAAACATTCAACATCAAGTTGTTGGACATGGTGAGAAAATGCATACTCCATAAGTTGTTGGACAGAGGGTTGGGTAACCTTTCCACGAAAACGAAGCTTCAGAGAAAACACATCTACTTGACTATTGCGGCGAGTGAGAAAATGTGTAACAAACTTAGGAAAATCATTAGTTGAGAAATTGAGGAAAGGCATTGTAGTCCAGATAAATCTATATCTAGATGACCAAGCAATGGTTCTGACAGTTTCTTTAGTGCTAATAAAAGAAAGGATTTTGTGAATCAGATCATTTGGTAACATGCTTAATCTATCCACATCAACTGCTGTTTCTATATTATTATCACTCATTTTCCTCTTTTTAGCATGCCCAGAATCCATTTTCTTCCCCATTCACTCTACCTTCAAGCAAATTATATATATATATAAATATACAGAAAGATGAACGGAAATGCAGGAATCAAAGAAGAAAGAAAAAGTAAAGGAGATTACTGTACCTTAGGATGTCGCCTCTATGGATGCGATACAAACAAAGAAATGAGAAATGAAAGGATGGTCAAAGTGTCAACCGACAAACCCTAAACTACAACTCCATCTGTCTTTTATTGTTGGGCTACAAGAAAGGTCATTCAGTTTGGGTTATTTTTTATTTTTAAAGTAACATTTTTTTATAAACTTTTTATTTATTTATTTAGAGTAAACGGCCTAAATCGTCCCTGTGGTTTACCCTGATAATCAAGTTACGTCCTTAACTATCTGAAATGACACTGGCAGTCCTTTTAGAGAGGATAAGGATCACATTCAGTCCTTTACGCAAACAGACGTTTGCTCCAGTCCGTTAGCCCTCGCACGTGGATAACTCGTGAGGGTATTTCTGACTTTTTTCACCTTTAAAGGACCAATATTAATAATTCTTTTACTTCTATCTCATACCTTATATATCAAAACCCAGATATCTCTCACACACACAAACACATAATCTTTAAATCATCATCATCATTCAATATTCAATATGCATAGTTAACAAAAGGAAAAAATATATAAATGAAATTTTTTGGATAATAGGCCCAAATCTAATTGTAGTCTCACCATGTACAATCATCATTTTCATGCATTTCAATTTTTCATTATCATCCTCATCAAATATAAATCACAAAATAATCATACAAACTTCAAAAAATCAAGAGAAACATCATACATAATCCAAGAATCAATAACAAAAAATGAAACTAACCACACTTGTCGGGCCACCTGAAACCGCCGCCGTCGGGCCACCTGAAACCGCCGCCGTCGGGCCACCTGAAACCTCTGTCGCCGCTTCTAGACTAAGAAAGAAATATGAATCGGCCACCACCGCACCAGTTTTAAAACCGCCACCATCGCATCACTTCCCAACCTACACCACCGTGGCATCCTTCCTTTACATCTTCGGCCGGCCACCATTCAAACAGACACATACACACAATCTCCGGTCGGCCACCATTAAAACCAACACATACACATACCTCACTAGATCTGTAGCATTGTTGAAGGTTTGGAAGGGAATAAAGATACACGCCGTATATATATACCCGTTTGTGTTACCGGAGGTGGTTCTGTTGAAGAGTTCGGTCGGCCACCACAGCCGCCGGCGGAACACCATTGCTCACACCCACCGTTGGGTAAAACTATTGAACACAGATCGGGATCTGTTCTTCACACCCGGGTCAGAATCTATTTTCAGTAAAATCCTCATCATGGTGTCCATCATCAACACAATCACTCTCACACACATTTAAAGAGAGAGAGAGAAAGATAGAGAAAGAGAATGAGAAAAAGAAGATGGGATTTTATTTGGGTATTTTATATGGAAAAACCATATGGTGATGATGGTGTTAAATCTGATGGTTTTGATTGAAATTCTTGAATTGTGATATAGATTTAGATTAGAGATATAGATATAGATATTAGATATTAAATTTGTGGATCTGGGTTTTGGTATAGAAGGTAGGAGATACAAGTATTGAAATTATCAATATTGGTCCTTTTTGTAGGTGGAAAAAGACACAAATGCCCTCACGTGGAAAAGACTTGAGGGAGTTAACGGACTGAAGAAAACGTCCGTTTGCGTAAAGGACTGGATGTGATCCTTATCCTCCCCAAAAGGACTGCCAGTGTCATTTCAGATAGTTAAGTACGAAACTTGATTATTAGGGTAAACTACAGGGACGATCTAGGCCGTTTACTCATTTATTTATTTATTTATTTAAAGTAACATTTTAAATACTCCAAAGAAAAAAGATGCCGTCGGAACTTTTTTTTTTTTAAGGAAAAAAAGGAGCTTCGAATAAAAAGAATCATGAAATCATCGTATAATGTATTAATGTTAGATTAAATAGCATGTGATTGATTTATAACGTTTATTAGTAACGTATATCACACAAGTTTCTCAGTGATGCAAGACTCAGGTTTGAGTCTTGAACAGAGTTTTATGTTAATTAAATATTGTGTCTTTAGCAGTTTAATTGGGGAATTTTTCTGTTACAAGGTATTGAGGGCGTGGGGACTTTCTAACACGGACCCGGTTAAAACAACGTAAGTTAGATCCCCTATTGTGAGCAAATGATCCACGTCTTACAAAAAAGTATTAATATAGGATGTATAGATGGTTTGTATTATCTATACTATATTATAAAGCAAATAGCCTCTGTCTAAATTTTAAGTTTCAACATTTATTTCCCCAAAATGCTCATTCTATCTATTCTATATTTACCTAAAATAACTATAATACCCTTTCTTTCTCTTCAAATCTCAACCACTCATTTTTTTTTCTCTCTCCTCCATAAATCATTTTATTACTCTAATCTATACTATATTATAAAGCAAATAGTCTCTGTCTAAATTTTAAGTTTCAACATTTACTTCCCCAAAATGCCCATTCTATCTATTCTATATTTACCTAAAATAACTATAATACCCTTTCTTTCTCTTCAAATCTCAACCACTCATTTTTTTTTCTCTCTCCTCCATAAATCATTTTATTACTCTAATCTATACTATATTATAAAGCAAATAGTCTCTGTCTAAATTTTAAGTTTCAACATTTACTTCCCCAAAATGCTCATTCTATCTATTCTATATTTACCTAAAATAACTATAATACCCTTTCTTTCTCCTCAAATCTCAACCACTCATTTTTTTTTCTCTCTCCTCCATAAATCATTTTATTCCTCTAATTCATTCAAAATCTTTTATCTCAAAAACCGTACATCGATAAATTATAAAAATTATATGGGTGTTCTTAAAATTTCATGCTCTTTCATTAGAAAGGTCATTCGATATACTTTCGACGAATTTTTAAATCCGATGGCGGAGCCCGTACGGATAAGGGCGGAGCCCGTCAGGTAGATCACCCCATCACCGCCACCGCCATTACATCACCACCCCGCCATCACGCCGCAACGCGCGGGTACGTATTACCGGAATCTGGGGTGTTACAACTACATCACCACCCCGCCATCACCTCCATCATCGCCGCAACGCGCGAGTACCTTTCTCTCGTAACAAATTCACTTTTGATTTTCAACAGTGACCTTAAAATTTCAATACTGATTTTAAGTTTCAACAATGTACACATTCTATTGCATGATGTATCATACATCATAGCTACATTACATCAATAACTTCCACTAATCACCGGCGCCACCACCACCACCACCACCACCAATCTCCGCCCACCACCCCACCGCCGCTCGCCGCCACCACCACCCCACCGCCACCACCGCCACCACCACCACCACCACCACCACCACCACCACCACCCCACCACCACCACCACCACCACCACCACCACCACGCCACCACCGTCACCGCCACCGCCGCCACCTCCATCACCGCCGCAACGCGCGGGTACCGTTCTCGTTATATTAAAACTAAAATACCGTTAAAGAAGAGTTGAATTGAGTACAAAGATACTTACATCACAAGAAGTGGGTTTTTTGTCCACTCAGTCCAATACATACTATTATTTCTACTTCTAGACGAGTATTAGTGAAAAGAAAATTGACAACGGTATCAAACACCAACTCGTTTTTTTGTTGTTGAATCGTAAAAATTTCCTAGTTTCTGAATTTCCGAATGACCCATATCCCACAAAAAAAAATAATAATAACCTGCTCGATAATTTTCTTCTTTCTTTGATTTAGCCGTAATCCATCTACCCATGACAACATATCCAAAATACTCCTGAAACCAAATAATCCCAGGCCTAACCATTTTGAAATCGCCACCCACAACTTAATTGCCATAGGACATATAGTAAACAAATGTCTTGTTGATTCCTCTATTAACCAAGTTCACAAGAGTTGGCAATCAATCAATTAGAGCTCCCCAAGCATGAACGTTTACCTTTCGGGGGTGGGGGTGGGGGGTGGCAAACAGATTTCATCTCGTGTGATGGCAATACTTCTTCATCAATAGCTAACCTGGTTGGTTTAAGAGAAAAGTCCTCCGACCCAGCAAAGTTCCATATCCATCTATCAACGGTAAGACGTTGAGTGAGACCTGTGAGTTCGTGTTCCTCTACCCCACCAAGCACAGCCCTTCGACACTAGTCCGTTAGACACCCATCCTTCCACCAATACGTTACCAAACAGTCCGGATTGATTTCTAATCGAAACACCCTAGTATAAACTTTAACGAGGGGTAACTCACCTATCCAGGTATCCTGCCAAAACATAGTAACTCTGACCCATGTCCAACTTGACATGGCATAGTAGAAATCCAAGATTTAACAGAAACAGGCACATGTAACCCATTAATAACTCTGACCCAAATTGCATTTGGTGAATCCTAATATATATTGTTAACTAAAATGGCACAACTGAATGAAATAAAAACTATTTTTATTTCGGAGAACCAAATAAACACACAAAAGCTCATTTATAAGTATCCGATTTCCAATATTTTGGGTTCTAAAAAGCGACATTAGTATTTTTAACCTTAATTAATCAAAGGCCTAATTGCTTTGGAACCAGAACTTCACTTGTCTGGGATGAAGGCCTAACCGCTTGCTCAACTGTTGTCTTTGCTTCTCATCCGGGTGAGAAGCTGAAGACATCAATTGGGAAATATCCACAGGGAATTAGCCCTTAATCAAATTATGATCACATATCTGAAAAGCTACATTAGTACGCTTTATATTCACAGTAATAGAAACACCTATCGGTAGGAAGAGGGAACATGTTTCTTTGCTTCTGAACACTACAAAATTTTGATACCCTCTGACATATACTAATGAATGTTCAAAACTTCTTTCACGCATGGGCCATAAAAAACAATGAACTATGGTTTCACAATTCACATCACTTTGTCATAGATATAATATCATATTAAACAATATCTTACAATATAGGTAGTTCACTAGGTACACTGGGATGATTATAAGATATGAGCCACAAAATAGCGATGTGCATAATGATATATATATGCTGTACTACTTGAGTGTATATCTGCTAGGAGTTTATAACTTTACCGTTCCAACTTGTGCAAATAGGCTGCTCGCTATTACATCAGGGTAATAACAAAAAACATCAGACCTGAAATCAAAACAAAAGGATAAAGTGGCCACAACAATCAACAATTTTTAATATAGTTCTCATGATCATAAGAGCAATTAAGGATTTACGATTTGCTAAGAAGAGCGTTCCATTGTGGTACTTGTAGCAAGTTCATGAAAACAGACACTTGAACGGCTTTGATTCTCATCACACTGCATCTTCATACAATCTGTTATTTTACTTATGACGTCGTCAGTTTCGGCACAAAGACTAGAAAAGAGGGTTGAATCATAGCACGGTTTGTTGCAGGCAGATTTTTGAGTAATCCTTCAATCCTTTGCAACATGGAAATAATGAGACAAGCCTTGGCTATCCTTTGCTCAAACTGCACACTCAGGTATTTCCAAGATAAAGCAAAGGCGATGATACAATTAAAGAAGGAAATACGACTAGTGCCCAAGATAAAGCAAAGGTGATGATATTTTTACGCCATCATATCCATGAGTTATTGAAAAATGAAAACCTCACTGTGAAAGACCTACTTGTCCTATGGACCAATTTGAAGTCGAGGTATGACCACCAAAAATCGGTGATATTGCCAAATGCTCGTCATGAATGGCACGATTTAAGATTGCAAGACTTTAAGTCTATAAGTGAGTATAACTCGGCCATGTTTAGAATCACATCACAAATGACTTTATGTGGTGTTGATATTACTGATGAGGATATGTTGGAAAAAACATTTTCCACCTTTCATGCCTCAAACGTTGTCTTGCAACTACAATATCGTGAAAAGGGCTTCACCAAATATAGTGAATTAGTATCATGTTCACTTGTGGCCGAGCAAAATAATGAGCTCTTAATGAAAAACCACGAGGCCCGTCCGGTTGGTGCAGCCCCATTCCCTGAAGCGAATGTGGCAACATATAATGCCAAAGTGGAAGTCAAGGACGTGGTCGTGGCCATTATCGTGGTCGTGGTCGTGGTCGTGGGCGTGGATATGCTCGAGGAAATTATCAAGGTATTCAATTCAAAAACAAGGGAACCCACCAAAAGTTGCATGATAGTGAAAAGAAAACCAATGATGACAAAGGAAAAAAGAAGAATGGAGCCCCATCAAATATATCGATGTGGAGGCAACAACCATTGGGCTCGTACATGTCGCACACCCAAACACTTGGTGGAACTTTATAAACAATCAATCAAAGACAAAGGAAAAGGAATAGAGTCAAATTTCACATACGAAGATGGAAGTGTTGATGCTCCCAAAGACGTACAACACTAATGCAACTAATCTGGATTATGATGATTTCCTTATCGAGCAAGCTAATTTGGATTTTGGTGATATCATGGCCAATACAACCCATTTGGATGCTTCCAACTTTTCCCTTAATATGGATGATTAGAATTTATGTTATGTTATTTTCCTTTATGTTTTGTTAAGACATTCTCGTTTGAGATTTGTCATGTTTTGTCTTGAAAACTTGGAACATGTTATGGAATAATTTTTGTTTGAATCTTATTATATCTTTTATTTATGGAACTTTATTTTCTTTTGAAGCATATGGAGTATTTAACTAATGGAGAAGATGAATGTCTTATTGACAGTGCTTCTACACATACAATTTTAAAGAAAAAGAGATATTTTTCTAATTTATCTTTGAAAAAGGCAAATGTTGGTACTATATCTGGAAAATCCAAATTAATTGAAGGTTATGGAGAAGCTTATATTGTTCTACAAAATGGAACTCCACTTAAAATTAATAATGCATTATTTTCTCCATTATCTCAAAGAAACCTAATAAGCTTTAAAGATATTCGTCAAAATGGATATCATCTTGAGACTACTTGTGAAAATGATGATGAGTACCTTCAAATTACAAATATGATTTCGGGTAAAAAGCATGTGTTAGAAAAATTACCCGCACTTGCCTCGGGTTTGTATTGTACTAAAATTAGTGTAGTTGAATCAAACGCGGTCATAAACCAGAAGTTTATGGACCACGAAAATTTTATCATTTGGCATGACCGGCTAGGCCATCCCGGATCAGTAATGATGCGAAAAATTATAGAAAATTCACGTGGACATTCTTTGAAGAACCAAAAGATTCTCCAGTCCAAAGACATTACATGTATCGCATGCTTACAGGGGAAGTTAATTACTCGACCATCACCAGTCAAAGTGGGTACATAATCTTTGAGTTTTTTGGAAAGAATACATGGTGATATATGTAGACCTATAGACCCCTCTAGCGGACCATTTAGATACTTTATGGTCCTAATTGATGCATCAACCAGATGGTCACATGTATGCTTACTATCAAGTCGTAATATGGCATTTGCACGACTACTTGCTCAATTAATAAAGCTGAGAGCACATTTCCCGGATTACCCCATCAAGAAAATTCGGTTGGACAATGCTGGTGAATTTACATCCCAATCATTTAATGATTACTGCATGTCTATTGGGATAAGTGTGGAGCATCCTGTACCTCATGTACATACACAAAATGGACTCGCTGAATCACTTATCAAGCGACTCCAAATGGTTGCAAGACCAATGATTATGAAATCAAAACTACCAGTAACTGCTTGGGGGCATGCAATTTTACATGCAGCAGCACTAATTCGCATCAGGCCAACAAGTTACCATACCTCTTCCCCGTTAAAGTTGGTTTTTGGTCAGGAACCAGATATTTCCCATCTAAGGATTTTTGGTTGCGCCGTATATGTTCCTATCGCTCCACCACAACGCACAAAGATTGGAATAGGTGTTAACAAGAGTAGGATCAGAATATCATCATCTCCTTAATTTCAGCAAAGAGATGTCATGGCTGACTAAGCAGTCAACCAAACAGCATATGACCAGCAAATAGACAGCTAATTGTATTTAAGAGCATTCCTTATTTAGCTTAATATTTTGTGTATAAATAGCACCTCAATTGTAATGTTTTATTATTACAAATCAATAGAATCGGTTCTTTCTCAAAATCTTTATTCTATATTCATTAACATGGTATCAGAGCCCATGGTTCGGGTCTCATCATCTACCTGTTAAAACACATTTTTTTTTCTCATCAATCAAAACCTTAGCCACCATGGCAGGTAGTGCCGGCGGCTCAGGATCAGATTTCATAACCCAAATAGCCAACCTTTTGCAACAAAATATCAATCAACAACCCTCAAATCCAAAACTTTCTGATAATCTCCAAATCAATATCAAATTAAACAGCCAAAATTACCCTCTATGGACTCGAATGATCCGAGTCGCAATAGGCGGAAAATCAAAAACCTTACTTAACCATTTAACAGAAAAACCAACCGATAAATTAACATCAGAACAGAAAGAAGTTTGGGAACAAGACGACCTGATCGTTTTTTCGTGGCTCATCCAAAATATCGAACCCAATATAGCTGGCAACCTAACCGAGTATCCCACCGCCAAGGCCTTGTGGGATGCTTTGGTGGTTACATACAGCAGTGGCAAGGATAAGCTTCAAACCTTTAATCTCCATGTCAAAGCCAATGAACTCAAACAAGGGGATAAAACCCTTGAAGAATTTTGGATCTCACTCCAAGGTGTTTGGGGAGAAATTGATCGTATAGATCCGAATCCCATGAAGTGTGAAGAAGATATCCAAATATATACCCGAATAAGATCTGAACAAAAACTATTTCAGTTCTTGAACGGGATAGATCAGAAGTTCGAATCAACCAAGAGAGAAATTCTTCGGGTCGATCCATTACCTTCTGCCGAAGCTGCATACTGCATGGTTCGAAAAGAGGCCGCTCACCAAGTCATCTTGGGAGCAACCAACAATGATAACCATGGCATTGGAACCGAATTATTAGTCGAAGAAACCGGTGGTCTGGGGATGGCTACCAAAGGCTTCCGTCGATTTGACGGCAAAAAGAAACCGGCAACCAAGGATGATAAAAATCATCTCAAATGTGAAAAGTGTGGTATGAATCGACATACCAAGGATCAATGTTTCGAACTCATCGGATATCCTGATTGGTGGACCGACGGCCACAAAACGGCGAGTAAGAAACCTGCCAAGAAGAATCCGGCCACCACCAGTAGCACCACCACCACAAATAATAATAATAGACAAGAAGGTTTTGGGGGAATAGCAGCAGCGGCCGAAACAGAAAAAGAAGGGGAAGGATTTTCGGTTGAAGGTAAAGGGAAAGAAGGAAGAATTTCCAGATCCAGATCCCCAATTTTCGTTGGTGATAGACACCACTACCACATGTTTTTTTGTGATAGATATTGTGATAAATACACTTCCAAAAATGGAAGTCTTTTTCCCATTTATAAAACCGGTCAACCCAATCATAACCCTAACCGATTATTTAAAAGCCCTTTTTGCTCACTTAAAAGCCCACCAAAACTAAGCCCAAACCAGTTTACTAAACCTTATATTGGCCCACCGAATTTAAATGGGTCGGCTTACATGGCTCAAACCGGTTTTAAAAACCCAAATGGTTCTTGGATATTCGACTGTGGAGCAACTGATACAATGACATATGAACTATCAGACTTCACAGAAATATCCAAACCCACAAAAACTCACATTCAAGCTGCAAATAAAGGAAAAATGGATGTAAAGACCGGGGGAACAATTAAAATTTCTCCAAACATCAAACTCCCAAATTGTCTCCATGTTCCTTCTTTGTCACACAAACTCTTGTCAATTAGCCACGTTACGAAAGAACTTAATTGTTCTGTTCTAATGCACCCGACTTTTTGTCTTTTACAGGATATCAGGACGGGACGGATTATTGGGCGTGGCACTGAAAGAAATGGATTATATTATGTTGATGAGGTGGTTCAAAGTGGTACTGTGATGTTAGCTCATGGAACTACTGAAAGAGAAGCATGGTTATGGCACAGAAGATTAGGACATCCTTCAGTTGGTTATTTACATATTTTGTTTCCTGATTTGTTTCCGTTGAATAAACCAAGTACTTGTGAAACATGCATTTTAGCTAAAAGTCATAGACATTCCTTTAAACCTAGAAATACAAGAGTCAAAAACCCCTTTTCTTTGGTTCATTCTGATGTGTGGGGTCCTGCTCCTGTAATTGGGGGTCAGAATTTTCGATATTATATAATATTTGTTGATGACTGCACCCGCATGACTTGGATTTATTTTTTGAAAAGTAAGGATGAAGTTTACGATAAGTTCACCAATTTTTATACCATGATTCAGAATCAGTTTCAAAAATCTATCCAGATCTTTCGATCTGATAATGGTGGAGAATATGTTAACTCACAAATGAAAACTTTCTTCGAGTCCAAAGGAATAGTACATCAAACCACTTGTCCTCACACCCCTGAACAAAACGGAGTTGCGGAACGAAAGAACCGTCTCCTTTTGGAAATAACAAGAGCCCTCATAATTGAGTCTCATATACCCAGATCTTTTTGGCCAGAAGCTATAGCCACTGCCACATATCTAATCAATCGTCTCCCAACCAAAATCTTGAAAATGAAAACACCATTAGACACACTCTCTGAATATACCACAATCCCTCAAACTCTCTCTCTTCAACCCACAGTGTTTGGATGTACTGTTTTTGTCCACATTCCCAAGTCATACAGGGATAAACTTGATCCATGTGCTGAAAAATGTGTCTTCGTGGGATATGGGGTGAACCAAAAGGGATACAGATGTTATAATCCACAGACACATCGCATGTTTACCACAATGAATTGTGACTTTCTGGAGACAAAGTACTACTACTCATCCCAACACAGTGGTCAGGGGGAGGAACAGAATGATCCACTGAGTTGGCTGAGTTATGGCACTACCATGAGAACTGAGCTTCGTAATCACAGTACCACATCTGTTGAAACTCCAGTTGAAACTCCAGATACCAGTGCCACCCCTGAAAGTCCTGTTCCTACTATGATATCTGAGGTAAGTAGTCCTCATCAATCGAATAACTTGGATGAGAATTCTCAATCAGAAAACTTGGATAATACTAATGATATCCAAGATTCCTCATCTAACAGTATGCAGGAACCTGAAGAAGAAGTGCCAAAATATGTTCTCCCAGCAAGAGCAAACAGGGGAGTTCCAGCAAAACGATATTCTCCAGAAAAAACCACTAGGGGAGTAAAGTACCAAATGGCCAACATAGCAGAGGGAAATCTGTCTAATGACGCAAGAGCATTCATTGCAAGTCTCTATTCAGAAGAAATTCCCTCAAGCATCGAACAAGTCCTTAAAATCAGAAAAATGGAGAAATGCCATGGATGAAGAGATGAAGGCATTAAAGAAGAATGAGACATGGGATCAATGTGCTCTGCCAAAAGGAAAATCAACAGTAGGATGCAGGTGGATCTTCACAGTAAAATACAGACCAGATGGAGCAGTTGAACGATATAAAGCTCGGTTAGTTGCAAAAGGATACACTCAGACATATGGGATTGAGTATTCAAAAACCTTCTCCCCAGTTGCAAAAATGGACACTATAAGAGTCCTGCTTTCAGTTGCAGCAAATCAAGGATGGTCTCTTCATCAATTTGATGTAAAAAATGCTTTCCTACACGGAGAACTAAAAGAAGAAGTATACATGGAAGCTCCACCTGGTTTCTCAGAACATTTTAAGCCTGGGGAAGCATGTCGATTAAAGAAGTCACTGTATGGACTTAAACAGTCTCCCAGAGCATGGTTTGGTAGATTCACTCTGGCAATGAAGAAGAATGGATATAAACAAAGCAATTCAGATCATACATTGTTCCTCAAAACCAGAGGAACTCATGTGACATGCTTGATCATCTATGTCGATGATATGGTGATCACTGGAAATGATGAAGAAGAAATGAAGAGGCTAAAGGAAGAATTGTTTACAGAATTTGAAATGAAAGATCTAGGAAACCTTAAATATTTTCTTGGAATTGAAGTCTTGAGATCTGCAAAAGGAATCTTTATATGTCAGAAAAAGTACATATTAGATCTCCTATCAGAAGTAGGGATGATTGATTGCAAACCCGCTGATACACCAATGATCATGAACCAGAAGTTGTTTATCGAAGAAGAAGCTGAGCTGGCAGACAAAAATAGGTACCAACGATTGGTAGGAAAGCTGATATATCTATCACACACTCATCCAGACATTGCATATGCTGTTGGAGTAGTAAGCCAGTTCATGCACCAACCACAAGTGGCCCACATGAATGCAGTTTTAAGAATCATTAGGTATCTCAAAGGAACCACTGGCCATGGAGTTCTGTTCAGATCAAATGGACACCTGGATATTCAGATATATACAGATGCTGACTGGGCTGGAGATAAAGGAAATAGACGTTCAACATCAGGTTATTTTTCATTAGTAGGAGGTAATCTTGTCACCTGGCGAAGTAAGAAGCAAAAGGTTGTATCTCTGTCAAGTGCTGAAGCTGAATTCAGAGGCATAGCGAAAGGAATAGCAGAAGCATTATGGATAAAAAAGCTTATCACAGAGATAGGATTCCCTCCAAAGAAAAGTACTCAGATCATGTGTGATAATGAGGCGGCTATCCAGATCTCAGAAAATCCGGTACAGCATGACAAGACAAAGCATGTAGAGGTCGATAGACATTTTATCAAAGAAAAACTGGAAGCAGGAATTATTGAGCTACCGTTTGTCAGATCCTCAGATCAACTGGCTGATGTCCTAACAAAAGCAGTAGGAACAAAGGTGTTTCACAACTGTCTCAGCAAGTTGAACTTTGGGAATCCCACAATTCAACTTGAGGGGGAGTGTTAACAAGAGTAGGATCAGAATATCATCATCTCCTTAATTTCAGCAAAGAGATGTCATGGCTGACTAAGCAGTCAACCAAACAGCATATGACCAGCAAATAGACAGCTAATTGTATTTAAGAGCATTCCTTATTTAGCTTAATATTTTGTGTATAAATAGCACCTCAATTGTAATGTTTTATTATTACAAATCAATAGAATCAGTTCTTTCTCAAAACCTTTATTCTATATTCATTAACAATAGGAAGTAATAAATAAACTCTATTTAGGAATGTGAAGTTGGAGTTCAACTGCATTATACTTATCATATTTAGCTTGTTTTCGTTTGTGTATTATTGTAGGTTTATTCTGCATTCTACAATCATAACTTCTTTAAGATGTTGGCTATGATTGGCGCAGGGCATAAAGTCACGTTAAGTTTGTGTATAAAGACACGTTAAATGAGTTTAAGAAGCTACGGATGAATGAAGTTTTGCTAAATTTTGTATTTGCTCGGATTCAATTGTAGCTCAGATGGAAGCTTTGTTTTCTACAGTTTTGGTGAACATTGGAGGTGACGATTTAGATGATCTTGATGCTTTTGAGGTATACATTTCATGTGTCTCACCTATCATGATTTCATGGTAATTTTGTTGTATGAGAACCTTTTCCCTCTGTATCCATGCAAGGTCCATGATTAAAATAGTTTAGAATAACAGTATGGCTAATAATCGAAGTTGTTTGTACTAGTTGTGTCATAGGTTGAAGAAGCAAATTTATCTTGTTGATTTCTAGTAAATTTGATCGTAGTTATTTCTACTTTTCTAGTAATGTTACAACTTACAACTACTCTTTAAAGAGTAACAAGCACTTATGCAACATGGGTTGTTTTTGACAGGTAACTAGATTCATTTTTCTCATTGCATTCCACAGGAATCAGAAATTGGAAGAGATATCTCTACCCAATGAACTGTAAGAATCATTCTCTCTTTACATTGTTTTCCTGTAGATGTAACCATTTTGACTCATTTACATTTGAATGGCCTGACTTGAAATAAGCTAGGTTAGTTTGTTAACATATCTTGAATTTAAATTAGCGTTTCTATAATTATTAAGTTTAGTTTCTATCTATAGGTCCATTTCAAATGTAGCTTTGCTACCACAGTTCGATATATAATGACGAGCAGAAGGTGGACTCTTGATCATAAATCCTGTTATATACTTTTATATATCTACCTCAATACCATGAATAAAGCTTTACCATGTGTTTGACATTAATCATTACCATGAATAAGTCTAAACCGTATTCAAATTACATTTATTTGATGTTTTAGATGAAGTTCTTGTGATATTAGAGGCTGTTTTTAATGATGCTTTTAAAGCCTCGTAACATATGTGTGTGGAGCAAGTAGTGTACTTTGTTAATCTTTGACTCTGCCTCTTATTACATAAATAATGACCGATAGTTGTACTGTAGGGAACTTGTACAGGGAGGAAAAGACATTTTAAGCTATGATTTGGATCTTAAGCCTCGTAATCTTTTGATGCATGTTTAAGGGTAAAGTTACTCTTAAATTAATAAGGGGTTAATCTTGCTTAGGAAAATGGTAATAAGTGGTTTAGACTTGTTGGCGGTTCCCTAATGGGGTGAAGTATTTATTAGCTTCACGCCACCAAGTGTAATATTTAGGTGTTTGTGTGTGTTTTTCATTAGGGTTTTAGGTGAATCCTTTGAGAGGTATTTATAGGCCTCTTGGGAAGGATCCAGAAGCTGGAGGTTAACGGTAACAGTAACGTTAACGGGCAGCTGTTATTGTTGGACAGATGTGTAACAAACTCTGGCCTAGAGGTATAAGTACGGGTCGTACGTACTAGTGCACGCTCTGAATTGTACTGTTTGTCTGTGGGTTGGCCGCAGCCTTCGTGATCAGGCAGCGGAGCTTATTAGCTTAGTTTAGTTCCGACCTTCGTTTTAATGAAGACTCCGGCTCTTAATCAATGTGTGTAATCCGGAGAATCCGGAGGATTAAGGATGGTATATCATCAAGCCCCCAGCCTAGCATTATGTTCTTTCATAATGGTGGGGTAAAGCTAAGTATCCCTTGAAAATTATAATGATTTTTATCTACGTTTGAATTTCGCGGAGGTTGTAATCCGTAGCCTTTTGTGTATTATTATTACACTCTTCCCTCGAAAGAAAAAACAAAAAAAATAGAATTTGTGATGATTGTTTTTGTTTTATTGTCATTATGACCTTGTTATGTGGGAGACACGTGTTGTGACACGGAACCCTAGCCATAAATGCCGCTGAATAATCTGTTAGTGGATTACACGTGCTCGGCTGTTACGCTGCGTCTCTTCGATACGTCCCATCATATGAACAGTTTTTTTTCCATGCCTATAAAAACTTCTCTTTTTTTTTTTCTCATTTCTCACTTCTTTCAATCTCTAAAAACTTTTTGCTCTCTTTTCTCTCGAGTCCGTAGCTTCCGTAGCCTCTGTAGGTTCTATCTTCCTCTTTTGTTGTGATCCTCCGCAGGTGGGTGTTTTAGTTTCCGCTCTTGTATTTTTATTATGGGTAATAGGAAGGATCTGTGTGTTAGTTTTTGTTCTGTCAGAAGGGACGATTTAGTGCAATTTTTGTCCGACTATAGGTTTCCCCTTGGTTATCACTACACTCTCCCACGCCCCTCCGACAATGCGAGGATGGTTCCAGATGGGAAAATAGTGTTGTATATGGCCATGTTTGAGGTGGCTAACGTCCGATTGCCATTTACTACCTTTTTTCTTGAGGTTCTTAAGCACTTTAAATGTCATATCTCTCAATTGACCCCTTTCGGAGCCCTTCGGATAACTATGTTCGAAGCCGCTTGTCGTGCTCGTAATGCGGAGCCTACGGTGGGTAATTTTCGTAAGTTTTATTGTTTGGGAGCCGATGGGGATTGGTTTACCATCCAGAAGAGGCCCGGTTCGAAGGTGACAGAGTGTATATTTGGTGTGACTGCATCCATCAAGGGATGGAAGAAAAGATTTTTCTACGCGGATGCTTCTATTGTACCTTCCAAATACCCATCTCTGTTGACTATGAAAGGCAACGCTCGTGGCACCCTGGCGGACTCTATGGAGATTGAGTTTGATAAAGATTTAGTAGGATCATTGTGCAAGCCTCCGACGTTGAGTCGGACGCTCCTAAAGGCTATTTTATACTTGGCGAAATTAAGCTCAGTCTGGTCATACCATCCGGCTGCTCCCAGACTTGTAAATAAAGAGGGGAGGGTACGGAACCTCCAACCCTTCCTAAAATATTTAAGTTTATTATGCATGCGTTGTAGCCTTGATTCTTTTGCACTTGTGTATATCATTATACTTTTGCATATAAATCGTTAACTTTACTTTGCTTTGTTTTGCAGTCATGGATTTTATGTCATATATGGGTTCTGATCTGGAGGATATTGACGCTATTCCGGATGTTCCAGAGGGTCAAACAGTTCCAGAGGTTGCGAAACTCTCTTTTGATAAGGAAGTTACAGTCCTGAAAGACACTCCGGAGACTGTTCAGCGTAAGAAGGACATTGAAGAAGATTTTGCCAACCAACTTTCATTAAATAAGAAAAAGGGTGAGAAGGAAGAAACTGCAACTAGTGAAGCTGTGGAGAAGAAAAGTACTCGGAAGAGAAAAGTTGAGAAAAAGAACATTCCGAAATCCCGTAAGAAGCCAAAACCACTAGGTGGAATAGAATTGGAGGAGCCTGCTGATGGAAGTTACTGGGTCCCGGAGGAGGGAGAGTTTGTTGTGGCCCCTCCGAGGCATGGGGTGGGTAAAGGTTCAATGGCTGTGAGGAAAATGAAAAAGAGTTTGCCAGATGATGTTTATGATATTGAAGATTCAGATGAGGGAGCCTCCGCCACTGGTGACCATGAACCGGAGCCTTCTCAAAGTAATAATCCTCCATCCCAGCGCATTCCGGAGATTCCGACATCCAAGAGTCCTTACAAAGTTGTTTTTTCACGGATTCCCTCCGACAGCTATTTGGAGAAAGATGAGGAGAAGGAAGATTTTGTTTCCGGTGTGATGGTTCGGCCCGCCGTCAGGAGGTGGCTTTGTTTCAATTGAAGAATTTCGCAGCTCTACCAATGAGACCACAATCCGGCAGATATCTGAGCAGGTATATCTTCTTTTTCCTTTCTTTATTTTGATGTTATTCTTTTTGCTGTTTTAAGGATATATTATACTAACTATTTTGCTTCCGCCATCAGAATGACTTTTGGCGTAGGTGGGATGTGCTGGAAGCAGAGAAGGACGACTTGAAGGAGAGGAACAGGTCTTTGCGTCGGAAGCTTAGGAAGTATGAGTTGGAGGATCCGGAGGTCCAAACGCAAAAGGTTGCAGACATGGAAGCACAAATTGTTATTCTGAAACAACAGGCGTCAATGGCGGAACAGGAAGTGACTGCTCACCGGAACAGGTTTGAAGAGGTGGTTGCGGAGAAAAGTAGGTTGAATGATGAGTTGTTTGAAGAGAAAGCCAGGGTGGAGCAGTTGACATTGGAGATAAGTGAGTGTAAGTAAGTTGAAAAGAATTTGTGTGATAAAGTTCAAGAAATGGACGAGGACATGGAGAAACTGACGGTTGATAGGGCGGAGCTGGTAAGGGGTATTCCCACCATCTTTGATAGGCTCCGCTCAAGCGCGGAGTTTGCGCGGGAGATGGGAGCGGTCCAAAGCTGCGCGTTGGCCGTAGGCTTTAACAAGGGGTTGGTGAAAGCGAAGGCGAAAGTTCCGGAGTTGGACATTACGCAGGTTCCGGGCTATCATGGGGGTGCTCTTACGGCCTTGAAGGAAGCAGCCAAAAAGTTTTCCGAGAAGAAGTATGCTTATTTGGACGAGGTTGCTTCCGACCCTGATCTTCTTGCTTCAGAGATTCTTGCTATTAAACCCGCCGGAGCTTCCGATGCCTCCGTTTCTGCCTAGGCTACTACATCTTCCGCCGCCCATTCAGGCTCAGTCATCCATAATGCTTGAAGTTATTTGGTATTTGGTTTGTAAAGCCTTTGTTGGCTGGCACAATACTTCTATTTTCTTTCCCTCCTTCTCACAGGCTGCGCGCTCAATGATGGTGAGCGCAGTCCAGACAATTTCTTTATATTCATGCATGTTTCCTCTTTAATATTTGTTAGTGTTTTGCATGATATTGCCACTGCACGAATGTTTTATGTTCTTAGGCATCATATGATGCCATTAGCATCGGAGGCTGTTTGGTGCGGTTGCCGTAGCCTTTTCCTAAGGTTGCCTTATGCATTTGTGTTTCGTTTTAATTTCTTGAAGGAGAGAAAAATTGCTATTTTTTTCCAAGTCTTGGGTTTACATGGTTGCCAAGGTATTTTGGGCTTATGCTTTCATCCTTCATAAGCCGCAACTTGTCGAAGGGTATTTTCTAGATGTTTAGGAAGTGTGTTTCCTTTTACATCTTGCAAGACTATTGGGGTCCTGCGACGCAAGGTTGCGAGCCTACGCGTTTGCTTACGGAGGCGAAGGCCAGCCGTAGCGTGTTTATATTTGCGCAGTAGTTTCATTACTTAGAAAAAAAAAATTCTAAGATTTGTATGCACAATTTTTCACAACTTTTGCGTTACTTTCATCCGATTAGCCGTAGGCTGCAATCATTTTGTGATATTTTATCATTTGTGCTTAAAATAGTTGTGTGAAAATGTGGCGTTGCTTAGGCTCCGATTGGCCGTAAGCTACCATTTGATTGATTTCATTTGGCCGTAGCCTATTTTCATGATGCGAGGCCGTAACCTCGTTAACAAGATAGAAATATTTATATGTAAATTTTTTTCAATTGCGAGCCATTCCAAGTTCGTGGGAGATCTTCTCCTTGAAGCGTGGCCAACTTGTAGGATCCATTGCCGCAAGCTTCTGTCACTTGGTATGGACCTTCCCATTGGGGTCCCAACTTTCCAGCTTTTCTCTGCTTTGCTTGCATCATTGTTCCTGAAGACGTAGTCTCCAGGCAGAAATACTTCTTTCTTGACTCTTTGGTCGTAGTATTTCTTCATTTGCTTTTTATATGATGCTTCTCGAATGGAGGCTACTTCCCTTCTCTACTCAAGTAGTTCCAAATTTTGTCGGAGCTGCTCTTCATTTTCACTTTCACTATTGAACCTGCGAATAGTTGGTACACATGCTTCGGCTGGGATCATGGCTTCGGAGCCGTATACAAAATTGAATGGTGTTTCCCCATTGCTTGTTTTTGGAGTTGTGCGTAGTGCCCATAATACTTGGTGTAGCTCATCTAGCCATCCATTCTGGCATCTTCCCAGTCTTGTTTTGATTCCTTGCACAATCTGCTTATTCATGGCTTCGACTTGTCCGTTTGCTTGAGGATGGGCTACGGATGTGAAACGCTGTTGAATTTCCAAGTTGTTGCAAAATTGAGGAAAAATTCCTTGATTGAATTGTTTCCCATTATCGCTGACTATGACTTGTGGGATTCCGAATCTTGTCACTACCTGCTCCCATACAAATTTTTCCATCTGCTTTCCTGAAATGGTGGCCAAAGGTTTGGCTTCGACCCACTTTGTGAAATAATCAACAGCTACGACCAGAAATTTGATACGTCCCGGAGCCTGTGGGAAAGGTCCGACGATGTCAATGCCCCATTTAGAGAAGGGCCACGCTGCTGTTACTGGAATGAGTTCATTTTTGGGAGCCTTCGGAACCGTAGCATGGACTTGGCATGAATCACAAGCTTGAATTTCTTTGAGAGTGTCATTGTGCATGGACGGCCAGTAGTACCCCATCTTGGTGATTTTGGCTACCACCATTCTGGGTCCGACGTGGGCACCGCAACATCCTTGGTGTATTTCTTGAATAATTGCCTTTGCTTGGTTTGGGCCAACACATCTTAACAGTGGTCCCAAGTAAGACTTCCGATAGAGGCCTTCATCTCGGAGGGTATATTGCGGAGCCTTAATCCATATCTTTCTTGCTTCTTCTTTGTTTGCAGGCAGCAGTCCACTTGTTAAGTATTCTATGATTGGTGTCATCCAAGTTTGCCCTTCTTCTTCCACGGGTGCCACAACAACTTCTTCTTCGATAGAGCTTTTTTGTAATGTTTCAACAAGGACTTCTTTAGTCAGGTGAGCGAAAGAGGTGGAGGCTAGCTTGCTTAAAGCATCTGCAATTTTATTTCAGCTCCGGCTGACGTTTTGAATCCGGAAGCTTTTGAATTTTTGTCTTATCTCTCTGACTTTCTCTAAGTATTTTTTCATTGCTGGTTCTTTTGCTTCATATGTTCCATCTACTTGGAAAGCCACTATTTGTGAGTTTACGCAGACATGAATGTGATCCACTTTCATTTGTTTTGCAATCCGTAGACCTGCTAGTAGGGCTTCATACTCTGCGGCATTATTTGATGCCTTGAAATCAAATCGTAAAGCATAAGTGAATTCCTGGCCTTCTGGGCTTGTCAGGATGAGGCCTGCACCGGAGCCATCTGCACTAGAGGCTCCGTCAGTAAACAGCTTCCGTGTTTTTGGGAAAACCTCTGTTTCCAGCTCCTTCAGCTTTACACTACTTTCCGCCTTTCTTTTGCTTTTTGATTCTGCTAGCGGGGCTTCCGCAAGGAAGTCTGCTAGTATTTGCCCCTTGATTGAATTGTTTCCCATTATCGCTGACTATGACTTGTGGGATTCCGAATCTTGTCACGACCTGCTCCCATACAAATTTTTCCATCTGCTTTCCTGAAATGGTGGCCAAAGGTTTGGCTTCGACCCACTTTGTGAAATAATCAACAGCTACGACCAGAAATTTGATACGTCCCGGAGCCTGTGGGAAAGGTCCGACGATATCAATGCCCCATTTAGAGAAGGGCCACGCCGCTGTTACTGGAATGAGTTCATTTTTGGGAGCCTTCGGAACCGTAGCATAGACTTGGCATGAATCACAAGCTTGAATTTCTTTCAGAGTGTCGTTGTGCATGGAAGACCAGTAGTACCCCATCTTGGTGATTTTGGCTACCACCATTCTGGGTCCGACGTGGGCACCGCAACATCCTTGGTGTATTTCTTGAATAATTGCCTTTGCTTGGTTTGGGCCAACACATCTTAACAGTGGTCCCAAGTAAGACTTCCGATAGAGGCCTTCATCTCGGAGGGTATATTGCGGAGCCTTAATCCATATCTTTCTTGCTTCTTCTTTGTTTGCAGGCAGCAGTCCACTTGTTAAGTATTCTATGATTGGTGTCATCCAAGTTTGCCCTTCTTCTTCCACGGGTGCCACAACAACTTCTTCTTCGATAGAGCTTTTTTGTAATGTTTCAACAAGGACTTCTTTAGTCAGGTGAGCGAAAGAGGTGGAGGCTAGCTTGCTTAAAGCATCTGCAATTTTATTTCAGCTCCGGCTGACGTTTTGAATCCGGAAGCTTTTGAATTTTTGTCTTATCTCTCTGACTTTCTCTAAGTATTTTTTCATTGCTGGTTCTTTTGCTTCATATGTTCCATCTACTTGGAAAGCCACTATTTGTGAGTTTACGCAGACATGAATGTGATCCACTTTCATTTGTTTTGCAATCCGTAGACCTGCTAGTAGGGCTTCATACTCTGCGGCATTATTTGATGCCTTGAAATCAAATCGTAAAGCATAAGTGAATTCCTGGCCTTCTGGGCTTGTCAGGATGAGGCCTGCACCGGAGCCATCTGCACTAGAGGCTCCGTCAGTAAACAGCTTCCGTGTTTTTGGGAAAACCTCTGTTTCCAGCTCCTTCAGCTTTACACTACTTTCCGCCTTTCTTTTGCTTTTTGATTCTGCTAGCGGGGCTTCCGCAAGGAAGTCTGCTAGTATTTGCCCCTTGATTGAATTTCTAGGCTTGAATTGGATTTCGTGTTCTCCAAGTTCAATTGCCCATTTTGCTAATCTCCCAGAGACCTCCGGCCTAGTTAGGACTTGCTTGATCGGCATGTTTGTCAAGACCTGGATAGGGTGCGCTTGGAAATAACGTCGGAGCCTCCTAGCTGCATGAACTAAGGCAAGAGTTAGCTTTTCAATTTCTGGATACCTTGTTTCCGGAGCCTGCAAAACTCTGCTAACATAGTATATCGGCTGTTGGACTCCCTTTCTGTTTGTTATCAATACGGCACTTATGGTTTCACTGGAGGTTGCCAAGTACATCTGGAGGGTTTCTCCTGGGGCCGGAGCTGTCATTGTCGGCAGTTGGCATAAGTAATTTTTTAACTCAGCGAAAGCTTTTTGAGCTTCCTCCGTCCATCTGAAATGTTGTTTTTCTAAACACCCCTTCAACGTATGAAAGAAAGGCAAAGATCTATCTGCTGACTTGGATAAAAAGCGATGAAGGGCTGCGAGTTTGCCATTGAGGCTTTGAACCTCTTTGAGAGCCTGCGGAGGCTTCATATCTTGAATGTCTTTGATCTTCTCTGGATCTGCTCTAAATCCTTCTTTTGTGATTATGTGCCCCAAAAATTGGCCTTCTTCTACCCCAAAAGAACATTTTTTTGGGTTCAACTTCATATTAATGGCCCAGAGGGTTTTCAAAGTCTCTTCAATGTCTAGGAGCATATCTTCTTCACTCCGGCTCTTAATGACCATGTCATCTACATAAGCCTCCAAATTTCTTCCGATCTGTCTTCCAAAAGCCTTATCAACCAATCTTTGATATGCCGCTCCAGCATTCTTTAGACCAAAAGGCATCTTTTTGTAACAATAAATTTCTTCGGACGTGTAAAAGGCTGTTTTGTCTTCATCGTCCAAATGCATCTGTATCTGGTGGTAGCCTTTGTAAGCATCTAAAAAACATTTTAGCCGGAAGCCTACAAGTGATTCAACCTTCCAATCAATTTCCGGAAGGGGATAACAATCTTTAGGGCACGCCTTGTTGATATCGGTGAAATCGACACACATTCTCCATCCTCCGTCATGCTTTTTTACCATCACTGGGTTGGCTACCCAGCTTTGGTACTTAACTTCTCTGAGGATGCCAGCTTTTACCAGATCTTCCACTTGTTCCTTCGCAGCCTTGCTTCTGTCTGCAGCTAGGCTCCGATGCTTTTGCTTAATAGGCTCCAGATGGGGTCTTGTGTTGAGGCGGTGTTGCGTATCAAAACTTTCACCATTTATCTTCAACTCCCTGGGTACGCCCGTCATGTCCGCAGGTGTCCAAGCAAACACATCTTTGTTTTTGTCCAACACTTCTTTCAATTTTCTCTTGTATTCAGTTGGTAATTGCTTGCCAATCATTATGTGTTGGTCTGGATACTTGCTGTTGATAAACAACTTCTCTGTTTCTACCTCAATATTTACATTGTTCTTTGAACACTCTCCGGCCTCCGGAGCTCTTATCTGAGCGCATTGTACCTCCGGCCGGGGCTCAGTTTTTACAAAACCTACCCCCCTTGGAGTTGGGAATTTTACTATTGCATGAACCGGATATGGTACCATACCCATTTTTCTCATTGCTGAACGACCAAGTATGACATTGTCTGGGGACTCAGCCCTTACGATCACAAACGTTAAAGCCTCCGTTCTTGTTCGCGGAGCCGTTCCTACGGTAACGTTCAATACAACCTCTCCCAATGACCAAGTTCTTTCTCCTGAAAAACCTACTAGAGGGCTTATGTTGTCCTTTCTTGTTTTTCTTAGTGTTGCCTTTAGTTTCAAAAAACAGTGTTCATACATAATCTCGCATCCACTTCCGGTATCCAAATGGATCCGTTTCACTGGGTGATTCCCTATGATGGCTCCGATTATGATTGGTGCCTCCGATGCTTCTTCATCTTCAACCGGAGGGAAACTTATGGCTACCTTATTCCAGGCTTCGGATCTGACTGGTGGTCTTTCTGTTACCGGACGCTCCGGGAAAACTGTTGCAATTATGTCTTCCAATGGCTCCGCTTTTGTTTCCGGAGCCTCGATCATTGGATTTTTGCCATTGTTTTGTCTTGGTCCTGGCTCCTTGATACCTTTCAGTAGCATTGAATACTTTCCAGACTTCATGGCCTCTTCTACCTTGTTCTTGAAAACTTTGCATTCATTTGTTTCATGGCCGTAACGGTTGTGAAACTCACAGTATTTGGTCATATCTTTGTTCCGGAGCCCTCCTTTCATCGGAGCCTTCTCCGCAGCTAGAATATCACGAGAATTCTTTGGGGCATGTTGGAGACTAGAGTGGCTTCCATAGGCTTTTCCTTGTGACCTATTGAATGGTGTTGTTCTGAACCTTTCATGTCGAGAATTTCGATTTCTTCTGTTTCTATCAAGATCTTTTCCATAGCCTGGACCTGTAACTCCGCCCGCTGTCTCTTTGCCCACTAAAAACGTGTAAGTCTTGTCCATTAATACAGTATATTCTTGTGGTAAGTTTGTGGAAAGGAATTCCACAAGGGGCTGGTACCGTAGCCCATGGACAAAGCCTGATATCTTTTGATTTTCACTGAGGCCCTTCATCAACGCCGTCTCGTCCGTGTAACGGGTTATGAATTGTCGGACACTTTCGTTCTCTCTTCTTTTGATATTGTGGGCTTCCAGATGCATTTTCTTGTACTTTCTCTGCTGGCTGAAATGTGAGCGGAATTTTGTTTTTAAGTCTTCAAAATTTGCTATGCTTCCTTCCGGCTGCGAGTCTAACCAAGCACGCGCTAAATCTTTCAGTGTAAGAGCAAACATGTGGCAAGCTATCGGAACGTTCCACCTCTGCATCCGGATCATCCCATTGAAGTGTTTCACATGGTTGTCCGGATCGTCCTTCCCATCATACATTTCTATCCCCTTAGGCAAACCTCCCTCCGGCAGTGGATAGTCTTCGATCCACTGCACAAAGGGTCCCGACTCTGTTTGGATTATCATATCTTCCTCACTTGGGAACCATCCCGGAGGGGGCGGAGCTTGCCTTGTGATGTTGGGAATGTGTGACTGATAGTAATTTGTGTTTTGATGGGGAGTATTTTGTGTTTGTCTTCTACCAGGCTGCGGGGTGAAAAAGTGCATGTTCCGTGACCCCCTGGTAGGATGCGGTGTAAAGTACTGTTGGGGGTTTGTATTTGAATTGTGATTGTATTGTGGAGTTTGGTTGCTATAAGCATGATAGTTATGGTTGTATGTTTGGCCTATTGTACGGACATAATCCTCCGCCATAGGCGGATGGTTTGGCCCTCTCTGATATTCTTCATTCTGGTTGTTAAAGTTTCTTCTTGGGCCTTCAGCAAAGTGAACTCTTGCTTCCGGTCTGCCTCCGGAGCCTTTGTGAATAGGTGTTTGTACTTCAAAATCTCTTCTTCCTTTGCCTCCGTTTCATCTGAGTACGTGAGCCTTGTTCGTACACTTTGCATGTCAATCTGCCTTAGATATTCTCTTAGAAGTGGTGCGAGCTCCTCTAACTGTCTGGCGGTCGGAGGAGCCAGCGGTGTTGTTCTTGATGTTTCGAAACCTGGAGGTGACCGTTGGTCACCGTCTTCTGCCATTTTCGTACAAGATCGGTGTGGTTTTAGTGCGGATGGCGCCACTTGTTTAAGGGTAAAGTTACTCTTAAATTAATAAAGGGTTAATCTTGCTTAGGAAAATGGTAATGAGTGGTTTAGACTTGTTGGCGGTTCCCTAATGGTGTGAAGTATTTATTAGCTTCACGCCACCAAGTGTAATATTTAGGTGTTTGTGTGTGTTTTTCATTAGGGTTTTAGGTAAATTCTTTGAGAGGTATTTATAGGCCTCTTGGGAAGGATCCAGAAGCTGGAGGTTAACGGTAACAGTAACGTTAACGGGCAGCTGTTATTGTTGGACAGATGTGTAACAAACTCTGGCCTAGAGGTATAAGTACGGGTCGTACGTACTAGTGCACGCTCTGAATTGTACTGTTTGTCTGTGGGTTGGCCGCAGCCTTCGTGACCAGGCAGCGGAGCCTATTAGCTTAGTTTAGTTCCGTCTTAATGAAGACTCCGACTCTTAATCAATGTGTGTAATCCGGAGAATCCGGAGGATTAAGGATGGTATATCATCAATGCACCACAAGGATTACTCAAGGTATCATAAGTAGTTGAATATCAGTAAATGACTCAAATACATTTACTCATGAACCTGCCATCTTTAAAAAGGAAAAGTTTGGATTGTACATTAGTTACTAGTTGGAAAAGTTTCCTAATAATGTTGGCATATGATGTTTGCAGGTTCTATACGTTGTTTATGTGCAGGTGATCTCTGATGAAAATATGAAATATATGAGAACATTAGCTAGTAGTCCACCCATTGACAGTCAATGGGTTCTCAAAGGTATAAGGTTTGTGAAATTGCTTCTTTTAAGTACACTACATTGTTTACTACTATAGTGGCTCTACTTATATCTTGTAGATGTTTCTATATATCTAATGTCATCTGTGTATATACTTTTTAATATGTTCCAACTGATAATGCTCTAATTGGTTTTTATATTTCCCCATCATGTAGACTATTATATTATCCATTACCTTCCTTTTCTACAGTCAATGGATTCCATATGCCGGGTAATTTGTTAACTAAAAAATTGTTCTTTTCTTATTTTTCAGTTTAAATATGTTGCACTTGCTCATGAAAGCCGGAAAGGTCATGCTCAAGAAGCGGATATATGGTCATTTGAGTGGTGTAAAATGCTATAATCTTTTACGTCGAGATGCACTTCAACCCAAGCAATATATTTTTGGTTTAAACTTAAATACTTTTTGATGTTTAGTTTTTTTTAAAGTTACTTGGATGTTAAATGGAATATGTTGTTAATGTAATGTATAATAATTTCGATTCTTCATTTGTATAGTTATTATCTATTTAGCTCAAAAAATGTTGGTTTTAATATAAGCAATGGCATATATAACGACACAATTGATATGGAACATTAAAATGTTTGTTATATTAGCGTCACATATAGCGTCATGTATAGTGACTTGTTTGAGATAAGCGACAAGGTCACCGTCATAGTAGTCATGTCGCTAAAAAAACTTAGCGACATGATGTAAATGATGCTATTACAGTCGCTACTTTTAGCGTCTTACGTATTCATGACGCAAAAAACTGCGATTTTTTTCTAGAGACTTCTCACTTGACATCGCTATGTATGTCGCTAGCTTCAAATATGTCGCTAATTAAGTCGCTAAACATGTCGCTAAAAGACATTTTTCTTGTAGTGATAGGTAGTTCACTAGGTACACTGGGATGATTATAAGATATGAGCCACAAAATAGCGATGTGCATAATGATATATGATCAATGTCATCGGTGTGCATCATACCAGCAAAAAAGTATATATGCTGTACTACTTGAGTGTATATCTGCTAGAAGTTTATAACTTTACCGTTCCAACTTGTGCAAATAGGCTGCTCGCTATTACATCAGGGTAATAACAAAAAACATCAGACCTGAAATCAAAACAAAAGGATAAAGTGGCCACAACAATCAACAATTTTTAATATAGTTCTCATGAGCCTAAGAGCAATTAAGGATTTACGATTTGCTAATAAGAGCGTTCCATTGTGGTACTTGTAGCAAGTTCATGAAAACAGACACTTGAACGGCTTTGATTCTCATCACACTGCATCTTCATACAATCTGTTATTTTACTTATGACGTCGTCAGTTTCGGCACAAAGACTAGAAAAGAGGGTTGAATCATAGCACGGTTTGTTGCAGGCAGATTTTTGAGTAATCCTTCAATCCTTTGCAACATGGAAATAATGAGACAAGCCTTGGCTATCCTTTGCTCAAACTGCACACTCAGGTCTTTCCAAGATAAAGCAAAGGCGATGATACAATTAAAGAAGGAAATACGACTAGTGCCCAAGATAAAGCAAAGGTGATGATATTTTTACGCCATCATATCCATGAGTCATTGAAAAATGAATATCTCACTATGAAAGACCCACTTGTCCTATGGACCAATTTGAAGTCGAGGTATGACCACCAAAAATCGGTGATATTGCCAAATACTCGTCATGAATGGCACGATTTAAGATTGCAAGACTTTAAGTCTATAAGTGAGTATAACTCGGCCATGTTTAGAATCACATCACAAATGAATTTATGTGGTGTTGATATTAATGATGAGGATATGTTGGAAAAAACATTTTCCACCTTTCATGCCTCAAACATTGTCTTGCAACAACAATATCGTGAAAAGGGCTTCTCCAAATATAGTGAATTAATATCATGTTTACTTGTGGCCGAGCAAAATAATGAGCTCTTAATGAAAAACCACGAGGCCCGTCCGGTTGGTGCAGCCCCATTCCCTGAAGCGAATGTGGCAACATATAATGACCAAAGTGGAAGTCAAGGACGTGGTCGTGGCCATTATCGTGGTCGTGGTCATGGTCGTGGTCGTGGTCGTGGTCGTGGTCGTGGGCGTGGATATGCTCGAGGAAATTATCAAGGTATTCAATTCAAAAACAAGGGAACCCACCAATAGTTGCATGATAGTGAAAAGAAAACCAATGATGACAAAGGAAAAATGAAAAATGGAGCCCCATCAAATACATGCTATCGATGTGGAGGCAACAACCATTGGGCTCGTACATGTCGCACACCCAAACACTTGGTGGAACTTTATAAACAATCAATCAAAGACAAAGGAAAAGGAATAGAGTCAAATTTCACATACGAAGATGGAAGTGTTGATGCTCCCAAAGACGTACAACACTAATGCAACTAATCTGGATTATGATGATTTCCTTATCGAGCAAGCTAATTTGGATTTTGGTGATATCATGGCCAATACAACCCATTTGGATGCTTCCAACTTTTCCCTTAATATGGATGATTAGAATTTATGTTATGTTATTTTCCTTTATGTTTTGTTAAGACATTCTCGTTTGAGATTTGTCATGTTTTGTCTTGAAAACTTGGAACATGTTATGGAATAACTTTTTTTTGTTTGAATCTTATTATATCTTTTATTTATGGAACTTTATTTTCTTTTGAAGCATATGGAGTATTTAACTAATGGAGAAGATAAATGTCTTATTGACAGTGCTTCTACACATACAATTCTAAAGAAAAAGAGATATTTTTCTAATTTATCTTTGAAAGAGGCAAATGTTGGTACTATATCTGGAAAATCCAAATTAATTGAAGGTTTTGGAGAAGCTTATATTGTTCTACAAAATGGAACTCCACTTAAAATTAACAATGCACACTACTAGAAAAACAGCTATTCTTGACGCGCAATGCGCGTCATAAAGGGGTCAGATGACGCGCAAAAGCGCGTCAAGGATGGACCAGTCATAAATTTTCATGACCCGCATTTGGGCGTCATCCTTCTATGACCCTCGGTTTATGACCCTCTTTTCTGACGTGCGTTTTTGCGTGTCATAACCTCTTTTTTTTTAAATAATTTTTTCAGTTCCTAATTTTCTATTAAATGAGAATTAAAAACCTGATAATACAAAATTAAAAACACAAATATCAAAATAACGCATTTCATAATATATATATATATATATATATCAAAACAATGAGGTTAATTCAAGTACTAAATCACGATAAGTCACAAGTTAATTAACGTCAAAAATTACATATCGATAGGAATTGTTAGGTCGAAAATCGACCAAGTATAATTTGTTCAGAAATAGCTTAAAGTTTAGTGAAGACGTTTTATCAGAATTCTGAGATGTCTCAGAATTCCTTCACTGAAGCTTCACTTCAGTTCAGATCAAGACAAATCTGAAGCATTCATTCTGAAGTCAAAGACTGAAGTATGAAGAAGAGAATCATCTCAGAAGCGAGCATCAGAGTGATTCTACCAGATCGAAGACTGAAGCATCTCAGTGTAAAGTATTTACAACACTTTACACTGATTACGAGGAAGACTTTTGCTTTACACCTTTATCCGGTTAATAGATTTATCTATTAACAAAAGGTACAAAGTATAGGCTTGGAACCTAGTACTATAAGTCACATCAAGTGACTTATATACTCTTCCAAGTGCAGCATGTAAGGAATTATGGTTTAATTCCTTAAATGCTCACAACCACATTTGTACGATCTTGTCCACATCATCATGGACTTGGTCTATAAATACAAAGTCTTCTCACAACTTGCAAAATGCTTGAAACTTTGCATTGCAACTTGTGAGATATACTCTAAGTAAACTTACGAGTATTTCCAAGTCAATTAGATCACTTGTTTTTCAGGATTGTTTAGATACTTACACTTTGGTGTTTATCTTTGTTCCGCAACAATCCTTGTATTTGTTTATACATCAATAAATCAAATACATTGAAAAGAAAACAACGTGTCTCAATGCTACATACTTGATTATATTTATATATATATCTTTATATAGTTTCTGCCATTTGTTCTTGCATTATTCATATTGTCAATTGTTTCTTGTTATCCATATCTGGATCGTAAACTGAACTTGTCCATCAAGATTAGTTGTACTTTCCAGTCGGGTTTGTTATTCATCTATATATTTTGGGACTCACAGGAATTCACAAGTTAGTTTGACAGTTTCCACATCGACCACTGAGTATACAACAAGACTACCCGAGTCATCCGTGCAGCTCTCCTGAAGCAGTAGTTCGACATTTTGGGACGAGTTGCTAGCCACCTGTTCCCAAAATAACAAAAAAAGTATTATAATACATTTGCTTTTAATTAACTTATTATAATTAACTTATATACATCGGCTGCCAACAGCAGCCCCGCAACTGACAGGTTTCTTTCGACCTCTAGACCACCCGACAAACTCAAATTATTACCCAATTTCCAGGAACACAAAGGACTAAACTAAAGGAACAACAATATGGACTCGTTTGAAATGTCGAAATCAGATTACAAGCTGGAAAATGAGGCTGATCAGCTGCAGTGGTGCAGCTGTCCAACTCGCACAAAACAGCCCCCTCGAGCTTAAGACCAGAATTATACCTCAACATTTTTATACATTCAAAGAGGACACAATGGACTACTTCTTACTAGAATAACATCAACAATTACACAAGAACGAACCTGGAAGTCTAGAGCTCAAAACAGTCCTGCGAGTTCAGCTAGAGAATGAGTAAAACGAAAGGCACATAACCTGTGCAGCGAGTTCGCGGGCTGCCAATTAACGCCAAACACTTTTACATATCTAATATGAACTCAAATGGCTAGACAATGCAAGGACCAATTTGACCTAAGAAGGTATAGAGCGACCGACACAAGAAGGTATAGAGTGACCTGCACAAACAGGTTCTGTACAGAACTAATTCAGATATTTTTAAGGTGCAAAACTACAGGAAAACGACTTGCAATTCAGTCATTATACCATAACTCCAACCCGTTTCCTACATTAACTCGGTTTCATCAGCTTTTACCAACGATAAAGTTTGAACTAACCTCGTTGTCAAGAAAACTGTTACCATGGCGATGTTGTGGTGGTAGTGGCGTTGGGGCAGCTGCTGAGACGACGACGGCGGCTTTAGACACTCTCCTGCAAGAAACATATATATTAAAACTCGTGACTGCAAAAGTTTACCAGGTGATAGTGGAGATGCCATGACCAAATCGTCCGGAGAAATACCCTTTAATAGTTACCTCAAACACCATCAATAAGGCTTCAACCATAACTGGTCTTGCCTCCTTCTCGTATTCCTTCTCTTCGTTGATAACCTTTAAAGCAAAACACTTTCAATATTCAACCACTCACAATCAGACAAAGTATGAAAACACTATTATGCCGTAACTATCTACATCCTGCAAATTCCTTTTATTTTTTTTTATTTTCAAAGCAAAACGTTCTTCATGATAAATCTACATATATCTAAATATACTCAAAAACCTTTGATATATATGAATAATCAGATCAATTTAAAAAGAAAAAGAAAGAAAAAAACCTGAGTGACTCTATAATTGAAATAAGGATCAAATTCATGAATAACACTTTCATACTTAATAACCTGCAAACACAAAAATAAAATATAAAAAATATATTAGAAAATACACATCAGTTAAATAAATTCAAGCTTAAATATAAATATTTAGATCCGAATGATTAATAATAATATACCGAAAATAAAAAGATCGAGAATGCAAGTACTCCGATCAGCAACAGAATGAAGAAGGCGAGAACATTTCCGAAGGCGAGCCGGAGATTCGACGGCGACGGAGAAGACGACGGTGGTTTGGTGATGATATCGACGGGAACCGCCATTAACGGCCGTCGGAAAGTGTGTGTGTGTTGGAGATGGATGGCGTGGATGGCGATCGGGTTTGATAGGTAGGGGGTGGGTGTGTGTGTGTGTGTGTTTTGAGATAGATGTGTGTGTGTTTTTGAATTTTGAGTGTGAATTGTCTGTGGGTGTTTTGACACATAGGAGTTGGAAATTATTTTAGGGGTATATCAGGTAGCTGGCTAAATTTTAACTGATTATGACCCATATGTTATGACGCTTCTGAAAACGAGTCATCCCCAATAGAAAATTTACTCGAAATGACTCTTATTTTATGACTTTGCTCTTTGCGCGTCATCTTGTAGCGTGGGTCATAAAAATGGGTCAAGGATAGCCCTTTTTCTAGTAGTGGCATTATTTTCTCCATTATCTCAAAGAAACCTAATAAGCTTTAAAGATATTCGTCAAAATGGATATCATCTTGAGACTACTTGTGAAAATGATGATGAGTACCTTCAAATTACAAATATGATTTCGGGTAAAAAGCATGTGTTAGAAAAATTACCCGCAATTGCCTCGGGTTTGTATTGTACTAAAATTAGTGTAGTTGAATCAAACGCGGTCATAAAACAGAAGTTTATGGACCACGAAAATTTTATCATTTGGCATGACCGGCTAGGCCATCCCGGATCAGTAATGATGCGAAAAATTATAGAAAATTCACGTGGACATTCTTCGAAGAACCAAAAGATTCTTCAGTCCAAAGACATTACATGTATCGCATGCTTACAGGGGAAGTTAATTACTCGACCATCACCAGTCAAGGTGGGGATAGAATCTTTGAGTTTTTTGGAAAGAATACATGGTGATATATGTGGACCTATACACCCCTCTAGCGGACCATTTAGATACTTTATGGTCCTAATTGATGCATCAACCAGATGGTCACATGTATGCTTACTATCAAGTCGTAGCTGAGAGCACAATTCCCGGATTACCCCATCAAGAAAATTCGGTTGGACAATGCTGGTGAATTTACATCCCAATCATTTAATGATTACTGCATGTCTATTGGGATAAGTGTGGAGCATCCTGTACCTCATGTACATACACAAAATGGACTCGCTGAATCACTTATCAAGCGACTCCAAATGGTTGCAAGACCAATGATTATGAAATCAAAGCTACCAGTAACTGCATGGGGGCATGCAATATTACATGCAGCAGCACTAATTCGCATCAGGCCAACAAGTTACCATACGTCCTCCCCGTTAAAATAGGTTTTTGGTCAGGAACCAGATATTTCCCATCTAAGGATTTTTGGTTGCGCCGTATATGTTCCTATCGCTCCACCACAACGCACAAAGATGGGACCTCAAAGAAGGTTAGGGATATATGTTGGGTATGAATCACGATCAATCATTAAGTACTTAGAGCCATCAACAGGGGATTTGTTTACGGCTCGATTTGCGGATTGTCATTTTGTTGAATCAACTTTCCCAACATTAGGGGGAGATGAAAAGCAGCTGAAAAATAACAATATAACTTGGAGTGAATTATCATTATCTCATCTTGATCCTCGAACTAAACAGTGTGAACTAGAAAAAAATTCAACAAAGATTAGCAAAAAAAGAACGGCGAAAAAAAAAAAAAAAAAAAAAAAAAAAAAAAAAAAAAAAAAAAAAAAAAAAAAAAAACATACACTAGCTGCCAATGCTCCAATGAAAATAAGTGTAACAACCCCAAAAAAAAAAAAAAGAATTTAGATCTTGTTTGCATATAAAAGTTTTATATTCGATAAATTCTATAAACATGTGCACCTGAATATGTTATAAGTTTTCATATTGATGTAATCTATCTAAATACAACTATAATTATATTAAATTAAAAGGCAATTAGATTGTATGGATAAATATTCATATTGTTATGTCATCTTATTGTGGTTTAATTTAATTAGGATGATAACAATAATACGTAACATATGGATAATCTTTTATTTAAGATATTCTAGTATGGCTAAAACCTGTTAGGATTGGTAATTAACAAATTGTTAAAGACCGTATGTGTTGAGGCTATTTTAGATTTTATTAAATTAAAAGTTAATTAGCTTGTATGGATAAATATTCATATTGTTATGTCATCTTATTGTGGTTTAATTTAATTAGGATGATAACAATAATACGTAACATATGGATAATCTTTTATTTAAGATATTCTAGTATGGCTAAAACCTGTTAGGATTGGTAATTAACAAATTGTTAAAGACCGTATGTGTTGAGGCTATTTTAGATTTTATTAATTAATTAATATAGAAAAGATATCACATTAGGCTAGTAGATACCAAAATCATGTAAATATATGGATAACCCTTTAGGTGGGAAGTGATAGTAATCTATTAGGAATCTAAATGAATTAGTTATATATTACCCATATTGGCTTACAACGAAACAATCTTAGAGGAAAAGAAGAATATAAAATAAATAAACTTGTTTGGCAGGAGATTCACGACGGCCGAGAACAACAAAGAAAATTGGTGTTCATTCTAGTTAAACAAATAGGCTTTTAACACATAATTAATAGATTTAGTTGATGGCAGTACGTGTTAAGGGTCATGGGTACGTTGAGAATTAAACAGCAGTTTCTAAGCATTCAAGATTTACCTGGAGGTTATCAATAAATCTAATAATCACGCATCATATGAGGTACGGATTACTATTTTAAACTATGTTAGTTATATAATAGTACATATTCTGTTTTAAACTTATATGTTTATATATATATACATCGAAACTATGATTTGAATTCCATTTGTTCCTTCTGCGTTACTCTGCTGTTAAAGTGATTTTGATATGTCTTTTAAGGCCTCAAATTATTTTGTTCGTATATGCTATATGTTAGTTATGATCTGAAGGTTTAAAATAAATTCTGATTTTTGAAATATATGTACGAAAGTTCTTTGAATACGTTGAATTTTTAATTCGAAATAAGAAACATTTTGAAACATTGTATGATAAGAAATTTTGAAAAGCTATTTACAAGGTTGGTTTGGTATATGAGAATTTGATATGAAAACCCGAGCTAACCACCTATGGGGGTACCATAGGCGCATCATTTGGGGGCACCGATGGTGTGACACCACCGTGACGGTGTGATGTGTTCATGAAAGAACCCGAACTCATTTTAGGAAAATAAGAGATTTTTTTTTTTTTTTTTTTTTATAAGCCCCCACTGCGCCGCAGTGGAGGTGTACACCTCCCACTGCGCCGCAGTGGGAAGTTACGGAAGCAGACGACCAAACTTCCCCACTGCGCCGCAGTGGGGTGGAAACACTCCCACTGCGCCGCAGTGGGATATTTCGGACCTCAGCCTGCAGTTTTCCTGCAGGTCTAAAACTTTTAAAAATCATATCCCAAACTTCAATCTTGCACAATCTTTTACCAAACTTCAAAATGAGTTAAAGACACATGATTTAAAATTCCGAAAGCTTTCATTTGATCAAGTGTAACATTTACAACGAAACCATTTGAAATACCCAAAAACTCGAGTCTAACACTAGACATCACAATAATTTACAAAAGGACAAAACAAGAGTACAAAGAGCCGATAGTTCAAAGGGGTCGCTATGGGTCCTATTACCAATTCCATTATCCGCATTTAGCTAAAGCAATCAATAACCAAAAAGCATCTTTAACTTCAATCTTTACATTACTTAACTTTCTTCCGCATCCGGGACAACCTATAAAAAGGGTAAACAACTAAAAAGTAAGCAAAGCTTAGTGAATAATCTTGCATACGTTTATACCTACGAAGGAGGGCAACGCACAAAGGACTATTACATGTAACCCATGACACCGTCGTGCCATACCTACATGCTCACCTTTGTACAATAAACAACATATATGGATCCATTAGAGAATATCGGGGTTCTTAGGCCCCGAGAGGTTCTTAGGCCTTTTCTCAACAACAATAGGGGTTCTTAGGCCCCGGAGGTTCTTAGGCCTCATAACAATTGACCCCACCCGGGTCTAGCCAAATCAATTACCATGCTCGGAATATCCACGTCTCATGGTAATTGACCCAACGTATACATAAAGGTATGCAAGAGTACTCACCTCCTTCGCGACAACCAAAATCAAGATGACCATCAAACAATCATATTGCATTTCACCTAGCAATAATTCACAATTCACACATATAAGGTCATCAAGCTCAATTATCTCAAACACAAGGCTAACAAGCCATACACTACTACCTTTACTAGCATTTCAATGCCCAACCCAACTTTTACAATCTTATAATAATCTTGGGTTGGTTCACATAACATGTACTTCTTATATCATTTTCAATTGGCCAAGAGTTACTTTCATATCAAAATCGTCATTTTCATATTTGACCTAGCAGACTTCAAACAAGCATAACTCAAGTTCTACTTACTCTTTTAACATGATTCCAGTGGCCACTTCTTCTTAACACATTTTAGCACATTTTATCTTCAGTGACCAACACAAGATTCGACTCATATACGTGAGTTTTACTCGTTTTAAAAACTGACACAGAATTATTTTTGCTGAAAGATCAGCATGACGACCCTGAATTCAAAAATTCATAACTAGAGTTCTACTTCGTCTTTTTAACCATTCCAGTGGCCAAATTTACATGACACATATACCTACATTTTATCTTTAGTGACCAATATGTGAATTGTCCTTCAAAGGTGACTTCTGGTCGTTTTAAAAACCAACACTGCTGCTGTTAAACAGCTTTGACCTTACTGACTTCAAATGACCATAACCTGAGTTCTACACAATATTTTGACCTCATTCCAGTGGCAAAATTTACTTAACACACTTAGGTACATTTTATCTTTAGTGATCAACATGTTAAATATCCCTCAAGAGCGAATTCTGGTCATTTTAAAAACACAAACAGTTGCTGTTCTTACTGACAAAACAGATTTGACGTTACCAACTTCAAATAACCATAACTTGAGTTCTACAACATATTTTGACCTCATTCCAGTGGCAAAATTTACATGACACATATACCTACATTTTATCTTTAGTGATCAACATGTTAAATATCCCTCAAGAGCGAATTCTGGTCATTTTAAAAACACAAACAGTTGCTGTTCTTACTGACAAAACAGATTTGACGTTACCAACTTCAAATAACCATAACTTGAGTTCTACAACATATTTTGACCTCATTCCAGTGGCCACTTCTTCTTAACACATTTTAGCACATTTTATCTTCAGTGACCAACACAAGATTCGACTCATATACGTGAGTTTTACTCGTTTTAAAAACTGACACAGAATTATTTTTGCTGAAAGATCAGCATGACGACCCTGAATTCAAAAATTCATAACTAGAGTTCTACTTCGTCTTTTTAACCCATTCCAGTGGCCACTTCTTCTTAACACATTTTAGCACATTTTATCTTCAGTGACCAACACAAGATTCGACTCATATACGTGAGTTTTACTCGTTTTAAAAACTGACACAGAATTATTTTTGCTGAAAGATCAGCATGACGACCCTGAATTCAAAAATTCATAACTAGAGTTCTACTTCGTCTTTTTAACCCATTCCAGTGGCAAAATTTACATGACACATATACCTACATTTTATCTTTAGTGATCAACATGTTAAATATCCCTCAAGAGCGAATTCTGGTCATTTTAAAAACACAAACAGTTGCTGTTCTTACTGACAAAACAGATTTGACGTTACCAACTTCAAATAACCATAACTTGAGTTCTACAACATATTTTGACCTCATTCCAGTGGCCAACTTCTTCATGACACATATACCTACATTTTATCTTTAGTGATCAACATGTTAAATATCCCTCAAGAGCGAATTCTGGTCATTTTAAAAACACAAACAGTTGCTGTTCTTACTGACAAAACAGATTTGACGTTACCAACTTCAAATAACCATAACTTGAGTTCTACAACATATTTTGACCTCATTCCAGTGGCAAAATTTACATGACACATATACCTACATTTTATCTTTAGTGATCAACATGTTAAATATCCCTCAAGAGCGAATTCTGGTCATTTTAAAAACACAAACAGTTGCTGTTCTTACTGACAAAACAGATTTGACGTTACCAACTTCAAATAACCATAACTTGAGTTCTACAACATATTTTGACCTCATTCCAGTGGCAAAATTTACTTAACACACTTAGGTACATTTTATCTTTAGTGATCAACATGTTAAATATCCCTCAAGAGCGAATTCTGGTCATTTTAAAAACACAAACAGTTGCTGTTCTTACTGACAAAACAGATTTGACGTTACCAACTTCAAATAACCATAACTTGAGTTCTACAACATATTTTGACCTCATTCCAGTGGCTAAATTTACATGACACATATACCTACATTTTATCTTTAGTGATCAACATGTTAAATATCCCTCAAGAGCGAATTCTGGTCATTTTAAAAACACAAACAGTTGCTGTTCTTACTGACAAAACAGATTTGACGTTACCAACTTCAAATAACCATAACTTGAGTTCTACAACATATTTTGACCTCATTCCAGTGGCAAAATTTACATGACACATATACCTACATTTTATCTTTAGTGATCAACATGTTAAATATCCCTCAAGAGCGAATTCTGGTCATTTTAAAAACACAAACAGTTGCTGTTCTTACTGACAAAACAGATTTGACGTTACCAACTTCAAATAACCATAACTTGAGTTCTACAACATATTTTGACCTCATTCCAGTGGCCACTTCTTCTTAACACATTTTAGCACATTTTATCTTCAGTGACCAACACAAGATTCGACTCATATACGTGAGTTTTACTCGTTTTAAAAACTGACACTGCTGCTGTTAAACAGCTTTGACCTTACTGACTTCAAATGACCATAACCAAAAATAAAATACTATGAAATTAATTTAATGTTAAAACTATAATAAAGGTTTATTTTCATTGGCTTAAAAATTTCGGGATGTTACAACTCTCCCCCACTTGGAACGGATCACGACCTCGTGATCCAAGCCACATCTAGCAACGACTCTCTAATTTAGGTTGACACATCGTCATCCTTTCGTGCTTTCATAGCGTTATGCTCTATCATATAGTCTTGATTTATCTTCTTCTCAAACGTATCTTCACACATACAATAGGCTCCTCGTCGTTGTCTTATTTTAATTCACTTGAAGTTCGATTTCTTTTATAGATACACGTGAAAACTCGACGGTATAATACTTCATAAAACGAGAAACGAGTAAGGTAGAATAAATTCCTGGAAGTTCTGCGGGCAATTCCAAACAAATAGTAACCTTGTTGACTCGAGCATAAATTTTTTTTTTTTTTTTTTTTGAAAGAACTGTTAAACCGAAATCTTGTTTTCTCATATGCAAAATCGTAAAGCGCCCCTCCATGGGAACACTCCTATCGTATTTCATAACCTCCCGCTTCAATTGTGGTCATCGCTAATCTCTCTTTAAGTCTTGACACATCCTTCTCATACAGGGCAAAAGAAGTGTTCGGATTTTATGGGCTTCTTGGAGCAAAATCGATTTAATTCGTTAAAAAGAGGATTATAAGTTCTATTATGACGTGTGGTAAAATCTCAAAATTCTTTAGAAGGTTTTTCGTGTGACCCTTGCTTCTCACTTGCTTAGGATCTCGTCGCAAAATTTTCTCTTGAGCCTTCTCGGTGCGACACCAAACTTCATAGACGATCGAAACGGTTAATCAACTTCTTAAATAGTTGTTGAATTGTCGTGATTAGATAAGATAAGAAAATACTTAGGACCTGAAAAATCGAAAACAATGATATACTTGACACCATAGAGTTGATAACACGAAGATTTTATAGTAACAACTACTCCAATGGGTTCTAAATCCTGAATGGAACGATTCTTCTTAATTTCTATTAATGCTCCGTAGCGTCGTTCAACTTTTACTCATCGCATGGGTGCACAATCAACATCGTCCGTTGAGACGTCACAGTAAACCGTCATGTCCTCCAAGTCTTCTATAGTATGAGCATCGGACTTTACCTTCTTCTTCTCGTGACAGTCGGGGGTTCGATTCATAATCTTTCTAATTAATTCGGTCAACAGTGAGACTTGCTTAAAATGCTGAAAATAAAACGACATGTGTCACCCGTCAACTACGAAACTTCTAATCTATATTGATCTTGTAGGTTGTCTCCGCTTCATTACCGCACTATTCCGAGTCGAATCGACCTCATTCTCTCTTTTGGGTAATCACACGATAGAGATAATTTCATTTCTCTTAATCTGCTTATCGGACGATTTGACATGAAACTCTTCCTTTATATAGTATCTCCCTTACTTCACGTAAAAGAACATAGTGGCCGTGTTGACTTTTAGAATAAACATTGTCAAAGAAAACAATTACGATAACGGAAACAATTGCGGTTCGTAAGACTCATGAAAATTTGCAAAATCAAGGATAAAATTGAAGAGCATAACTACAAATTCAACTTCTCGAAACAAGTATAGATAGCATTTCTGGAAACATCTTCATTGCGCGCCTTAAGTTGATGATTAACAAAAACGAGGATTCATCTTAGAATAATAAGAAGATCGAGTAAAACATAAATCTTGACAAAGGGTACTCGTTTTCGACTGTCCCTTTATTGAGCTCGCGAATAATTCGACGTACGCGCACCTTACTATCTTTCATTTCGTTAAATTAGGAAATCGTACCTCTTGGAAACAAAGGAAATCACTTGAAACGGCTAGAACGAATATAATTTACGTGAAAGAAATTGGGAAAATCACGAATAACAAGAAGATTCTCCATAGACCGTGGTTTCCATTCGGCGTCGATGATTCTAATATAAGAGACTTGACTACCATACAAGGATTATCAAAACGTATGAGCAAGATATCAACAGAAATCGGCCGTTTCATTTCCTCCGTCGAAGTCAATTGTTTTCTTTGTAATAGGAATATTCAACTAGATCGCCTTCTCCTCTCGCGGGATTAGGAATCATTCGCGCTTAGCCTAGCTGTTCTCAAACATTATACCACACGCTCCCGAAGGAAAAGAGAGCAAATTGGTTCAAAGATTTTAGATTAGGTTTTAACTTTTATAACTACCATACTTATCATGTATTAGTCTCTTGTAACTGTATCATCCTCAGGTTCTCACTACGCAAATTTCATCTTAGTGTCTATCATCAGGCCTCAAGTAATCGTATACTCATTCAATAAAAGCATGTTAATCAAAATCAAAACACATTCGCCATACTCCGTATGGTCTTTTAACATACACTTAAATAAATCATCATCATAGCAGAGATCTTTTAACATGCTCTTTCTACTAACATGTAGCATGAATCCAACACACAAATTGCCAATTCAAACACGTTACTACGCAATTACTTTTCATTGCCATACTGCGTATGGTCTTTCAACATCTCACTAACACAATCATATTTAACATAGGGATAACCAACCTTAAAATTTTATATTACTCATATCAAAAGCATTCTTTGCATTGATAAATCAATTAGATCATATCCATACACAACTGATTCTCATCACCAAACTTTAGATGATCTTTTATCCCAATAATGATGCCACGGGTCTCACTACCCAATGGTCTTACACTAAATAATAACGATGCCATGGGTCTCACTACCCAATGGTCTTACACTAAATAATAACGATGCCATGGGTCTCACTACCCAATGGTCTTACACTAAATAATAACGATGCCATGGGTCTCACTACCCAATGGTCTTACACAAAATAATAACGATGCCATGGGTCTCACTACCCAATGGTCTTACACAAAATAATAACGATGCCATGGGTCTCACTACCCAATGGTCTTACACTAAATAATAACGATGCCATGGGTCTCACTACCCAATGGTCTTACACTAAATAATAACGATGCCATGGGTCTCACTACCCAATGGTCTTACACTAAATAATAACGATGCCATGGGTCTCACTACCCAATGGTCTTACACTAAATAATAACGATGCCATGGGTCTCACTACCCAATGGTCTTACACTAAATAATAACGATGCCATGGGTCTCACTACCCAATGGTCTTACACTAAATAATAACGATGCCATGGGTCTCACTACCCAATGGTCTTACACTAAATAATAACGATGCCATGGGTCTCACTACCCAATGGTCTTACACTAAATAATAACGATGCCATGGGTCTCACTACCCAATGGTCTTACACTAAATAATAACGATGCCATGGGTCTCACTACCCAATGGTCTTACACTAAATAATAACGATGCCATGGGTCTCACTACCCAATGGTCTTACACTAAATAATAACGATGCCATGGGTCTCACTACCCAATGGTCTTACACTAAATAATAACGATGCCATGGGTCTCACTACCCAATGGTCTTACACTAAATAATAACGATGCCATGGGTCTCACTACCCAATGGTCTTACACTAAATAATAACGATGCCATGGGTCTCACTACCCAATGGTCTTACACTAAATAATAACGATGCCATGGGTCTCACTACCCAATGGTCTTACACTAAATAATAACGATGCCATGGGTCTCACTACCCAATGGTCTTACACTAAATAATAACGATGCCATGGGTCTCACTACCCAATGGTCTTACACTAAATAATAACGATGCCATGGGTCTCACTACCCAATGGTCTTACACTAAATAATAACGATGCCATGGGTCTCACTACCCAATGGTCTTACACTAAATAATAACGATGCCATGGGTCTCACTACCCAATGGTCTTACACTAAATAATAACGATGCCATGGGTCTCACTACCCAATGGTCTTACACTAAATAATAACGATGCCATGGGTCTCACTACCCAATGGTCTTACACTAAATAATAACGATGCCATGGGTCTCACTACCCAATGGTCTTACACTAAATAATAACGATGCCATGGGTCTCACTACCCAATGGTCTTACACTAAATAATAACGATGCCATGGGTCTCACTACCCAATGGTCTTACACTAAATAATAACGATGCCATGGGTCTCACTACCCAATGGTCTTACACTAAATAATAACGATGCCATGGGTCTCACTACCCAATGGTCTTACACTAAATAATAACGATGCCATGGGTCTCACTACCCAATGGTCTTACACTAAATAATAACGATGCCATGGGTCTCACTACCCAATGGTCTTACACTAAATAATAACGATGCCATGGGTCTCACTACCCAATGGTCTTACACTAAATAATAACGATGCCATGGGTCTCACTACCCAATGGTCTTACACTAAATAATAACGATGCCATGGGTCTCACTACCCAATGGTCTTACACTAAATAATAACGATGCCATGGGTCTCACTACCCAATGGTCTTACACTAAATAATAACGATGCCATGGGTCTCACTACCCAATGGTTTAAGTCTAGGTATCCGTGTAATAATAAAATACCTAAATCCCTTAAACCACGGCTTTGATACCACTTGAAAGAACCCGAACTCATTTTAGGAAAATAAGAGATTTTTTTTTTTTTTTTTTTTTTTACAGGACCCCACTGCGGCGCAGTGATGCAAAACACATCCACTGCGTCGCAGTGGAAACCCACGGACCAGAAAGACCAAAAGCCCCACTGCGGCGCAGTGGGTCTGAAGGACTCCCACTGCGGCGCAGTGAGCACCCAGATCAGTAATCCAAAACTTCATTTGACACTTAGATCGACTTATAACATTCCGAACCAAAACCAAACTTCATATTTACCACATTTCTAAGTTCAAATAAGTTTTAGACTCGGAAATAAGCATAACAAAGTATCCTTTGACCAAGCAATCATTTTACAACCAAACGGGTCATTTACCCAAGTTGACACATTACAAAAGACGACATTCAAAAATTGGAAATTTCGGCATGACCCATTCGTAAAATCATCATCCAAACCTGTTACGGATTATGAGTTCTCCAAAACACATTTAAACAAAATCAATACATTACGACTACAAAACGACCCATTTGAAATACCCAAAAACTCGAGTCTAACACTAGACATCACAATAATTTACAAAAGGACAAAACAAGAGTACAAAGAGCCGATAGTTCAAAGGGGTCGCTATGGGTCCTATTACCAATTCCATTATCCGCATTTAGCTAAAGCAATCAATAACCAAAAAGCATCTTTAACTTCAATCTTTACATTACTTAACTTTCTTCCGCATCCGGGACAACCTATAAAAAGGGTAAACAACTAAAAAGTAAGCAAAGCTTAGTGAATAATCTTGCATACGTTTATACCTACGAAGGAGGGCAACGCACAAAGGACTATTACATGTAACCCATGACACCGTCGTGCCATACCTACATGCTCACCTTTGTACAATAAACAACATATATGGATCCATTAGAGAATATCGGGGTTCTTAGGCCCCGAGAGGTTCTTAGGCCTTTTCTCAACAACAATAGGGGTTCTTAGGCCCCGGAGGTTCTTAGGCCTCATAACAATTGACCCCACCCGGGTCTAGCCAAATCAATTACCATGCTCGGAATATCCACGTCTCATGGTAATTGACCCAACGTATACATAAAGGTATGCAAGAGTACTCACCTCCTTCGCGACAACCAAAATCAAGATGACCATCAAACAATCATATTGCATTTCACCTAGCAATAATTCACAATTCACACATATAAGGTCATCAAGCTCAATTATCTCAAACACAAGGCTAACAAGCCATACACTACTACCTTTACTAGCATTTCAATGCCCAACCCAACTTTTACAATCTTATAATAATCTTGGGTTGGTTCACATAACATGTACTTCTTATATCATTTTCAATTGGCCAAGAGTTACTTTCATATCAAAATCGTCATTTTCATATTTGACCTAGCAGACTTCAAACAAGCATAACTCAAGTTCTACTTACTCTTTTAACATGATTCCAGTGGCCAAATTTACATGACACATATACCTACATTTTATCTTTAGTGACCAATATGTGAATTGTCCTTCAAAGGTGACTTCTGGTCGTTTTAAAAACCAACACTGCTGCTGTTAAACAGCTTTGACCTTACTGACTTCAAATGACCATAACTTGAGTTCTACAACATATTTTGACCTCATTCCAGTGGCAAAATTTACTTAACACACTTAGGTACATTTTATCTTTAGTGATCAACATGTTAAATATCCCTCAAGAGCGAATTCTGGTCATTTTAAAAACACAAACAGTTGCTGTTCTTACTGACAAAACAGATTTGACGTTACCAACTTCAAATAACCATAACTTGAGTTCTACAACATATTTTGACCTCATTCCAGTGGCCACTTCTTCTTAACACATTTTAGCACATTTTATCTTCAGTGACCAACACAAGATTCGACTCATATACGTGAGTTTTACTCGTTTTAAAAACTGACACAGAATTATTTTTGCTGAAAGATCAGCATGACGACCCTGAATTCAAAAATTCATAACTAGAGTTCTACTTCGTCTTTTTAACCCATTCCAGTGGCAAAATTTGCTTAACACAATAACCTACATTTTCTTTTTAGGGCTCAACAAGTGAAAACTCTGACATGGGGGTGTTTTACACGTGACAAGGTCAGGGACAGAATCTGTCCAGTTTTTGTTCTCACAATATACTCATCAAAACTTTCATGCACCCAACTAGAAATCCCCAAATTGATTAAATTACCATAACCCTAACTTGTATTATATAAATTAACTCATATATATGAAAACCCCAAAATTTCCCAAATATAAATCATTGCATGAACCCTAAATCTTAAAGAGGAAATCAAAACTAGGTTAGAAAGGTTATTACCTCAAGAATCCAAGGAACTAATTTAGGACTTTGATATCACAAATTCTTCTTTCCCCTTTTTCTCTCTTAAATTCGGCCATCAACACACAATACACAAACCCTAACTTTTCAATTTTGCTTGATAAAGATTATTGGTGATGATTATTATTGTTGTTTTTATTCTTGAATTACAAATGGAACAAAGCTTGATCTTTGAGAAAAATAAAGAAGAAGATTTAGGAAGCTTGAAGAATAGAAGAGAATGAGTAATGGAAGAATGAATCACCAAGGGTAGGATGGCTGGCACTTCCTATGAGTGCCACGCCCCTTTTCAGATTTTGTGGGTATCTTTACCCGCTATCCGCTAAAGCTCCAACTAAATTAAACCCATAACCAAAAATAAAATACTATGAAATTAATTTAATGTTAAAACTATAATAAAGGTTTATTTTCATTGGCTTAAAAATTTCGGGATGTTACAGTTCACGGCGTCTCCACTTGTAGGATTGCTATCTAAGCATTGCGCATTTTTGTTAGGAGGCGTATGAGTCGACTCTAGGAACTGTAGGATTTGTCGGATTTGTAGGGTGGATGGTTGTGTTGTGCCCGACACACCATTGCACATTTGTAGGGTACACTTGGATCTGCAGTCCATTGTACATATGTCTGACATTTGTTTTATCGATCCATGTGATTCGATATGCAAATGTATGCGTTTTTGTTGTAGGAGCTCGGTTGGCTTTGAAAATATGAAACTTTGAAATGTAGGCATTTTGATAATGTTGGATATGAAAGTAGGAAGCTTGTTCGGCTTTTTGATAATGTTGGATATTGAAATGTTCTTTTGGTAATACTATAATATGGATTTGACGATATCACTATATTTGTTTCGGATTAATATTATCAATTTAAAATGTGTCTTTGGTTCGTTTAAAATATCTTTTCAACCTTTGTATAAGTTAAATGATTTTTGTTTTAAAACCTCTTGTCTATTTTGAATATTATCATATGTATTCCTATATCCGCGCACTGAGCAATTGGCTCAGCCGCAGTTTTTCTTTCCCTGCGGCAGGTATTAAGAAAGAGTAGAGAAATGGACTTTTAGCTAGCTTCCGCACATAATGGATTTGTTGAAGATCGAGGTTGAGGATTTCATTAGACTATAAGAGAATTGTAAAAATATTAAGAGAAATTATTGGTATAACATTCCTGTATTTTTGTTTTAAGTTCGAAAATAACACTTCATATGCAAGTTAGAAGTGGGGTGTTACAAATGGTATCAGAGCATTAGGTTCTTTCTTGTAGTAATACTATCTAAGTTTGACCTGTAAGTTATTTGAAGGGTGGTTAATTAACCTTTGTAGTTAAGATTGATACTTGCTCTAGGTTTTTCTTGTAGTAACCTGTCTAGGTTTGGCTTGTGAGTTATGAGAAGAGTTGTTAGCTAATCGTTGAATCCCTTAAGACTTATACTGGTTCCAATTCCTTTGATGTGATTATAAATTTAGGTAGTGGAAATTTAGCTCTTAAGCTTTTGGTTGGTTAATCGATATGGTGAGGAAAAATGTATTTGTAATCTGTATAAACCTTAGTCACGAAATTTATATACATTAGAGCAACATTAATATTTTGGAGGTTCAGGTTATTAGAAGCATTTGAATAGATTTGACTTTAGCTAAAATATAAGAAAAATTTTACTTTTGGATCTTAATTTTCGAACATTTAATAGGATTATGACAATGGAAGTTAGAAAACATATAAGAAATTGTAAATTCATTGGTTGTTACATAACTCAAGCCAAAGAAATAACTTATGTACACTACATTGTTTTCTAACGAGGCTACCGACTCTCTTATTTGTAATGTTTATCTTTTAGTCTCTTGTTATTACTTATTAGGTGTTCGGGTCTCCCATTGTTGTACTTTCAAGATTCTAATCGGGTCGCCATCTAAGTCGTTTAGTTAAAAATGTTTTTCTCAACTTTGTTTCTTATTTACTCGCTTATAAATCTCGGCATTTAAGAAATTGTTACGGGCTTAAAGAATTAACTTCGATTTCAAGGTCGGAATATTTTTTAAGAGTGGTAGAATTGTGAAATCCAAAATGAGGTTGTATTTTTATTTTTATTTTTCCTACTAGCTAGTTTAGAAGATACAAACGATAATTAGTGTTATTGACTTGATGTTAAAAATTAGATTTAAAATTTATAGTTAATGCCATGAAGAAACTTTGAGCGAGATAACAAGATAGATTTAACATTTTAGCCGAATGGGTTTTAGGGGTAACGGGGATTCTTGTCAAACCAGAACCAATATACATATGAGAACGATGTTGCAAGCTATTCGATAAGCAAATTTCGAGGACGAAATTTTATAAGAAGGGAAAATTGTAACAACCCCAAAAGAAAAAAAAGAACTGTAGGATTTGTCGGATTTGTAGGGTGGATGGTTGTGTTGTGCCCGACACACCATTGCACATTTGTAGGGTACACTTGGATCTGCAGTCCATTGTACATATGTCTGACATTTGTTTTATCGATTCAATATGCAAATGTATGCGTTTTTGTTGTAGGAGCTCGGTTGACTTTGAAAATACGAAACTTTGAAATGTAGGCATTTTGATAATGTTGGATATGAAAGTAGGAAGCTTGTTCGGCTTTTTGATAATGTTGGATATTGAAATGTTCTTTTGGTAATACTATAATATGGATTTGACGATATCACTATATTTGTTTCGGATTAATATTATCAATTTAAAATGTGTCTTTGGTTCGTTTAAAATATCTTTTCAACCTTTGTATAAGTTAAATGATTTTTGTTTTAAAACCTCTTGTCTATTTTGAATATTATCATATGTATTCCTATATCCGCGCACTGAGCAATTGGCTCAGCCGCAGTTTTTCTTTCCCTGCGGCAGGTATTAAGAAAGAGTAGAGAAATGGACTTTTAGCTAGCTTCCGCACATAATGGATTTGTTGAAGATCGAGGTTGAGGATTTCATTAGACTATAAGAGAATTGTAAAAATATTAAGAGAAATTATTGGTATAACATTCCTGTATTTTTGTTTTAAGTTCGAAAATAACACTTCATATGCAAGTTAGAAGTGGGGTGTTACAAATGGTATCAGAGCATTAGGTTCTTTCTTGTAGTAATACTATCTAAGTTTGACCTGTAAGTTATTTGAAGGGTGGTTAATTAACCTTTGTAGTTAAGATTGATACTTGCTCTAGGTTTTTCTTGTAGTAACCTGTCTAGGTTTGGCTTGTGAGTTATGAGAAGAGTTGTTAGCTAATCGTTGAATCCCTTAAGACTTATACTGGTTCCAATTCCTTTGATGTGATTATAAATTTAGGTAGTGGAAATTTAGCTCTTAAGCTTTTGGTTGGTTAATCGATATGGTGAGGAAAAATGTATTTGTAATCTGTATAAACCTTAGTCACGAAATTTATATACATTAGAGCAACATTAATATTTTGGAGGTTCAGGTTATTAGAAGCATTTGAATAGATTTGACTTTAGCTAAAATATAAGAAAAATTTTACTTTTGGATCTTAATTTTCGAACATTTAATAGGATTATGACAATGGAAGTTAGAAAACATATAAGAAATTGTAAATTCATTGGTTGTTACATAACTCAAGCCAAAGAAATAACTTATGTACACTACATTGTTTTCTAACGAGGCTACTGACTCTCTTATTTATTCTATGAAGTCATGATTTTGGTAATGTTTATCTTTTAGTCTCTTGTTATTACTTATTAGGTGTTCGGGTCTCCCATTGTTGTACTTTCAAGATTCTAATCGGGTCGCCATCTAAGTCGTTTAGTTAAAAATGTTTTTCTCAACTTTGTTTCTTATTTACTCGCTTATAAATCTCGGCATTTAAGAAATTGTTACGGGCTTAAAGAATTAACTTCGATTTCAAGGTCGGAATATTTTTTAAGAGTGGTAGAATTGTGAAATCCAAAATGAGGTTGTATTTTTATTTTTATTTTTCCTACTAGCTAGTTTAGAAGATACAAACGATAATTAGTGTTATTGACTTGATGTTAAAAATTAGATTTAAAATTTATAGTTAATGCCATGAAGAAACTTTGAGCGAGATAACAAGATAGATTTAACATTTTAGCCGAATGGGTTTTAGGGGTAACGGGGATTCTTGTCAAACCAGAACCAATATACATATGAGAACGATGTTGCAAGCTATTCGATAAGCAAATTTCGAGGACGAAATTTTATAAGAAGGGAAAATTGTAACAACCCCAAAAGAAAAAAAAGAACTGTAGGATTTGTCGGATTTGTAGGGTGGATGGTTGTGTTGTGCCCGACACACCATTGCACATTTGTAGGGTACACTTGGATCTGCAGTCCATTGTACATATGTCTGACATTTGTTTTATCGATTCGATATGCAAATGTATGCGTTTTTGTTGTAGGAGCTCGGTTGACTTTGAAAATACGAAACTTTGAAATGTAGGCATTTTGATAATGTTGGATATGAAAGTAGGAAGCTTGTTCGGCTTTTTGATAATGTTGGATATTGAAATGTTCTTTTGGTAATACTATAATATGGATTTGACGATATCACTATATTTGTTTCGGATTAATATTATCAATTTAAAATGTGTCTTTGGTTCGTTTAAAATATCTTTTCAACCTTTGTATAAGTTAAATGATTTTTGTTTTAAAACCTCTTGTCTATTTTGAATATTATCATATGTATTCCTATATCCGCGCACTGAGCAATTGGCTCAGCCGCAGTTTTTCTTTCCCTGCGGCAGGTATTAAGAAAGAGTAGAGAAATGGACTTTTAGCTAGCTTCCGCACATAATGGATTTGTTGAAGATCGAGGTTGAGGATTTCATTAGACTATAAGAGAATTGTAAAAATATTAAGAGAAATTATTGGTATAACATTCCTGTATTTTTGTTTTAAGTTCGAAAATAACACTTCATATTCAAGTTTAGAAGTGGGGTGTTACAATAAGTGTTCCAGAAGGACAACCACGTGTTGGTAATGAGTCAAAACCACGTCTCAAACGTGGTAGACCAATCGGTTCCAAAGATAAAAATCCTCGAAAGAAAAAAGGAGCAAGTAATGTAGATGGTCAAGTCGAGGTAATGTTGACACCGGAAAAAGAGTCTCTTGAAGAGACACTAGACATGATGGTTCCCGAAGAACCTCAGGTACCTGAAAATGAAGAGATCTCAATAAATTATATCATGTCTAGGAAGGTATGGAACCGAAATGAAATCGACGTCGATGATAGTTTTTCGTATAATGTAGCGCAAGAAGTAATGGAAAACAATGAGGATCAAGAACCAAAATCTGTTGATGAATGTAAACAAAGAAATGATTGGCCAAAATGGAAAGACGCAATCAAGGCAGAATTAGATTCCCTAAATAAACGAGAAGTTTTTGGACCGGTGGTCCATACACCTCAAGGTGTAAATCCTGTCGGCTATAAATGGGTCTTTGTACGAAAGCGTAATGAGAAAAATGAAATTGTCCGATACAAGGCAAGATTGGTAGCACAAGGATTCTCGCAAAGACCTGGGATTGATTATGAGGAGACATATTCTCCAGTGGTGGATGCGACAACTTTCCGTTATCTTATTAGTTTGGTAATACAAGAAGGGATTGATCTGCGTCTAATGGATGTTGTAACAGCCTATCTCTATGGCTCACTTGATACTGATATTTACATGAAACTCCCTGAAGGATTCAAACTGCCAAATTCATGTAAATCAAGTTCTCGAGAACACCTTTCAATTAAATTAAATAAATCATTATATGGGCTGAAACAATCTGGGCGTATGTGGTATAATCGCCTTAGTGAGTATTTATTGAAAGAAGGTTACAAAAATGATTCAGTATGCCCGTGTATCTTCATGAAAAGGTCAAATTCGGAATACGTGATAATTGCCGTATATGTTGATGACTTGAACATAATTGGAACTCCGGGGGAGCTTCAAAGGGCGGTTGAATATTTAAAAAGGGAATTTGAAATGAAAGACCTAGGAAAGACGAAATTTTGTCTCGGGTTACAAATTGAACATATCAAGGGTGGAACCTTGTGCACCAAGAAACATATGTAGAGAAATTACTCAAAAGGTTTTACATAGAGAAATCACATCCCTTGAGTATCCCAATGGTCGTAAGGACGCTTGATGTTGAGAAAGACCCATTCCGACCCGCGAGCAATGGAGAGGAAATTCTTGGTCCAAAAGTACCATATTTAAGTGCAATTGGTGCACTAATGTTTCTTGCTAGCCATACGCGACCAGATATATCATTTTCGGTAAACTTATTGGCAAGATATAGTTCATGCCCAACACGGAGGCATTTTCTTTTTTCCGGTAAAAGGTCGTCACCCCTGGTTAACTTGTATTTAGCACAAATAAGAACAGGCAACATGGCTGAATGCCAGTTGACTTAAACATTTACATAGTAAATGCCCTCACGGGGCCCCCGCAAATAATAAAGGGGACCCGTGATGCAGGAAATGAATCAAGTGAGTGACTGGACAGGCCCAGAACACCCAAGAACAATCAAACTAGCAATATAAACAATAAGAATGAAAAACAAAACTAGTAGTCAATCTTTATGAACCAAGCATCTTCATGAACTGAGCAGTGTCACCTTTAAGAGATTCAACTTCATCGCTATCAGACTCATCCTCAAAATCATCATCAACAGGAACAATAGGCTCAACTGAGGGAGTACTAACCTCATCAGTGTTAATCTGAAAAAGTGCATCACAAACACGGAGGCATTGGAATGGGGTAAAACAAATTTTCCGATATCTTCAAGGTACAAAAGATATGGGTTTGTATTTTACAAACCAATCGAAAACAAGTTTGGTTGGTTATGCAGATGCAGGGTATTTATCTGATCCTCACACTGGACGATCTCAAACTGGATATTTATTCACAAGTGGAGGCACCGCAATTTCATGGCGTTCTGTAAAGCAAACAATCACAGCCACATCATCAAACCATGTAGAATTATTGGCGATTCATGAAGCTAGTCGAGAATGTGTTTGGTTAAGGGCTGTAATACAACACATTCGTGAGTCTTGTGGCATATCTTCGAGAGATGAAGGGCTGACAATTTTACACGAAGACAACGCAGCATGCATTGCACAGCTAAAGGAAGGGTACATCAACGGTGATAGAACAAAGCACATTTCACCAAAGTTCTTCTTCACACATGATCTGCAAAAGAATGGAGATATTACCGTCCAACAAATCCGTTCCAGCGAAAATTTGGCAGACTTGTTTACCAAATCACTTCCGACCTCTACATTCAAGAAGTTGGTGCATGGGATTGGGATGCGTCGACTCAAGGAGCTTAACTGATTAGCATCAGGGGGAGAAAATATGCGCTTCACTCTTTTTCCCTTAGCAAGGTTTTGTCCCACTGGGTTTTACTTGCAAGTTTTTTAACGAGGTAACATCATGCGTTTGAAATTGATAGTCAAGGGGGAGTGTTATAAATGAATGTATATTAATAGGTGACTATCCATGTACATAACCTATAATCACATTTATGATTGTAAGGTTCTTAGATCCCTATAAATAGTGGCATTGTATTAGTGCTAGAGATATCAATAATAGAAGAACACTCTCTTAATCTCTATATGTTTATGTCTCTTTAATCTTAGTTAGTCATTGTTATCTAATATTAAACATAACCATATGCATTTTATACCAAGCATTATGGGTATGTTTGGCAAAAATAATTGTAGCAAGTAGTTGTAGCTTGTAGTTGTAGCTTTTAATTGGAGCGGTAAGTTGTAGCTTTTAAGCATAGTTGTTAACTAGAGCTTTTATTTTTTAGTAGTGTTTGATATGGTAGCTGTAGCTACAACTTCAAGAGATATTTATGTAACTTTTACAGATTAAAAGTTTCATCGAAAAGGTAAAGCTCTTAAAACGTTACTTCAAGTAGCGTTTTATTTTGGAGTTTTTTCTTTCAAATAAAAGCTAAAGCTAGTTGTTTTATAAGAGCTTATTGTTCAGAATTAAAAGTTAAAGTTTCTCAAAAGCTCTTGAAAAGCTCTTGCCAAACATGCCCTATAGCCTTGAAACCTTTCTTAAACATGGAATTAGATTTTGATTTTGTAGAATCAATATTAGGGAAAAAAAACACCAAACATCACTACAAACAAAGTGTCATTTAGTGGCATACAAAAAATGTCATTAAAAGTCGAAAAAGTGCCACTATAAGCTGGATTAGGATGCAGTGGCACACAAAAAAAGTGTCACTACAAACGATGCCACTAAAGACCTTTGGTGGCACTTACTTTTTGTAAGTGCCACTGCAAGTTTATATGAATATAGTGGCACTTTTTTTATGCCACAATAACAAATATTACTTTTGTGGCAAATAATTTGTGCCATTAATAACTTGTCAATTTTGAGTCATTCAAAGCTAATAGTGGCACATAATTTCTGGCAATGTAAAACAGTTTTATCATATTATTTTGCATAATAAACACTATCAACAAACAAACCACAATTAATACATAGAAACTTCTTGATAGTATATATAATAATAACATTACATGATTAAGCCCAGATTCATTCATTCCAGCAATAAAGTCTCAGATTTGCATGGAATTTAAGTTTCAAAAATATAAATTTGGATCATCTAACAAAAAAACCTTGAAGATTCTAACAAAAAACTCATTAAAGATACCACAATTCATTCTGGATGAGCATCTACCCCGGGCAACTTGCAAGATAAACCTTTTTTTAGATTCACAGGGTCTTTTATGTAAATAAGTTAGTTAGGCGGTTAACATAGATTTTGAAATTAGAAGTTATCTTTAAAAAAATGAGTGAGATAGATAGATACTTTCATTTTCCTGTTTGTAATCCTTTCTTGAGTAATGAGATATAATTTTCTCTCTCAAATCCTTTATTCTTCACAACTACTAATACAAATCGAAGTCCTCCAACTTTCAGGTAGCTATATTGCAGGTTCATTATTCAGGTTTAGCACCACCATGTTTGATTGGTTTCCTTGGTATAGCAATAATTTAACTTTCTAATTATTTTCGTTGATTTCTGATGATAACTACTAGATGCCACAATTGTTAATACATCCTTGTATATAGGTTAGCCGCCGCTACTATCACACCCCGAAAATGCCGGTGTGAGCTTAATCTGGATGACAACACAAATTGTATGCAAACGACCTCTAAATGAGACGTTTTAAAATATCATTGATATAAAAATCATTGTATTGATTACAAAAGTGATATTGAGTTTACGATGAGTCTAAAAAGACATGATAACATTATCTTAAGTGATTATTCAAATATGCAATTGTGACTCCAAAAAGTATGCTTCATGCGTATGCTTCATGTATTCTAAATTCCTGAGAAATACATGTAAAAGAGACGTCAACATAAAGTTGGTGAGCTCATAGGTTTTACCATAAACATTACTATGGACTCTAAATGTTTAGTGATAGCGGTATCATCCATAACATAAAAATAAATAGCTTTTATGGACCACAAGATTTCGATAAAAATGATAATGTAACGCATACAATTATCAAAGTGAATCACTATAATGTTATGCTTATGCCTTGAATCGATACCTTAACGTTAATAAGTTTACCCCTCTTGCGATGCCTTTGGCTATAGCATCACGCTCGTATTCAAATATTATATGTCCGTTCTCCGGTTAGTGCGACTAACCCAGACAGGGGTGTCAACCCAAATAGTACTATTTATAATATTCGCGCTGCTGTTTCTCGATTCAAGTTCGTAGGGGATTTCCAAAGATTGCCAAATATGTAGAAACATAAGCATACACAAAACCACTTGTGTCCGTAAAAGAGTAAATATTTTCCATGTGGTGTGGACCTCTCCGAAACACCATGATAAAATGTAGTGTGGGCCTCTCCGAAGCACTACGATGATTTCAAGAAAAACATTTAAATGTAGTGGGGACCTCTCCGAAACACTACGATGTTTTCCAAAGTTTTGTCCATAAAATCTATTTATAAAAATAGTGCCACCACGGTAATAAACGTTTTCTAAAAGCAAAGTTTGTAATCTCACCTTAAATAGTTTCAAATATTCAAAAAGTAGGATGGCGAGACTTACATCTAAACATAATATAAATGCTTTGTAACATCAAATATATCCGTAAAATAAAGTATATCTGAGTATAAAATAATTTAAACATGTATTCTCACCCCAAAATATAAAGCAGTAAAAAGGGGGCTATGAGTCTCACCTTAGCTTTTCAAGAGAAACGTAAATGTGTAGATGACTACTTGGATATTTGAAGATGATAACAACGTTGTGTAGAAAAACTTGATGATAGAAGATCAAATAACCCACACTAGCAAGAACACCATAGAAAATAGGATGAAGGTGGCCATAACTTGGACTTGAATCCAAAGAAAATGATGTTAAGAAGAACTCATGAATTCTTGTACGTAAACCTTGTTTAAAGAGTGACAAATGGAAGCTAAATGGTGGTGATTTATGGTGGCAAAAGAGCTGTCATCACAGCTGGTCTTTAGGGTGGTTTATGATGGTTGAAAGGTGGTTTAGGGACCGCTTCGAAGGCTGTTAGGACAGCAGGTGTTAAGGGAAAGCAATGAGGTGCTTCATGGCTGTTTTAGGTGGTGTTTGATGGTGGTTTTAGGCTGTTTTGGACAGCCAAAAATGGCAGAGTTTGGAAGGTGTTCTTGAGCTTCAAAGAGCTCAATTAGGGTGTCTAGAGTTTGTTTCTTGTATGAAGGGAGAAAGAGATGGTGTGACAACTCGTAATTAATTAGCAAAGGGTTAGTCTTAATCTCGTTTAAACTTAGTCATTATCATAATGTCGTCTAATTTAGACGGTCTTTGACGTGGAAAATTATTAGACATTTGGACTTTTGACTTAGTTCAGTTAGACGTATCCTGATGACGTAGACTATTAGCTATCTAGACGAATGCCCAGTCTAAAAAAAATAACTTTAAATGAATATTTAAAGGTTATGACTTGTACACAATAAATAGACTGTCTAGACTTAATATTTTAAAGTTGACCTTGACGGAATATTATTGACTCGTCTTAATTTAAATAACACGAGGGAAAATACCTTTACTTTAAATTATAACCTTTTAGTCATACGGTGTTTAATCGTAAGCATTTTACCAAATTAAGGGTATTAATATATCAAAAATGGCCACATGGGCCGATTTACTAATTGTGTGGAGGGAAAAGAACACAAGCCCCCCCCCCTTTCTTTTTGTCTGATCGAACACACACACACAAAAGCTTTTTCTCTCAAATCAAATTTGTGGCTAAAGGAAATCAAATGGGAAATTAAAAGAGAATAATTATCTAGCATATATTCAAGGCTTTATCATCATCATCATCATCACCATTTTCTTCATTTTATCTCAAGAACATCAAAATTGGTAAGTAAACTTTTTCTATTAAACTTTGATATGAATAAATTTAATCTAAGGGTTTATTTCAGTTTTATTAATTGAATTAGATAGCCTTGGAAAGGAAAAGAGTTATTGCATATGTTGTGAGATTGATTTTTATTAGAATTAGGTCTTTGAAATCAAAAGAGTTGAAATTGTGAAATGGTTGGCGAAAAGGATAGATTGTCAGGTCTTTGAACATGTTTCTAGTTGTTGTAATGAAAGGATTTGAAATGGAAACAATTTGCTTTGCGGAAAATGGTCAAAAACTGCATTTTCACTCGTTCAGGTGCAGTATCGCGCCGCGATCCTTCAGGATTCACGCCGCGAAGCAGTACAAAAGGGTCATCACGCAGCGATCCTTCAGGATTCGCGCCGCGAAGTAGTGTAAATTCAGTATCGCGTCGCGATCCTTGGATCTCGCGTCGCGATATTCTGAGCTGTTTGACATTTTCAAAAGACGATCTTGTACACTTGAACTTTGTTTATATGGATTAGTACTTGAGACTACATTGTAATGAAAATGTCAATGACGTTAGAAACTTGAGTCAAATAAAATGGACATTAAATCACATTCTTGGTCGTGGCATTCTAGGGTCGATAGCTAAGTAGTTGTACGTAGGATACTTGTCGTCGTGAGATTTGATCCTCACCATTGGTACTCATATCCTAGGTTTTGGATAGACGAGAAGACTAGACTGCTCATTTTCTCAAGCTACTCATACTTTTAGCTCGTTGATCGCTAAGGTGAGTTTATGGCGCCCTTTTCCTTTTACTTTGGGCCTGAAAAGCATGTACTATTGTATACACGACTACTTTATAAATGATTTGTCTTTGTCTATGCCATGAGATTTGGCTACTTAAATCATTTGTCTTATGTCTTGCCATGTTGACGGCTGTCTGAAAATGTGTATACATGTCTTATGAAATTTTGATCTATATGTCTTGACTTGCCATGTTGTCGGCTGACTAAATTGTTCTTTGTGTTTGACAAACTAAAATGTTGCCCCTATGTAGTTATTACCATTATGAGATCCCAATGGTTGTCTTGTCAGATTTTGCTCCTGACTGTCATGGTATTGGTCCGCACCCCATTGTAGACGAGAGACCTGTGCGAGGCGTATTGGTCTTATTGTCGGACTTCGGTCTGGACTGCCATTATATATTGTCGGATATGTGATCTCGGCTGTCTTGTCATAATATTGTCGGACTTTGCTCCCGGCTGTCTTGTCTTAAATAACTACATGTCATTGTGTACTCTCAATGACGACTAAACTTTGGTCAAACACACTGTAAACTCACCAACTATTTCGATAGTTGACCCTCTCAAATTTCATGCTTTTCAGGTAACCAACAGTAAGTCTTGGATCGTATTTGGCATTATAGGGCCATCTTTTGACTTTGGACGTATAATTAGCATCAGACATTTGAGGACTCTCATGTTTTTAGTTCTAATTGTATTAGACTGTCCAAATATTGAACTCGTATCTAGTGGGCCCAGTTCCAAATGAGGATGACTTGTATCCGTATTTTGGGGTCCACATCTAAACGATTGTACTTGTATTACACTTGTATTTGGTATTAAATGGATGTAATTTCTATTATCTTATGGTTAGTACGCAATTATTTGTTAACCCTGTATTTCCGCTACAACGGGGTGTGATAGAAATTGGTATCAAAGCCAGGTTTATAGTTAATACAGAGTTTTTCCTCCGGAAAAACTCAATCTATAGCCATTGTCGTTTCAAAAGGAAATCTAAGTCAAATAAGGTTTAGGATAGTTAGCTCGAGAGTTATATTATTTGTCTATAATTAGACCTAGCCTGATCAACTACGTCCCGATTTTGTAAAATAATATAAGGCTCGATATAAATATCCTAGATTGTGTATATACGTGAAAGTTTGGATTATATTCACAACATACTGTAGATGTGGTGGGAAGGCTGCGGGTGACCTTATATATAAGCATTGAAGGTATGTTAGGAATAGAAACCCAAATCGTATGTGTATACTCTAGGCAAAGCTTTCTTTAAAAACTCATGTGTTGCGTACTGTCTCACAGAATTGACTTGTACTGTCTCATCCATTAGTGTAACACCCCAAGCCGAGGCTCGAAATATCACGGAAATCATATAGCGCAAGGTGGAATTACAATAGAACAAGAACTAAATGCAATTAAGGATTCAGTGAATCCATTACAATACGAAACAAGTACCAAAATACATAAGGAGCAAATAACCATCAAAGTTACAAAATAACATCCAGATGATGGCAAAATCGATCCTAAGCATAATGCAAAAGAGAAAGTCGATGAATCCTTGATTCATAAAGTCCAAGGCTCGGGTTAGCAGCAAGCAAGCAACTAAACTCCACGTCCGGGGAGAACCTGATTACCTGAAAAGTGTACTAAGCATAGTCAACACAAGGTTGGTGAGTTCGTAGTAATGGTCCACAAGGAACCATAGGCAGAAATCATAAAGTACGAGTGGAGGCTAAACATGACTTACAGTGAGCCTCTAAGAAACACAATAATGTCCAACAACAAGATTACACAAGTACAAAAAGCGTGTAATAAGAAATGCATAAATGATATGAGTATCAATGCAATGTCATATGCGTAAGTAAGCCAAAATGCCTATCTTATGCGTGATCTCTGGTCACCTATGCAACGATACTCGCTTGTCATCACCATGAACAAAGCGGCATCTCAAAAACATCGAGATATATATGTCTATATACTCGGGGTCAAGATCTACATCCAAAATGGGTGCATACATCTATACACCAGGATGTCGGCAATCCCCTGCCGAGGGCTCATCAGCAATGTATGCAATACTTACAATCAATTGTAAATGCATCAATCATAAACCAACAATCAACAATATAATGAACCTGAGCCAACAATTAATATTCGTCAAACATAAGCCAACAATCAATATTCGACAACATAAGCCAACAATCCATATTCGACAAACATAAGCCAACAATCAATATTCGACAAACATAAGCCAACAATCAATATTCGACAACATAAGCCAACAATCAATATTCGACAACATAAGCCAACAATCAATATTCGACAACATAAGCCAACAATCAATATTCGACAACATAAGCCAACAATCAATATTCGACAACATAAGCCAACAATCAATATTCGACAACATAAGCCAACAATCAATATTCGACAACATAAGCCAACAATCAATATTCGACAACATAAGCCAACAATCAATATTCGACAACATAAGCCAACAATCAATATTCGACAACATAAGCCAACAATCAATATTCGACAACATAAGCCAACAATCAATATTCGACAACATAAGCCAACAATCAATATTCGACAACATAAGCCAACAATCAATATTCGACAACATAAGCCAACAATCAATATTCGACAACATAAGCCAACAATCAATATTCGACAACATAAGCCAACAATCAATATTCGACAACATAAGCCAACAATCAATATTCGACAACATAAGCCAACAATCAATATTCGACAACATAAGCCAACAATCAATATTCGACAACATAAGCCAACAATCAATATTCGACAACATAAGCCAACAATCAATATTCGACAACATAAGCCAACAATCAATATTCGACAACATAAGCCAACAATCAATATTCGACAACATAAGCCAACAATCAATATTCGACAACATAAGCCAACAATCAATATTCGACAAACATAAGCCAACAATCAATATTCGACAAACATAAGCCAACAATCAATATTCGACAAACATAAGCCAACAATCCATATTCGACAACATAAGCCACTAACCACAATTTTAACCAACTATACGTACATACACTTAAGAGGATTCTACTTCCTTCGGGTCCCAGATGCTTATATATAGGGTCACCCGCAGCCTTCCCACCACATCTAAAACCCAATGAATGCATAACCGACTTTTATGTATGTACGTCTATCCTAATATTAACGAAATACTTACAAATATAAACTAAGTCATTCAAACGTGATAATTGTCTCAACAATTCAATATTTAAACCAAATTAACCAATCAATCAACAACGTAAGTAAACACGCAAGTTTACACTTTTCAGCCCGAATCTCAAGCGACTAGGGAGATACGAAACTCACCTTGATTGGCTAAGAAAAGCTAAGATTGATATAGAGTCAAGTTATTTCTGTACAATGTTCACTTCACGTCCAACACCTAAATATCGAACATATACATTCACATCAACATTCACAAACACGTATACATGACTTATCAATTTCATGGCAAAACCCTAATTAGTTTCCAAGGTGGTTCTCAACGTTAAGTGACTTCTAAGACTCTTAATCATTGTTAAATAAGTTAAGAAGTGATTTAGAACGATGCTCGAAGCGTTATTAGGGTTCTGGAAGTCAAAGTAGGTCAAACAGGAAATTCAGCAACAAAGGGGGCGTAACCTACGCCCTAAACTGGCGTAGGTTACGGTGGTTCAAAACCACCAGGCGTAAGCTACGGTCAAAAGGGGCGTAAGGTACGGTGGTCAGAAAACAACTGGCGTAATTTACGGTCAAACTGGGCGTAACCTACGGTCCTCTAGAAATGAAGGTTTTGGCGTCTGGAGTGGCGTAAACAGTGGGTTTTTGGGCGTAAGGTAAAACTTCAGCGTAAGCTACGCCCCAAAGGGCCGTAACTTACGCCGCACAAAATTTGGCCTGGCGTAACCTACACCCCATAGGGCCGTAGGTTACGTCCCTTACTTGGCAGCAACACGACCAACAGCATATATGCAGAAAATTAAGAACCCAAAACCCCCAATTTCGACCCAAACCATACCAAAACGATTTGTAAAGACTTGTAACCCATTTTGAAGTATAACCAAACATCATTAACCATAAATACACATAACCCAACCCACAAATTCGACCAAAACATCATAATCGCCCACAAATCATTCAAACCCTAAATTAAACCTTAATTTCCATTTTACCATTTCAAAGACTTGGAATCACATCAAAACGACTAGAAACATATAAACAAGCATAAATGGAAGTAAAAGAGTTGAATTAGACTTACACCAACCTCTCCTTGAGCTAGAACCCAAATTTAGGTCAAAATGGGTAAAGCTTGAACTAGAAACTTCAAGTTATGATTTAATGAAGATTATGAGGCAACAATGATGATGATTCTTGTACTATGGTAGTTCCAAAACACTAATTTGATGCAATGGGGGTGAAGAACAAAAGATGGCTCCTTTTACTTGAGAGAATAGAAGTATAGATAGATAGATAATGAATGAAAGGAGGAGAGAAGAGATAAGGGAGGAGAGTAATGGTCATGGGTGGCTGGTGGGTCGTGGACTACCCACGGGCCGACCCGATTCTCTTCACAAGCCAAAAATACAATCGATTACACAATTAAACGCCAAACAAACATATTAACGACCCGACTAACATACCACCTAGTCATTTATTTCACAAAATGACCCAAATAATTTATTAACTTAAATTGTTAGTCATATTACACGTAAAGTCAATGGGTCAAAATTCACGGATGTTACATTATTCCCCCGTTGAAAGAATTTCGTCCCGAAATTCAACAAAACACTAATTACTAAATAAATGCGGATACTTAGACTTCATACGGTCCTCTCTCTCCCAAGTGAACTCGGCTCCACGTCTAGCGTTCCATCTAACCTTGACAATCGTGTAGCGTTTCTTCTTGAGTTTCTTTTCTTGACGGTCCAAGATCTCTACCGGTTCTTCAACAAAATTTAGATTCGAATCAACTCTAATCTCGTCCATGGGCACATGATGTGTAGGGTCCGCCAAGCACTTACGTAGGTTACAAATATGAAACACATCATGTACACCGCTAAACTCTTGTGGTAATTCCAATCGGTAGGCAACCTTTCCAACCCGTTCAAGAATCTTGAAAGGACCAATATACCTTGGCGCAAGTTTTCCCCGCTTCACAAAACGTACAAAACCTTTCCAAGGTGACACTTTCAAAAGTACATAATCACCAATTTCAAATTCTAATGGTCTCCGCCTCACATCGGCATACTTCTTTTGACGTTCACGGGCCAGTTGCAACTTCTCCTTAATTTGAGATATTACCTTAGTCGTTTCAATCACAATTTCTGGCCCGATAAGTTGACTCTCTCCAATTTCCACCCAAGCTAGAGGAGAACGACATACCCTACCATACAATGCTTTAAAGGGCGCCATTTGAATGGTAGCATGATAACTATTGTTGTATGAAAACTCAACTAGCGGCAAATGGTCTTCCCAACTTCCACCAAAATCAATCGCACATGCCCTCAACATGTCTTCAAGTGTTTGAATGGTTCTCTCGGTTTGCCCATCCGTTTGAGGGTGAAACGCCATGCTCATGTCAAGTCGAGTACCCATGGCTTTTTGAAAGGCTTCCCAAAATTTTGATTTGAAACGGGCATCTCTATCAGAAATGATAGAAATCGGCACTCCATGTTTAGATATTACTTCCATGATGTACAAACGAGCCAAAGTGTCAAATTTATCGGTTTCACGAATGGCTAAAAAGTGAGCCGACTCCGTTAACCGATCTACTATCACCCAAATCGTGTCATGACCGCTTCTTGTCTTCGGTAGTTTGGTAATGAAATCCATTGAAATATGTTCCCACTTCCATTCGGGAATCACCGGTTGTACCAACAATCCGGGTGGCTTCTTGTGATCGGTTTTGACTTGTAAGCAAGTAAGACACTCACTCACATACCTAGCCACATCACGCTTCATGCCCGGCCACCAATACAAATCTTTCAAGTCAAAGTACATCTTATCCGACCCGGGATGGACCAAATAAGGCGATAGGTGAGCTTCATTCATAATAAGTGTTCTTAAGTCACCGAAAATAGGAACCCAAAGTCTTTCAACCATGTATAGCCCATTATCATTCTTCCGGTCGAATTGTTGTTCCATGCCATCTAGGTTTTCGTCTCCAAAGTTTTCCGATAGGGTGGCTTGAATTTGGGCTTCAATGATCCGGTCACGAATATTTGGCCCCACCGTGAGGCTCATAGCTCTAGCTCGTCTTGGTTTCACTCTCTCCTTTCGGCTCAAGGCATCGGCTACTACATTTGCCTTGCCCGGGTGATATCGGATGTCACAATCATAATCACTAAATAGTTCAAGCCAACGCCTTTGCCTCATATTCAATTCACTTTGGTTGAAGATGTGTTGAAGACTTTTGTGATCGGTATAAATCACACATTTGGTGCCATAGTGATAATGTCTCCAACACTTCAAGGCAAACACAACCGCTCCCAATTCCAAATCATGTGTCGGGTAGTTCTTCTCATGCACCTTCAATTGACGCGAGGCATAAGCAATGACTTTACCCCTTTGCATAAGAACGCAACCCAACCCTTGCCCCGAGGCATCACAATAAACAACAAAATCTTCAATTCCATCCGGTAGCGTCAAAATAGGAGCATCACATAGCATATCTTTAAGAGTTTGGAAGGCGTTTTCTTGTCTTTCGCCCCATTCAAAGTTCCTCTCCTTTTGAGTCAAGAGAGTGAGTGGTTGTGCAATACGGGAGAAATTTTCAATAAATCTTCTATAGTAACCCGCCAATCCAAGGAATTGACGGATCTCGGATGGCGTTTTGGGTCTTCTCCAATTCTTGACCGCTTCAATCTTGCTTGGGTCCACGTGAATACCATCCTTGCTCACTACGTGACCAAGGAAGTGAACCTCTTCCAACCAAAACTCACACTTGGAAAATTTTGCATACAACTTCTCCTTCCTTAGTAGTTCGAGCACCTCGCGCAAGTGCTCAACATGCTCCTCCTTCGTCTTCGAGTATACAAGTATGTCATCAATGAACACAATGACAGACTTGTCTAAGTATGGTTGACACACCCGGTTCATCAAGTCCATGAACACCGCCGGTGCATTAGTCAACCCAAAGGGCATTACGGTGAATTCAAAGTGACCATACCTTGTGCGAAAGGCCATCTTGGGGATATCATCTTCATGTACTCGGAGTTGATGATAACCCGAGCGAAGGTCGATTTTTGAGAAGTGCTTAGCACCTTGAAGTTGATCAAACAAGTCATCGATTCTAGGGAGAGGATACCGGTTCTTCACCGTGAGCTTGTTTAATTCCCGGTAATCAATACACATTCTGAAGGATCCATCTTTCTTTTTGACGAATAGAACATGAGCACCCCAAGGAGATTGACTAGGGCGAATGAAACCCTTCTCTTGGAGTTCCTTGAGTTGAGTTTGTAATTCTTGCATTTCGGTTAAGGCTAGTCTATACGGAGCTTTTGCTACGGGCCCGGCTTCGGGGATAAGATTAATGCGAAAGTCAAGTTCACGAGTTGGAGGTAATCCTGGCAAGTCATCCGGAAAAACATCAGGAAAATCACAAACAATAGGAACGGTCTTCAATTCTACCTTTGTGACGGTAGCACTAAAGACTTTAGAATTAGAGGAATCGGAGATTTCACCTTGAACCCTAAGAATTCTACCGTTAGTCAAAGGTATCTTAACAACTCTCTCGCCACAATCAATGGTTGCATTTACCACCATCAACAAATCCATCCCCATAATAACATCAAAACTCCCAATATCCAAAGGCATAAGGTCTATGAAGAAATCGACACCTTCCAAAGTCAAGACACAATCGCGAAGTATTTGACTAATTTTAGTTAGTGACCCGTTTACCATTTCAATGTCAAGCACATAGTTTAAAGCACAAGGATTCACATCAATCAAAGGAACGAAGTTAGAGGACACGAGGCTATAATCGGCCCCGGAATCAAATAGGACGGTTGCATAGTGACCATTAAGGAGAAAAGTACCTGCTACTACGTTAGGATCATTGCGGGCTTTATTTGCATTGGCCGCAAAGGCTCGGCCGCGTGGTTGCACTTGGTGGCCTTGTTGTCCCCGGTTTTGGTTAGGCCCGACCATTTGGAGTTGGTTGGGGTGGACGGCTACTTGCACTTGTTGTCCCACCCATCGAGGACAATTATTACGGTAGTGGTCACGACTACCACATTCAAAACACTCGCCTCTTCTTTGAGTACCTTGGGGAGGAACGACCCGAACAGGAGCCACATTCATTGGGCCCGTTCTTGGAGCTCTACAATCTCTGGAGAGGTGCCCGACTTGGTTACAATTAAAGCATGCTCTGCATTGGGCATTGGCGGGGTGACGTTGGTTGCATCTCCCACAGAAAGGATGGGGTCCAGTATAAGCTTTCCTGGCCGGTTCCACCGCCGCCATCACCCTACCCCTATTTGCATTCTTGGGGTCAAACCTCCCACTTTCTTTACCCCGCTCGACTCTCCCACTTCTTTCCTCTTGTTTGATGAGGATTTGCTCAAAACACCACTTCTCAATAAATCTTCAGTCACACTCCCGGCTTGGTTAACCGCATTAGCCAAAGAAGTAGGCATGTTGGAGTTTACATAAGATCGGACTTGAGGATTCAAGCCCAATACGAACTTCTGGATGGCGTGAGGCTCGGTACCCACCAAGTGAGGAATGAGGGTAGACAACTCTTGAAATCGTCTCTCATAGCCCTTATAATCGGCTCCCTCCATGTTGAGGTTTGCAAACTCAATGGTTAAATTTTGTAGTTCATACGGAGGACAAAACTTTGCTTTCACTTTGTTCTTGAAGTCAATCCACTCCAAATTATAAGTCCGCCCCAACGTTATTTCTTGGTTCCACCAACTCAAGGCGTCATGTCTAAACATGCCGGATGCATAGGAAATCCGGTCATCATAGGTGCAATGACTCCTTTCAATCACCGCCTCTATCGCCTCAAACCACCTTATACATTCCGTGGGACCACCTTTCCCATCGAACTCCAGTGCCCCACAACTTTTAAAGTCTTTAAATATACACCCTTGACGGTATCCTCCATGTTGATTATACATGGGCATACCGTTACCAACTCCCACTGGTCCCTCATCTTCATTTTCTTCGGCATGAGGTTGAGCATTTTCATTATTCACATTTTCTGGGGCTTCATTGTTTTGAGGCCCATTGTTTTGCCCAAGATTTGTCGTGACTTGAGCAATAATGGTTGGCATGATATTGGCGATCGTTTGAGCGATCACCTCAGCCATATTTAGCTCAGGAACTTCACCACGACCCCTTCCTTGGCCTCTACCACGACCTCTACCACGGCCCCTACCACGGCCTCTACCTCCTTGTACCTCCGGTTGAGGTTCTTCCTCTTCAGCCCTATAGTTCGTTCCGACTCTCCTTGGTCTCACCATTTCTATAAAACAAGTGACACGTTGACCCGAGAGTTAGTCTCAAATGCTCGCATGTTAGTCACACAAGTAGTCAATGCTCTCATACCGATACCACATACTCATTTCATAACATTATGCTAAGGCAAAAGTGTTAGAATCATAAGGGATTTTTACATATCATAACATCAAGTAATCATGCTCATTACATCAAGCAATCAAACAACTAACACGAATGATTCAAAGTATAATCCGAATTCGATATGCTCTCTAGTTATTGACCGGGTATGTATACAAGGTGTACCAACGGCTAACCTTCCACCTAATCAACTTCTATTAAGCATATCGGTTCCTTATTATACTTTAAGCCACACGTGCGCAATCCACGATGTCATGAACTTGCTATAATGTTGGGTAACCATAAAAGAGTTGATCGGGTTCTTTTAGGGTTGCCACAATATTATACTAAGTTAATGGCATCACTTCATTTTGCCCTAAATCATCACATTAGCTCCAACCAATTACAACAACAAATCATAATAACCACATTCATCACATTGAATTCAAGCTATCACACAAGTGGTCTTAACTACGAACTCACACGGGGATTCACATAATTTACATTGCACACGAATTTCCTAGCCATGCATGCTATATGAAGAGTTTTAACTTAAGCCGTAGTCTAGGTCAAACCGCCCAATTCTCTACGACCACGCATGGGCCACCATTCTGTAACACCCCAAGCCGAGGCTCAAAATATCACGGAAATCATATAGCGCAAGGTGGAATTACAATAGAACAAGAACTAAATGCAATTAAGGATTCAGTGAATCCATTACAATACGAAACAAGTACCAAAATACATAAGGAGCAAATAACCATCAAAGTTACAAAATAACATCCAGATGATGGCAAAATCGATCCTAAGCATAATGCAAAAGAGAAAGTCGATGAATCCTTGATTCATAAAGTCCAAGGCCCGGGTTAGCAGCAAGCAAGCAACTAAACTCCACGTCCGGGGAGAACCTGATTACCTGAAAAGTGTACTAAGCATAGTCAACACAAGGTTGGTGAGTTCGTAGTAATGGTCCACAAGGAACCATAGGCAGAAATCATAAAGTACGAGTGGAGGCTAAACATGACTTACAGTGAGCCTCTAAGAAACACAATAATGTCCAACAACAAGATTACACAAGTATAAAAAGCGTGTAATAAGAAATGCATAAATGATATGAGTATCAATGCAATGTCATATGCGTAAGTAAGCCAAAATGCCTATCTTATGCGTGATCTCCGGTCACCTATGCAACGATACTCGTTTGTCATCACCATGAACAAAGCGGCATCTCAAAAACATTGAGATATATATGTCTATATACTCGGGGTCAAGATCTACATCCAAAATGGGTGCATACATCTATACACCAGGATGTCGGCAATCCCCTGCCGAGGGCTCATCAGCAATGTATGCAATGCTTACAATCAATTGTAAATGCATCAATCATAAACCAACAATCAACAATATAATGAACCTGAGCCAACAATCAATATTCGTCAAACATAAGCCAACAATCAATATTCGACAACATAAGCCACTAACCACAATTTTAACCAACTATACGTACATACACTTAAGAGGATTCTACTTCCTTCGGGTCCCAGATGCTTATATATAGGGTCACCCGCAGCCTTCCCACCACATCTAAAACCCAATGAATGCATAACCGACTTTTATGTATGTACGTCTATCCTAATATTAACGAAATACTTACAAATATAAACTAAGTCATTCAAACGTGATAATTGTCTCAACAATTCAATATTTAAACCAAATTAACCAATCAATCAACAACGTAAGTAAACACGCAAGTTTACACTTTTCAGCCCGAATCTCAAGCGAGTAGGGAGATACGAAACTCACCTTGATTGGCTAAGAAAAGCTAAGATTGATATAGAGTCAAGTTATTTCCGTACAATGTTCACTTCATGTCCAACACCTAAATATCGAACATATACATTCACATCAACATTCACAAACACGTATACATGACTTATCAATTTCACGGCAAAACCCTAATTAGTTTCCAAGGTGGTTCTCGACGTTAAGTGACTTCTAAGACTCTTAATCATTGTTAAATAAGTTAAGAAGTGATTTAGAACGATGCTCGAAGCGTTATTAAGGTTCTGGAAGTCAAACTAGGTCAAACAGGAAATTCAGCAACAAAGGGGGCGTAACCTACGCCCTAAACTGGCGTAGGTTACGGTGGTTCAAAACCACCAAGCGTAAGCTACGGTCAAAAGGGGCGTAAGGTACGGTGGTCAGAAAACAACTGGCGTAAGTTACGGTCAAACTGGGCGTAACCTACGGTCCTCTAGAAATGAAGGTTTTGGCGTCTGGAGTGGCGTAAACAGTGGGTTTTTGGGCGTAAGGTAAAACTTCAGCGTAAGCTACGCCCCAAAGGGCCGTAACTTACGCCCCACAAAATTTGGCCTGGCGTAACCTATGCCCCATAGGGCCGTAGGTTACGCCCCTTACTGGGCAGCAACACGACCAGCAGCAAATATGCAGAAAATTAAGAACCCAAAACCCCCAATTTCGACCCAAACCATACCAAAACGATTTGTAAAGACTTGTAACCCATTTTGAAGTATAACCAAACATCATTAACCATAAATACACATAACCCAACCACAAATTCGACCAAAACATCATAATCGCCCACAAATCATTCAAACCCTTAATTAAACCCTAATTTCCATTTTACCATTTTAAAGACTTGGAATCACATCAAAACGACTAGAAACATATAAACAAGCATAAATGGAAGTAAAAGAGTTGAATTAGACTTACACCAACCTCTCCTTGAGCTAGAACCCAAATTTAGGTCAAAATGGGTAAAGCTTGAACTAGAAACTTCAAGTTATGATTTAATGAAGATTATGAGGCAACAATGATGATGATTCTTGTACTATGGTAGCTCCAAAACACTAATTTGATGCAATGGGGGTGAAGAACAAGAGATGGCTCCTTTTACTTGAGAGAATAGAAGTATAGATAGATAGATAATGAATGAAAGGAGGAGAGAAGAGATAAGGGAGGAGAGTAATGGTCATGGGTGGCTGGTGGGTCGTGGACTACCCACGGGCCGACCCGATTCTCTTCACAAGCCAAAAATACAATCGATTACACAATTAAACGCCAAACAAACATATTAACGACCCGACTAACATACCACCTAGTCATTTATTTCACAAAACGACCCAAATAATTTATTAACTTAAATTGTTAGTCATATTACACGTAAAGTCAATGGGCCAAAATTCACGGATGTTACCATTAGACTTATATGGATACTTTGACTATCTTTTCAGACTTGCCATGTCGGACGGAGTTAGCTCTAATGTTGTGGTTCCTGGTACTCCTCCAGTTCCTGTGGTAGCAAACTCCTACCCATGCGTTCCTCACTCTTATGAAGAGGAACCATTTGAGGATTCGGGCAATGAATCTCGTCCCATCAATCTGGTATCATCATCCAGTGAATCTGGAAATAGGCATGTATCTATTCATGTTCAACCAACTCTGTCACCGGTAGCTCCATATCAGAGGAGGACTACTGAGGGAGCTCGTCTTCCCTATGCTCCTCGAGATCCTTATGCTCCTGGTCGTTCTGCACCGGTTCAGGACAACCGTGTGTTTTTTGATGGGATTGAATCATATTTGTATTTTCTTAACAAATCTCTGACATATTTTCCTTGGTTTATGAAAATTCCATTTTCAGTTTGCTTAATCTGAAGACCTAAGAAAAATGTTAATTCACCCATTAAACTCATTTCATACTCAGATGACATGATTTTAGAAAACTTTTTACACATTGCATCATCAGTTGAACCAAAAATAATGTCATCAACATAAATTTGTACCAATAAGATATTACCTCTTTCTTTCAAGATAAACAAGGTATTATCTATTGCACCTCTTTTAAAGCCATTTTTAAGAAGATGTTTAGTTAGAGTATCATACCAGGCTCTTGGGGCTTGTCTTAGACCATACAGTGCTTTGTTCAGTCTATAAACCCAATGAGGATGCTTCTCATCGACGAAACCTGGAGTCTGCTTAACATAAACTTCTTCATCCAATGTTCCATTAAGGAACGCACTTTTGACATCCATCTGGAAGACCTTGAACTGCAGATGGGCTGCATAAGCCAAAAATATTCTTATGGCTTCAAGTCTTGCAACTGGAGCAAAAGTTTCATCAAAGTCAACGCCCTCTGCTTGACAATAACCCTGGGCAACTAGTCTAGCCTTGTTTCTTACAACATGGCCATCTTCATCCATTTTGTTTCGGTAGACCCATCTGGTACCAATAGGTTCTTTCTTTAACCCTGGTGGACAAGGAATAAGCTCCCAAACATTGTTCCTTTCAAACTGGAGGAGCTCTTCTTGCATAGCTTCCACCCAGCTTGGGTCTGCCATAGCCTCGTCAATCTTCTTTGGTTCAATTAAAGATAAGAAGGTGACGTTTAAGCATTGCTCACTGGTGGCTCTTCTAGTCTGAACCCCACTAGTTGGATCTCCCACAATTTGTTCAATTGGATGTGCTCGAGTCCATCTAGTGTATTGACTAGGCTGGTGAACTACAATATCAGTGCAAGTCACCTGGCGATCTTCTTCAGTTGCAACAGCTTCTGGAGAAGGATCAGTCCAAACAACTTCTACATCCTCATCAGAGTCAATGAGGTCTCGATTGGCATCATGAAATTCCTCATTAGAAGGCATTTCACGAAGAACTGGAGAAGTAGGTGTCTGAACTGGTGCTGATATTGGAGTGGCACGTACATCGGATCCAATCACCAATTCTTGTGGTAAGTTGAAATTGATGGAGGGATAAAATGATGTGTCACTGGTGCTTTTCTTCTTCTTAACGGGTTCCAGTTTGTTGTAACTGGAAACATCTTCTGGTGAAACAACTGACCGATGAACTTGGTCAGTTTTACCAAAGTTGATTGGAATGACTGGAGTAATATCAAGGCTTGGTCTCTTGTTGATTGCTTCAGTTGATTCATCGAATGTGATATGAATTGTCTCATGAACCTTTTGAAGTCTATAATTATAAACTCTAAAGGCCTTACGAATATCTGAATAACCTAAAAATACCCCTTCATCAGCTTTTGCATCAAACTTTCCAAGCTGACTGGAATCGTTTAGTATATAAACTGGACAACCAAATACATGGAAGTATCCAATATTTGGTTTACGATTCCTGAGTACTTCGTAGGCAGTCTTCTTATGTCTCTTGATGTAGACTGACCGGTTTTGGGTGTGACAAGCAGTTGCAACAGCTTCTGGAGAAGGATCAGTCCAAACAACTTCTACATCCTCATCAGAGTCAATGAGGTCTCGATTGGCATCATGAAATTCCTCATTAGAAGGCATTTCACGAAGAACTGGAGAAGTAGGTGTCTGAACTGGTGCTGATATTGGAGTGGCACGTACATCGGATCCAATCACCAATTCTTGTGGTAAGTTGAAATTGATGGAGGGATAAAATGATGTGTCACTGGTGCTTTTCTTCTTCTTAACGGGTTCCAGTTTGTTGTAACTGGAAACATCTTCTGGTGAAACAACTGACCGATGAACTTGGTCAGTTTTACCAAAGTTGATTGGAATGACTGGAGTAATATCAAGGCTTGGTCTCTTGTTGATTGCTTCAGTTGATTCATCGAATGTGATATGAATTGTCTCATGAACCTTTTGAAGTCTATAATTATAAACTCTAAAGGCCTTACGAATATCTGAATAACCTAAAAATACCCCTTCATCAGCTTTTGCATCAAACTTTCCAAGCTGACTGGAATCGTTTAGTATATAAACTGGACAACCAAATACATGGAAGTATCCAATATTTGGTTTACGATTCCTGAGTACTTCGTAGGCAGTCTTCTTATGTCTCTTGATGTAGACTGACCGGTTTTGGGTGTGACAAGCAGTTGCAACTGCCTCGGCCCAAAAACTGGTGGGAAGACCAGATTCAGATAGCATACTTCTGGCTGCTTCTATAAGTGTACGATTCTTTCTTTCAACAACTCCATTCTGCTCTGGAGAGTGAACTGATGAGAAGTTTTGAGAGATGCCAGTGTCATTGAAAAATGTTTCAAGTACCTTATTTTGGAATTCAGTACAATTATCACTTCGCAATTGACAAACTTTTCGAGTATACTTGAGCTCAATTCTTTTAATGAGAGAGATGATTTCAGCAGGTGCATCACTTTTGGATCTGATGAACACCACCAAGCAGTATCTGGTGAATTCATCAACCACAACTAGAGTGTACTTCTTTCCAGCTCTAGTTTGAACATTCACTGGACCAAAAGATCCATATGTAGCATGTGAAGAGGTTCAGTAATGCTAAAATTTTGCCTAGTTTTGAAACTAGCTCTTTTCTGCTTGCCCATCTCACACCCTGGACATGGTTTTTCTTTATTAAAAGAAATTTGAGGTATCCCATCAACCAGTTGTTTGCGAGACAACTTGTTGATATTCTTAAAATTAAGATGGGATAATCTTTTATGCCATAGCCAGTTGGTGTCCTCATCAGCTTTGGTATAGAAACATTGCTCTTTTGGAGCTGGTTCCATATCCATGATGTACACATTTCCTTTTCTTGGTGCAGTCATCACCACTTTCCAATCCTTGTTGAATATGGTGCCTTGAGCAATATCGAACAAAACTCTGAAGCCATCATCACAAAGTTGGCTTACACTGATCAGGTTGTATTTCAAACCATTCACAAATGCAACTCTTTTGAATTCGACTTGTCCATTTTTGAGCACACCATATCCTTCAGTCTTTCCAGATTGATCGTTACCAAACGTCACTGTCGGTCCATCTTGGACAGTGAACTCTTCCAGTAGGGGCTTACATCCGGTCATTGTCCGGCCAGCAGCGCTGTCCAGATACCAGATATTCTTCTTTCGATCGCCCTACACACACACAAAAATCATTAGTTCTTTTTGTGAACCCATCTTTCAGAGATGACATCTTCTTTCACCACGTGTTGCTACTGTTGATCTTCCAAGGCCATGAAACACATGTCCCTTTCCTCTTCTTCATCATCAGATGAGTCATCAGAGTACTCCCATTTTCCCTCAGTTTGTGCCATTAAGCACTGATCCTTTTCCTTTTGCATGGACAGGAGGGCAATCTGGGCCTTAAGCTTCTTGTATTTAGCTTTGTAGCTATCATCAGGCCGATTGAAATTAGGGACAGGGGGGCCAGTTTGGTTGTTCAACTGACTAGATCTGCATTCCTTCATAAAATGACCTTTCTTGCCACACTTATAGCATGTAAGATTGGTCTTATCCAGAGAGCTGGAGCTGGAAGCATTGTTGGGGCCATTAAATCATTTGGATTTATGCTTAAACCTGTTAAAGGTTTTAGCAATCATGGCGACCAGATCATCATCGTTAGTTTCATTACAACCATCACTGTTTTCAGTGGTCAGACCAGAGTTCAAGAAACTGTTTAACATCTCCTTCATCGAGTGTACCTGGACACTCTCTGCAGATATTAAAGCAGCACAAGGTCGCTCAGTTACACTAGCAACCTTGGGACTCTGGGCATGGTTCATGGCATCTTGCTCAGTCACCAGTCTTGCAGCATTATTATCTTCAGTGAATCTGAAGGCTCCATAGAGCGATGCAAGAGTATGGGTGTGCAAGGTTTTACCTTGTCTCAAGACAAGAACCATGTTTTCCCATTTGGAAGGAAGAATATCACAAAACTTCTCAAGAAGAATATCCTTATCCTTCTCTACACCCAAACCTCTCAACTGATTGATGAGGCTAGAAAATCTGGTGTATGTACCAGTTAGACTTTCATTGGGCAAGGCAAAGAAGGATTCATACTTCTTGTTCAAGGCAACTTTTCTGGTGACAATAGTATCATCACCTCCTTCAAACTGAATAACTAATTCATCCCACATAGATTTTGCACTGGGGAACAGCACAAGTGTTGGAATTAGGTCTTTAGGGACAGCCCCAAGGATCATGTTCTTAAGTCTGGTGTCCAGATCAACAAGTCTACGATCCTCATCAGACCAATGGTCTTCAGGCTTTTCTCTAGAACCTCTTCTTCCAGTTGGATCAAGAAGAGGACTGACCCCAAGGGACATGGGTATATATGGTCCATCCTTAAGGATTTTCAACATATACCTTTCAATCCCACCAAAATTCAAAAGCATTCTAGCCTTCCATGTACCGAATGTCTCACTGTTTCCATCAAATTTTGGAACAAGAGTGTTAGAATAGTGTACATGGACATGGTTTGGGGCAGTAGGAGGAGGATGGTTGGTGTTAACATTTTGAAAAGGTTGTGCGTTATTATTCAAGGGGTTTTCACCTGAACCAGAACCATCTCCACCTTCAGTAGTGTTCATCTTAGCAGATCTAGGCAAGTTTATTAGCCTTCTGCTCTGATACCACTTGTAAGTCCCAACTCGTTAGATGGTACTACTGAAGACACCTCTATGTCGATGGTGGAGTTACTTTGCAATATATGCACTGAACTGGAGACGACCAGTTGCACTGTGTATATACCAAGTTCTAGATAGATTACTTATATAAATGACAATAAGTAAAGAACAATGCAATAATACAAATAACTTGTAAGATAACTTGATGAGACAATATGTATTTTTCAATGTGTAATTTATTTATTGAAGTTAAACAAATTACAAGGTTGATGCGGAACCAAGATAATACACGAATGTAAATATCCTAACAACCTATGAAATACAATTGATCTACACTCGGAATTTCTCAAGACAATCGAAACACTTAAAGTTGTGAAATGTTCCTTTTAGCGATTGAGAGAATATTGCACAAGTTCACCAAGAAGATTGCAGGTTTGCAAAGTGTGAAGTTATTCGTTTTTGTGAAATAACTTAATATTCTTGGTGGTGCAATGACTTGTATTTATAGGCAAAGTTAACATTGGGATGTTAACTTTAGCCGTACAAATGTGGTTGGGAGCATTTAAGGAATAACATTTAATTCCTTAAAAGGCAGTGTAAAGTCGCATGTTAAAGTGACTTTACATAACCACCTTTATGTACCTTTTAATACTTAAATAATAAGATAAGGCTTATTATCCGGGTAAAGGTACATAAAGCATACAAGTCAATTCCTCGTAATCAGTGTAAAGCTTTGTAAGGGCTTTCCACTGATGGTCTCCAGTTTGTAACTGACTAGAATGCCAACTGGGCTTCGCTGCCATTGCCATTCTCTATCTTCCATTTATTGTCTTCGACTTCAACTGGAATGCTTCTTCAACTTGGTCAGTTCTCAACTGGAGGAAGTCTTCAGTTGCGTTAACTGTACGGTGCAACTGGACTTCAATATATTTCTCGACAAATCATTAAGGTCTCCAGATACAACTGGAGACTGGACAGTTTAACTGGGTCTCCAGGTGCAACTGGACTTCAATATATTTCTCGACAAATCATTAAGGTCTCCAGATACAACTGGAGACTGGACAGTTCACTGGACAGTTTAACTGGGTCTCCAGGTGCAACTGGAGACTGGACAGTTCACTGGACAGTTTAACTGGGTCTCCAGGTGCAACTGGAGACTGGACAGTTCACTGGACAGTTTAACTGGGTCTCCAGGTGCAACTGGAGACTGGACAGTTCACTGGACAGTTTAACTGGGTCTCCAGGTGCAACTGGAGACTGGACAGTTTAAGGTCTCCAGGTGCAACTGGAGACTGGACAGTTCACTGGACAGTTTAACTGGGTCTCCAGGTGCAACTGGAGACTGGCCAGTTTACCAGGTGCAACTGGAGACTGGACAGTTCACGCAGTTTAACTGGTATGGTGCAACTGGACTTCAATATATTTCTCGACAAATCATTAAGGTCTCCAGATACAACTGGAGACTGGACAGTTCACTGGACAGTTTAACTGGGTCTCCAGGTGCAACTGGAGACTGGACAGTTTAAGGTCTCCAGGTGCAACTGGAGACTGGACAGTTCACTGGACAGTTTAACTGGGTCTCCAGGTGCAACTGGAGACTGGACAGTTTAGGTCTCCAGGTGCAACTGGAGACTGGACAGTTCACTGGACAGTTTAACTGGGTCTCCAGGTGCAACTGGAGACTGGACAGTTTAACTGTCTCCAGATGCAACTGGAGACTGGCCAGTTTAACTGGTCTCCAGGTGCAACTGGAGACTGGACAGTTTAATGGTCTCCAGATGCAACTGGAGACTGGACAGTTCACTGGACAGTTTAACTGGGTCTCCAGGTGCAACTGGAGACTGGACAGTTTAAGGTCTCCAGATACAACTGGAGACTGGACAGTTCACTGGACAGTTTAACTGGGTCTCCAGGTGCAACTGGAGACTGGACAGTTCACTGGACAGTTTAACTGGGTCTCCAGGTGCAACTGGAGACTGGACAGTTCACTGGACAGTTTAACTGGGTCTCCAGGTGCAACTGGAGACTGGACAGTTCACTGGACAGTTTAACTGGGTCTCCAGGTGCAACTGGAGACTGGACAGTTCACTGGACAGTTTAACTGGGTCTCCAGGTGCAACTGGAGACTGGACAGTTCACTGGACAGTTTAACTGGGTCTCCAGGTGCAACTGGAGACTGGACAGTTCACTGGACAGTTTAACTGGGTCTCCAGGTGCAACTGGAGACTGGACAGTTTAACTGTCTCCAGATGCAACTGGAGACTGGCCAGTTTAAGGTCTCCAGATACAACTGGAGACTGGACAGTTCACTGGACAGTTTAACTGGGTCTCCAGGTGCAACTGGAGACTGGACAGTTCACTGGACAGTTTAACTGGGTCTCCAGGTGCAACTGGAGACTGGACAGTTTAAGGTCTCCAGATACAACTGGAGACTGGACAGTTCACTGGACAGTTTAACTGGGTCTCCAGGTGCAACTGGAGACTGGACAGTTCACTGGACAGTTTAACTGGGTCTCCAGGTGCAACTGGAGACTGGACAGTTCACTGGACAGTTTAACTGGGTCTCCAGGTGCAACTGGAGACTGGACAGTTCACTGGACAGTTTAACTGGGTCTCCAGGTGCAACTGGAGACTGGACAGTTTAAGGTCTCCAGGTGCAACTGGAGACTGGACAGTTCACTGGACAGTTTAACTGGGTCTCCAGGTGCAACTGGAGACTGGACAGTTTACCAGGTCTCCAGATACAACTGGAGACTGGACAGTTCACTGGACAGTTTAACTGGGTCTCCAGGTGCAACTGGAGACTGGACAGTTCACTGGACAGTTTAACTGGGTCTCCAGGTGCAACTGGAGACTGGACAGTTCACTGGACAGTTTAACTGGGTCTCCAGGTGCAACTGGAGACTGGACAGTTCACTGGACAGTTTAACTGGGTCTCCAGGTGCAACTGGAGACTGGACAGTTCACTGGACAGTTTAACTGGGTCTCCAGGTGCAACTGGAGACTGGACAGTTTACCAGGTGCAACTGGAGACTGGACAGTTCACTGGACAGTTTAACTGTATGGTGCAACTGGACTTCAATATATTTCTCGACAAATCATTAAGGTCTCCAGATACAACTGGAGACTGGACAGTTCACTGGACAGTTTAACTGGGTCTCCAGGTGCAACTGGAGACTGGACAGTTCACTGGACAGTTTAACTGGGTCTCCAGGTGCAACTGGAGACTGGACAGTTCACTGGACAGTTTAACTGGGTCTCCAGGTGCAACTGGAGACTGGACAGTTCACTGGACAGTTTAACTGGGTCTCCAGGTGCAACTGGAGACTGGACAGTTCACTGGACAGTTTAACTGGGTCTCCAGGTGCAACTGGAGACTGGACAGTTTAACTGTCTCCAGATGCAACTGGAGACTGGCCAGTTTAACTGGGTCTCCAGGTGCAACTGGAGACTGGACAGTTTAAGGTCTCCAGATACAACTGGAGACTGGACAGTTCACTGGACAGTTTAACTGGGTCTCCAGGTGCAACTGGAGACTGGACAGTTCACTGGACAGTTTAACTGGGTCTCCAGGTGCAACTGGAGACTGGACAGTTTACCAGGTGCAACTGGAACTGGACAGTTTACTGGGAGTAGTAGCTTCTAGCTTCAGATTCATTTGTAATTCTTATACTCCCAGCACCAGCAGCCAGTATAGCGGACTTGATGTCTTCATTTGAAACCTCGCCAGTTGATTCAACAAATGTGCTAAGGTCAGCATCTCTCGCATCTTTTGTCAGTGGTCTTCTTGGTTGTGGAATCCTTCTTGGTGGATTCAAAACCTTCTTCACAACCTTCTTAACATTTTCAATTCGTTTAAGAATCCCACTGGCCCTTATCTCCTTAGCCTTCTCCACTGAAATGTTTAAACTTCTGGCATCAAATTCAGCCCCATCCTCAGCATAGTGTCTGTCCAGTTCTACATCCAGTATTTCTTTCAACTGGTCAACTATCCTGGGATCATTTTTAATCCTAACATACTCCTCCTTAGTGATACCCAACAGATTGGCATCACTCATATCAAGTAACTTGATTTGTGCAAGATGTGCCCTGGCTTCATCTTGGTTTCTTTGTTTCATCTTTTTCTTTTCTTTAATATCATTTCCAAGTCTGGCCAGTTTTCTGCTATCACTATCTGAAACTGGAGGAAGTATGTCAGTATTACCAGTTTCTAACATTTCATCAGTGGTCGGCTGGGCAGATGCTTCAATAGCCAAACCTTTACCCTTATCCAAAACAACATTCCCCCTATCTCCATCATCACCAGATCCACCAACTCTTTGCTCACCAGCTTCAGTACTGGTAGCCACAATCAATTCTCTTCCAGTTGAGGTTCTTCCAGATGCAACTGGTGCAAGGACTTGACTTCTTTCCCCCTTGGCAGCATCTAGACCTGCCCGAATACCTTCCCATTCAGAGGGGTGAGATGGCAACCGGTCAAGAGGCTGCCACGATTGCAAGTTCTTGCACTCCTTAAAGATTCCACACATCATCCGGAAGGATCTCCACAAGTGGTTCGTCTCCTTTGACTGGGTCAAGACATTGGCAGTTACTTGTTCTTGACCAGTTTTCAATGCATTCAAGATCTTGGAGTCTTCGTCCAAACCAGAGACAACCTTATCCTTCACTTCATCATCTTTCTTCTTCAGATTCTCTACTTTAGTTGTCAGTTTCTCTAAGGATTGAGCATGTAGAGATACCTGGGTGTTCAAACTCTCTATACTGCCTCTCAACTGGTTGATCTCACTGGTAAGTGGGGCCAGATCAACCTGAGGAGTGGTCAGCTTGGTGATCTCAGACATCACCCTTTTAACCAATTGCTCTTCTCTAGCACCCAACGTATCCTCTATTTTCTGACCAACCGAAGTCATCAACTGCTCTCCAAGTCCAGTTATATCTAGGCCAGGTCTTTCAATAAGTTCCTTTACCTGCCTTTCAATCTCTTTCAAATCAACTTCTGAAGTTCTGACAGTATTTCCTAGCAAGTTGGAGATTGAAGATGTAACCTTGGAGTGAGTTAGGTCAAAGGCTTCCTTTAAAGTACCAGCCAGATTATTGCAGCCAGTGACCAACTCATTGAGCTTTTTAAATACCAAGTCTTCATTAGATGAAAACTTGTTTATCCCCAGATCAACCACTTTGATGTTTGTCAAAGAGTCCTTGTGGTATCTGGAGAAAGACTTGGTATTTTTGTCAAGTGTCTTCTGAATCTCCTCCACCCTGGTTAGAAGGTTTTGGAGATCGGCTTGAATGGAGACAACTTGACTGTCCAGTGACAAAGGAGAAGGTGTCACTAGACCACTAGCAGTTACTACTGGAGCAACTGGAGGAGGCAAACTTAAGGAAGTCTCCCCAGTTGTCAAACCAGCAGTTGAAGATATAATTGGAGTGGTGGATGAAGAAAGGACTGGAAAATCAAAGTGTTGTTCATGCTGAGAATGCTCAGGTGTGAACAATGGCGACGGTGGTGGGGGCATTTCTCGAGCAAGTGAGAATTGCCCAGTTGGTAAAGGAGCGGAATATATTGGTAAAGATATATCTATAGGCACATTTACTTGTGGTGGTGAAAATGAAATTGATGCGTCTGGAAGTGAGACTGGAGATGAAGGGTCTTGAGCTTGTACAGAAGCATCAAGAATCTCCAAGTCTGTTTCAGTACCTTCAGAATCCGAAGATTCTATAAGGATTTCCTCGTCATTAACATTCATGTCCAGATCCATGAATGTAACTGAGGGCTGACCAGTTTCCTGGTCAGTCTCCAGATGACCTTCCCCAGTTTCCTGGATGGGTACATCTGTTGGAGGATCAGATACCGAAGTATCTTCACCAGGGATAGATGAGATTGGGGTTGCTTCAGTTATGGTTGCTCTATCCTCAACCATAACATTAGGCGAACTGGAGGGTCCCTCATTATTTTGAGGCCCGCCCAGTTGCCTTTCTGACTCACCTTCCACAGGTTCATCAGTTGAAGTGAATGCCAGTTGCATTCGTTCAGGAATTTCGACCTCTCCAGCTTCAGATACTAGAGAGTCTAAATTCCTTAGCATATCTGGAGCAGTGTACGGTGAATCTGTACTATTATATGCTTCCCTGCCCAGAATTTGCTTAAAACAAAGTGAGAGGAACCTTGAAAAGGGAATACAAACACCCCTTGTGCCCTTCAGTTTTTGAACTAGGCTTCTATACAGAATATCTGCAAAGTCCACTCTCAATCCGTTCCACAAGCAGTAAGCCATCTCTACTTGCGAGGAGTTAATCTGGTCAAGTCCACCAAAACTCCTACCCATGCTCTCCACCAGGTGGATGAAAAAGTACCTCCATGAAGGTGTAAGACCCTTCATGGTCATCGCACCTTTTGTCTTCAACACCCCATTCTCCAAACACTCCATGTGTCCCATTTCAGAAGTACTTGGCGAAAGTTTATATTTGGGGGCAAGACGACTGGAGATTCACCCTCTCTCCAGTAATTGAGGCGTAAGGCATCCCTCAATACGTCGGCGGTCAAGATACACTGGATTGTTCCATCCTTTAAAGTGAAACTGATGGAGGAACAATCAGAAGAAAGACTGGCAGTGTACCAGAACTCACACAAGTAGTTGTGAAACAACTTGCGTGGGTTAAGAGAGAATGAGGGTCCTATTGGAGAATCCTTTAAGAACTTTTGGATCCTACCAATAAGGGTATCGGACCCTTGAGATCCTCGTAGGCTGGCCATCGGATTATTTGGATTTAGTTTGATGACCGAAGCACTACTAGGGGCACCAGGTGCCGCTTTGACATCTGGTGAGGGATTATATGGAACAGTCAAGACATTTACATCTCTTTAACGAGATGATCTAGGAGCCATGAAAATGAAATTGATGCGTCTGGAAGTGAGACTGGAGATGAAGGGTCTTGAGCTTGTACAGAAGCATCAAGAATCTCCAAGTCTGTTTCAGTACCTTCAGAATCCGAAGATTCTATAAGGATTTCCTCGTCATTAACATTCATGTCCAGATCCATGAATGTAACTGAGGGCTGACCAGTTTCCTGGTCAGTCTCCAGATGACCTTCCCCAGTTTCCTGGATGGGTACATCTGTTGGAGGATCAGATACCGAAGTATCTTCACCAGGGATAGATGAGATTGGGGTTGCTTCAGTTATGGTTGCTTTATCCTCAACCATAACATTAGGCGAACTGGAGGGTCCCTCATTATTTTGAGTCTTTCCCCTTAAAATGATGATCCAGAAATCAATTAGTGCCAAGATAGTATCACAAAGGCGTTCGATAGCCTGGCGAGCAATGATTATCTGGACCTCCTCAACTGGAGAACTTCATCAGTGTCACTGACGCGTTCAATAACAAAGAAAGCTCCAGTTAAGGATTTAACATTCCCAGTTCGCTGATGAGATGTTTAAAGGTTTTCTCATCGAGAGGTTTTGCAAAAACATCAGCTAACTGTTTGTCAGTGGGGATGAAATGAATTTTTTTTTTTTTTGAATTAGGGTTCTTGATTATGAAGCAAAGAGAGAAATGAAGCAACTTTGATGATGATTGGAAGTAAATGAAAGAATGTAGAAGAGAAATAAATGAGTTCGGAGTAAATAAGGGTATTTATAAGGGATTCAAGATCCCAATGAAACACCAAAATTATATTTTAATAAACAAAATCCTTTTTGTAGATATTTTCAACAAGGTTGGTTTGAATTTTGAAATAAAATAATAATTTGCCATGTAAACATTAAATGCTTCCATGTCAGCATTAAATGCTACGATGGCTTATCTTACCCATGAGCCCACTCACTTTTTGTTTTCCCAATACAAACAGTTGTCAAGTACTAAAATTGGTTTCAAACACGTCAGATCACGATATCAAGTGGTTTAAAACACTCGAGTATCATCACGTGTCACACATATTGACAAAGTATTTGTAACGTTATAAAAAAATAGACAAAGACTGAACCTGGTCACTGGAGGATCAGTCCAGTACCAGTTTCCAACTGAAGAGTTCTCCAGTTGCATTTTCAAACAAAAACGAATTTTAGTCAGAAAATTATTTTGAGTCTTTCCCCTTAAAATGATGATCCAGAAATCAATTAGTGCCAAGATAGTATCACAAAGGCGTTCGATAGCCTGGCGAGCAATGATTATCTGGACCTCCTCAACTGGAGAACTTCATCAGTGTCACTGACGCGTTCAATAACAAAGAAAGCTCCAGTTAAGGATTTAACATTCCCAGTTCGCTGATGAGATGTTTAAAGGTTTTCTCATCGAGAGGTTTTGCAAAAACATCAGCTAACTGTTTGTCAGTGGGGATGAAATGAATTTCAATATCTCCTTTCATAACATGATCTCGAATGAAATAATACCTGATGTCAATATGCTTTGTTTTGGAGTGCATCACTGGGTTGTGAGATATAGCAATTGCACTGGTGTTGTCACAAAAGATTGGGGTCTTAGTATACTTTTGACCATAATCTAGTAACTGGTTCTTGATCCAGAAATCAATTAGTGCCAAGATAGTATCACAAAGGCGTTCGATAGCCTGGCGAGCAATGATTATCTGGACCTCCTCAACTGGAGAACTTCATCAGTGTCACTGACGCGTTCAATAACAAAGAAAGCTCCAGTTAAGGATTTAACATTCCCAGTTCGCTGATGAGATGTTTAAAGGTTTTCTCATCGAGAGGTTTTGCAAAAACATCAGCTAACTGTTTGTCAGTGGGGATGAAATGAATTTCAATATCTCCTTTCATAACATGATCTCGAATGAAATAATACCTGATGTCAATATGCTTTGTTTTGGAGTGCATCACTGGGTTGTGAGATATAGCAATTGCACTGGTGTTGTCACAAAAGATTGGGGTCTTAGTATACTTTTGACCATAATCTAGTAACTGGTTCTTGATCCAGAGAATCTGGGCACAGCAACTGGCCGCAGAAATGTACTCTGCCTCAGCAGTGGACATAGTGACTGAAGTCTGCTTCTTGCTGGTCCAACTTACCAGTTTTCCTCCAAGGAAATGACAACCACCAGTTGTTGATTTTCTATCTATCTTACAACCTGCATGATCAGAATCTGAATAACCTATTAGATCTAATCCTGAGCCTTTGGGGTACCAAAGACCAAGATTAGGACACCCTTTCAGGTATCTAAAGATACGCTTTACAGCGTGCAAATGTGATTCTTTAGGGTTAGCCTGAAACCTGGCACATAAACATGTTGCAAACATTATATCTGGTCGACTGGCAGTTAAGTACATCAGTGAACCAACCATACCTCTATAGTCAGTTATGTTAACTGGTTTGCCAGTTGGGTCAGAGTCCAAATTCAATGGTGCTGTAATAGGTGTGTTTTTCGATGGGATTGAATCATATTTGTATTTTCTTAACAAATCTCTGACATATTTTCCTTGGTTTATGAAAATTCCATTTTCAGTTTGCTTAATCTGAAGACCTAAGAAAAATGTTAATTCACCCATTAAACTCATCTCATACTCAGATGACATGATTTTAGAAAACTTTTTACACATTGCATCATCAGTTGAACCAAAAATAATGTCATCAACATAAATTTGTACCAATAAGATATTACCTCTTTTTTTCAAGATAAACAAGGTATTATCTATTGCACCTCTTTGAAAGCCATTTTTAAGAAGATGTTTAGTTAGAGTATCATACCAGGCTCTTGGGGCTTGTCTTAGACCATACAGTGCTTTGTTCAGTCTATAAACCCAATGAGGATGCTTCTCATCGACGAAACCTGGAGTCTGCTTAACATAAACTTCTTCTTCCAATGTTCCATTAAGGAACGCACTTTTGACATCCATCTGGAAGACCTTGAACCGCAGATGGGCTGCATAAGCCAAAAATATTCTTATGGCTTCAAGTCTTGCAACTGGAGCAAAAGTTTCATCAAAGTCAACGCCCCCTGCTTGACAATAACCCTGGGCAACTAGTCTGGCCTTGTTTCTTACAACATGGCCATCTTCATCCATTTTGTTTTGGTAGACCCATCTGGTACCAATAGGTTCTTTCTTTAACCCTGGTGGACAAGGAACAAGCTCCCAAACATTGTTCCTTTCAAACTGGAGGAGCTCTTCTTGCATAGCTTCCACCCAGCTTGGGTCTGCCATAGCCTCGTCAATCTTCTTTGGTTCAATTAAAGATAAGAAGGTGACGTTTAAGCATTGCTCACTGGTGGCTCTTCTAGTCTGAACCCCGCTAGTTGGATCTCCCACAATTTGTTCAATTGGATGTGCTCGAGTCCATCTAGTGTATTGACTAGGCTGGTGAACTACAATATCAGTGCAAGTCACCTGGCGATCTTCTTCAGTTGCAACAGCTTCTGGAGAAGGATCAGTCCAAACAACTTCTACATCCTCATCAGAGTCAATGAGGTCTCGATTGGCATCATGAAATTCCTCATTAGAAGGCATTTCACGAAGAACTGGAGAAGTAGGTGTCTGAACTGGTGCTGATATTGGAGTGGCACGTACATCGGATCCAATCACCAATTCTTGTGGTAAGTTGAAATTGATGGAGGGATAAAATGATGTGTCACTGGTGCTTTTCTTCTTCTTAATAGGTTCCAGTTTGTTGTAACTGGAAGCATCTTCTGGTGAAACAACTGACCGATGAACTTGGTCAGTTTTACCAAAATTGATTGGAATGACTGGAGTAATATCAAGGCTTGGTCTCTTGTTGATTGCTTCAGTTGATTCATCGAATGTGACATGAATTGTCTCATGAACCTTTTGAAGTCTATAATTATAAACTCTAAAGGCCTTATGAATATCTGAATAACCTAAAAATACCCCTTCATCAGCTTTTGCATCAAACTTTCCAAGCTGACTGGAATCGTTTAGTATATAAACTGGACAACCAAATACATGGAAGTATCCAATATTTGGTTTACGATTCCTGAGTACTTCATAGGCAGTCTTCTTATGTCTCTTGATGTAGACTGACCGGTTTTGGGTGTGACAAGCAGTTGCAACTGCCTCAGCCCAAAAACTGGTGGGAAGACCAGATTCAGATAGCATACTTCTGGCTGCTTCTATCAGTGTACGATTCTTTCTTTCAACAACTCCAATCTGCTCTGGAGAGTGAACTGATGAGAAGTTTTGAGAGATGCCAGTGTCATTGAAAAATGTTTCAAGTACCTTATTTTGGAATTCAGTACAATTATCACTTCGCAACTGACAAACTTTTCGAGTATACTTGAGCTCAATTCTTTTAATGAGAGAGATGATTTCAGCAGGTGCATCACTTTTGGATCTGATGAACACCACCAAGCAGTATCTGGTGAATTCATCAACCACAACTAGAGTGTACTTCTTTCCAGCTCTAGTTTGAACATTCACTGGACCAAAAAGATCCATATGTAGCATGTGAAGAGGTTCAGTAATGCTAAAATTTTGCCTAGTTTTGAAACTAGCTCTTTTCTGCTTGCCCATCTCACACCCTGGACATGGTTTTTATTTATTAAAAGAAATTTGAGGTATCCCATCAACCAGTTGTTTGCGAGACAACTTGTTGATATTCTTAAAATTAAGATGGGATAATCTTTTATGCCATAGCCAGTTGGTGTCCTCATCAGCTTTGGTATAGAAACATTGCTCTTTTGGAGCTGGTTCCATATCCATGATGTACACATTTCCTTTTCTTGGTGCAATCATCACCACTTTCCAATCCTTGTTGAATATGGTGCCTTGAGCAATATCGAACAAAACTCTGAAGCCATCATCACAAAGTTGGCTTACACTGATCAGGTTGTATTTCAAACCATTCACAAATGCAACTCTTTTGAGTTCGACTTGTCCATTATTGAGCACACCATATCCTTCAGTCTTTCCAGATTGATCGTTACCAAACGTCACTGTCGGTCCATCTTGGACAGTGAACTCTTCCAGTAGGGGCTTACATCCGGTCATTGTCCGGCCAGCAGCGCTGTCCAGATACCAGATATTCTTCTTTCGATCGCCCTACACACACACAAAAATCATTAGTTCTTTTTGTGAACCCATCTTTCAGAGATGACATCTTCTTTCACCACGTGTTGCTGCTGTTGATCTTCCAAGGCCATGAAACACATGTCCCTTTCCTCTTCTTCATCATCAGATGAGTCATCAGAGTACTCCCATTTTCCCTCAGTTTGTGCCATTAAGCACTGATCCTTTTCCTTTTGCATGGACAGGAGGGCAATCTGGGCCTTAAGCTTCTTGTATTTAGCTTTGTAGTTATCATCAGGCCGATTGAAATTAGGGACAGGGGGGCCAGTTTGGTTGTTCAACTGACTAGATCTGCATTCCTTCATAAAATGACCTTTCTTGCCACACTTATAGCATGTAAGATTGGTCTTATCCAGAGAGCTGGAGCTGGAAGCATTGTTGGGGCCATTAAATCTTTTGGATTTATGCTTAAACCTGTTAAAGGTTTTAGCAATCATGGCGATCAGATCATCATCGTCAGTTTCATTACAACCATCACTGTTTTCAGTGGTCAGACCAGAGTTCAAGAAACTGTTTAACATCTCCTTCATCGAGTGTACCTGGACACTCTCTGCAGATATTAAAGCAGCACAAGGTCGCTCAGTTACACTAGCAACCTTGGGACTCTGGGCATGGTTCATGGCATCTTGCTCAACCACCAGTCTTGCAGCATTATTATCTTCAGTGAATCTGAAGGCTCCATAGAGCGATGCAAGAGTATGGGTGTGCAAGGTTTTACCTTGTCTCAAGACAAGAACCATGTTTTCCCATTTGGAAGGAAGAATATCACAAAACTTCTCAAGAAGAATATCCTTATCCTTCTCTACACCCAAACCTCTCAACTGATTGATGGGGCTAGAAAATCTGGTGTATGTACCAGTTAGACTTTCATTGGGCAAGGCAAAGAAGGATTCATACTTCTTGTTCAAGGCAACTTTTCTGGTGACAATAGTATCATCACCTCCTTCAAACTGAATAACTAATTCATCCCACATAGATTTTGCACTGGGGAACAACACAAGTGTTGGAATTAGGTCTTCAGGGACAGCCCCAAGGATCATGTTCTTGAGTCTGGTGTCCAGATCAACAAGTCTACGATCCTCATCAGACCAATGGTCTTCAGGCTTTTCCCTAGAACCTCTTCTTCCAGTTGGATCAAGAAGAGGACTGACCCCAAGGGACATGGGTATATATGGTCCATCCTTAAGGATTTTCAACATATACCTTTCAATCCCACCAAAATGCAAAAGCATTCTAGCCTTCCATGTACCGAATGTCTCACTGTTTCCATCAAATTTTGGAACAGGAGTGTTAGAATAGTGTACATGGACATGGTTTGGGGCAGTAGGAGGAGGAGGGTTGGTGTTAACATTTTGAAAAGGTTGTGCGTTATTATTCAAGGGGTTTTCACCTGAACCAGAACCATCTCCACCTTCAGTAGTGTTCATCTTAGCAGATCTAGGCAAGTTTATTAGCCTTCTGCTCTGATACCACTTGTAAGTCCCAACTCGTTAGATGGTACTACTGAAGACACCTCTATGTCGATGGTGGAGTTACTTTGCAATATATGCACTGAACTGGAGACGACCAGTTGCACTGTGTATATACCAAGTTCTAGATAGATTACTTATATAAATGACAATAAGTAAAGAACAATGCAATAATACAAATAACTTCTAAGATAACTTGATGAGACAATATGTATTTTTCAATGTGTAATTTATTTATTGAAGTTAAACAAATTACAAGGTTGATGCGGAACCAAGATAATACACGAATGTAAATATCCTAACAACCTATGAAATACAATTGATCTACACTCAGAATTTCTCAAGACAATCGAAACACTTAAAGTTGTGAAATGTTCCTTTTAGCGATTGAGAAAATATTGCACAAGTTCACCAAGAAGATTGCAGGTTTGCAAAGTGTGAAGTTATTCGTTTTTGTGAAATAACTTAATATTCTTGGTGGTGCAATGACTTGTATTTATAGGCAAAGTTAACATTGGGATGTTAACTTTAGCCGTACAAATGTGGTTGGGAGCATTTAAGGAATAACATTTAATTCCTTAAAAGGCAGTGTAAAGTCGCATGTTAAAGTGACTTTACATAACCACCTTTATGTACCTTTTAATACTTAAATAATAAGATAAGGCTTATTATCCGGGTAAAGGTACATAAAGCATACAAGTCAATTCCTCGTAATCAGTGTAAAGCTTTGTAAGGGCTTTCCACTGATGGTCTCCAGTTTGTAACTGACTAGAATGCCAACTAGGCTTCGCTGCCATTGCCATTCTCTATCTTCCATTTGTTGTCTTCGACTTCAACTGGAATGCTTCTTCAACTTGGTCAGTTCTCAACTGGAGGAAGTCTTCAGTTGCGTTAACTGTATGGTGCAACTGGACTTCAATATATTTCTCGACAAATCATTAAGGTCTCCAGATACAACTGGAGACTGGACAGTTCACTGGACATTTTAACTGGGTCTCCAGGTGCAACTGGAGACTGGCCAGTTTACCAGGTGAACTGGTCCTAACAATACTGTTAGTATTGGTAGTATTGGTTGTGGCTTTGCTAGTCGTTGTTCTTTTTAAGATGTAATCTAGTAGTAGTAACGTATTGTAAGCATAAAACTTATAACAACTCACACTCTTGTACTTTGAGTTGTAGTCTATCTTTGTGGATGTAATTCCCACATGTCTTTGAATCGTATCACTCTGACTATGTAGTCTATCTTTGTGGATGTAGTTCCCACATGTCTTTGAATTGTACCTGTTAGACTATGTAAATTTTTGGACATCAATGAAATACGATCGTCTTTTTGGCTTACATACTTGTTCAAACTATGTCACATGCTTATTCTTAGCTCTATAAATATGATGTTCCATATTTCTTGTCTTGTCTAGTACATGAATTCATACAAGTCAACAATTTATGACTTGCATTGTACTATCATCTGTCTTGCAAAGCTACTTTCCGATTAACCTTTCAAGTAAATATCTAAATGACATTTTTGTTCATGTCATAGACTTGTGGCTCTTAAGACGTGAAGCAAAATCCAGAAAAAGTCTCCAGTTAAGAAAACTGTTCAAAAGAGAACTACTCGATCAACTACTAGACCTAATGAAACTGAACAGGAAGAACCTGTGATCCAGCAAAGACCAGAAGCTGCTGCAGTCCATGTGAACACTGGTCCTGAATCTACCCCAATTGTCGGCGGGGAAAATAATTTGGCGGCATTTGTAACACAACAGCTAATGGTTGCTATGCCCACTTTAGTCGCCCAGATCACGACAAGCATGAACGCCAATAATAATCATCATGCTGACAATAGTAACAATGTCGCCCCTACGGCTGAACAAGTTATCCCTCGAGTTCATTTTCGAGGCAGTGACTTTAAGACCTTCACGCATTGGAAACCGAAGGAGTTTCATGGTACCGAGGGTCCTGTCGGTCTAATCAACTGGCTAGAAAGCATAGAGGCGGTGCTTCATATCAGCCGTTGTGCCGAAGAGCACAAAGTGGAATATGCCGCCACTAAATTCCAAAAATACGCGCTGTCATGGTGGAACGAGCAGATTAGGACTCATGGCCGAGAACCGGCTAATAGTATACCTTGGTTCAACTTTAAAAGGATGTTGATGGAAAAGTACTGTCCTCGGGAGGAAGTACAAAGAATGGAAGGCGAATTCTGGAATCACAATATGGTCGGACTAGACAACGAGAAATACACAACTCGTTTTAATGAGTTGGCAAGACTAGTTCCTCGTATGGTGGATACGGAGGAGAAATTGATTGAAAGATACTGTTATGGCTTGTCAGCTGATATCCGAAGGTTGGTAGCCGCTTTTAATCCGTTGACTCTTCAAGCGGCAGTTAGTGCAACCAACCGGATGGTGATAGACTTGAAAAGAACCACTGGTTCTTCTGTTGGAGCTGAGGTGATCAAGAGAAGGAATGATCATGTCTCTGGAAGTGGATTTGGCGATGGTGGAAATGGCAAGAGGTTTAGAACTGCTAGAAATTTCGCCATGGTTACTCAGGATGTCAAGAGGTACACCGGCCCAGACTCAAAATGTATTAGGTGTGGCCTCCATCATAAGGGAAATTATCCTACTTGCCACCGTTGTAAAAAGACGGGGCATTTGGCAAAGTACTGTAGGGAGAAGACACCTAGTCAATGCTATGAATGTGGGAGCGAAACCCATATGCGACCCGCGTGTCCACGACTCAATCAAGCCCCGAACAACAATGTTATAGTTCCAATGAGGAACAATGCGGGGAGAAATCAAGGAGGTCAAGGTAGAGGCCGAGTGTTTGCTTTGGATGCTGCTGATGCACGACGTGATCCCAACGTTGTGATAGGTACATTCATACTCAATAATCATTATGTCTTTATGTTATTTGACTCTGGTGCTGATAAAAGTTTCATATCCTTAGAATTTAAGTCTCGAATTAATATAGTAGCTATCCCTATGAAAGAAACTTATATTGTCGAATATGCAAATGGTCAAAAGTATGTTGCTAGAGATCATTTGGTAGATTGCAGTTTGATATTGTCCGGTAAAACTTTTAAGATTGATCTAATTCCCATAGAATTAGGAAGTTTTGACGTGATTGTCGGTATGGACTGGTTGTCTAGAGTTCGCGCCAATATTAGTTGTTATGAGAAAATCGTAAGAATACCTCTCCTAAATGGCGAAACATTATTAGTACAAGGAGACAAGTCGGGGAGGGAATTGATTTTAGTGTCGGCGATAAAAGGGAATAGATATTTACAAAAGGAATACCCTGCTTTCTTGGCACTAGTGGTTGAAAGGAAGCTGAAGAGTAAAGACATTCAAAATATCCCGGTAGTTAGGGATTTTCCGGAGGTGTTTCCTGAGGATTTGACGGGACTCCCACCTCATAGACCAGTCGAGTTTGGAATAGACTTAGTCCCTAGAGCTGCACCTGTGGCCAAAGCACCCTATCGCCTTGCACCGTCAGAAATGCAAGAATTGTCCGAACAACTTCAAGAGTTGTTGGCAAAAGGACTAATTCGTCCAAGTTCATCACCGTGGGGAGCTCCGATCTTATTTGTTAAAAAGAAAGACGGCTCTATGCGCATGTGTATTGACTATAGAGAATTAAACAAGTTAACCGTCAAGAACCGGTACCCTTTTGTTAGGTCCAGATTTACTGGATTTTCTCCAGACTCTACTACTGGAGCCTTACTGAAGATCTGTCCAGAAATGATAAATTACTGGACCTACTCCAGACTTGGAATCTGGAGTCCCTCTGAAGATTTGTTCAGAAATAATAGAAGACCGGTGAGCAAAATACTTGTATAGGAAATATGGAGTATTCCAGATTAGGTCACTGGACTTCACCCCAGTCCAGATCTATTCTACTGAAGACGTTCTCACTGAAGTCAAAGACTGAAGTCAGAAGGCGAAGTCCACTGGAAGTCTTACCAGATCTACGACTGGAGGATTGTCAGTGTTCTAGACCTTACAAGTCTGAACACTGATATCGAGGAATTGACTTTTTGCCTTTACACATTTTCCAAAGAACATTCCACTTGTTCTTTACCAAAGTGCTTACGTGTGTGAAGGTGGTTGGTTAAAAGGATTATTGTCATATTGATGTGACTTTATCCTTGTACCTTAACCAATGCATTTAATGATCTTGTCGGTTCATTAAATGCATGCAACCATATTTGTATGGCACAAATTCACTGGTGAATTTGTTTGCCTATAAATACAAAGTCATATTTTTCGTTAAAATTACTTTTAGCATTAAAGGTGAATTTGTCTAAATACTCTCGATTTTAAACAGGGATACTTCACAACTTTAAGTATCTCGATCCAAAGAGTTTATTTGACAAATATAGATCATTTGTAATTCATAGGTTGTTAGGATACTTACATATTTGTATTATCTTGATTCCGCACAACCTTGTATTTTATTTAACATCATAAATAAAATACACTTGAAAAATTACATTGTGTTCCACCTTTAATTTATTGCTTTTAGTCTTGTATTACTTTGTTTATATTCTTGCATTTATATTCAAGTAATACTAGTCCATTCTAGTGCTTATTAGAGTTGTTGTATTTTACACTTCTGAGTTAACCATCGAGTTTGGGACTTTACACCTTTACCTCGTATTGACGACTTGTTCGACCAACTTGAAGGTGCATCACACTTTCCCAAGATCGATCTCAGATCTGTGTATCATCAACTCAGAGTCAGAGAGATGGACGTTCCTAAAACAGCCTTCAGAACTCGTTATGGACATTATGAGTTTTTGGTTATTCCGTTTGGTTTAACCAATGCACCTGCTGTGTTTATGGACTTAATGAACCGAGTATGTCGACCGTATCTCGACAAGTTTGTCATTGTCTTCATTGATGACATACTGATCTACTCGAGAAATAAAGACGGACATGAAGGTCATCTGAGGACCATTCTGCAACTGCTCAAGGATCAAGAACTGTACGCGAAGTTCTCAAAATGTGAATTCTGGATTAGGGAGGTACACTTCTTGGGTCATGTAGTGAATGCGGATGGGATCCACGTAGATCCATCTAAGGTCAAAGCAATAAAGAAGTGGGAAGCCCCTAAGACTCCAACAGAAATCCGTCAATTTCTTGGACTGGCTGGATATTACAGGAGATTCATTGAGAATTTCTCTAAGGTTGCTCAACCTTTGACTTTGTTAACTCAGAAGACTAAGGAATTTATTTGGCAGGATGCCCAAGAAAAGGCATTTTAGACGTTAAAAGACAAACTATGTAACGCTCCTATTCTAGCATTACCAAATGGCATTAAAAATTTCGTGGTATACTGTGACGCCTCACATCAGGGCATGGGGTGCGTACTTATGCAAGAAGGTATGGTCATTGCTTATGCTTCTAGACAGCTCAAAATCCACGAAAAGAACTATACAACCTACGATCTCAAACTCAGAGCGGTTGTCTTTGCCTTAAAAATTTGGAGACATTACCTGTATGGTACCAAGTGTACTGTATTCATGGATCACAAAAGTCTTCAGCATATCTTCGATCAGAAAATGCTAAATATGAGATAACGACGGTGGGTAGAATTACTCAGTGACTACGACTGTGAACTCAAATATCATCCCGATAAAGCAAATGTTGTTGCTGACGCGCTAAGTCGAAAGGATAGAATTTCACTATCTGTCATAAAAAGAGCAAGTTCTTATCTTGGCTCATCATTAAGGGATAGAGTTCTAGACGATCAAAATGATGCCCTACAGCCAGGGCAAATCGAGAAAGAAGCATTGTGGAATGCTGAACGTTTATTTGAATTGGATGGCGATGGGATCCAACATGTTAAGGGCAGAGTGTGGATTCCCAAGTATAATGGACTTAGAGAACTCTTAATGAACGAGAGTCACCGATCTAAGTATTCAATCCATCCTGGCGCTGACAAAATGTACCATGGTTTAAAGGACTTTTATTGGTGGCCTGGTATGAAAAGAGATATCGCCACTTATGTCTCAAAATGTCTCAATTGTTCAATGGTCAAGGCGGAGCACCAAAAGCCTTCTGGGCTGCTCCAACAACCCCAAATTCCTGACTTGAAGTGGGAACAAATTACTATGGACTTTATTACTAAACTGCCTCGAACCCTGAAAGGATACGATACTATTTGGGTCATTGTCGATCGATTAACGAAGTCTGCTCATTTCATTCCAATACGGGAGAATTGGAAGATAAGGAAATTATCTCAATTATATATTGAAAAGATCGTGTCTCTTCATGGTGTTCCTTTGTCTATTATCTCTGATCGTGATGGTTGTTTCACTTCACAGTCATGGAGACATTTTCAAGATGCCCTAGGCACTCAATTGAATCTGAGTACGGCTTACCATCCACAAACTGACGGACAAAGTGAACGTACCATCCAGACTTTAGAAGACATGCTTCGGGCATGTGTCATTGACTTCAAGGGTAGTTGGGATACCTTTTTGCCATTAGCTGAAATTTCATATAATAACAGCTATCACACTAGCATCAAATGTGCGCCTTATGAGGCTTTGTATGGACAAAAATGTAGATTGCATGTCTGTTGGCTTGATGCTGGCGAACATCGTTTGTACAAATATGGACTAGTTCAGAAGACTACTGATCAAATTGTTGAAAGTGTCGCCTTGGAAAGGCACTGCACGTTTTGGCGTGCGAGGCAAACTTAGTCCTCGTTATATCGGACCATTCGAAATTGTGCAAAGAATTGGTTCCGTGGCTTATAAGCTCGATCTATCCCAAGAGCTAGAACACGTTCACCACACGTTTCATATATCAAATCTTAAGAAATGTCTAACTGATGAAACATTAGTCGTCCCTGTCGAAAAGCTGCAAATGAACGACTCTCTTGAATTTGTCGAGGAACCTGTTGAAATTCTAGACCAACAGCTCAAACAACTTAGACAAAGTCGTATCAAGTTGGTCAAGGCGGAGCACCAAAAGCCTTCTGGGCTGCTCCAACAACCCCAAATTCCTGACTTGAAGTGGGAACAAATTACTATGGACTTTATTACTAAACTGCCTCGAACCCTGAAAGGATACGATACTATTTGGGTCATTGTCGATCGATTAACGAAGTCTGCTCATTTCATTCCAATACGGGAGAATTGAAGGGGGGGGGGGGGGGGGGGGGGGGGGGGGGGGGGGGGGGGGGGGGGGGGGGGGGGGGGGGGGGGGGGGGGGGGGGGGGGGGGGGGGGGGGGGGGGGGGGGGGGGGGGGGGGGGGGGGGGGGGGGGGGGGGGGGGGGGGGGGGGGGGGGGGGGGGGGGGGGGGGGGGGGGGGGGGGGGGGGGGGGGGGGGGGGGGGGGGGGGGGGGGGGGGGGGGGGGGGGGGGGGGGGGGGGGGGGGGGGGGGGGGGGGGGGGGGGGGGGGGGGGGGGGGGGGGGGGGGGGGGGGGGGGGGGGGGGGGGGGGGGGGGGGGGGGGGGGGGGGGGGGGGGGGGGGGGGGGGGGGGGGGGGGGGGGGGGGGGGGGGGGGGGGGGGGGGGGGGGGGGGGGGGGGGGGGGGGGGGGGGGGGGGGGGGGGGGGGGGGGGGGGGGGGGGGGGGGGGGGGGGGGGGGGGGGGGGGGGGGGGGGGGGGGGGGGGGGGGGGGGGGGGGGGGGGGGGGGGGGGGGGGGGGGGGGGGGGGGGGGGGGGGGGGGGGGGGGGGGGGGGGGGGGGGGGGGGGGGGGGGGGGGGGGGGGGGGGGGGGGGGGGGGGGGGGGGGGGGGGGGGGGGGGGGGGGGGGGGGGGGGGGGGGGGGGGGGGGGGGGGGGGGGGGGGGGGGGGGGGGGGGGGGGGGGGGGGGGGGGGGGGGGGGGGGGGGGGGGGGGGGGGGGGGGGGGGGGGGGGGGGGGGGGGGGGGGGGGGGGGGGGGGGGGGGGGGGGGGGGGGGGGGGGGGGGGGGGGGGGGGGGGGGGGGGGGGGGGGGGGGGGGGGGGGGGGGGGGGGGGGGGGGGGGGGGGGGGGGGGGGGGGGGGGGGGGGGGGGGGGGGGGGGGGGGGGGGGGGGGGGGGGGGGGGGGGGGGGGGGGGGGGGGGGGGGGGGGGGGGGGGGGGGGGGGGGGGGGGGGGGGGGGGGGGGGGGGGGGGGGGGGGGGGGGGGGGGGGGGGGGGGGGGGGGGGGGGGGGGGGGGGGGGGGGGGGGGGGGGGGGGGGGGGGGGGGGGGGGGGGGGGGGGGGGGGGGGGGGGGGGGGGGGGGGGGGGGGGGGGGGGGGGGGGGGGGGGGGGGGGGGGGGGGGGGGGGGGGGGGGGGGGGGGGGGGGGGGGGGGGGGGGGGGGGGGGGGGGGGGGGGGGGGGGGGGGGGGGGGGGGGGGGGGGGGGGGGGGGGGGGGGGGGGGGGGGGGGGGGGGGGGGGGGGGGGGGGGGGGGGGGGGGGGGGGGGGGGGGGGGGGGGGGGGGGGGGGGGGGGGGGGGGGGGGGGGGGGGGGGGGGGGGGGGGGGGGGGGGGGGGGGGGGGGGGGGGGGGGGGGGGGGGGGGGGGGGGGGGGGGGGGGGGGGGGGGGGGGGGGGGGGGGGGGGGGGGGGGGGGGGGGGGGGGGGGGGGGGGGGGGGGGGGGGGGGGGGGGGGGGGGGGGGGGGGGGGGGGGGGGGGGGGGGGGGGGGGGGGGGGGGGGGGGGGGGGGGGGGGGGGGGGGGGGGGGGGGGGGGGGGGGGGGGGGGGGGGGGGGGGGGGGGGGGGGGGGGGGGGGGGGGGGGGGGGGGGGGGGGGGGGGGGGGGGGGGGGGGGGGGGGGGGGGGGGGGGGGGGGGGGGGGGGGGGGGGGGGGGTGGAAAGAATTGGTTCCGTGGCTTATAAGCTCGATCTATCCCAAGAGCTAGAACACGTTCACCACACGTTTCATATATCAAATCTTAAGAAATGTCTAACTGATGAAACATTAGTCGTCCCTGTCGAAAAGCTGCAAATGAACGACTCTCTTGAATTTGTCGAGGAACCTGTTGAAATTCTAGACCAACAGCTCAAACAACTTAGACAAAGTCGTATCAAGTTAGTCAAGGTTCGTTGGAACTCAAAACACGGACCCGACTCGACTTGGGAACGTGAAGACTATATGATGGAACATTATCCTCATCTTTTTACTAAGCAACAATTAATTTCGGGACAAAATACTCAGAAGTCGTGGATGCTGTGACAACTCGTAATTAATTAGCAACGGGTTAGTCTTAATCTCGTTTAAACTTAGTCATTATCATAATCTCATCTAATTTAGACGGTCTTTGACGTGGAAAATTATTAGACATTTGGACTTTTGACTTAGTTTAGTTAGACGTATCCTGATGACGTAGACTATTAGCTATCTAGACGAATGCCCATGTAACATCCCAAAACTTAATCGTATATGTTGACTAACGTCGTTAGGTCAAATTCTAAGTCCGTGATATGTTATGTGGTAAAATGTGTGTTTATATGTTTATGTGCCCTATATGTGAGATTTAATTATCTTTAATGAGTGACAATAAAGTGGACTAAATGATGTGTAAAAGGCCTTTGTAGTGTGCGAAAGTGCTTTAGTGTGTTATATGTATCCCCAATAAGTGTTTTAAAGCGAAATAAAGTCAATATGAAGTCCAGGGACCAATTTTGCCAAAGTTGAAAAGTTAAAAACGGGTTTGGCATGGGATTAGCCTAATCTAGGTTAATTTTGCAGCCATTAATCATAATTAAAACAAATAAAAAAGTTCCTTCAATTCTCTCTTGAATTCTTAAGCATAATCTTCAAGTTTTGGTCAATCAAATCGTGTGTTTTGCATTGAATCGGATTGGCTGTCATTCGTACAGGTAATCAATGATTTGTTGTTGATATTTTCAGATCTAATGATGTTTTATAAAGGATTAAATCTGATTTTATAAAGGAGTTTTAATAAATTAGGGTTCATAATGTGTTTAAGCAAATTAATGATCAAAACGACATCAAACGAGTTTGTAATCGATCATTATGATCAAAATATGTTTAACAATGTCAAAAACGTGTTTTGGGTGAAGCCTAAGTCGATCGATTTCTGGAAAAATGAAGATTAAAGCCGTTTTATGAATTCTGGACGAAAATAGAGTTAAATTCGTTTTAAGTGTTAAATTCGTTTCTGGAATGCTAAATTCGTTTGAAAAACGAAGTTTAACTTCGTTCAAGCTATTTTCGTTTAAAAGAAGACTAATTTCGTTTGTTTAATCCGTTGGCTAAATTCGTTTTGGAAACGAAGATTAAGTTCGTTTGTTATCAGAAAGCAGTTAAGTTCGTTTTCTGGGATTAAGTTCGTAAGAACAAAACTAAGTTCGTTTTCAAGTCCATTTAAGGTCCCAAATGACTTATATTTCACATATTAATGTACGATAGGTGTCGGGGAGTACTGTTAAGCACTGTTAGCTTTTGTTTGCGCGCACATACTACTACCAGGTAAGATACACTACTTTTGTCACGCTGAGGGTGCAACAAAAAATGGTTTCATAAACTATAACCTCCAAAACGGTAATGTATAACCTATATTGTGGTTGGGTTGATATGGGAGGTATTCGGGGATTAAAGATGACGATGCCTATGCCTAAAATGCTTCCCCGTAAATACGTTTATGATATGATATGCGATGATAAGTTTAACGATATGATATGTTATGATGAACGGTGGTTAATGATATGATCTAATGATGATATGTGCATGTATATGTGGCTTGTTCATCTAGAACACTAGACCTTTTTAGGTTGCCATGACACGTGCACGTTTTAAGGGCCCTAACGTGAAATGATGATAGATGATGACTAGTTTAGGATAACATAAGAAACCTAAACTAAATGTGGTAAATGCTCGAGCTAATTAGATGATGAGTGTTATGCATAACCCGTGCCTGGCGGTGGTAATAGGTACGTATAAACCGTGCTCGTATGTGGGAGAGTACGTCGTGCTCGCATGTGGGAGAGTACGTAGTGCCCGTATGTGGGAGGGTACGTTAAAATGGTTGCTCGGGTGGCTCCTTGCAACAAGTCATATGTGGCGAGTAGTTCGGGTGGCCTGATGACCCACCTAATGTCGTGAACATAACGTGCTACTCATGGATCGACATTGTCTTTCCTTAATGGTAACTTCGGTTACAACTTAACGGTGACCTAGTCACAACTTAATGAGATGAGATGAAATGACGAAATTGATTAGGCACACTTAGGGTCATGGACTCTATGCTTATATGTGATATGGATACGCTATGTGGTGATATAAATGCCTAAATCAAATGACGTAATGTTTTAAAGTGACGTGTTTAATGGATGAAATGTTTTGCTTAAACCTGGTGTTATCTTACTTAGCTTTATAGCTAACACTTGTTTCTTCTTATGTGTTGACACCCCTCAGGTTAAGCAGTGAGATGTCGTGTGAAGCTTTGGCGAGAGATGGGTAGATGATCAAGATGGCTTTAGTTTACCCAATAACTTCGCATAGACTTAATGTTAATGATTTCCTTTATGGAACTATTGTAATGACTATGTTATGGTTGCTTTATGTTGGGCAATCTTATGGATTTCTTTTATTACTGATTTGATGCTATTAGTAACACCACTTATGTTTCTCAACTGTTTTCATTGGTTGAGGTTTTTAATAAACTGTTTCCGCTTTATTGACGCCGTTAGGCGAAAATTTTTGGAAATCCATATTTTTACGAAACGGGTGTTACAGCCCAGTCTAAAAAAAATAACTTTAAATGAATATTTAAAGGTCATGTCTTGTACACAATAAATAGACTGTCTAGACTTAATATTTTAAAGTTGACCTTGACGGAATATTATTGACTCGTCTTAATTTAAATAACACGAGGGAAAATACCTTTACTTTAAATTATAACCTTTTAGTCATACGGTGTATAATCGTAAGCATTTTACCAAATTAAGGGTATAATATGTCAAAAATGGCCACATGGGCCAATTTATTTGTGTGGAGGGAAAAGGAACACAAGCCCCCCCCCCCCCCCCCCCCCCCCCCCCCGGCCCCGCTTTCTTTTTGTCTGATCGAACACACACACAAAAGCTTTTTCTCTCAAATCAAATTTGTGGCTAAAAGAAATCAAATGGGAAATTAAAAGGGAATAATTATCTAGCATATATTCAAGGCTTTATCATCATCATCATCATCACCATCAATTTCTTCATTTTATCTCAAGAACATCAAAATTGGTAAGTAAACTTTTTCTATTAAACTTTGATATGCTTAGATTCAATCAAAGGGTTTATTTCAGTTTTATTAATTGAATTAGATAGCCTTGGAAAGGAAAAGAGTTATTGCATATGTTGTGAGATTGATTTTTATTATAATTAGGTCTTTGAAATCAAAAGAGTTGAAATTGTGAAATGGTTGGCGAAATGGATAGTTTGTCAGGTCTTTGAACATGTTTCTAGTTGTTGTAATGAAAGGATTTGAAATGGAAACGATTTGCTTTGCGGAAAATGGTCAAAAACTGCATTTTCACTCGTTCAGGTGCAGTATCGCGCAACGAAGCAGTACAAAAGGGTCATCGCGCCGCGAAGTAGTGTAAATTCAGTATCGTGTCGCGATACTTGGATCTCGTGCCGTGATATTCTGAGCTGTTTGACATTTTCAAAAGACGATAGCTTGTACACTTGAACTTTGTTTATATGGATTAGTACTTGAGACTAAATTGTAATGACAATGTCAATGACGTTAGAAACTTGAGTCAAATAAAATGGACATTAAATCACATTCTTGGTCGTGGCATTCTAGGGTCGATAGCTAAGTAGTTGTACGTAGGATACTTGTCGTCGTGAGATTTGATCCTCACCATTGGTACTCATATCCTAGGTTTTGGATAGACGAGGAGACTAGACTGTTCATTTTCTCAAGCTACTCATACTTTTAGCTCGTTGATCGCTAAGGTGAGTTTATGGCGCCCTTTTCCTTTTACTTTGGGCCTGAAAAGCATGTACTATTGTATACACGACTACTTTATAAATGATTTGTCTTTGTCTATGCCATGAGATTTGGCTACTTAAATCATTTGTCTTATGTCTTGCCATGTTGACGGCTGTGTGAAAATGTGTATACATGTCTTATGAAATTTTGATCTATATGTCTTGACTTGCCATGTTGTCGGCTGACTAAATTGTTCTTTGTGTTTGACAAACTAAAATGTTGCCCCTATGTAGTTATTACCATTATGAGATCCCAATGGTTGTCTTGTCAGATTTTGCTCCTGACTGTCATGGTATTGGTCCGCACCCCATTATAGACGGGAGACCTGTGCGAGGTATATTGGTCCGCACCCCACTGTAGACGGGAAATCCTGTGCGAGGCGTATTGGTCTTATTGTCGGACTTCGGTCTGGACTGCCATTATATATTGTCGGATATGTAATCTCGGCTGTCTTGTCATAATATTGTCGGACTTTGCTCCCGGCTGTCTTGTCTTAATCAACTACATGTCATTGTGTACTCTCAATGACGACTAAACTTTGGTCAAACACTGTAAACTCACCAACTATTTCGATAGTTGACCCTCTCAAATTTCATGCTTTTCAGGTAACCAACAGTAAGTCTTGGATCGTATTTGGCATTATAGGGCCATCTTTTGACTTTGGACGTACAATTAGCATCAGACATTTGATGACTCTCATGTTTTTAGTTCTAATTGTATTAGACTGTGCAAATATTGAACTCGTATCTAGTGGGCCCAGTTCCAAATGAGGATGACTTGTATCCGTATTTTGGGGTCCACATCTAAACGATTGTACTTGTATTACACTTGTATTTGGTATTAAATGGATGTAATTTCTATTATCTTATGGTTAGTACGCAATTATTTGTTAACCCTGTATTTCCGCTACAACGGGGTGTGACAGATGGAAGGTGCAAGAAATGGAGGAGGTTTGCATTGCTATTTATAGGGAAAGAAGAGTTGTGGTGGTGGTGGTGTGAAGCCACGAAATTGGAAGGAAGGAGGGGACAAAATGACATCACAAGAATGGCTAGGCAAGACTTGGTTGGCAAGAAAGAAGCATGTCATGAAATCTAGTAATAAACATCAATGGTCTTGCATTTTCATGTGTGTGTGTCGAGTTTGAGGTAGACAAAGAGGCAAGAATGAGCTCATTTGTATGGTGATAAAGGTGGTGAACAATAGTAGTCAAAGGTGGTGGTACAAGATTGTTCACTGAATTAACTTTACAAGATTGTTCTTACCTAGATAGTAGTTTATGCTTGATATATAAAATGGTTGTGGAAATATTTTGCTCGTCATTTGCTTGTCCCGCTAGTTTTACTTGTTAACATATGTCCACCATATATTGTGTTATATTTGTCTACTTCTTTGGCTGTGTTTGCCTGCTCGTTTTACTTTTAGACATACATTTGTTTCCCCATATATTTTTTGCTGCTAGAATAGGGACATATTGCTCGGTCCTAAACGGTTTTTGCTCAGTACTTGGAAGTTGTATTACACATTAGCTCGATCCTAGGTTACTTGTATCTCTATATCGGTTCTAGTTTACTTGATCATACATATATTTTACTTGGACATTTTGCATTGTATCCGTTTGAAGGGAAGCTTTTGACCTCAGCATTTTGCTCAGACCTTTTTGCTAGCAGATTCACACTTTTGAACAGTTTGCTCAGCTGGTAATAATTGCTAGTTGCTACTTGTGTAACACGCTTGGTCTAATTACTTGTCTTAATTGCTCAGTCCTAAAACTGCTTTAGTGAGCATTTTGCCCGGCCATTTGTTGTTTGCCCCATCTTTAAATCGAGTCCAGATTGTTGAGTCTTGGCTCCGCAGGAATTGCTTGGTATATGTAGTATTTGCTCGGTCCTATAATCTGGTTGCACGACGGGTTACTATCTAGTAATTTTGCTCAATCCTTAAAGACTTGTTTCCTTTTTAGCTAACTTCAATTGTCGAGTCAAGTTCAGTCAAAACATAACCCAGATTAATACATGTACATGGGTACTGGTCACCTGTTTCATATGCTAAAATGATTTGAATGATCAAAAGGGGTCAGAAGTACTTGTAGGAACTCTTACTTGAAAATAAAGGAGAGGATCTGTTGAAGGCATTGTAACTCCATTGAAAAAGTACCTTGTTAACCAATCGTAGTCATTGACGTCCTGCATGAATAACCGTGAATTGTCAAAATCCAATCAAAGATAAATTTTGAATTTATGAGTTTCTCAGAAGTATACTATACCAACAGCAGTTAGCAACACTATATTTTCTGGTTTTTGTTTCTTGAAGTCCAAATGACGAGTATTTTTTATAATTTTGTCTTGTAATTTAAAACTTGTGCATTACTATCTGATCCGTTGTAACAAAAGTCTAAAGGTAAAATAAAATTACATATTTGTGAACCTAGTTTGAGAGCTCTACTCTCATTTTACATAACATCTCTTCATTAGCTCTTTCAATAATCAGAATTTGCCTAATTATAAAATATCTGGTCATTATAAGAAAGTGTTGTAGTGTTTCTACAATCTGAGTAAATCTTTTTAGATGGTTTCTTATGTAGCGTTTATATGTGAAGCCTCTAAAGTGCTTCAAGTTACCGAATCTGACATGATTATGTTTCATGGGTCCATTTTATATGTATCGTTACTTGTATTAGTTTATCACTGTCAACTTAAGTTCTGCTTACAAGTATTAGCATCTGCTGTAATACATGTGATATAATATATTTATACGTGGTATGATTCATGGAAACAAAGTTAGTATGTGAAAAGGTTAATTTTGATTCATGGAAACAAAATTAGTCCTGATCTATCTCAACTTATATTGATAGATTCTTTGTTTCTAGGTCCAACTCGTTAGTTTGTTGATTAAATATTAGTTTGTATGTGCTAGTTGTTTGTGCAGTAACACATTTTTCTGAAGAATACATTTATTTCAGCAAATACACGTTTTAATCTGATCAGCTCACTAGTTTCCAGAGTCTGCTTTACTTGGCTTTTTGCTCAGTCCTTTTAGATCGATCCTTCAGGCTCGGCCTTTCATCTGAGCATGAAATCTTTTATATTCTTTTTGTCTAAATATGACACGTTATAGTTATTAAGCAAACTGTTGTATTAGAAATAGGATATGTAGCTTAGTAGTAGGAATGTGCTTGGTTACATGGATGAATGTCATGGTATAAGAGATTGGATCGAGACTGAATACATATTTAAATGGTAACAAGTTTTAAAGTCAGGTTGTTATGTAAAAGTTTACAAATGATAGATTTGTTTGATGGTGATTGCTATTAACAAAATCTTACCCGGGTAGGACTTATGAGTGTGACAGTCATAATGTAGAATAGTTGGAATTAAATTTATCTATACACTGAAAACCAATCTGATTTTTACAACTTCTTTTGCGTATGGTACAAACATACGTACCTTTTAATCACATACACAGATACAAATGGTTATTGCAATGAAATCTCCCGATATATTACACCGCCTCTTCAAAGAAAATTCTAGATTTACTCCACCCTTATTATTGTCTTATTTGGTACCTTTTTTCTGGTTATTGACTTCTTCATACATCCTTGGAATTTAAAGGTGTCCTCACTTACTACATCCAATTTTAATGAAATATCAATGGTTCTTTTTAATTGCTGGCTGATTAGGTAAATTGAATCACTAATCTGACCTCCATATATTAGTGTTTAATTATTCATATTGCTGATTGATTGACTTTATTAATATCCTTAATAATTTATGAATATTTTACTTAATCTATTTAACTATTTGCTTATATTGCTAAAGGGTCTTTTTAATTTTATTTTTAAATTCCAGTATCTATACTCATGGATGCACAATTAATCATCAATAATCATCAAAAGTGTTACTCTTATTATCGCATTGTTTAACGATGTTTTCGTAGCCTTTGATCATGTGACGTCTCTCTTAGTAAGCTTCCCATCACAATTCACTATCTTTGTTATTCCTCATTAGCTGCTTCTAAACTCCTTCAAATTGTTGTCAGCATTACAAATGAATGTAGATGATGTTAGATTTAAAGAGCCTACTAACTTTGATGATTGTGGTTAGGAAGGTAAGGATGTAAGGCTTTATAGTCAGTCCTCTATTGAATGAATATATACCTTTTTACTAGAACACATTTTACACTTAACCTTCTGTTTTGTATTCTTTTGTAATTGCAATTGCAACACTATATATGTAAAAATGGATGGGTGTTGGATTTAAATGAGACTGCTTAATACGGTTTACGCTTTCTGTTTCTTTGCATGAGATAACTCTCTTTTCGGTGTGGCTGTCTTATTAAAACCCCGTGGCAAAGTGCGGGTAATGATACTAGTGTGTATCTGATTCCAGTGTTAGCATGCTATGTGACACTTTATTGTTGTTACTCATTTTTTATTGTGTGAAATGATTTGGACTATTATAACTAGAGTTTGATTGTTTGAAAACTAAAATATAGGTCGGAGATGAGGTTTTCCTTAAAAGCATTCTAAACCCAACGGAGATTGTAGCAAAAGGATGGGTGAAGAGCTTGGACCCAAATGAGCTAGTGGGTGGTAAAGAGATTGGAAAGGGATGGTGTGAGGTAAATGCTCAAGTACCGATAAAAAGAGATGAAATGTTGGTGAGACCATATGGATTATTTTTCACAATTGAAGATTGTATTGGTGCAACTATCGCATGGCCCTGTCTTTTCATCTCGGTATGTATTTGTTAAACTTGTGTTATTAATAATTTTAGTAACATGTACCTTAATGCTTATACAAGAATGGTTTATTTGTAGGTGGTCCGTGAGGATTGAGGATGCATGATAACATGGGATTCTGTGCTAGCTTCTTGTTTCTTTCATTGCTTTTAATTTCTTTTGTTAGATTTTACAAGACTTTATGTTGAATAATGTTATAACTTTTTTATGTTTAATGTGTTTGTAATGAACATGCTTATTTGAAATATAATAACGTTTTATTTCTTTTATTCCTTGATGTTATTTACATAATAACTATATATTACTCCCTCCGTCCCACTAAACTTGTCCACTTTTAGATTTTCAAAGTAAAATATTATGTACTTTGACCATAAATATTTTTGTTTGTGGTATATAATATTTGATGAAAGTTATATGAATTGATTGTGTTTTAGATGTGTATTTCATTGATATAACTTTCATCAACCATAATATAACACAAATAAAAATATTTATGGTCAAAGTTCGTAAATTTTGACTTTGAAAATTTAAAAGTGGACATGTTTAGTGGGACGGAGGGAGTAGTATTTTATATATGTTGGTGGTGTGTTTATTGTTTAATAAAAAACATTATTTTGGATGTCCTATTAAACATGTTAGACCATTATAAAAATGTCCTAATATGTCTTTATTAAGACGCTAATTAGATTGTTCATAAACATATTATACGACTATAAAGTTGGTTTCATAATCTTATTTGAGATATTAGGTCTCTTTTCTTGGAACTAAAGTATATATAATGTTACATACCAAGGGTCCTATTATCTAGTTTTTAAGGACGCTTATATGTGTACTAAAAGATTAAAAGTAGGTAAGAACATGTTAGAACATTGTAAAAGTGTCCTATAATATGTTTTTATTAGGACGCTATTTGGGTTGTTTATAGACATATTATGCGACCATAAAATTGGTTTCATCATCTTATTTGAGATATTAGGACTCTTTTCTTGGTACTAAAGTATATATAATGTTACATGGTAAGGGTCCTATAAAATAACTTTTAAGGACGCTTGTATGTGTATCAAAAGATTAAAAATGAGTAGCCACATGTTAGAACATTGTAAAAGTGTCCTAATATGTTTTTATTAGGACCCTAATTGAGTTATTCATAACTTATTATGTGACCATTATATTGGTTTCATAATCTTATTTGAGATATTAGGTCTCTTTTCTTGGAACTAAAGTATATATAATGTTACATACCAAGGGTCCTATTATCTAGTTTTTAAGGACGCTTATATGTGTACTAAAAGATTAAAAGTAGGTAAGAACATGTTAGAACATTGTAAAAGTGTCCTATAATATGTTTTTATTAGGACGCTATTTGGGTTGTTTATAGACATATTATGCGACCATAAAATTGGTTTCATCATCTTATTTGAGATATTAAGACTCTTTTCTTGGTACTAAAGTATATATAATGTTACATGGTAAGGGTCCTATAAAATAACTTTTAAGGACGCTTGTATGTGTATCAAAAGATTAAAAATGAGTAGCCACATGTTAGAACATTGTAAAAGTGTCCTAATATGTTTTTATTAGGACCCTAATTGAGTTATTCATAGACTTATTATGTGACCATTATATTGGTTTCATAATCTTATTTGAGATGTTAGGACGCTTTTTGAGTTCCAGGACTTTTTACGACCCCCTTACATGGGACGCTTGTACCGTTGGTCCTATTAAAAGAAATGTCCTATAAAGTAACATTATAGGACGTTTTTGGGTGTCCTAAAAGCCCTGTTTTGTTGTAGTGATTTGTGCCATTAATAACTTGTCAATTTTGAGCCATTCAAAGCTAATAGTGTCACATAATTTCTGGCAATGTAAAACAGTTTTATCATATTATTTTGCATAATAAACACTATCAACAAACAAACCACAATTAATACATAGAAACTTCTTGATAGTATATATAATAATAACATTACATGATTAAGCCCAGATTCATTCATTCCAGCAATAAAGTCTCAGATTTGCATGGAATTTAAGTTTCAAAAATATACATTTGGATCATCTAACAAAAAAACCTTAAAGATTCTAACAAAAAACTCATCAAAGATACCACAATTCATTCTGGATGAGCATCTACCCCGGGCAACTAGCAAGATAAACCTTTTTTTAGATTCACAGGGTCTTTTATGTAAATAAGTTAGTTAGGCGGTTAACATAGATTTTGAAATTAGAAGTTATCTTTAAAAAAACATGTGTGTGAGTGAGAGAGAGAAAAACCCTATTCCCCCTTCCCCTTCAAACAACCGCCGGCCGGAAAACAGCAGGGATGATTCAGGCTGGGAATGTAACATCCGTGAATTTTGACCCGTTGACTTTTTGTGTAATTTGACTAACAAACTTGTTGAATGAAATAATTGGGCCCATTTGTGATTATATGACTATGTGGTATGTTAGTCGGGTCATTAATATGTTTGTTTGGCGTTTAATTGTGTAATCGATTGTAATTTTGGCTTATAAAGGGAAACGGGTCGACCCATGGGTTGTCCATGACCCATGAGCCTACTAGTGACCCATTTCCCCTTATCCTCTCATTTCTCTCTTTTCTCTCTATCTATCCATCTTTTCTATTTTTCTCTCAAGTGAAAGAACCACCTCTTGTTCTTCATCATTTCTTGCATCAACATTGTGTTTGAAACTATCATAATACAAGAATCATAGCCATCTTCATCTCGTTTGCTTCCTATTGGAGAATCAAAAGCCAAGTTCTTGCATTTTACCCATTTTGACCTAATTTCGGGTTCTAGCTCAAGGAGAAGCTTTGGTAAGTCAAATTCATCCCATTTACTCATACTTATGTTTATTTATGCATTTCTAGTCGCCTTGAACATTTGCAAGTCATAAATCGGCTTAAAACTAATTTTGGGTCAAATTAGGGTTAAATTAGGGTTTGGGCGATTTGGAAGTGATTGTGATGTTTTGGTCGAATTTGTGGCTTGGGTTATGTGTATTTATGGTTAATGATGCTTAGTTATGCTTCAAAACAAGTTACAAGTCTTTACAAATCGTTTGGGTATGGTTTGGGTCGAAATTGGGGGTTTTGGTTCGTGTTTCCTGCATAAACTGCAGGTGCTGGCTGCAGAAAGAAGGCCACTGCGGCGCAGTGGCATAGCCTTAGCCCACTGCGGCGCAGTGCCTAGGCTCGGGTTTGGGTTCGACTTAGCCACTGCGGCGCAGTGAGCATGGTTCTGGCTCACTGCGGCGCAGTGGATAGGTTCTGTGAATATATGCGCGTCGATTTTTAAACGTTAATAACTTTTGATCCATAACTCCAAACAAGTCTTATGACCTATCGTTGGAATCGTAAGAGAGTCTAGTCTCTAGTAGTAACACTCTTTTTGTATGAATCTTTTGTCATTTCTAAAAAGGTCGAGTCGAATGCGTCTTGTTCCTACTCGTTTAAGTTGTAAAGGTGTTTAGGGTTTGTGACTTGACTTAATTGTGCCAAACCAACTTGTTTATGATTGTAGAGTTGACATTACGGTATTATGATGTATAATTATAGGTTGTGGACGTGTGGATCCTATTACTCGTTTGTAATCTTATACTGGCTTCTTTGCCGGACAAGGTGAGTTTCGTATCTCCCTACTCGCTTGAGATTCGGGCTGAAAAGTGTAAACTTGCGTGTTTATTTACGTTGTTGATTGATTGATTGATTTGATTCGAATGTTGGATTGTTGAGACGGTTATTACGCTTGAATGACTTGGTTTATGTTTGTTAAGTATTTTCGTTAATATTAGGATAGACGAACATACGTGAAAGTCGGTTATGCCTTCATTGGGTTTTAGATGTGGTGGGAAGGCTGCGGGTGACCCTATATATAAGCATCTGGGACTCGAAGGAAGTAGAATCCTCTTAAGTGTATGTACGTATAGTTGGTTTAAATTGTGGTTAATGGTTTACGATTGACGATTATTGATTGTTGGTTCATGTTTGTCGAATATTAATTACTGGTTCAAGTTCATCGTATATTGATTGTTGGTTCATGACTGATGCATTTACAATTGATTGTAAGCATTGCATACATTGTTGATGACCTCGGCAGGGGATTGCCGACATCCTGGTGTATAGATGTATGCACCCATTTTGGATGTAGTTCCTGACTCCGAGTATATAGACATATATATCTCGATGATTTTGAGATACAGCCTTGTTCATTGTGATGACAGAAGGGTATCATTGCATTGGTGACTGGTGTTCACGCATAAGATAGGCATGTTGACTTACTTATGCATTTGGTACTTGCATTTGATATTTATATCATTGAGCATTCATTTACACGCATTTTCGTACTTATGTAATCTTGTTGGATGGATATTGTTGTGTTACTTAGAGGCTCACTGTAAGTCACGTCTAGCCTCTACTTGTACATTATGATTATTGTTTATGGTTCCTTGTGGACCATTACTACGAACTCACCAACCTTGTGTTGACTATGCTTAGTACACTTTTCAGGTAATCAGGTTATCCCTGGACGTGGAGTTTGATTGTTGCATGCTGTTAAACCCAGGCTCTGGACTTTATGGATCAAGGATTCATTGACCTTCTTTTGCATTATACTTAGGATTAATTGCCATCTTCTGAATGCTCCTTTGTAACTTTGATGGTTATTGCTCCTTTTGTATTTTGGTACTTGTTTCGTCCTTGTAATGGATTCACTGAATCTTTATTTGCATTTAGATCTTGTTCTATTGTAATTCCACCTTGTGCTATATGATTTCCGTAATATTTCGAGCCTCGGCTTGGGGTGTTACAGAATGGTGGCCCATGCGTGGTCGTAGAGAATTAGGCGGTTTGACCTAGACTACGGCTTAAGTTAAAACTCTTCATATAGCACGCATGGTTAGGAAATTCGTGTGCAATGTGAATTATGTGAATCCCCGTGTGAGTTCGTAGTTAAGACCACTTGTGTGATAGCTTGAATTCAATGTGATGAATGTGGATTGTAGTTAATATGGGTTGTTGTTGTTAATTGTTGGAACTAATGTGATGATTTAGGGCAAAATGAAGGGATGCCATTAACTTAGTATAATATTGTGGCAACCCTAAAAGAACCCGATCAACTCTTTTATGGTTACCCGATATTATAGCAAGTTCATGACATCGTGGATTGCGCACGTGTGGCTTAAAGTATAATAAGGAACCGATATGCTTAATGGAAGTTGATAGGGTGGAAGGTTAGCCGTTGGTACACCTTGTATACATACCCGGTCAATAACTAGAGAGCATATCGAATTCGGATTATACTTTGAATCATTCGTGTAGTTGTTTGATTGCATGATTACTTGAATTAATGATGAATCATTGTAATAAATTCAACTTGATGTTATGATATGTAAAAATCCCTTATGATTCTAACACTTTTGCCTTAGCATAATGTTATGAAATGAGTATGTGGTATCGGTATGAGAGCATTGACTACTTGTGTGACTAACATGCGAGCATTTGAGACTAACTCTCGAGTCAACGTGTCACTTGTTTTATAGAGATGGTGAGACCAAGGAGAGTCGGAACGAACTATAGGGCTGAAGAGGAAGAACCTCAACCGGAAGCTCAACCGGAGGTACAAGGAGGTAGGGGCCGTGGTAGGGGCCGTGGTAGAGGTCGTGGTAGAGGCCAAGGAAGGGGTCGTGGTGAAGTTCCTGAGCCAAATATGGCTGAGGTGATCGCTCAAACGATCGCCAATATCATGCCAACCATTATTGCTCAAGTCACGGCAAATCTTGGGCAAAACAATGGGCCTCAAAACAACGAAGCCCCAGAAAATATGAATAATGAAAATGCTCAACCTCATGCCGTAGAGGATGAAGGAGAGGGACCAGTGGGAGTTAATATTGGAATGCCCATGAATAATCAATATGGTGGATACCGTCAAGGATGTATATTTAAAGACTTTAAAAGTTGTGGGGCACCGGAGTTTGATGGAAGAGGTGGTCCCACGGAATGTATAAGGTGGTTTGAGGCGATAGAGGCGGTGATTGAAAGGAGTCATTGCACCTATGATGACCGGATTTCCTATGCATCCGGCATGTTTAGGCATGACGCCTTGAGTTGGTGGAACCAAGAAATAACGTTGGGCCGGACTCATAATTTGGAATGGATTGACTTCAAGAACAAAGTGAAAGCAAAGTTTGTCCTCTGTATGAACTACAAAATTTAACCATTGAGTTTGCAAATCTCAACATGGAGGGAGCCGATTACAAGGGTTATGTTAGACGATTTCAAGAGTTGTCTACCCTCATTCCTCACTTGGTGGGTACCGAGCCTCAGCCATCCAGAAGTTCGTATTGGGCTTAAATCCTCAAGTCCGATCTTATGTAAACTCCAACATGCCTACTTCTTTGGCTAATGCGGTTAACCAAGCCGGGAGTGTGACTGAAGATTTACTGAGAAGTGGTGTTTTGAGCAAATCCTCATCAAACAAGAGGAAAGAAGTGGGAGAGTCGAGCGGGGTAAAGAAAGTGGGGAGGTTTGATCCCAAAAATGTTAATAGAGGTAGAGTAATGGCGGCGGTGGAACCGGCTAAGAAGGCTTATTCTGGGCCTCATCCTTTCTGTGGAAGATGCAACAAGCATCATCCCGCCAATGCTCCATGTGGGGCATGCTTTAATTGCAATCAAGTCGGGCACGAAGCTAGAAATTGTAGAGCTCCAAGGGCGGGTCCAATGAATGTGGCTCCCGTTCGGGCCGTCCCTCCTCAAGGCAACCAACGAAGAGGAGAATGTTATGAATGTGGTAGCCATGACCACTACCGTTACAATTGTCCCCGATGGGTGGGGCAACAAGTTCAAGTAGCCGTTCACCCCAATCAACTCCAAATGGTCGGGCCTAACCAAAACCGGGGCCAACAAGGCCATCAAGTGCAACCACGCGGCCGAGCCTTTGCGGCCAATGTAAATGAAGCCCGCAACGATCCCAACATAGTAGCAGGTACCTTTCTCCTTAATGGTCACTATGCCACCGTCCTATTTGATTCCGGGGCCGATTATAGCCTCGTGTCTTCTAATTTTGTTCCTTTGATTGATGTGAATCCTTGTGCTTTAAACTATGTGCTTGACATTGAAATGGTAAACGGGTCACTAACTAGAATTAGTCAAATACTTCGCGACTGTGTCTTGACCTTGGAAGATGTCGATTTCTTCATAGACCTTATGCCTTTGGATATTGGGAGTTTTGATGTTATTGTGGGTATGGATTGGTTAACGGCGGTGAAAGCGACTATTGATTGTGGTGAGAGAGTTGTTAAGATACCTTTGACTAACGGTAGAATTCTTAGGGTTCAAGGTGAAATCTCCGATTCCTCTAATTCTAAGGTCTTTAGTGCTACCGTCACAAGGGTAGAATTGAAGACCGTTCCTATTATTTGTGAATTTCCCGATGTTTTTCCGGATGACTTGCCGGGGTTACCTCCAACTCGTGAACTAGACTTTCGTATTAATCTTATCCCCGAAGCCGCGCCCGTAGCAAAAGCTCCTTATAGACTAGCTCTAACCGAAATGCAAGAGCTACAAACTCAACTCAAGGAACTCCAAGAGAAGGGTTTCATTCGCCCTAGTCAATCTCCTTGGGGTGCTCCTGTTCTCTTCGTCAAAAAGAAAGATGGGTCCTTCAGAATGTGTATCGACTACCGGGAATTAAACAAGCTCACAGTGAAGAACCGGTATCCCCTCCCAAGAATCGATGACTTATTTGATCAACTTCAAGTGCTAAGCACTTTTCAAAAATCGATCTTTGCTCGGGTTATCATCAACTCCGGGTACATGAAGATGACATCCCCAAAACGGCTTTTCGCACAAGGTATGGTCATTTTGAATTCACCGTGATGCCTTTTGGGTTGACTAATGCACCGGCGGTGTTCATGGACTTGATGAACCGGGTGTGTCAACCATACTTAGACAAGTCTGTCATTGTGTTCATTGATGACATACTTGTATACTCAAAGACAAAGGAGGAGCATGTTGAGCACTTGCGTGAGGTGCTTGAACTACTAAGAAAAGAGAAGTTGTATGCCAAATTCTCCAAGTGCGAGTTTTGGTTGGAAGAGGTCCACTTTCTTGGTCACGTAGTGAGCAAGGATGGTATTCATGTGGATCCAAGCAAGATTGAAGCGGTCAAGAATTGGAGAAGACCCGAAACGCCATCCGAGATCCGTCAATTCCTTGGATTGGCGGGTTACTATAGAAGATTCATTGAAAACTTCTCCCGTATTGCACAACCACTCACCCTCTTGACTCAAAAAGATAGAAACTTTGAATGGGGCGAAAAGCAGGAAAACGCCTTCCAAACTCTTAAAGATATGTTATGTGACGCTCCTATTTTGACGCTACCAGATGGAATCGAAGATTTTGTTGTTTATTGTGATGCTTCGGGGCAAGGGTTGGGTTGTGTTCTTATGCAAAGGGGTAAAGTCATTGCTTATGCCTCTCGTCAATTGAAGGTGCATGAGAAGAACTACCCGACACATGATTTGGAATTGGGAGCGGTTGTGTTTGCTTTGAAGTGTTGGAGGCATTACCTCTATGGCACCAAATGTGTGATTTATACCGATCACAAAAGTCTCCAACACATCTTCAACCAAAGTGAATTGAATATGAGGCAAAGGCGTTGGTTAGAACTATTCAGTGATTATGATTGTGACATCCGTTATCACCCGGGCAAAGCAAATGTAGTAGCCGATGCCTTGAGCCGAAAGGAGAGAGTGAAACCAAGACGGGCTAGAGCTATGAGCCTCACGGTAGGGCCGAATATTCGTGATCGGATCATTGAAGCCCAAATTCAAGCCACCCTACCGGAAAACTTTGGAAACGAGAACCTAGATGGCATGGAACAACAATTCGACCGGAAGAATGATAATGGGCTATACATGGTTGAAAGACTTTGGGTTCCTATTTTCGGTGACTTAAGAACACTTATTATGAATGAAGCTCACCTATCGCCTTATTCGGTCCATCCCGGGTCGGATAAGATGTACTTTGACTTGAAAGATTTGTATTGGTGGCCGGGCATGAAGCGTGATGTGGCTAAGTATGTGAGTGAGTGTCTTACTTGCTTACAAGTCAAAGCCGATCACAAGAAGCCACCCGGATTGTTGGTACAACCAGTGATGCCCGAATGGAAATGGGAGCACATTTCAATGGACTTTATTACAAAACTACCGAAGACGAGAAGCGGTCGTGACACGATTTGGGTGATAGTAGATCGGTTAACGAAGTTGGCTCACTTTTTAGCCATTCGCGAAACCGATAAATTTGACACTTTGGCTCGTTTGTACATCAAGGAAGTGATATCTAAGCATGGAGTGCCGATTTCTATCATTTCCGATAGAGATGCCCGTTTCAAATCAAAATTTTGGGAAGCCTTTCAAAAAGCCATGGGTACTCGACTTGACATGAGTACGGCGTTTCACCCTCAAACGGATGGGCAAACCGAGAGAACCATTCAAACACTTGAAGACATGTTGAGGGCATGTGCAATTGATTTTGGTGGAAGTTGGGAAGGCCATTTGCCGCTAGTCGAGTTTTCATACAACAATAGTTATCATGCTACCATTCAAATGGCGCCCTTTAAGGCATTGTATGGTAGGATATGCCGTTCTCCTCTAGCTTGGGCGGAAATTGGGGAGAGTCAACTCCTCGGGCCGGAAGTTGTAATTGAAACGACAAAAGTGATTTCTCAAATCAAGGAGAAGTTGCAATTGGCCCGGGAACGTCAAAAGAAGTATGCCGATGTGAGGCGGAGACCATTGGAGTTTGAAGTTGGTGACTTTGTACTTTTGAAAGTGTCGCCTTGGAAGGGGGTTGTACGTTTTGTGAAGAGAGGTAAACTTGGGCCAAGGTATATTGGTCCTTTCAAGATTCTTGAACGGGTTGGGAAAGTTGCTTATCGGTTAGAATTGCCTCAAGAGCTTAGCGGTGTGCATGATGTGTTTCATATTTGTAACTTGCGCAAGTGTTTGGCGGATCCTACACATCATGTGCCTATGGACGAAATTAGGGTTGATTCGAATTTGAACTTTGTTGAAGAGCCGATAGAGATCTTGGATCGCCAAGAAAAGAAACTCAAGAGTAAATGCTACACGATTGTTAAGGTTAGATGGAATGCTAGACGTGGAGCCGAGTTCACTTGGGAGCGAGAGGATCACATGAAAACTAAGTATCCACATTTATTTAATAATTAATGTTTTGTTGAATTTCGGGACGAAATTCTTTCAACGGGGGGATAATGTAACATCCGTGAATTTTGACCCGTTGACTTTTTATGTAATTTGACTAACAAACTTGTTGAATGAAATAATTGGGCCCATTTGTGATTATATGACTATGTGGTATGTTAGTCGGGTCGTTAATATGTTTGTTGGCGTTTAATTGTGTAATCGATTGTAATTTTGGCTTATAAAGGGAAACGGGTCGACCCATGGGTTGTCCATGACCCATGAGCCTACTAGTGACCCATTTCCCCTTATCCTCTCATTTCTCTCTTTTCTCTCTATCTATCCATCTTTTCTATTTTTCTCTCAAGTGAAAGAACCACCTCTTGTTCTTCATCATTTCTTGCATCAACATTGTGTTTGAAACTATCATAATACAAGAATCATAGCCATCTTCATCTCGTTTGCTTCCTATTGGAGAATCAAAAGCCAAGTTCTTGCATTTTACCCATTTTGACCTAATTTCGGGTTCTAGCTCAAGGAGAAGCTTTGGTAAGTCAAATTCATCCCATTTACTCATACTTATGTTTATTTATGCATTTCTAGTCGCCTTGAACATTTGCAAGTCATAAATCGGCTTAAAACTAATTTTGGGTCAAATTAGGGTTAAATTAGGGTTTGGGCGATTTGGAAGTGATTGTGATGTTTTGGTCGAATTTGTGGCTTGGGTTATGTGTATTTATGGTTAATGATGCTTAGTTATGCTTCAAAACAAGTTACAAGTCTTTACAAATCGTTTGGGTATGGTTTGGGTCGAAATTGGGGGTTTTGGTTCGTGTTTCCTGCATAAACTGCAGGTGCTGGCTGCAGAAAGAGGCCACTGCGGCGCAGTGGCATAGCCTTAGCCCACTGCGGCGCAGTGCCTAGGCTCGGGTCTGGGTTCGACTTAGCCACTGCGGCGCAGTGAGCATGGTTCTGGCTCACTGCGGCGCAGTGGATAGGTTCTGTGAATATATGCGCGTCGATTTTTAAACGTTAATAACTTTTGATCCATAACTCCAAACAAGTCTTATGACCTATCGTTGGAATCGTAAGAGAGTCTAGTCTCTAGTAGTAACACTCTTTTTGTATGAATCTTTTGTCATTTCTAAAAAGGTTGAGTCGAATGCGTCTTGTTCCTACTCGTTTAAGTTGTAAAGGTGTTTAGGGTTTGTGACTTGACTTAATTGTGCCAAACCAACTTGTTTATGATTGTAGAGTTGACATTACGGTATTATGATGTATAATTATAGGTTGTGGACGTGTGGATCCTATTACTCGTTTGTAATCTTACTGGCTTCTTTGCCGGACAAGGTGAGTTTCGTATCTCCCTACTCGCTTGAGATTCGGGCTGAAAAGTGTAAACTTGCGTGTTTATTTACGTTGTTGATTGATTGATTGATTTGATTCGAATGTTGGATGGTTGAGACGGTTATTACGCTTGAATGACTTGGTTTATGTTTGTTAAGTATTTTCGTTAATATTAGGATAGACGAACATACGTGAAAGTCGGTTATGCCTTCATTGGGTTTTAGATGTGGTGGGAAGGCTGCGGGTGACCTATATATAAGCATCTGGGACTCGAAGGAAGTAGAATCCTCTTAAGTGTATGTACGTATAGTTGGTTTAAATTGTGGTTAATGGTTTACGATTGACGATTATTGATTGTTGGTTCATGTTTGTCGAATATTAATTACTGGTTCAAGTTCATCGTATATTGATTGTTGGTTCATGACTGATGCATTTACAATTGATTGTAAGCATTGCATACATTGTTGATGACCCTCGGCAGGGGATTGCCGACATCCTGGTGTATAGATGTATGCACCCATTTTGGATGTAGTTCCTGACTCCGAGTATATAGACATATATATCTCGATGATTTTGAGATACAGCCTTGTTCATTGTGATGACAGAAGGGTATCGTTGCATTGGTGACTGGTGTTCACGCATAAGATAGGCATGTTGACTTACTTATGCATTTGGTACTTGCATTTGATATTTATATCATTGAGCATTCATTTACACGCATTTTCGTACTTATGTAATCTTGTTGGATGGATATTGTTGTGTTACTTAGAGGCTCACTGTAAGTCACGTCTAGCCTCTACTTGTACATTATGATTATTGTTTATGGTTCCTTGTGGACCATTACTACGAACTCACCAACCTTGTGTTGACTATGCTTAGTACACTTTTCAGGTAATCAGGTTATCCCTGGACGTGGAGTTTGATTGTTGCATGCTGTTAAACCCAGGCTCTGGACTTTATGGATCAAGGATTCATTGACCTTCTTTTGCATTATACTTAGGATTAATTGCCATCTTCTAAATGCTCCTTTGTAACTTTGATGGTTATTGCTCCTTTTGTATTTTGGTACTTGTTTCGTCCTTGTAATGGATTCACTGAATCTTTATTTGCATTTAGATCTTGTTCTATTGTAATTCCACCTTGTGCTATATGATTTCCGTAATATTTCGAGCCTCGGCTTGGGGTGTTACAGGGAAGACGTCAGACACAAGAGAAGAACCAACAACACAACCACTTTTCCAATCCCACAATAACCTCATCGACGCCTATATTGCAAAGAAAAGAGATAAATACAACAACCCTTTTGGTTTCATTCGCTTTCGAAACGTATCTGATCCCACATCTTTCCTTGCATCCCTTCAAAACAAGAAATCTAATGGCTTTATTCTGGGTGTTTATCCATGTCGACATGAAAAGAATGGAAATCAATCTCGTACAACCTACAACCCTCCGCCACCACCTCACCATGCCCCCCCCCCCATATCACAACTGGAAACCCACCGTGTATCAAAACACAAACCACAATCTACACCATAAACCATCTACTTCTGCCCGATCTGCCTTCTCATATCGAGATGCTCTAACCAAAACCACTGTCAAGCCACCAATAAACATCGATATCTCAAACCTTGAACCGAAAGCACTGTCTTTTTGGGGCAATACGTCTATCGTTTCCACGGCAAAAGACATCTCCACTCTAAAAAACCTAAAACACATTTTATCTTCCACTGAACCCAGCACAAACATAAAGATCCATTATATTGGTGGGCTGGTGATCCTTATCTCCTTTAATGGATCTGTTCTTGCAGAGAACTTCATTAAAACCAAAGACAACTTCCTGAAGGAATGGTTTTCCTCTTTCGCAATCTGGAATGGCAAAGATCAACGCCTTGGGAGAATTGCAAAGATCAATATCTATGGTGTTCCATTATTCTTCTGGGATAAAGAATGTTTTTGGAAAATAGCATCCCACTTTGGCCAAATCCTTGAATCTCCAATCGTCACCACTGATGAAGGGAACCTATCTTTTAACACGGCTACTATTCTCCTCGACAATCATGAAAATATTTATCATGAAGTACGTGTCACATGGAAATCCAAATCATTTTCTGCAAGGGTTGTTGAAGTGTTGGATGCTTGGGAACCACCTTTCCTGGAAGCCCTCGATGATGAAGGATATACGCAACCAACACAGAATGTTGATATCGAGATGGATCACTCTCCTTCAAAATTTACCAATTCTATCAATGTCCATGCAGACCCTCATGATCCCAAGGTAAATAACATTCCATTTGATATTTCCCAAGATAAGAACAAACAACAAACGACTCCTGGAACCCATCACCATCACTCTCCCTTAACCCCTTCCACCTGTTAAATCACTCAATGTGTCTCCAGGAAAAGACGACGACGTTCCTCCCCTCCCCTCCTTATACCTGCTGGACCACATGTCGACCTAAACCCCATACAATCCACTAATTTTCCGTCAAAACATCCTATTCCCCAACCAAACAACAATTCTCCCCGCGCATCTTTTAACTCCAATCCCAACCTGTCATTCCGCTCCAAAAACTCTCCTATTCCATTCCATTCTTTAAATTCTTTTGATGCCCCCACTGAGAACCCTTCAACCACGAACCAAATTCAAGAAAACAACAACCAAGCTCACCCTCAATTCCCTTCTACAGACCCCACCTCCTCCTTTAATGAAAACTCTTCTTTACATAACCGAAACAAAAACTTTCAAAACGGCTCAAACCCCATGCAAGCCTCACTACCCACTGTCCGAAATCACTCTAACACTGATGATATCAACAAAGAAGTCGAGGCAACAAATGTCATTGGTGATTGCGTTGGCGTCAACCTTGCTGGTTATGAATCAGTGGTTCATGACCAAGTTATCCGTGACCGTGAAGCATCAGTAGCCCAATGAATTACATATCCTTAAATATCCGTGGCATTAAGGACCCAATCAAGTCTAGATAGGTTCAACAAATGAAGAAGGATCATCAAGTGAATTTCATTTGTCTACAGGAAACACACAAACCGGACAATCACATGCCTTATCCCAAAACTCTGTGGGGTAACACCCCTTTTTCTTATGATTTCATACCTTCCACCGGCAGTGAGGGGCGTTCTGGAGGCATCTTTAGTCTATGGGACCCCTCCATCTTCTCGCTCTCCAACACCGTCAAATCAAATCATTTCCTCCTCACCTCAGGACACATAAATGGCTTCCCTCAACTATGCAATATCGTTAACCTTTATGCCCCTCAAGAAATCCCGGCAAAACAATCTCTCTGGGATGAATTAACTGGCCTCATATCAGTTTCTCATGGACTATGGATAATTTTAGGTGACTTCAATGCAGTCCGTACCCCTGATGAAAGACAAAACTCCACTTTCAATGATGCATGTGCCTCTGCTTTTAATCATTTTATTCATCTAAACGGGCTTTTGGAATACACCATGCATGGCAGTCTCTTCACATATGTAAAAGACAATGGTGAGAAGAAAAGCAAAATTGATAGAATTCTAATATCTCCCGAGTTCATGAACACTTGGCCGACAACATCTTTCACCACGTTGCCAAGAACTCTTTCAGATCATCGTCCTCTGATCTTATCCACCACCGTCCTCGATTTTGGACCCTCACCTTTTCGACTCTTCAACTCTTGGTTCTCCAAACCTGGTTTCCATGACATTGTCACAAATAGTCTTCAAACAGGTCTTTATAGAGGTCGACCAGATCAGATTTTAAATGCCAAATTCAAATCTCTAAAGTTTGATCTAAAAGAATGGCACCGTAACATCACTGTTGCAGCAAACCAGGACGCCACTTCACTCACCAGTCACTTAGAGACACTTGATGCAATCATAGATTATCGAGACTATACAGATAACGAGATTTGTCAATGGATTGAAACCAAAGAGAAGTTAAAAGTCTTCAAACAAGCAAAAACTAAAGACCTCCATCAGAAGTCTCGAGCTAAATGGATCAAAGAAGGAGATGAGAACTCGGGTTTTTTTCATGGTTTCATCAATAGCCGACTTGCTAGTAACCGTATTCATGGTTTGGAGATTGATGGAGAATGGCATATAGATCCTCCATCTATACGAGAAGCTGTTTTCAACTTTTTCCATGAGAAGTACAAGGAACCTTTGCCATATAGACCGCCAATCTCCTGTTCCGGGTTAAAAACTCTTTCGCATGATGATGCAGCCTCTTTAATAGCACCCTTCTCCCTTCAAGAAGTTACCCAAGCCGTATGGGAATGCGACAGTGGAAAGGCACCGGGCCCAAATGGATTTAATTTCGGTTTTATCAAAGAGTTTTGGGACCTTTTGAAGTTTGATTTCCTAAACATTTTACTAGACTTTTACCATACTGGCTCTATTAGCCATGGGTGCAGCTCGTCCCACATTGTTCTTATTCCCAAAACCACATCCGTGAGATCATTGAATAATTACAGACCCATTACTCTCAATGGAAGCATCAAAAAAGTCATCTCTAAGGTTCTTGCAAATCGACTCAAAAGGAAGATCTCCAAGGTGATTTCCCAAAATCAATAAGCTTTTATTAGTGAGAGGAACATTCTTGATGGGCCACTAATTTTGAATGAGATTGTCTGCTGGCTTAAGAAATGTAAAAGGGAAGCTTATTGCCTCAAAATTGATTTTGAGAAAGCATTGGATACAGTTAGCTGGGAGTTTTTACTCTCTATCATGACACAAATGAATTTTCCAGCAAGATGGATCACTTGGATCAAAGGTATTCTATGCTCAACACGATCAGCTATTCTCGTGAACGGATGCCCAACAACGGAAGTCAACGTTGAACGTGGCGTTCCCCAAGGTGACCCACTCTCTCCTTTCTTATTTCTAATTGCAATGGAAGCTTTTTCGAACATAATCCAACGTGCCACAAATCTTGGACTCATTGCGGGGATCTAGCTTCCAAATTTTGGCCCTACCATTTCCCACCTCTTATATGCCGATGATGTTATACTAATCGGCTCTTGGTCCAACACCCACCTCCAAAACATCACTAGGATTATGAGATGCTTCTACCTAGCCTCTGGTCTCAAAATTAACCTGCACAAATCCTGTTTTTATGGAATCAACCTTACCGCCGACACCATTAATACCTCTGCCACCACACTTAACTGCAAAACAGACCAATTCCCCATCACATACCTTGGCTTAACTGTAGGTGCCAACATGAACCTTCTAAAGAACTGGTCACCTATCATTCGCATCTTTGAATCCCGTCTCTCAAGATGGAAAGCCACGACTCTCTCCATTAGTGGAAGAATCACCTTAATCCGCTCTGTGCTTGACAGTCTCCCCACCTATTATTTCTCACTGTATAAGGCCCCGGTATGTGTTCTTTCTAAACTTGAATCTATTCGTAGATCTTTCTTTTGGGGGGGTTCGGGTTCAGATAAGAAAGTTTGCTGGATTTCTTGGGATAGGGTCACTGCTTCCCTGTCTTCGGGTGGGCTCGGTTTGGGTAACCTTCAATCAAAAAATTTCTCATTACTTTCTAAATGGTGGTGGCGTTATCGCACGGAACCAAACAGCCTTTGGGCTCGTGTTATTAATTCCATTCATCATTCCAACCGTAACTGTTCGTACATTCCATATAAATCGGGTATGGTGGGTGCATGGAAAACCATTGCCATGCTTAACCCCCATCTCGAACCGTTTAATGTTTCTTTGGCAAGAAT